>OU015527.1:78271150-78866150 GCA_907165065.1 Caprimulgus europaeus
ATGCTATGATAATACAAAGAGGGATGCTCTGACCACCAACTGTCCTTCTCTGGAAGAAGCCCAAAGCAGATGCAGGGAGGTGAGCAGATGGTGCTACCTGTCACCTTCTGCAACAGGGCCCGTCGGTGTTGGATGGAGCAGCACACATGGGAGCAAAACACCACAGAAATAGGCTGCAAAAGGAAGCAATGGCAGGAGCAGATATGAAACTCAGGGGAAGGAAGCAGAAGCCAAAAACAGTCCTTAAGAATCTTGAAGAGGAATAATATCAGGACAGAGAGATTCAGGAAGTGGCTGAAAACGAGGATGATGGTATGCAGAGAACTGGCATGAAAGCGTGGGCAGCAGAGGGGGGGATTTCTCAGGAGTTTGTACCCAACACAAGAAAGTATATTTGTGATAAATAAAGGACTTAATCATGTCAACTTCCTTCAGGAATCAAGGACTTGAATGTCAGTGGCCAGAAAGCAAGAAGTGAAGCAGAGATCTGGTGGAACAGGACCTGCAGGACAGCCCCAAGTATCCCAGATCAGCTTTGTTCTGTCCGTGGCATTCATGGGAAAAGAGAACAGTGAGAAGGACCGAAGCAGAAACCAGAACCATTTCTGTTTCTTTACAAAGCACAAACATGTCTCCAAAATGGGCTCATTACTGATAAACCCAGAACTAGTTTTCACTTTGCCTTGCATCTTTGCTAATTGGGTCTGTGAAAAAGGAAACGGGCTTGCACCAAAGTCAGTTTTCATGGCACTTGCAAAATGCAGGAACATCCTAACTTGACTTCTTATCCCCTGTTTCAAAGAAAATAAAATGAATGTAGAGAATAGCAGTCAGTCACTGCCAGCCCGGGCAGGATGGAGCTGTCAGACCCACATTGGTGCATGTCGGGAGGCACCCGAAGGCTCCTGCACCCCGCTCTGCTGCTCAGGATGTGTGGGTTTGCTGTGCTTGCTGGAAATTCCTGGGGAAAAACTGGGAGCATCCATCAAATATGTACACTGAGGTATTTCATTGCCCTTCCTCCTCCAGAAGAAAGATTTAATTCTAGCGTGTATGTATTTCCTAAGCTCCCAAGGCTGGACCAGACCTCACAGTGTAAGGTGTTACACGAAACACAGGAGGTAACAGAGATGATGGAGGTTTCCAAAAGAGCTGCTTCCAGGCAGGAGGAGATCCTGGCCCAGAAAGAGATGGGCAGGGTTGTATGCCATGAAAGGGGCCTTCACAACACCCTTCTGGGCAGATGTTGGCACAGAAAGTATAATAAAGACCATCCCAAAGGGAGCAATGAAAGAGGAAGGGCAACATGGCAAGCACAGAGGATAAGATTTAAAGACATAATAAACTAAGACAAAGGCAAGTATGGAGGATGGGGAGTTGCACCAAGACCTCTTCAACCAAAGGGATGTGGAAGGACTAGCATCTCTCCTCCCACCCTGCAGCACACGGTTGTCCTGGCCCTCCTCGCTGGGCAGAGCTGTGAGCCCATGTGCTATTTAGAGGACAGCCCATGGAAACTACAAACAGAAGATTGCAAGGTGACAAAAGCAGCAGCTGATGATTATTGAGCTTGCAGGGCTCAGTAGGATGTGCTCCCCCTTCCCAACCCACTGTCTGGGTTTGCAGCATCCTCCTGAGAGACTCACTGAGAAGAAGAAATTTGTATGTTTGTTGTGATGTTTGGGGTTTTTTGTTTTGGTTTGGTTTTTTTTCAGTTTTAGCCAAAACAGGGGCTAAAATGCTGTAGTGGGGATCTGAAGTCACGTTATGATCTGGTGTAAGTCACAGCTGAAAGACAAGCTGCTGAGCTTGACATTTCCATCTTCTACCCCGTGTTACACAGAAAAACTCCTCCAGAAACACACCCTATGAAGCCAATGACTTGAAAGAATCATAGAATCATTTAGGTTGGAAAAGACCTTTAAGATCATCCAGTTCAACTGTAAGCCCTTGACCTTCTTGTCCACCTGGGCACTCTGCTGGCTCCTGTTCAGCTGCTGTTGCCCAACACCCCCAGGTCCCTCTGTGCCCAGCAGCTCTCCAGCCACTCCTCCCCAAGCCTGGAACATTGCATGGGGTTGTTGTGACCCAAGGGCAGGACCCGGCACTTGGCCTTATGTGCTTAGAGAAACAGCAGGAGCTGGATGCCTGTTTTAGTAGTTGGGAACACTGTGAGACAATAAATGCTGTTCTTGCTCACAGTTAGCACAGCCACAAAATCACTCAGGGTCCTGCGGAGGTTGCTGAGGCCAAGAAAAACGCTTGTGCTGGTGCCTGCAGGGACCAGGGTGGGGATGGCAGGAGATGCTGCAAGAGGCTGCAGTCCCTCCCCATCCCATAACCAAGTGGGTATGACAGGACAGACAAAACTCATTGCAGGGAGGAAGAGGACACCTTGCAAACTCAGCCACATCCTGCAAAAAGTGGCTTTTTGAGTAATAATTTTCCATTTGAAGTTCCCTCCCCTCTATGCCAATACATCTACCTTGCTCATGCCAGAGATATCGAAAGCAACAGACCATCCTGCCTCAATGCAATTACTTCTTCCCACAAACTCCACCTTGTTGCTTTCAAACAACGACCTGAGGATTTCATAAAACTCTGCCAAGCCAGTTCCTGTTTAGAGAAGGATGAGCAGGGGTAAGGGGAAGTGAAATGGCCCCAGACAGTGTCACATCATGACTCATCAGCCAGGGAATGAACCCAGGAGCCCGGCACTGGCAGCTCCTCCTGACCCTAACAGCAGGCATGGAGAAAAAAAGGAGTTTATCCCCAGCCAGCCACATAAGGCTAAAAAAAAATCATGGCAATGAAGAAGAAATACATCCAGTCACAGCACTGACAAAATACCGTCCATATCCCGTGGTAGGGGCCAGTGGGGATGAATCACTCGTTCATTTGCAGACACGGGCACTCCCTTGCTCTGCAACGAGGAGCAAAGCCTTTCTTTCCCCCCACGTTTCATTTCTGCCATTGCTGAAAGAGATGCAACAGCTTGTTCCTACACATTGTGGGGGAAAATAAGCATTTTCAGCTATTTTGCCATGTGCTTTGTTAGAAAATTAAGCATCCTAGTGTAGCTTTTACCACAGGTGACTTGCAGGAACCGTTAATTGCTTTAGCAGCATCACTTTTTCTTGACATGACAAATAAATATTTGAGAGTGCCTAAAAGATTTACATAACTTAATCTGATTTTCAAAAATCATTTGACCAGATCAGCCTTGGTATGAGTTAGCAGGTCTCAGTCTTCATCATTATTTCCTTATTT
Source organism: Caprimulgus europaeus (assembly GCA_907165065.1). The sequence continues at coordinate 78,274,421 of OU015527.1, forward strand.
TTTTAAATGTTTTACCAAACACTTATTTTTAATGGACTCTGGAACACACTGCAGAGAACAGAGATATTACTTTTGTCTCGTTAAAAGCAAAATGACTGACGATCCACTCTCCAAGTTGCAAGCTGTTAGTCAACAGATCAGACTTAAAGTGTGTCTTAGCATTATCAACATTTCTATTTTTCCCACATAGGTCTACAGGTGCCTACAAGGACCGAATGATGAGACCCAAAGCTTTGCTGTCAGTTTACTCAAAATACTCTGCAAGAACAGGCTGGGGGAGAACCAGACATGTACCAAGAAAATTATTAAAGTGAAAGAAGAAATCTCATATAGTGAAAGAACAGCAGATTGCAAAAACAAATGAAAACAAAACCCCATATTTGCTCAACTCATGGAAATTGCTACAGGCAGGGCAAGAGGAAACAAATATGATCTTTGGCATACTTTTATTTTTGCACAGCTCTTTTGCAAGCAGCTGCAGGCAGCCCAGGCTGCAGGAGGGAGCATCAGACAATGCAAGGGATCCGGGGAAATGCTGGTTTAAGGTCCTCCCTGCCCTCACATGCAGCCTCAGGTATCTTCAGACTTCAACCTCTGCTGCCATAGGATGCAAAAGAGCAAAGTTTGCGCCGAGTTGTGGAGCCCCCAGCACAAGAAAGACATGGATGTGTTAGAACAAGTCCAGAAGAGGCCATGAGGATGATGTGAGGGCTGGAGCAGCTCTGCTGTGAGGACAGGCTGAGAGAGTTGGGGCTGTTCAGCCTGGAGAAGAGAAGGCTCCGGGGAGACCTTCTAGCGGCCTCCCAGTACCTGAAGGGGCTCCAGGAAGGCTGGGGAGGGACTTTGGCCAAGGGCAAGGAGTGACAGAACAAGGGGTGATGGCTTGAAAGTGGCAGAGGGGAGATGGAGATGGGATGTGAGGAAGAAATTCTTTGGTGTGAGGGTGGTGAGACCCTGTCCCAGGTTGGCCAGAGAAGCTGTGGCTGCTCCTCCCTGGAAGTCTTCTCGGCCAGGTTGGATGAGGCTTTGAGCAACCTGGTCTAGTGGAAGGTGTCCCTGCTGCTGGCAGGGGGGTTGGAACTGGATGAGCTTTAAGGTCCCTTCCAACCCAAACCAGTCTGTGATTCTAAAACCCTTTTATTTATGGGAATTCATCATCTTGTGCTGAGACCTAACAGGGTGAGCAAACTCAAATGCAGAGAGCAAAGTCACACTGAACTTTCCCAACAGAGCGCATGAGCATCACACCATGAACTTTGGCAGGGACCAGGTTCCACTGCAGGAAAAGACAGATGCACACACCTCACCAAAGAAACCTGAACTGTGGAGGTTTAAAGGTAAATCAGACCCCAGATAAGGCTTGAGGCACAGCTCCACCATCCCAGCAGAGCAGGGGTGACTACAGCTCATCCCTGGGAGGAAATTCAGCACTCACCGTTCACGACCTGCCATGTTTCATAGCTGGAGGCTTTGAAATGTCTCAGCTTTTGGGGGGTTTTGTTATATTTTAGACTTTGTCACATCAGTTGGAGCATTCCTGCCATGGAACCTTCCCAAAATCTCCCTTTTCACATCAGGCTGTACTGACCACTGCAAAATCACTCGCTTCCGCAAAGAAGAGTTCTCCTTCCTTTATTAGCTTAAGTGAAGTAGTTTAAGATGATAAATTACAGGAGGAAGTCTGAGCTCTCTCACAGCACTTAACAGCAGACCAAAGCTGGATGAGCAGCCTTCCACACTTTGTTTAAATTTAGTTTTTTCTGCTCATCCCTTATCCCCCCACTTCCTCCCCAGCCCTCGCAGCTGATGCACAGTCACTGGTACGTGGTGTGGAGACTGGTTGGGGTGGAACCTGCCTTTTCCATGGGCCAAACGACCGAAGCAGGGCCTCCATCTCTCCACTGAGTCACATCTGTCACGCTCCCATCCAACCTCCACACCAGCTGCCTTCCCCAGGCACATTTCCTCAGTCACGGGGGTCTGAAGCACACAGGGTTTGGAAAGGAAAAAGCCAAGCAAAATGCCTGGCAACACTAAGCTTTTGGGCTTAGCAAGAGGATTATTCACTAAATAGATGTGTTTGCTATAAAAGGGACCAGGCAGGCACAAGCACCCCATGCAGTGTCCTGGTTTCTCCTCACCTTGGGGGCTTGGGGCTACTCCTGCCCTGGTGTTTTCTCTCACCAAGCCCCCTCTTCCAGGATCCTCCTTCAAAAAGCACTACAGTGAGAGAATCACAGAACCCCAGAATTGCCTGGATTGGAAAAGTCCTTTAAGATCATCGAGTCCAACCATGAACCCAACACTGACAAGTCCCCGACTAACCCATGTCCCTCAGCACTGTGTCTACACGACTCTTCAATCCCTCCAGGGATGGGGACTCCACCACTGCCCTGGGCAACCCCCTCCAATGCCTCAGAACCCTTTCAGCAAAGAAATTCTTCCTCACATCCCATCTCAACTGCCCTGGCCACAACTGGAGGCCATTTCCTCTTGTCCTGTCCCTTGGTCCTTGCTTGAACAGACGCACCCCCACCTCTCTCCACCCTCCTTGCAGGGAGTTGGAGAGTAAAAGAAGAACAAACTGGGCATGGCAAGGACCTCTTCTTCAATCCAATGTGCCACTGAAGCATGAAAAACTAAGTTTACTCAACATTCCTGGCATCACACTGACTCCCTGCAGCCTGAGGGATGCTGCCAGCGCTCTCCCACCCTTCCCCTCCTGCACATTTGCAAAGCAAAGGCAGCACGGTGCAAATTTATCAGGCAACGAATAGCTGAGAAACAGCTGCCAGATGCAAAACTGGCTTTATTTTCCAAGCCAGGCTCAATCCCTGTTTGAGATTTACATATTTGACGGCGCTATGCCAGATGAGATGTTAATGATGCTGGGCGAGCCCAGTGCCCTGCATTTACCCCCCTCATTCCACAACACTCAGCAGCCCCAAACCCAGCACCCAGACACCTCTGCCTCATCCTGCAAGACAGGAGCTGCTTCCCAGGCACCGTCTGGGAAACCCTGAGCTCTGCCGTTCACAGATGGGGTTTTTTAGCCCGGAAAGCCAAAATTTTGTAATTTATTTCCTGATTGCCAGTACCTGAAATGAAGGCCCCCCACACCAAGAGGAACTAAGCAGCCACAATGCCAATGCTCTGCAGCAGATAAGTGGCCCTTCAGCACTTCTCCATTCCCAAAAGCACACTTCAGACTCAAAAGAGTAAACTGCGGCTTTCCCCGAACCGTGGCTTTTCCTCCACAGCTCGGCAGCAGCACACCGAGAGACTCGCTTCTCATCTGAGATTAGCTCGACATCAAAGGACCCTTTTTGGCCATGGTTTCTCCAAGCAGTTCACCAGTGAGCAATTAATATTATCAAACCCTCAGCCTGGCTCAGGCTTCCTCCAGCACGGCAGCAGCAGCTCGTGGGGGGTGTTTTGGCTGCACAGGGCAGGCTGCAAAGTCACAGCTCTCAGGAATCCCAGAATCACCTCGATTGGAAAAGCCCTTTAAGACCATCAAGACCAACCATGAACCCAACACTGACCAGTCCCCGCTGACCCATGTCCCTCAGCAATGTGTCCACACGACTCTTCAATCCCTCCAGGGATGGGGACTCCACCACTGCCCTGGGCAACCCCTTCCAATGCCTCAGAACCCTTTCAGCAAAGAAATTCTTCCTCACATCCAATCTCAACTGCCCTGGCCACAACTGGAGCCCATTTCTTCTTGTCCTGTCTCTTGTTCCTTGGTTGAACAGACCCACCCCCACCTCTCTACACCCTCCTTGCAGGGAGTTTGAGACACGGGTGGACAAGCACAGGCAGTGCCAGGGGGATGCTCAGAGCCTTCAGAAAAGGCATCCCAGGACCACGAAGTTGAATTTGGAGCCACCACTGACCAGAGAGGGGTGACTCCCCACCCCAGCTGTGATCACCCCCAGCCCAGGCTGGGTCCTGTCCCCACTCCCCCATGTCCCATCTTACCCAGAAGTGGTCCCTGAACCGTGCCTCCCGCATCCTGCTGCTGCCGCTGCCGCTGCCACCACTGCCCTCTCCCGTCACACCCGCCGGTCCCACCCCACAGCGTGGTGTCCCCACCCAGTCCATGTCCCTCCCCACGCAGAACCGCCCTGTTACAGCCACCCCACTCACTCTGTGCCCCAAGGTCTCTGTGGGTGGGTGGCCGAGATGGAGTGGGTACACAAGGTATGGTGTGACCAAACCATGGGGAGAAACCCACTAGTGACAGCCAGACCCCACGGTGTTCGGAAGGAAACACGGAGCAGAGAGTGAGCAGCACGGCCAGCACCTGCACTGCCGTGTCCCTGAGACCCACAGCACCTTCCCTGCCTGGCTTGGACAGAGGGCAACAGGATATTTTGGGAAGAGATTTCTTAATGTAAATGGTTTTACATGCCCCTATATGTGGATTGATTTCACTGGTTTTTCTTCTACAGGAGTTTTTTTTAGGTGGGGAGTGGGTTGGGAAGAAGCTAATGCTTTTATAAAATATTGTATTGGGTTTGCATGGCCAGGTTTTGGTAGCAGGGGAGGGACACAGGGGTGGTTTCACTGAGAAGCTGCCAGAAGGTTCCCCCATGTCCCACACAGCCAATGCCACTGGCTACAAGAACAGACCCACCACTGGCCAAGGCCGAGCCCATCGGTAACGCCTCTGGGATAAAAGAATTAAGGAAAAAAAAAAGGGGAAGAGAAAAAGAAAAGCTGCACACTTTGCAGCTGGAGAGAGGAGTGAGGAGATGTGAGAGAAACAACTCTGCAGACACCAAGGTCAGGGAAGAAGGAGGGGGAGGAGGGGCTCCAGGCCTTGGAGCAGAGATTCCCCTGCAGCCCCTGGTGAAGACCATGGCGAGGCAGGCTGGGAAAAGACCCACCCTGGAGCAGCCTGTCCCTGAAGGACTGCACCCCATGGGAAGGACCCAGGCTGGAGCAGTGTGTCCCTGAAGGACTGCACCCCATGGAAAGGACCCAGGCTGGAGCAGTGTGTCCCTGAAGGACTGCACCCCATGGAAAGGACCCAGGCTGGAGCAGTGTGTCCCTGAAGGACTGCACCCCATGGGAAGGACCCACACTGGAGCAGCTCATGAAGAACTGTTGTTCATGGGAAGGACTCAGGCTGGAGAAGCTGGTGGAGGACTGTCTCCCGTGAGAGGCACCCCACGCTGGTGCAGGGGAAGGAGTCCTCCCCCTGAGGAGGAAGCAGCAGCAGAGACAACATGTGATGAGTTGATCCCAACCCCCATTCCCTGTCGTGGAGACTGGGAGAGAAGTGAAGCCCGGGAAGCAGGGAGGGGCAGGGGGAGGTGTTTTAAGATTTGGTTTTATTTCTCTTTATCCTCTTGTCTGATTGGTAATCAATCAAAATTCATTTTTCCCTGAGTCGAGTCTGTTTTGCCCGTGCCAGTAACTGGTGAGTGATCTCTCTCTGTCCTTATCTCCACCCACCAACCTTTCGTTATATTTTTCTCCCCCTGCCCAGCTGAGGAGGGGGAGTGAGAGAGTGGGGCTTGGGTGGGCACCTGGCACTCAGCCAGGGTCAACCCACCACATAAATGGAAAAAAAACCTCAGGAAAATATATGGCACAAATAGGTGAATGATTTTGTAATGGCAGTGCACTCTTGCAGCCCACACAGCCAGCCATGTCCTGGGCTGCACCCAGAGCAGCGTGGGCAGCAGGGCCAGGGAGGGGATTCTGCCCCTCTGCTCCGCTCTCCTGAGACCCCCCCTGCAGTGCTGCCTCCAGTGCTGGGGCCACCAACAGCACAAGGACATGGACCCACTGGAGCCAGGCCAGAGGAGGCCACCAGGATGATGCCAGGGCTGGAGCAGCTCTGCTGTGAGGACAGGCTGAGAGAGTTGGGGCTGTTCAGCCTGGAGAAGAGAAGGCTCCGGGGAGACCTTCTAGCAGCCTCCCAGTACCTGAAGGGGCTCCAGGAAGGCTGGGGAGGGTCTTTGGCCAAGGGCAGGGAGTGACAGAACAAGGGGTGATGGCTTGAAAGTGTCAGAGGGGAGATGGAGCTGAGATGTGAGGAAGAAATGGTTTGGTGTGAGGGTGGTGAGACCCTGGCCCAGGTTGGCCAGAGAAGCTGTGGCTGCTCCTCCCTGGAAGTGTTCTTGGCCAGGTTGGATGAGGCTTTGAGCAACCTGGTCTAGTGGAAGGTGTCCCTGCTGCTGGCAGGGGGGTTGCAACTGGATGAGATTTCAGGTCCTTTCCAACCCAAACCAGCCTGGGATTCCACGATATCGTTTTGAGTTTTGTTTTACTTTGTGAAGGTGCATCAGGCTTCAGTCACAGGCACATTTTCCTCCAAAGATCCTACTCTCAGGTGCTGCTGACCAGTGTAACTTGCACCCTGCGTTCAACATTCATACTTTCAGAATTATTCTATTATTCTCCAGAAGATGTTGGGTGAGCAACCTCTGAGCAGTTCTTAAAAAGAGATGAAAGCAGATAAGACAGGACACTGTGTGCCGGAAAGCCTGAATCACACCCGCTGCCCTAACCTGCTGCCTCCGCTTCAACACAGGGACAGCTAAAAGTCCAGTCATGTAAAAAAAAAATGCATTTTCCACTTACAGAAATAAACCTGCTCTGTGGTGACCTGAGGTCACTGCCACTTGGCAAACATTTCTGAAGTTTGTGTGGATTTTGCTTTTAGTGTTCATGGTTGCAGTTCCTGCCCCGGCAGCAGAGGCAGTGTCACATCCGTGTTTCACATCCAAAAGGTTTCAGTCAAAGCTTTGAAGAGGTTTTGGCAACCTCACCTGAACTCATCTATCAGCTGGGGTACAATCTGCCCAGCTGCAAGCAAAGGGAAAAGAAAATCCAAAGTGTGACTTCTGGAATAAATTTCTCAGTTTTCTCCATCTGATCTGACTGCACTGGAAGGGCTTTAGGACACGCAGGTAAGCCCAGGGGGGGGTTGAGACCCAAAGCGAGCAGGACAGGGTGAGCGTTACCACAGCACTGGCAGTTACACATCACAGGACCCTGCACTGAAACTGTGTGTTTCTGGGATTTTTCTGTGGTTTTCTGAATCAGCTCTTCAGCTGGTTTAACAGCATGACCCCCACACACTCCCAACAGAAAAAGGCACAAACCCTCACCATGAATCCGTGTCACCACAACCCACTCGCTATTCCACAGCTTTCCAACCCACGGCACTGCTCAGGACTTGCAAGCCTTCAAAACCAGCTTTGACAAAGAAATTACCACCTCCCTAAGTCACAGCAGCAACAGAATACAGAACTTTGGAGTATTTATCCCTTACCAGAAACATGTTTAAACACATCTCTCTGCAATTTTGGACTAAGACACCCCTAAGCTTGGTGCTTTCTAACTACAGCAGCACGCAAGTAAAACGTGGCACACCAAGTATCTGCAGTTTAGTCACTGTGCAAGGAGAGCAGCAAGCTGTAAAAGGTGTCCTGGAAGGGTCAAGCAATGCATGGCAGCCAGAGCAAAAAAGTTCCATCACAATATTCTTCCACACCTACAAAGCCTCCCAGACACCAGTGCTGGAGCTGTGTGTAGAAAAAATAAGACTGTGGAAGATAAGAGCAAAGTTCAGAGCCCTCCTCCAGGACACACACCCAGCTCTTCCCAGAAAGACATCTGACACTTCTGAACTAAAATACGTGTGGATTTTTTTCCTGTACTGCAGAAGCAAGAGCTCACACTCTCAAAGCACTGAAGCCATTAACAGAGAAGCCTGTTAGCCTGGAGCTGTGGGGAAGGCTTAGATTAAACGTTTCCAGCTGCTCCTAACACAGTAGGTTTGAACTTGGGAGGCAGGATGCTCCCCTGAAGGAATTAAACTGGAGACAGAGTGAAGAGCCTCAACAGAAGTCCTGGTCACAGGTAACTGTGGTGCAGAGGCTCCCCAAGGATGAAGGACTGAGTTCCAGTGCACCAGGTACAGCTGGGTAACACCACATGAAGTGGAGCAAATTTGAAATTAACTTTCCCACATTCCAAATATATCTTCTAACTCTGGGATCTTGTACCTCACCTAGCATGCAGAAAGTTGGGAAATTAAATAGATGCTGTGCTCTGTAACCTCCCCCCCCCAAAGCAAAAACAATTGCAGATGTTTATTGACAGAACCACAGAGGATGGTGGCATTTTAATCTCTGGCAGTTACTGCTCCAACAGCTAAACATGCAGCTGTCCTGACACACCAGGGCAGTCAGTTCTAGAAGAATCCATCCTCTGAAAGCCAGGCAGCAGGATGGCTTAGACAGCAATTCTAAGAAATACTCTGTCACAGTATCAGACTGTTAAAAAGAACACTGTAGAATCCAACTCCTACCCCTAACTGTTCTCCTACAGGGACTCTGATCCACCCAACAGTTAAGATGCCCCTTAATTTCTCACAGTGTGTCCAGGGGAATTTAACTCTCTGGTTTTAAACATGTGTTGCTCAAGTAGCCAGGCAAAAAGGCAATAATTCAGAAGAATATACAAGCTTTTTTACACAGAAACTTTTATTCTCATCGAGATCTGTACATTCAAGGCGCACATACTTTTAAGTCTTTGATGGAGCTGGAGCACGGGATCACAACAGCCTGGTCTGCGTGAACAGTTTTAAGAGCTTATGCCTCAAAAGTAGCCAGGAAACTTGTGACTATTTCCTTCAACTTAGCTTCTGTCTGGTCAGAGATCTTCCCTTCCGTCCTGTTGAAAGAGTTTAGTTAAATTTCTGACACAAGAATAGATAACACGTTTAATCCCTAAAGCAAAGAAAAAAAACTTATGATGAACCTTCCAATTTCTAACAAAATTAGCAGATGAATTAACACTGTGATGATGCATCTGTTTGATGCATGAAGCTATACCACTGAAACATAACATCCTTTCTCCTCAAAAAGGTAGTTCTGTTTAAAAACTAAGGTCTGTCAAATAAATACTTTAAAAACAGCAGTAAGTAGTTCAACCAGGCTCTACCTTCGATATAGTTGTGCCTCAGAGATGGAAGGCACATGATTTGACTCCTGACAGAACAAGCTAGGAGCAGTTTACAGGAGAGGACTATGGAAATACTCGAGCCTCAACAGTCCACTCAGAGGCAGGGAAGGCCATGAGCAGCACTTAAAGCTGTCAGAAATATGGGAACTGACCACATTATGTTATTTCAATATCAGACTAGAGGAGAGGTATGCAAGCAGGTTCATTTGAAGCATCAGTTGGATTTCCTAAATGAAAACTGGAGACATGAAGCTGAGCTCTGGAGAGCAGTGCAAGGAGAGCAGGACTGACTGAACCTCCAGTTCTGGTACACGCAGCTGGATGTTGTAGGATACATGAAGTGAACAGTTCAGTGGCCATTATCTGCACTCCAGCCATCCAGTCAATACCCTCTGGATGAAGGAAGATAAATCACCGTACCTGATCGTGCCAAGGAGGGCCTGGTGCTGGCTCAGGACATGGGCTAGGAAAGCACTCTCAAATTTAGTGATTTTGCTGGGCTCCAGCTTGTCCAAGTGACCTCTTACACCAGCATAGATGACTGCAACCTGCTCCTCAATAGCCATGGGAACTGCAAAAAGAAAGCACTTGTGCCATTGGTAACTCTTACACTGGGAGACATCAGCACTACAGAGTCCTTTGAAGATCAACTGCACATGCACAACATGGTTCAAATAAACCTACATTTACCATGTTCACAGAACGTCTTCATGCTGCCACAAAGACCAGCCTCGTTAGCACAAGGGGCTAATGAGAAACACAGACTTGTTACATCAAAGACACTCACCATACTGCCCTTGTTTGAGGAGCTCTGTCAGACGCACACCACGGTTCAGCAGCTGTTGTGTGGCAGCATCCAGATCAGACCCGAACTGAGCGAAGGCAGCTACCTCACGATACTGAGCCAATTCCAGCTTCATGGTACCCGCCACCTACAACACGAGGCCAGACCGAGTTTGACCACCTTTCAAATGTGTCCAGCAGTCTGTAGGTGATCTCCAGCTGACAGTTGTCACAGGTCAGCATTGCCCTGCATATCAGCTGAGTGAACCTCAAGATTCTGACAGATGATTATATCTATTTCTAAAAATCGCACCATCTGCTTGGCCTTTTAACGTAAGTATGCTGTTCCTCCCCAAAAAAGTGACAGTTAGTATTAAACCTCTTCAGTTCCAAATCTGGACTAAAAGCATGGAATTCAGGGAGTATTCTCTGTTTCTAGTTAAATCAGTAGCCAGTTCAGGATACTGAAGCTTAACAGTCCTCCATCTTTATGCAGATATTTTCCTTGTTCCCTGTCCCACCTCTCACAGGCAATGGAAATATCAGAGAGATCCCCAAAGTTTATTCTTTTATAATTTCATAACACTAAGGAATCCAAGGCTTTATTTCCTTTCTATTCAAAGCTCTTTAGAATAAAATGGGTTGGAAAGCCTACACACTACTCATCTCTAGTAAGAGAAAGAGCAGCAGTTTCATGCTTACCTGCTTCATAGCCCTGGTCTGAGCAGCAGAACCCACACGGGACACGGACAGACCGACATTGATAGCTGGACGGATACCTTTGTAGAACAACTCAGTTTCCAAGAAAATCTGTAGGAGAAAATTGTTTTATTATCTTGGTCAGAAGCCTGGAAGCCTCCTCAGAGACGTGTCTGTAAGTGACACAGAAGTACCAGCATGTGAAGAAATCCTACCTGGCCATCAGTGATGGAGATGACATTGGTTGGAATGTAAGCAGACACATCACCAGCCTGAGTTTCAATGACAGGCAGGGCAGTCAGAGAACCACCTCCGAAGGAATCATTCATTTTGGCTGCTCTCTCCAGCAGGCGAGAGTGCAGGTAGAACACATCACCTGGGTAGGCTTCACGACCAGGTGGACGACGCAGCAGCAGAGACATCTGACGATAGGCAACAGCCTGCGTGGTTTAAAGCAAGCTTTCAGACTTCAGTAGCTCATGTAAAATCTTCAGTTTCTAAACCCAAAGTGATCTTACAGCTACAAACACCAATGTTAAGCTATGAAGCCTATAAACAATGTTTCCTGACCTGTTTGGATAAGTCATCGTAGATGATTAACGCGTGTTTTCCATTGTCTCTGAAGTATTCCCCCATGGAGCAGCCTGAATAGGGAGCCAGGTACTGAAGGGGTGCTGCATCAGATGCTGTAGCAGACACCACAATAGTGTACTTCATGGCATCTGGAAAGAATTGGAGATGCACACCACTGTGAGGATATTACTTTATCGTGCCTGTAGGCAGCAAATACAACACGCATTTGAAGTGCCAGTTGCTGAAGCATCACTGCACTGTTACAGGAAAGACGACTGTACTGGATTAACACATTAGCTCAACTAACGAAGAAATTTCAAGGACAAGTTCAGGGCAGCTCATGTCTAATGCTTGCAACTTCTTTCCCATTTAAAAATGAAGTTTAAACTTTCACTAGACACACTCTGGTTTTAGAAGTAACTCGGTCCATGGTTTCCTGGACCTTGCAAGACAATACTATCCTTTGTTTCACAGTCCCAAATAAATTATTGACATTAAGATGTGGGTTTTTTTTTTCCTGCTAGGTATGACTCTGCTTGACCAGCAGGTAAGAGGTAAGGTGGCTGATCTCTTGCAAGCTCTGTTGCATAAGCAGCCTTGGGCAACAGGATCCCTGTTTCTATAAAGATGCTACCATTAAATCTCTTATGTTTGGGCAGTAAAGTCTCTCCACTAAACTTGCAATTGCCATTCACACTGACTTGCATACAGAGGAAACAAGTGCCAAGTCCATAAATACTTGTAGGTCATAGCTTATCATCAGGCCTGCCTGATTGCCAAGAGGAAGCTCTAATTCTGCTGAAAAAAAACCCTAAAACCAAACAAAACCACCTCTATAGGCTGACTTTTCCAGAAGCAATTCAGCATTTCTCATACTAGTCTTCTAATGTCAGGTAGCAAAAAGGCAGGTTTTCCCCAGATACCTAGAAAAATTTCTTGCCCATGAAAGCACGTAGTTCACCATTTAGTATGAGAGCTCTGTCCAAACTCAAAGACAGAGAGGTCATAGCAGTATTCAGAATTAAAATGAGAACAGGATGTCTCTAGTTGTGAGGCTCAGCCATCTTCAAAAATCCGTACCTGCGTCAGTGAGCCTCTTCACCAGCTGAGCAACAGTAGATCTCTTCTGGCCAATTGCAACATAGATACAGTACAGCTTCTTTTTCTCATCTGTTCCATCATTGAATCGTTTCTGGTTGATTATTGTGTCAATTGCAATTGAAGTTTTCCTGTGTAACACAGAGATTGGTTAATTAAGCAGCCTATGGTTCTCCCAAGCTCCATGCAGTTCTGTGTTCAGCTTGGTACTCATGTCTCTGCTCAATGTAACATTCCCAGCTGGCACACACAACTCACCCAGTCTGCCTGTCACCAATGATCAGCTCACGCTGGCCACGGCCAATTGGCACCAGGCTGTCCACAGCCTTAATACCAGTCTGCATGGGTTCCCGCACAGAGATCCTGGGAATGATTCCAGGGGCCTTTAAGCCAACTCTTCTACGTGTCTTTGATGTAACAGGACCCTTAGAAGACAGGAGACAACTCGTTGCAGTCTGTACCACATACATGCAAGCAGAGGCAGCAAACATCCAGTTACACTTACCTTCCCATCGATTGGATTGCCCAGGGCATCTACAACACGGCCCAACAGCTCTTCCCCAACGGGAACATCCACAATGGCACCAGTCCTCTTCACAACATCCCCTTCCTTGATCAGTCTGTCATTACCAAACACGACAACACCAACGTTGTCGGGCTCCAAATTCAAGGACATACCCTAGGACAAAAATCACATTATTCTGAAAAAACCCACGCCGACATTTACAAAATTTGGACAATTTAATACCAATATTGTTTACAGTGTAGAACATAAATCCTGAACAGCTGAATAAACACACACTGCTATGTGTGAGCAACTGGCTGATGGATCAGTCTCAAAGGGTTCTAGTGAATGGGGTTACATGGGGCTGGCAACCAGTCACTAGTGGGGTCCTGCAGGGATCCATCTTGGGGCTGGTGCTCTTCAATGTCTCCATCAATGACTTAGAAGACTTCAAGGACTGCTAACTAAGTTCACCAATTACACCAAATTTGGAGGAGCTGTGGACACCCTCAAGGGCAGAGAGGCTCTGCAGAGAGATCTGGATGAATCAGAGAGCTGGGCAATCACAACTGCAGGAATTTGAACAAGGGCAAGTGCTGGATGTTGCACCTGGGACACGGTGACTCTGGACACACACAGCCTGGGGAATGAGAGGCTGGAGAGCAGCCCTGAGAGAGGGACCTGGGGGTTCTGGTGCATGGCAAGTTGAACATGAGCCAACAGTGTGTCCTGCCAGCCAAGAGGGACCCCCGTGTCCTGGGGGCACCCAGCACTGCACTGCGAGCCGGGCCAGGGAGGGGATCGTCCTGCTCTGCTCTGCACTGGGGCGGCCTCACCTCCAGCACTGGGGGCAGCTTGGGCACCACAGGAGAAAAAGGATCTAAAGCTGCTGGAGAGTGTCCAGAGGAGGGACACAACATTGGGGAAGGGTTTAGAGGGGAAGGGTATGAGGAGAGGCTGAAGGCACTTGGTTTGTTCAGCCTGGAGGAGACTGAGAGGAGATCTCATGGCGGTCTGGAACTTCCTCCCAAGGGGAAGAGGAGGGGCAGGCGCTGAGCTCTTCTCTCTGGCCACCAACGCCAGGAGCAGAGGCCATGGCAGGGAGATGTGGCAGGGGAGGGTGAGGTTGGCCATGAGGAAAAGGTTCTTGAGGCAGAGGGTGGTGGAGCACTGGAACAGGCTCCCCAAGGAGGTGCTCATGGCCCCACGCCTGACAAGATTCCAGCAGCATTTGGCCAACGTGTGCCCTCAGGGACATGGTGTGAATGTTGGGCTTGTCCTGTGCAGAGACAGGAATTGGACTGGATGATCCTTGTGGGTCCCTTCCCACTCACAGCATTCTGTGATTCTATGATACTAACATCCAACCTCATCTTATCTCAATCTTATCTGTAGCAATAGCCAATGTTCTGCTTTTATGTACAATGCCTGTATGTTCTTCCATACTGGTGACAGAACCTGCCTAAGCCTTCAGCTTCCTAAATTAGACTGGCAGCAGTCTAGGATTAGTCACTTACCTCTCTAAAAAAAATGGAAAGGATATGCACAGTTCAAATACAACATTCCTCTCTTGCCTAGGAACTGGACAAGGGAAAAGCACCGGCTTGTTCTTTGCCCAGGGCAAGTTAGGTCATTAAAAATACTGGAAGAGCTGTTGTTGTACTCTCAGAACAGTCAAACAAATTTTTAACTCTAGTCTACTCTTAGGACTTTAAGTCAGCAAACTGCACACTGCATTGGAGCAGAGAGGCTGTTATTCAGCAGTAAACATAAAAGCCAGCCTGAAACCAAAGAAAACAGAACTCAGTGACAGACTAGTTCTTAATACTTCCTAGATGTAGACAAATGAAGCTCCAATACTGGCCAAAAACCAGATACTGATAGTGAAAGCAAAGCTTTACAAATGCAAACAATCTTTGCTCTTTGTAGTATTTACTTTAACTAGTTACCACATATTAGGGTCACAAGGATGATGAGGGGCTGAGGCATCTGCCTTACCAGGAGAGGCAGAGAGAGCTGGGACTGTTCAGCCTGGAGAAGAGCAGCCTGAGAGGGGATCTGATCAATGTCTGTCAATATCTGAAATGTGGGGGCCAAATGGATGGGGCTGGGCTCTTCTCGGTGGTGCCCAGTGACAGGACAAGGGGCAATGGGCACAAACTGGGACACCAGAAGTTCCAGACAAACTGAAGGAAAAACTTCTTTCCTGTGAGGGTGCCAGAGCCTGGGACAGGCTGCCCAGAGAGGGTGTGGAGTCTCCATCTCTGGAGATGTTCACACCCACCTGGACACTTTCATGTGCAACCTGGTGTAGGGAACCTGCTTTGGCAGGGGGGTTGGACTGGATGATCTCCTGAGCTCCCTTCCAACCCCACCATTCTGTGATTTTGTGATTAAAGTTGCAATAAAGTCTCAGATTCTCCTTAAAAATTCTTTTCTTCTTAAAAAAAAAAGTCTTCTTCGTATTTCTAAGCTGAACAAACTGCTAAAAGTGAAAGCTCACCTTCAGTCCAGAAGAGAATTCAACCATTTCTTCTGCTTGCACATTTCTTAGGCCGTACACACGGGCAATACCATCACCAATTGAGAGCACACGCCCAGTCTCCTCAAGTTCAGCAGAGGTGTCAGCTCCCAAAATGCGTTCCTCAAGGATAGAGGAGACCTCAGCAGTGCCTGAAAAGAGACAGTTTCAAACCAGCTTTAGCACAGTAAGGCACAGAATTTAGTAAGCTTGTCTCGAATTCACAAGCCAAGGTACCCTTTCTCAGGTATTCCACAAGGTCTAGCAAGCAACAACCTTCCTTCTACAGAATATGTAAGATAAATAACAGATTCTGTACTCACAGCCAATAAAAGAAGCTTCAACTCACAATTATAAGCCAGCTTCAATCAAAACACTGATGGCTCTTTAGTTATAAATTTTCTTCATTATGTCCTACACCATTAGCAATCTCTCCCACTAGAAAGCAATTCAATTAAATAATTAGCCTTAGCTCAGAAACAACAGACATGCTGGCTCCTCTCGTAGAGCATTTACTTAGACTGGAAGTATCAAAACACTCTGTCAACTGATACATAATCCAAGATCCAAATATATTTACAGGAACTCAATACATTTAAGGAGCAAGTTGTTCAACTGGTTTGCTAAAATTTCTTTGGCACTGCACCTCCAACAACTTTTTATTTCCTCAGCTAGGAAACAGTAAGTGACACTGTGAAACTGTTTATTTCCTAATAATATATTTAATCACTCTAAACCCCTTCAGAAAATGTACATGAAACACTATCAAATACACAGCTATGCAATGCCAGTGCCTTCTCTAAACACCAAGATGCTGGCAGCAAAAACATTATACTCAAGGACACAAGGTCAAACCCAGAGAGGCCTGGGAAAGTCACCCGTTCCTTCACACTGTTAGAAGCAAGACTGGAAACTCGAATTTTGAGTCATTTTTTCAAATAATTCTGCAGGAGTTTAAGACAGAATCAAATCCTCATGAAGCAAGTAAGCTATGCAAGCCAACCACTGCTTTGGTTTGACCATAACGTGAATAGTTATTCAAGTGAAGTCT
Source organism: Caprimulgus europaeus (assembly GCA_907165065.1). The sequence goes on from OU015527.1 coordinate 78,290,642, forward strand.
CCTGGATGTGACTGTGGAACAGAGAGTTCACAGTTAAATACTGTCAGGACATAAATGTCCTGAAGTGTTTTGTCAGCTGTCACACACGCACTTCATACTCCATATTCAAATTCCTTTTTGTCTGATAGAGCAAGTTCTTAACCCACACTCTTATATGAAGACTCACCAGTTTTCTGAAAGCATGTTTTGGAGGCATGGATGTTTCTTGTAGCAACAAATGCTGCACCCAAGGTGTTTCTGGAAATCTAAAATAAGTAACCTTTTTAGTTATGGTGACAAAAACACTGAAAAAAAGGTTAAAAGACAACACACTGAAATTTTTGATCACAAGCTTATACATTTAGTATGTCTCATTTCTGAGTTGAAAGCACTCTTCACAAATTGTAGTTATGGAGCCAAGTCCAGTGCTACTAAAGCAAGAAAGAACAAATGGTAACGGAGGTTGCTCTAATTACACACTGCGTTTTTCTGCATTGCACCAATGTCACCATCACAGCACTGCAGCAGCTCCCAAAGCAACATCATCTCTCATCTACCACCTCTGCATTGAATATCCAAATGCAGGGGTGTTAAGAGATGAGTGCATCCTTAATGGGTCTGTATAAAGAAGAAAAAAGATTCTGTCTTCTAATGGTTGACCTTTCTAAGAAAAATCTAACGGCAGAATTTCTGAAGGAGGGCTAGAACATATACGACAGCAGAAATGGGAAAAAGAAAATAAATCTGTGATAGTGAATGCATCAAAAGATCATAACCCTGCATCCCAAGCAAAGCTCCCAGTGCAGTCCCATGCAGCGTTAATGCTCTTTCTCTGAAAGCCCGAGCAGGCCTCTCCTCCCTTCACCTTCACAAGGGACACCGGTCAGAAACGGGTCCTGACAGATCTCCGCACCCTCACTACCTCTAAACATGGGGGGAAAAAACGCCACCTGGCAACGCCTGACAGCTCAAAACCCTCACTCACCCCAGCGGGGATCTAGCAGCTGCCCGACATCACCCTGAACCCCAGCAGTACTAACCCACATCCCCGGGGAAGGACACACCGTCCCCGAGAGCAGGACACAGGGAAGGGCATCCCCGCTCCTCAGCAGGGGGTCGTGCCCCGCTGTCACCCAGCGCTGAGCTGAGCCCCCCCCACACACCCCAACCCCTGACTCCGGGCAGCGAGCGCCCGCGGCCCCTCAATGTCACCGCGGCCACCAAGATGGCGGCGGCCGCCCTCCCCCCGCTTCTCTGCTCGCCCGCCCCAGGGAGGAGAGAACGCTCACCAGGCCGGCCTGCCGCGGCAGGGACCGGGCCAGCGCGGCAGCCACACGGGCGGAGAGCATGGTGACGGCGGTGGCGGCGGCTCCTCGGGACAAGACTGAAGCGAAGTGCAGGCGGCTGCTGGCCCCGCGCTCTCTCCACAAAATGGCGGCGGCGCGCTCCGCCCCTTTTGGCGGCCAGGCCACGCCCACGGCGCGGGGCGGGGAGAGGAACGGGAGTGCTTCCGCCGCCGGGAAATGCTTCCTCCGCCCGACGGCCCCGGACAGCTCCCGGGTCCCCGCGGTCTGAGCGGCGGGGGAAGTAGAGTCATAGAATCATAAAATCATAGTTTAATTGGAAAAAAACGTTACGATTATCGAGTCTAATTATGAACCCAACACTGACAAGTCCCCACTAACCCATGTCCCTCAGCAATGTGTCCACACGACTCTTCAATCCCTCCAGGGATGGGGACTCCACCACTGCCCTGGGCAACCCCTTCCAATGCCTCAGAACCCTTTCAGCAAAGAAATTCTTCCACACATCCCATCTCAGCTGCCCTGGCCACAACTGGAGCCCATTTCCTTTGTCCTGTCCCTTGCTCCTTGGTTGAACAGACCCACCCCCACCTCTCTCCACCCTCCTTGCAGGGACTTGGACAGAGCCAGAAGGTCTCCCCTCAGCCTCCTTTTCTCCAGGCTCAACACCCCCAGTTCCCTCAGCTGAGAACTCAGCACACTTGTGGTCTAGTACACACCAATATGTAAAATAATTATAGAATCACAGACTGGTGGGGTTGGAAGGGACCTCTGGAGATCATCCAGTTCAACCCCCCTGCCAAAGCAGGTTCCCTACACCAGGTTGCACAGGAAAGTGTCCAGGTGGGTTTGAACATCTCTGGAGATGGAGACTCCACAGCCTCTCTGGGCAGCCTGTCCCAGGGCTCTGGCACCCTCACAGGAAAGGAGTTTTTCCCTAAGTTTGTCTGGAACTTCTGGTGTCCCAGTTTGTGCCCATTGCCCCTTGTCCCCATCCATTTGGCCCTCACACTTCAGATATTGATAGACATTGACCAGATCCCCTCTCAGGCTGCTCTTCTCCAGGCTGAACAGTCCCAGCTCTCTCAGCCTCTCCTCACACAGGAGATGCTCCAGGCCCCTCATCACCTCTGTGGCCTCCACTGGACTCTCTCCAGAAGATCCCTGTCCCTCTGGAACTGGGGAGCCCAGAACTGGACACAACACTCCAGATGTGGCCTCACCAGGGCAGAGCAGAGGCAGAGGAGAACCTCCCTTGACCTGCTGGCCACGCTCTTTTTAATGCCCCCAGGACACTGTTGGCCTTACTGGCCACAGGGCACACTGCTGGCTCATGGCCAACCCGCTGCCGACCAGCACACCCAGGTCCTTCTCCACAGAGCTCCTCTCCAGCAGGTCACCCCCAACCTGTACTGGTCCATGCGGTTATTTCTCCCCAGGTGAAGGACTCTGCACTTGCTCTTGTTGAACCTCAGCAGGTTCCTCTCCGCCCAAAAGATGATATTTTTATGGTGTATTTTCTAACAAGGAGCACAGCTTTTACATTAATTTATGTAAGCAGTGACATACAAGTTATTAAAATTTATTTTATTCCCCTTTAACTTACAGATACGATTCCTGACTTTTTGGTGAAGGGTTTTATATAACTTTATTTGTAATTTGCCTTTTGAAATACATGAAGCAAACAATTCCATCAAAAACCAAAATTCCTTCAATTCTTTTTAATGACTCAAGACTGTTTTCTTAAAAGCATTTGATGTAGTGGAAAGCAGATTCTTTCAAAAATATTAGAGCTTTTAAGTCCAGTTTGGTAAAAGCATTCACTGCAGCTACTGAATTGAATTGAGTTTTTATTTTCTCTGTGTTTCAAGAATTTTAAACTAGAAAGCTGGATTCTGCTGGGATCGGATTGTGCTGGGATGGGCCCTGCTGGGATGGGATTGTGTTGGGATGGGCTCTGCTGGGATGGGTCCTGTTGGGTTGGGTCCTGCTGGGATGGATTCTGCTGGGATGGGTCCTGCTGGGATGGGCCCTGCTGGGATGGGCTCTGCTGGGATGAGCTGTGCTGGGATGGGCCCTGCTGGGATGGGCTCTGCTGGGATGGATTCTGCTGGGATGAGCTCTGCTGGGATGGATTCTGCTGGGATGGGCCCTGCTGGGATGTTCTCTGCTGGGATGAGCTGTGCTGGGATGGGCCCTGCTGGGATATTCTCTGCTGGGATGGATTCTGCTGGGATGAGCTCTGCTGGGATGGATTCTGCTGGGATGGATTCTGCTGGGATGAGCTCTGCTGGGATGGATTCTGCTGGGATGGGCCCTGCTGGGATGGATTCTGCTGGGATGAGCTCTGCTGGGATGGATTCTGCTGGGATGAGCTGTGCTGGGATGGGCCCTGCTGGGATGGATTCTGCTGGGATATTCTCTGCTGGGATGGATTCTGCTGGGATGAGCTCTGCTGGGATGGATTCTGCTGGGATGAGCTCTGCTGGGATGGGCTCTGCTGGGATGGGCTCTGCTGGGATGAGCTCTGCTAGGATGGATTCTGCTGGGATGTTCTCTGCTGGGATGGATTCTGCTGGGATGGATTCTGCTGGGATGGGTCCTGCTGGGATGAGCTCTGCTGGAATGGATTCTGCTGGGATGGGCCGTGCTGGGATTTGCCCCGCTGGGATTTGCCTTACGGGGCCGGGCCCTGTGGGGCCGGGCCGGGTCCTGTCCACGCCCCCACCACTCCCGGGGCTCCGAGTCCCGTCAGGCCCCGCGGCGGCTGGGCGGGAGAAGCCGTGCAGAGGCGGGAGATGACCGGGGCGCCATGGAGCAGAAGCTGCAGCGGGTAACAGAGGGGCCGGGCCGGGCGCAGCTCTCGGCTCTGGCCATGCGGGGTGCCCGCAGGTGCGGGTGGCCGCGGTCTCTTCCTGCCGCCGCCGCAGGCCGGGCCCGGCTGTCCCTCACCCGACCGGGGGCTCCTCCTGACCGGTGTCTGCCGAGGCGGGTGCTGTGAAGGTACCGGCGCGGAGCCGGCCTGCTGGGGGACGGGCAGGGCTGGGTCGCTGGGTGGGATTGCAGCCGGGAAGGCTGTGTCCACCCGCCTCAGCCTCTGCTGACGGCCCGGTCACGGCCCGAGCTCGCTCAGCCGGTTTGGGGAGCCGGCTTATGGAGATCTCGGGCCCGCGGAGTTTTTGCGTTTAAAATCTTTGTCACTGGATAAAGTGGCAGGAAGATGTGATTTATCCTTTGTAATTTATGCTTTCTTTGCAAACTCGGTTTTCTTGCAGCAGTAGAGTTTCCATCCACACGTAACTAGTACTCTTTGTTTCTGAGGGCTGGATGTTTTTCCCCAGCATGGTTTTGGGTGATGTTTGCTGTGAGCAGTGTTTGTAGCTGAGATGCTGGAAGCATAAAGGACATGCTGGAAGAAAATGTCTTTTTTTAAGTTATAACGCTGGTCCAACAAGTTGCTTAGATAGCCCTAGACAAGAATTTGTTACTCAGTGTTGAACGTTGGAATCCCAGAATTACCTTGATTGGAAAAGCCCTTTGAGATCATCAGGTTCAATTATGAACCCAACACCGACAAGTCCCCACTAACCCGTGTCCCTCAGCACTGTGTCTACACGACTCTTCAATCCCTCCAGGGATGGGGACTCTGCCACTGCCCTGGGCAACCCCTTCCAATGCCTCAGAACCCTTTCAGCAAAGAAATTCTTCCTCGCATCCCATCTCAACTGCCCTGGGCACAACTAGAGCCCATTTCCTCTTGTCCTAAAACTTCCATGTGTTCAGTTATTGTTAGTCATAATCTAATCTTTCCGTGCCACCTGTGAGCACTGCATTTATCTCTCTCCCATGTCTGACCTTCTTTTCAGTGGTAAAAACTGTGCTCTGCAGGGCTTGTGCCTGCACGCTGTAGTAACTCTTTCTCCCCCCCACTAGCTGATAAAGACTCTTCCCAATGTTCATAGTTTGTGCAGTTTTATCTCACATTGCTTTAGTGCAGTTTTTACCAGCTGCCCAAATGCCCATTTAACATCTCTTGGATCATTACTATGTCTGTAGCAAACAGGTCATGGAATAAAAAGATAAAATATTATCATCTGGATATAAGCAGGTGTCCAGAGGAATGAGGGAGGTTGAAAGGGAAATGGTTTTCTAAATTTCAGAGGGTGGTTGAAAAAGAGACAAAATAAACTGTTTTCCCTTTTTCCACCCCTGCCACAACTGATGTAGTAGTAGCTATTTTTCAGGAAAGCAGAGCTTGCAGCACTTTAAATTTCTTGTATCTACCAGCTGTTTTCTGTCATTTCACTTGACCGTTTCCTCTTTTTTTTTCCCTTCTCTGGCAGGTTATTTTATGGCTAAAGAAAATATATGAGGATCAGCCTATTCCAGAGTACGAAGTGAATGAAAGGACAGTTGATATCTTGTATGAGCTTGCAGAACACAATGAAGCCAGGGAGAGGGATGTTTCTTTACTTATAGAGGACATGAAGCAAAGGGCAACACAATATGAAGCACAAGGTGAGTTTGAAGCTCCAGTTCTCACTTCCGTCGAAGCTAGTTTATTTTAGTGGCCCTGAAGATTCTCTTTGTTAAAATCTTACAAACAAGTGTATATATATATATATATATATATATATATATAAATAATTGGAACAACCTCATTTTTTGTTCTGGTACAGCTTTTACTGCAATGCATCCCATGCCTTCCTTTCAGCAAAATTTATGGTGACATGAGTTTGGTAAAGGGCAGTTTTTTAAGCTGTCTTGAGCAGGCTGTAAATACGGACAAGCAGATTAATTGCTAAAACCTCCTAGCCTGCCAGGCTGAGTAGCACAGCCTTGAAATATTGGCTGGATAGACAAGGAAGCATCCCTACAGCTCATTTAAGAGACTGAGCTGGTGCTAATCTGCTCTTAAGGGAAGCGCTTGAGGAATCTGAAACAACAGTGATGTGATTAAGTTATGCTCAAACTGTCTAGAGTGTTTGATAATGTGGTTTTTTTTGGAGCAAGTCAGTGCTTCAGGGGGCCATGATACATTTTTAACATGTATGTTAAAAGAGAGAGCCCCATCTAGGCATTAAAAGAACAGTAATATTAAAGGAAGTGCTATTTTGGATTTTATTTGTCTTCCAGCTAAATACCTACAGGAACTTCTCGTGGAAGGCCTGGGTCTTTCCATAAGCAGTCTGTCCAGCGAAGGCATCAGCTGCCTCAATGCCCTGATAAACAGTGCAGTGATACTTGAAACGAAGGACACTTCTCTTACCAGGTAATTATTCCCACTGTGTATCAGGAATTATGGTCTGTGCTGTTACTTTCTGTTTTTTTGATTCAACACTTTCAAACTTGACTTTCACACTAGGAGTCTTCCTTGTCCAGCTTCTTTTGCACCCTTTGGTTAGCTTTGGAGGACACAGGAACTGAGCGCAAAGCTCTGAACTCTTGAGCTCTAGCAGCAAAGGAAGTCTCTGAAGCCTGAGAGGTGCTTTGGCCAGAGTTAAATCCCTCTTTTGCCCCTGCTTTTGTCATCTGTGCCTGCAGGATGCTGCCACTGAGATTATTGTGCCAGGTAGCACAAGCTAGAGCAGGTTTCTTACTGCTTAGGCAAGGACTAGGGGACTGTAACTGGTCTTTCAGTCTCAGCTCTTATTTCTTCCCTCCCTTATCTGGCCTCAATTGATGTAAGGAGATTTCTTAGCTCAGCCTCAGTGAAATGGCAGCTGTTAGTCTGCTCTTCCTGAGCCCTTCTCCCTAGCCTGGCCTTGACCTATAATGGCAGGTTTGTGCTGAGCATCGGCAGTAAGGAAGGGCCAAAATCTGCCTTGGAATCCAATTCTTGTGTGCTGCTCAGGAGCTTGGCTCTTACAGCTCTTCTGAGCTGGAGGGGGAAGCAGTTTTGAACCATTTGGGGAGAGGAATAGACTGAAATACCGCTGGGCATGCTCGGGGACATGCATTTTCAGGGACTGAATACAGTTTCTCTCAAAGGTAATTAGCAAGCCTCTCTCTCAAAGATAATTTGGCAAGCCAGGAGTGGAGCATCTGATCATGTCAAACCCAGTGGTTATATTCACTAGAGTGCCAGGTCTTGTTCACTTCCTCCTACTCAGATTGCTTGGCTGCTTCCCCTTCCAGATGAAATCTGTTAGTTAAGGGAATCAAATACCCTTAGTGATTTATTTTACGTTCATCCTCTAAACTAGCTGGCAGTTATCTGATGTATCATCATAGAAGAACAAGAACAAGTCATTTGTATAAAGCATGGAGGAAATAATTCTGAGTTTCAGGAGAGCTGACTTCTGAGCATTCCCACCAAATCTCTCTCTTTTCACCAGCTTCTTCGGTGCCATCAATCATACGACTTCGGAGCTGCATGCAAGAAAAGTAAAGAACAAAAAACTACAAATGGAATTGAACAACATGATTAAAAAACTAACTGCAGCGCTGATGCTGGAAAAGCGGCTGGAGGAGTGAGTAATGGGTGAGAAAAGGGAAAGATGTGAGCAATACTGCTAATCCCTGCAACGTGGAACATTGGTTGTAATAACTAAAAAGGAGAACTGAATTTTCAGGGTTTTGGCACGTCTCTAATATACAATATTTGGAAGTATCCATCAAAAGCCACGTGCTATGGACATATTCAGTAATCAAAAAAGATTTGGGGTACCATCAAGCCTGTTGTTTTAAACCAAAAATGGTCTACAAGCAGTTTTCAGATAGGGGCTGGCATCTTCCACCAGTTGCCTTTGTCTAAAGTTGAAGGCAAACCTGATTTTCTTACCCCATTTTGCATGGGCCCCGTAGTTTGAGTGAAGGAGCCAGGCAAAACAAAAACTGGTCCCAGGTAAGAATTTCCTTTAACCAGCATGTGGGAGACTTTTTTTTTTTTTTAAGTCCCTAGAAGATGTAACCTGAAGTGCTTTGCTGAGTGTAGCAGGATCAACCCCTGCCTTGAGTGGGGATTGGTCCAGGTGATCTCCAAAGCCCACTCCCAGTCTAATTCTTTTCTGTTTTTTTGTCTTTTAAAGTAGTTATTGTGGCAATGCTTGTAGCAAAGACACCAGACCTGTGCGCCTTGAGCAGGTTTGCTGTGGCACCTCTCTGTGATCTCAAGTGTAGCTCGTGTAACAGGTCTCTAACTGAATTAGGGGATTGTGCAGAAGGCTATTGCTATGTGTTGTATGCAGATGGCTTTCCCTTTGGCCTTTCCCCCCACTCCCTCTTGCCTTTGGGTCTCTGGATGTAACAGCTGTGGATGGTTCCATGGGGAAATCTCACAGGGAAATGCAAGTTTTTCTCCATTCTCTCCCTTCTGGTGTTGGGTGTGTTACATGGTTTAGCTTAAATATAGATTTAATGCTTAAACAGTACTTGTGTACTGGTATGTAAATGTAAAATTTTGTCTCTTTGTAATTTTTTTCTTTTTTTTTAAGAGATCTTAAAAAATCAGAAGAAATTATAGAAACAGGCACCGACAAAGCTGACAGCCAAGTCCATAAGTTGCAGTTCCTGGAAGATAAGTCTAAGGATATAAATGTGAGGATCAAGGCTGCTGAGGTAGGTGGAAGGAATTTTCTAACAAGACATTGTGATGGGTTGGCACAGTCACGGTTTGTTGGGCCCAAAATTGTATTTACAGAGACATCCCAGGATCTTCCTAAACTCCAGGACTGAGGATAACAGGACAACAGGTTACTGCAGTTGTTCCTGCTCTATTCATGGTCTCTTCCCCAGACATCTTATGATAAATGCAGGGACACTCTCTCTTCTTGAGAAACTGTATTAGCTCAGACTACCTTGTGCTTATTGTGAGGTAAATAATAAATAAAAGTATACAGGCAGCTACCTGTGAAGCAGCTGATTCACTGAGGGGAAATTGCATGTCAAAATTCTGAATATAGCCTTTTTTTTTTTTAAATTAGTGAATGATTAAACACAGAATGCAGAGGTTGCACAGTCTCCTTCACCTCTCCTACGTGACAAAGGACATGCAAATGCTTTATTTAACATTTGGATGCTGTCCAGTACCTTGACAAATATGAGATGAAAAAGTTGTAGTACAGTTTATGGCATTTTACTGAGAAGCATCTTCCCAGCCTTGCTACATGTTCTTCTCCCAGTAGCTTTCTGGAAAGACTTGCTATTCTTCATATAAACTTAGGTGCAACTGATTTCTTATATCAGCTATAGCTGTGGTTCAAGTAGCACACGTTTCTGTCGTTGACTAGCTGCGTTCTTGTTTGCCTCTTTAGATCAAAATGCGAGGAAAAGGTAAAATCTTTCTCCTCCCTGTTTTATTTTGTGGTTAATTATGAATGAACTCTTTCCTGTTTGTAGAAGCAGCTTACTGACACGGGGCTGGACCAGTCGCTGACACATGAGTCACTTGTGAACCAGTCTAAGGTAGGTCTTTTGGTGCAAGATGGGTATTTCTGCAGTGGTACAGACCAGGCTTGTTTGCTGGGTGGTTTCAGGAGATGTAGTTTGCTATTTGGTTACCTGAACAAATATTAATGGTAAAAAGGAGCACAATTAAAAATCCCATAGATGGATACCTCTGAGCTGGGGTGTGTTAGATGGGTTTGTCCCTCCTAGAAACTGAGAGGCATTTGTGGGTGTTGAAATAATCTTTCTTCAGGGTTAGATGTGGGCTTGTTTTGGACTTGGGAAGAAGCTTTCCTTCTGGACTGAGTGAGGGGAACGATTTGAGCCTTTATTTTTGTTACCTTTTGGTTTTCCCTTTCTTATCTTTCTGCCTCTGTCTCTAACTGGGAATATAGCCTACTAGAGAATTTCCATGGAATAAATTCCCTGCTACTAAAAGAAAATTGGCAGTTTATGATCTGCCTCCTCTCTCTGGGATCCATGTTATAAACAGAGTGGATATTCTGTGGACTACACCTTGTAACATGACTGCTTGAGTTTTGCAATTACTTGATAGAATGTACACAGGTGATTCTTTCTAGCTTGTGTGAAACACTTCAGAGCAACTATGAGGTTGAGTAGAGCCCAAATCCTGAGCCTCCGTGTGCTTTTTTAATCTTGTGTCTTTAAATATAACATTTTTCAGCTGTATTGTAAGACCAGCAGGATACTTTGTTAAAGGAAAAAGCACTTTTCTGGAGTTACTAGCTATAGGTTCTCCAGCTTTGTGCTGAAGTATTTGTACACAAATACTTCAGCACAAAGTGTGTTGTCCTGTCTACACTCACCACTTTTTGTTTGCTATCACTGTAATGAGAACTTAGTCTTTTCCCCCATTTCTTTTGTTAGCTTTTCCTGCCTGTTACAGGTTGAACAATGAAAAATAGGTTTCCTGTTTTTTCTGTCGTTCTCCTGAACCAGCGCTGGGTGGCAATGTTTACATGGCACAATGTTTTCTCAGAAGAGCACTAACCAAAAATAATTTCTGTTGGAATTTTACATACAAAAAGATACAGGCAATTTTCTAGACTTGTCACCTTCTAGAACCTGAGCATAAGGCAGGTTTGACTCCTTGATATTTCTATACCTGCTTTGCCAAGAGCTCAGCGAATTGGGCAGTACAAATGACCTCACCTTCAGAGTGCTTTTTTTTTTTTTGCTTCACATTGGTTATTTGCAAAAAAATGAGGGCTGTGAAAGGTGCTCAATTATCAGCCCCAAAGAGGAATTACCTCCCGTTGTTAACAGAATGAGCAAAGCAGTGCCAGTGTAAGGGGAATCTTTTTGCTGCTGCATGTGCAAAACTGTTTTCACACAGAAGCTGTAGATGTGAGAATGTGTCCCCTGCCTTGGGGCTCAGTTCTCTCCCTGGCCTACAGTGAGGGTGAACAGTGGAACTCCTCTGTCTGCTGGATTTCATTTGAAATCTCCTCTCAGGAAGGTGAGATCAGGTGGTTATACAGTAAGAAAAGATAACTGAAGATGTCTTCAGAAGAAAGAAAAATTAATTGACACCTCTGTGTAAAATGTGAACAGGGTCTGACTGACTGATAAACTGAATTAATGGCTGATCTTTAGTTTTCCATGGGTTTTAAGAAGGATCATGAAAGCCCTTACCAACATGTGTAAATTCTGAAATGCTGTAGATACTTATAGATCTGTTTCACTGATTTACCTCACTTCTACAAGCAGGACCACAGAATATAACCCACTTTGCTCTCTTCACAGGAACTGGCTGAAGTACAGAAGGAAATTGGGACTTTGAAGAAGAAACTGGGGTTTTACCTAGATTTAGCTCCTGTAATTATTTTTTTTTTTCATTATTCTATTGTATTTGCCAGATGAATTTTAATGGACTTCAGAATGTAAAAGGATATTGTTGTGATGGTTTCAGTGGACAGGTCCTGCAGATCTATTAATGGTGCAAGTAGAAGATTTGACTTAAACAGAGGCTATCTCTTTATTAATCAAAGCCAGGAAATTAAGTAGACTTACCAGACAAACTTTGTTCTAACAAAATGCACAAAGCGACTCGGTATCAAGGTGAATTAGCTAGAAATTAGACAAAGAAATGTGGAAGAAAATATAATTCCTTAGTAGAACACATTTTTTTTGAGATTTACTGATACGTTAGCTGTAAGTGTCATCAGGCTGTCAGTGTGGACACAGCACATCGTGCAGAGTTTGGGGCTCTGAACAAGATTTTAATGATTATGAAGAAATATCCATAGGTCAGTGTTGTCCCCTAAACAAATACTCTAGCTGGTGTGAGTACTGACTGCTCCATAATTTTCTTTGATATCTCTTGAGAGTGCTGGGTGCTCAGCTCTCTGAAAACACAGGTTTCTTATTTAGGTGATGAAAATGCAGTTTTGAAAACTGTGTGTGTATACTTTTCTTCATTTTATACTCCCTGTGCTAGGAGTTACTATCAGATTGCTGTGGGAAGCATCCTTTATAAAAAGGATTTTATTCTTTCCAGATTAGAATGCTAGTTACAAAACACTGTTTCAGTTGAGGGTAATATTATGAACAACTTTATAGTGGCTTGGAGAAATCATGGGCAAATAAGGCTTCAGTCCATGGAACACAAAGCCTTGGCTTTATGTGGTGTCTGTACATCACCACCTGTGGTATTTGGGACCACTGAACCCACGTGTTTCCAGTCTCTTTTAGAACATTGCTGTTGCTTTTACAAATAGATATTAAGGACTTTTCTCTTTGTCATTCAGAGGAGAAGGTGCAAAAACTGGAGTGAATAGTTGAATGGGTTTTGTTTTTTGTTAAATGCAATTGTGACTGTCTAGGCTACAGTTTTGTATTTGAGTTACCTGATATGGCCCCTGGGATCTCTTGATCTGAGCACCCCACAGCCTGTCATAGAGCTAATCTCAGACCTTTCTGTGTAAGAGGTGAGAAAGATTTATTCCAGTTCTTATAAATGAGGCACAGAGGTCCAGAGAATCAGAGACTTGTCCAAAATCACATAGAAACTCACTGATTAACTCACATCAATTATGTTGTGAACTGGGGACCTGTCTGCTGTGCTATACTTCACCCTTCACCTCCTTAGGCTCCTGCCTCTCAACACATCTCCCTCATACAGCTACTGCTGTCTCCTTCCTAGGGGAAAAAGATGAAGGAAGAGGGTGGGACTGCTGCTCTTTTAAATCCATCTTGCTCCAAGAGGCAGCTGCCTCCTCTTCTCAAGTGAAACAGGATGTTGAAATTGCAATAGGTTCTCCAGTTCCCCCCTCCATGGAGACCAACCCTGCCTTCCTTCTGGTGCAGGCAGAAGGAGGGAGGAAGGTTTATCCTTGCAAGCTTATCGTGCTTTGGGAAATAGCATATGTTTAATATTCAGTTCTTCTGTTGGTAGGTATGGAAAATTGCTAAAAATGGATTTTTATTTAGAGTTTAGGCCACACAATACATTATTGCCCAAACCAATCTGATAGTAGGCTTTTAATGTCAGTGCTTTTTGCATGTGAAGGGTGTACACAAATCTGATTTCATTATCCCTACGTTCCCCTGTCATTAGACTCTCGCAGTGATGCAGGGACTGTGTGTTTGCAGCTGAAATAATGATTTTTCTACCATTTTCTCTCATTAGAATCTTACTCTTGCACGAGTGAAGATTGAAGAAGTAAAACGAGAACTGGTAAGAGTGGGGGTTTTTGGGGTTTTTTTTTGTTTTTTTTAAGTCTTTCACAGAGATTTAAATGAGCTCTCTTGTTCCAAAGCAAGCAATATATATTAATTGGTTATGGATTTATCTACCTCAGATTAGTCTTAATGATCTCTAGAGGGAAATTTTTCTCTGGTAAGGCAGGAGCCATGCATATTGGTAGGAGGAACTGGTAGAGGAATGACATCTAAGCTACAGGGGCAGTTGGGCATAATGGTATCAGTGGGGATTAGGTAAATATATCCCTCTGGATTTTGTCTGCTACACCTGTCAGAATGTTTATTCCCTCAGCTGTGTTGCAGTTTCTTGGTCTCACAACTTTCCTCACTGCTCCTGAACTGAGGGCTCTAAGGGCCTGTGTTTTATTTACTGTGACAATCTATATGCTTTGTAGATTACAGTTGGGAACCTTCCCCTGTAAAACATTAATGCCTGTTTCATCCGTGCTTGTGTAGTCTGCAGGTATGGTTGTGGGGAAACAGTCATATAAAGCTGTTTAGGAAGTTCATGCATAGCTTTCTTGAGTGAGCTGGGCCAAATTTGAGCATAAAGCTTGTCTTTATTTCTTTGGGCTACTGCCTGCTTGCTCACAGGTAAAGCACAAGGTATTCAGTAATCAAAAATCACAGCTATTTGAGAGTATTTTGTACATACTCGGATGGGAATGCTCAGGTTGGTAAGCCACTTGTTTTTGATTCAGAAATACAAACTCACCTTACCTGCCTGAGGCTTTTATCAGGTCAGAATACTCACCTCTGGAGTGTACCTGTTCAGCTTGAAGGTGCCACATACCACACTGGGGCTCAGTATAAAGGCAACTGAGCTTCTTTAGCCCTTTATTTGGGGACTTTTCTGTAGTTGTCTACAGAGACTGTTGCTGTTTGCAGTAGTGAGACCTTCCAGTTCCATATTTGGGTTAATAATTGCTGATAATATTCCAAGATTTGATCATTGTAGGTATGTTTGTGTAACAAGAATGTAAGAAAACTGTTTCATGGTCACTGAATCCTCTTGGTTTTTTCTTCTCCTAGGGTGCTTTGGAGACAGAGTTCTCAAAGGAGGTTGACATGTTGACTCTTGAGCTGCCAAGGCCCAGAAAATTCCGGTTCACCTGAAGTGGCCTGCATGGAAGGAGATTTCCCTTCTATTGTCTATTTATTTGCACTACTAAAACATTTCAGACTTCTTACTGTACTTCTGCAGCTTTCTGCCTTACTCTTCTTGCTGTTGGATGGCACATTTGTGACCTTCTAGCAAGCATGCTCATTTTTAGGGGTTCCTGTAGCCTTGCATTTATAAACATCACCTATCTTTCATAAAATAATCCCCAAAATTACTGTTTTCTTTATCATTTATTTTTCCATATGTGATACACACCTCTAGCTGGGCTCCAGATGGTACCTTCACCAGGAGATGTCAGGATTTGGTTGACCATAACCACCTGGAATTGAACTGATGAGGAAGTCTGGTTTTTCTTTCTCCCTGTTCAGGCTCTGGGTTGTGCTTTTTCCTGGAGTCCTGTCTTTGGTGGTGCAAGTATGGTGATGACAAACTCTCTCTTTATATCTACTAGATCATTGGCCTTTGCTCCCTTGTTTTGTTTTTTTTTTCTTGTCATTTTAGGGTTAGAGACACATAATGCTTTTTCTACTCATAGCACATTTGGTGTTTACCAAGTTTATGAAGATGAGTTCTGGACTCGTGCCTGGAGTGCTTCTTAGTTTGAGTGGTGAAGTGAACAGTTAAATTTCTCCTTAATGTCTTCAGCAGGGATTTGATAAGGTAATCAAAGTGACAGTATGGAAGAGCAGTATGGAAATTGTGATCTAGGGCTCAGAATAGTTGTTCCCATTGCTTTCTAAAGCCTTGCAGCATGTGAGACAGCCCACAAAGGAGATTTTCTTGTGTGCATGATGCCTGTCTACCTTCACGGATACAGGTTGAGCTCCAGCTGTTTCTTGTGGATCATAGCACAGATTGGTAAATTGTCCTGCTCACACAGGTGAGATGTAGCAGCATCAGTCTCCCAAGGTTCTGTAGTTTCATTGTCATCTAGAAAATGGAAGCCCATGGTGCTTACCTGTAAGGTTTGCCCATGTTCAAGGCTTTGAGAAGTACCAGTCTACTGTTGACTGCTTGTTTCTCCTCACACTGTAGAGCTAAGCAAATGAAAATAGATAAACAGCTTTATGGATAGTGAAGTGATATGTTTAAAAACTAAAAAAGGGCTTTATTGTAAGACCTTTCTGTGTCTGAAAGTACATTAATATCTTTGCAGAACCACTGTGGGATGGGATCATTTTGAAGCTAGACTGACCTTTCCAATTCTACCCCAAATGTCATCTTCAGAAAGGCTCCCCAGAGTCTTCCTCTTATTTCTATGCCACCACCTCACCAGCCTGAAACACCTCAGCTTTTAAAAGCTTTTTTTTTTTTTTTTTTTTTTACTAAATCAAAAAATCTGAAAATTTCATTTGGATGGGGAAAAAATAAAAATCTAGAAGTAGTAGCAGCACATAAGGACATCAAGCATGGACTAAGGTCTGTTTGTACTGAGCAACCTCCAGAAAAAAATAGCAGTGGTGCTCTCAGTGACAATTTAGGAACATCTATTTACAATTAAGAGTTGTAAAAGATTACAGTAATGATTTATCATGATGTGCCTGTCCCCAGGAGCTGTTACTTCACTGCAGAAATTGATTTCACTGATCTGCAGAAAGATTCTATTGCTTCATATCGTCCCTGAAGGCAATAGGATCATGAGATCTGTATCTGATGATGCTTTGGGTGTAGCTCTGATTCCTAAGAAGCTGCAAGCTCAGAATGACATGGGTGTCACCTCATTTCACCTGGATGGTTCAGAGCCACTGCTCATGGGAATCTTCTGCCTCATCTTCTGTATGCTGGAGGGAGTTGCTGTTTAATTTTCAGGTTTTTAAATCAAGTTAGGAATGGGTTACTTGCCTTAGTTTCATGACTTTTTATGTTTGACTCTTCTGGGATAGAAATCAGGATGGCAAGAGGGAGTGAACAAGCCCTCTTTTGCAGCTAAACTGGTAAAGGGGAAGTTACCTCGAGGTAACTGACAAGTCTAAAGTCATAGTAGTGCAAGGATGGCTACAGGGAAAGCTGCTGTTTATAAAAAAAAACCCCTAAAAAACACCAGAAGAAGGTAAGGGAGGAATCTTTGAATCTAGAAAGAACAAGAGCATAATCTGATCTTTCCAGTTGTGGAAGGGTCAAGAAGTCAGTGTTGAAGGCATCAGAACATACCTGGGTAGATGGCAGAGAGTGATTTAACAAGAAAGCCATTGTAAGGCACTGAAGGTCATGACCTGACAATTAAGGAATCTTAATCACTGTAAGCTTTTAAGAGCAGAGCAGAAATGCTTTGCTTAAGTGTTTGTAACATGAGGGAGCATTGCTCTTGCTTTGGGATAGGAAGATAGATTAGATGAGAAAGCTGGGGAGGGACTTTTTATAAGGGCAGTTAATGATGGAACAGGGGATAATGACTCTAAACCGAAAGAGGGGAGGTTTCGATCAGATATTAGAAAGAAGTTCTTTCTTGTGTGGGTGGTGAGACCCTGTCCCAGGTTGCCCCGAGAAGCTGTGACTGCTCCTCCCTGGAAATGTTCTTGGCCAGGTTGGATGAGGCTTTGAGCAACCTGGTCTAGTGGAAGGTGTCCCTGCTGCTGGCAGGGGGGTTGGAACTGGATGAGCTTCAAGGTCCCTTCCAACCCAAACCATTCTATGATGATTCTATGAGGGTGTGAGGATGCTACCAGCCCCACTTCTCAATGAGAACCTGAAGACTTACTCAGCTAACATTAGACAAAGGCTTTTTATCACCCATATGTAACCACAACTCAAGGCCTGGGAGGATTTCCAGGGACTGTGGCGCTCCTTTAGTGCTGCTTCATCACACGGTGCTGCGTTGGTTGTGAACCCAGAGGATATTCCCCCCTTGTGCTCACAGGGCAGCTGCACAGCTCCCCGGCTGCTGCTGTTTCACAGCGTGTGCTGTGTCCCATTCATTGGCAAAGAGCCCAAATATAGACAGTGGCAGGGTCAGACTCTGACTCAAGAGCTGTCCAGAGACAGCCACGTGTTGCTTCCTCGCATTGAAAACACAAGGAGAAAAAAAAAATCCCCCAAAACCAAAAACCCAGCAGCTGCATTCGAGCTGTGTGCCACAGCTGAGCCATCTGCAGCACATGCAGCGTAAATCAGCGGCCAGTTGTCGGGTCCCACAGTTCAGCTTTTGATGGAAACAAGGAAAGTCAAATAAATGAGATTTATGCAGCCAGTGGGCTGTCAGTGAGATTTCTCAGCTCTTCAGTTCTGTGTTTGTGTGGGCAGAGTGCCTTGCAGGGCCAGCTGAGATCTCCTTCCCCGCTGTTGGTGTTTTGGGGCTGTCCAGCTTTTCCAGCGCAGGGGTGGGATGCTGGCACAGGAACACTTTGCAGAGGCCCTGCCAAGACAGGAAAGCACCAGTTTGAGTGCTCAGCTGAGAAAATGTTTGATTTTGGGGCTTTACCCTCTGCCCTGGCAGCTGGTGAGTGTTTGCACCGAGGTCACAGCGGGTGGTGAGGAGCTCTGCGGCAGCCGGGAGGGAGGCTGCCAGCTGGACCCCTCGGCTGCTGTATATTATGGAATAATCACCCAACTGAGGATGACAGGAATGCCTGGAGAAGCCTCTGCTGCTCCAGCCTCACTTCAGATTACATCAGCTGCTCTGCTCTGAACTCACAGCCTGATTTTTGGAGACACCTGTCTATTAACACCTGCAAGCTTGAGAGCGGTTGTGCTTGCTGGGGGACTTGGTGTGGGGTTCCAAGGCAGCTGCCCACAGTGTGGGGTGCTGTGGGGCTGGAGGTGGAGTCAGGCTGAGCTCCACATCCCTTGGCTTCTGGAAAATGTGAGGATCCAAATTCCACCTGGAAAGAAAAAAAAAAAATCAAAAAGGGAATTGAAACTATGGAGTAGATGTGAAAAGCAGTGGTCAACCTCAAGGGTAGACTTCTATATGTTCTATCACAAAGTGACATACTGTTCTTATCAGGCCAATATGCAAAATAATAATTGCTTTAGGAAAAAAAGTATAAGTCATCCCCTAATTAGCTAGGGGATAGGGATTTATTTAAAAGAAAAACCAGAATAATATAAAGAAAATGCTAGAGAAATGCAAAATACATGAGGCAAATTTAAAGCTACTGAGCTGAAATATATCTATTTACTCAAAATGCATTGAATCAAAAGATGTGGATGTGATCTCTTTTGGCTCTGTGTTTTGTCTAGTACTTTAGAAATACTGTATTTGCTGCAAACATTTCAATGCGGTTGCTCCTCAGTCTTCCTTTGACTGAAAGCATTCAAATTTTTTTTCATTGATATCAATCCGTTAATACAGAATAATTAAATAATAGTTTCAAGGTTTACTCTAAAAGGGAGTTGGTTGCATTTTGTACTGACATAAGTGAGTAAGCCAAGGCTTTAAATTTAAAGTAAAACTTGCAGTTCCTTCTCTCTTCACTGAGTACCACCTACGTGGGAGGATACAGCGCTGCCTCCATCTGCCTTGAAGCCGTTCAGCATTACACCATCCTCCCTCAACTATCTAATTTCTAGTTAAAAAAAAAAAAACCCAAACAACCAACAACTCCAAAGCCAGGATCTAATCTAATAAATCCTTCCTCTATCCCCTTGCTAAAATGCCTTTCATGCTAATTAAGCAGCTGCTCAATTAGCCAATATTGGCTGGTAAAAGCCAGCAGCAAGGAAAGGTTTTCTTTCTCTTCCTTACCCAGGAGAGTTGGGCTGTAGCTCAGGGGTGTGTGAACCCCTCGGTGTCCTGAGCACCTCTCCCGTGGTCCCTGTTTGGCTGCCACTGGTGGATGTGGAGGAGCTGGAGTGCAGCGAGGGGACAGCTTGGCTGGGCTTCAGCAGTTTGTGATTTCAGATGCTTGGCAGCCTGCAGCCCAGCTTGGAAAATGGGGGTTGTTTAAATGTTACTGGGAAGGTGAAGTTTCTATATATTCCTTCTGCAGAGGATGCTTAGTCATGTGCCTACGGATACTGCTGTTGGGTACAGGAGGATTTGCTCTTGGAAAGATGTTCTCCCAGCCTGGAGCTGGAGGGAAACTTCAGGCTTAGGGCTGGTTGTGAGATGGCAGCAGGGACAGAGAATCTCTGAGAGCTGGGTGCGGGAATCCACCCTGGAAACCCTTCCAAGCCAAGGTGCTCTCACAACCAGCTTTTACTTTGACACGAGAGCACGGCTCAGGGTCGCTCCCGCCGTCTGGCTCCAACGCTGAGCTAATTTCCTCCCATTGTCTTTGGGGAAGAGCAATGCTGCAGAGAGGAGGTGGCAGTGGTGGTGACGGTCCCCTGGAAGCTCAGGCACAAGGCTGGATCACTGGGCCACTCCACAGCTGAAGGAGCTTCTGCTGCTCCTTTCCTTGGTCATCCTTTCTGGAGATGTCCCACCAAGAGTCCTGTTTCTCAACAGCATTTCTTCACGGTGGAGGAGTTCTTATCACTTCCTTGTGGAGGTAACGGATGCTGAAATCATTTCATTCTTGGCAAAGGTGGCTGAAAAATGGTAAAACAGAGCCAAGGGAGCTGAGAAGAGGTGTTGGGCTGTACTCCCTAAATTCCTGGAGCCAGCACCACCTCTTGCCTTTTCTCCTCCCTTCCTAATCTTTCAGCCCATCTCCCTGAAAATTCAGAATGAGTCCCTTGGCATTTCTCCTAACCTGGCATTTAAAATTTCAGGCAATAAAGCTTTCACCACTTCTCTTAGGGAGACAATTTCTCAGCCTACGGTTCTCCATTCAAAAGCTTTCCACCCTGATTCTCGGTTTAAACATGCCCTTCCTTAATTTCACCCTATTAAAATCATTAACATATCACCAGTCTTCTCCCTTCATGCCACTTACTTCATTCAAATATTTACACATCACTAATGTCTCCCTGCTTAGTTTACTAATTCCGTTGTACCTGTGATAGTCAGATTTTATTTTTTTTTTTTTCCATTTTTAATGCCTCCAGGCTTGCCATTTCCTTCACTCGTTGGCTCTTTGAGCTCTTTTCCATTTATGACTCCTCTTGCAAACGCGAGGCAGATGCTCACCGCCCTCGCCTGTGTCGTTAAGCTTTTCTGTACGCCATCCAAAACCGCACTGCCTGCTCCTCGCTGCCGTGTCCTCACGTCTGTACAACAGCGTGCCGTCCTCCCAGTGTCTTTCAGGAGTCATCCTTCCAAGGAACATCCTTCCCTGTAAATACTGATTCTGGAATATTTTTCCCAAAAGTAGCTGATCAGCTTGTGCAAGCTGATTTTAGTTGGTGGGAGGAGAGCATGGCTAGAGCCAGGTTCAAATAAGAGCTGATTCTGGAACCCCACACGGGGCAGGATTTATCTTTTCATAAGTATGGATTTTATTAGCACCCTGCTTGTTCCTTCTCTTGCTGACAACACCAATATTGGGTGCACCAACAAGGCTGGTGCTCTTACAAATGAAGTTGTTTACAGGTTTGGTGATAAATATCTTGCAAAGTACTGTTTTAAAAGAGAATAATGAGTTCCTGAATATGTAGCTCTACTTCTACCTGAATTTCTTATTTCTCCTCAATGTGATAGATTCTCCCGAGGTAGTCTGTGATGTCTTTGTTTGCCAGGTCTGTGTACATGATTTGCAGAGTGTTGGGGGTAGATGCAGACACACATTTCTATACTATCAGCCCTACAACTGATTCTGTGCCACAAGCAGCGTCTGTGGAGGAGCGGGAACCTCCAAGGGCACCTCTGCTGTATGATGCCACGTTTAATGCTGGAATTCCCAAGGCATTTGCAGGCCCTGATCAGGATTTAGGGACTCTACTGAGATAATTGCTGCCACATTTTCAAATTGCAGAACGCTACCTACAGTGTATTGCGCAGTCAGTCGTGCACCATATATACCCCGGGGCTGCAAAGCTAAATACTCTGATTAAGAAACATCAGAACCATGTTTAATGTACCTGTTTAATTACACATTATAATGTCACCCTAATTGCACACCACGCTTCCCCCACCCACCCCCCAGGTCTCTGATCTGGTGTCCCGTTAACTGGTGTCCCATTAGCTGTGTCCTGTTAGCCGGTGTCCTGTTAGCCAGCTGACATGTCCACCCCCTGGCTGATGTACCGGCCACTGGCTGCCCCCATCCCCGCACACCCCCACCCCGCACACTCCCACCCCGCACACCCCCACCCCGCACACTCCCACCCCGCACAACTCCACTCCGCACACCCCCACCCCGCACACCTCCATCCCCGCACACCCCCATCCCCGCACACCTCTACCTCGCTCACCCCCATCCCCGCACACCTCCACCCCGCACACCCCCATCCCTGCACACCCCCACCTCGCTCACCCCCATCCCCGCACACATCCACCCCGCACACCCCCACCTCGCACACCCCCATCCTGCACACCTCCACCACGCACACCCCCATCCCGCAGCAGAGCCCGTCCCGCCGCCCTCACCCCCCTCACCGCCTCGGTCCCGGGCGGCCCCACATGCCGCAGCCCCGCTGTGCCTGGGGCTCCCGGGGGGGGCTGTCCCGCGGGTGTAGGGCGGGGAGGGGAGTGTGGGTGTCACGGGTACCGCACCCGGGAGCGGGGGGTGCGGGACTCTCGCGGGGGTACCCGGGCTGCGTGACTGACCCCCGCTACCCCCCACCCCAGGGCTCCCCGGGGGCGGGGCGCAGCCCACTGGCCGCAGGGTGGCGCTGTGGGGCGCGGCGGGCGCTCTGCGCGGCGCTCGGTTGCTCTGTCGGCGAAGGGCGGAAGTGACGCCGCGCACGGAGCCCCGCGGCCTCCGGTGACATTTTCTGTGGCGGCGGCGGCGGCGCGGGGGGGCAGGGGGCGGCGGCTGAGACCCGGCTCCTCCCGGCCGCCCATGCCCCAGCTGCTGCCCCCCGCGGGGGAGGCCAGGGGGGCCGCTGCGTCCTCCAGGTGAGTGTGGCCGGCGCGGCCGGGGCTCTCCCGCTGCGGTGGGGCCGGGCCGGGCCGGGCCGATTCGGTGCAGACGCGGGGGCGCCGGGCGGGCGGGACTGTTGCCGTTATCCCCGCTAAGCGCGGGTGGGTGGGACGGGTACCGGCCTCGTCCCTCTCCCCCCCGCCCTTCCCCTGCACCGGCGGTGGCCCCGGAGCGGGCCTGGTCCCAGCGGGGCCGGGGAGGCGGCGGCGGCGGCCCTGGCGTTCTCCGCGCCGGCCGAGGGGTCTGGGTGAGGGGTGACTCCGACGTGGGGCCCGGGACCAGCGGGTGAAAACCCCGACACAGCTCCCGGGAGCAACTTCTGGGCACTCTGGTGTTTCCCGAGAGTCGTGTGAGCTGGAGAAAGAAAACCCCTTTGGCCAGAAATGCATCTAATTGCTCTAGTTTTACCCTTTTTTGCTTCTTTCTTTTCCGTGGGTGATGTGGGAATGTATATTTTGCCTGGGAAAAAAAACCCAAAAGTTCAAGTTGTTGGTTGCTTCTGTAGCCTGGGTTCCCCTTGAAACCTCCCTGCTAACACCTAATGGGTTGCAGATGTGGCTTTCAGCCGTCCGAGGAGAATATAAAATTTAACTGTGCTACTTGTTCTTCTTAAAAAAGAAGAAGGCAGTCTGAGCCGATTTGTAGTATTTTAACGATTTCCCCTAGTTTCACTGTTTTAACTTTCTTTGCATTGAGATTATTGAACAGCTACCTAAAAATCTGCTTTTTGCAAGACTTGATTTTTAATTTTTTTAGCTGGCAGGGAGAGCTTCCCCCTTTGTTAAGTGTCATCTAATTGTATTTATATCTTAGTTTGTTGATAGTGGAACGAGGCTACTTGTGTTAAAGTTTGTAGGTACCTTTGTGAAACCATAACTGCAATAACACAGTTACATACTTTAAACTGGCTTTTAAAAATGAATGAGCAGTAAGGTTTTGAACCATTGAACCTCTTTAAAAACATAAAATTTCTCTTAATCCCTCTCCAATAGGAGTTATTTGATTTTAAGCCTTCACTGGTACTTGTCAAGTGTGAGATTGAATAATAGCTTCAGTTACAGGCAAGTGCTAGCCTGTTTACAGTTTCCAAGCTAAAATTTTAAGTACAAACAGTGATAGCTCTCCCCTTAGAACAGCAAACAGATGTTAAATTTTAAATGTTTCCCTTACAGTATCTTACATTGCTTCAGTCTATTTAAAAAAAACTTCATGTTTGACCTTGAGGTGGGAGCTGGGTATCACACTGTTTTGAGGTCTTTTGTCTCGTGGTTCTCCTGCCCCAGTTAACACCTGTAATTGCTGTTGCTGTGGTGTAAGAGCTGAAGGTCAGGAGGCCACAACAGTGCAGCTTCCCCTTGTTGACCCAAAGGAGGGAAACGTTGCCTTTGGGGAGCAAATAAGTTTGTAACAAGCTCTAAGGAGAGCACTAAGTTGCTTTTCAGGTGTTTTCTAAATCCATTTTCCCCACGTGTGTCTACCTTACAGAGGCAGTGAGATGAAGTGTGCAGAGCTCAGCTGTCCAACAGAAGTCACTTTTAAGCATAATTTTCTGAGTGTTTCTCACATCTAGCAATCTTGAGCAGTCTTGTGCTGGCAAAAGCTGCAGAGATGGTGGTTATGTGACTACTAAGAGCTAATAAAATAGTTCCTTCTGTGGTTCTGGTAGACCAGGAACACATATTTTGTCTAGGGGATTAGGAGGAGGGATGGTGGGGGTGATGGGAGGCACTACGTGAGTTTGGGCAGCTGGTGTTTATGCTCGGGGATGAGGTTAACAGTTCTGACTCATTTTTAAGCACTTGAATTTTTAATTATAATACATCAAGTTATTTCTCTTTGCTCTTCAACCTAATTGCTGGTTGGCATCGTGAAGAGGTGCGGTGAGAAACTCCTGAGAAATCAGGAAGAGGAAAGGACTGTGGTCTTACACGCGCCGGGGTACGATGTGTGTTGCAGCACCAGTGTGCTCGCGCTCGATAAGTGCAGGAAGGCTGCCTGCTTGGTGGAACTTAAAGTGCACAAACAAGTTGGGAAATGAGTGGACAGATTAAAACTGGGTCCTGAGGAGGGAAGGGGGGAAAAAGGAAGGAACCTGAAGACAACCACAGGGCGGTTGAGAACGGTCGATACGGCGCGGTCACGACACAAGCACGAAGCAAGCGCTGCTCTGACCGATAAAAGAGAGGTAGGAAGGATGTTTGTGCAGGTTTGACAAATGGGCAGATCACCCTGGCAGCTGACAATGTGGAGGAGGTGGGGATTAATGAGGTAAGATAAGACTGGATGGACAAAGAGTAAATATAGAGAATCGTGAGGGGCTTTGAACACTCAGCGTTAGGGAGATAAGTTGGTGTAACTTGATCGGAGCAACGAGAAATAATTGCCTTGGTTGTCCTGACCCCTCCATCCCCTTACTGCATATTTACCTCTAAAATACAGGCTTCTTTGCCTTGCCTTGATTTTGCTCACTTTCTTTGCTATCTTTTGTATATAATCACGTCGACTCCCTGCTCCACCAAGGATGTATGTGCCATCTATGACCCACCTGTATATCAACATCTCACTTAAACATCTGTTAATGAGATGGGAGTTTCTACGTACCACACGGTGAAAGCAGCTGAAGATGCTGAAGATTCCCAACTGTCTGGTTACTCTCTGACTGAAATGTCACCACTAGACACGATAAAGCTTTGGAAACTCTTCAAATTAACCAACTGTTTCAAGCAACCTGTATTTAATTTTCTATAACGTTTCAAAGTTGGTGTGTTGATGGTATTTGTTGATGAAATTTGGTCTATGGTCAGTCTCAGCTTCTGTGTTTTTATCTGCAGTTGACTAAAGTGGTTTTCAAAACTGTAAACACTGACAGAAACTGAGCAGCAGATTTAACACATTTACTAGATCAGAGCAAAAGTTTTAATTACCATAGTTGCAAGTGTATAACTTGCAGCTCAGAACAAGCACTCTGGAAAAGAAGTACCCAAACTTGAAAAGTCTTTGCTGGCTTGAACACGATTGGTAGCAAGGGGGAACCCAAAATGAAGCAGCAGTGGGAGAGAGGGACAGGTATAATGTTGGGGACAAGCTCTGGGATATAGTTACGTGTTACAGTGCACATCACTGTGCAGTTACAGTTCCAAGATAACCTGTGGCTTACAGACCAAGGAAATGGCCTTTTTCTCTGTTTTCTGATACATGAATCAAAGTTGAGCAGAGAACTGACCCTCCTGCCTTTAACTTCAGCGCTGTAACTCAGGAGCAGCTAAACTGTTAGGACAGCAGAATCTATAGAAGCAAATATTACTGCAGGGAACTTGGTACAACTCTTGTGGTGGTTTGTGTTGTCTTTCTGTCACATCTTTGTTCCAGGTTTTTGATGCATAATGCAGTTCTGAGTCTGCAACTTGAGGTCTAGAATGTAACTTCTGCAAATGTGCAATCCTGAGCAAAAAGAAAACTGAATGAAAGAGACTGTGAATGAAAATGTGCATATAGTGTAAATATCAGCCTCTGCAGTTGCCTTATCATAACAGAGTGTGTCTCTGAGCTAAACTGGAGTGACTGGTACCTTGTTGCTTGAGCCTGTCCCTCTCTCCCACTGCTGCTTCATTTTGGGTTCCCCCTTGCTACCAATCATGTTCAAGCCAGCAAAGACTTTTCAAGTTTGGGTGCTTCTTTTCCACAGTGCTTGTTCTGAGCTGCAAGTTGTATGCTTGCAACTACAGTAATTAAATCTTTTGCTCTGATCTAGTAAATGTGTTAAATCTGCTGCTCAGTTTCTGTCAGTCAGTGTTTACAGTTTTGAAAACCATTTCAGTCAATTGCAGATAAAAACACAGAAGCTGAGACTGACCATAGACCAAATTTCATCAACAAATACCATCAACACACCAGCTTTGAAATGGCACTCAGTGGTACTGCTAAGGGTTAGAATTTAACTTTGTGGTTGCCTGTTCCCTCCTCACATGTCTGATCAGCATGAACAGGGCCTGTGGAGTGATTTCTCCGCGGGTATGACTGACTCTCTGCAGTTTGGGCACACATTGATTACTCATGCAGGACTGGAAATGAGATGCAGCTCTGTCACCGAGGTGTTGCTGTTACACCATTGCAGATGCATTACTGAGTGCTCAGGGAGGTCAAGTAACATGCCCCTGGTCATGTGGTGAGTCAGCTTTAGGTTCTGAGTGATCCAACCTAATATCCCTTCTTATTTAATATCAGTTTGACGATGTAGTCTTGTCTCAAATGCTCAGAAATTGATTTAAGTAGCAGAGTAGTGTACAGGCTTCAGCCATATCGTTCCTTGTGGTATTTGGTCTCCAAGAAGATAGCTTAAAAGCTGTTAGGACTCAATCTGACAGCTTTTTAATAATGGGCAGAACAGGTGGTCACTTTTTAATTAAATGCAAGTATTTAAGACTCCTTCAAGCTAGCATTATTGATTCAGTATACGTGGATCATGGATTTGACTTTGTAGTGAGATGTCTGCAGTGTCCTGCACAATGCTCTTCTGTTTTCACGCTTCAGAATGCCCTGGAAATGAGCAGGAGGAGCCAGATGATGACTGGATAAGTGTTGTTCTTGCTATGTTTCTGCTGCAATGTCTCATTTCATGGTGCTTGGTCATTAGCCTTTCAAGATTTATTTTAGAGAAGGCAGATTTCACTGCCATTCATACAAAATGGGTAGAGACCAAGTGACTCACAGTAGCAGAGCTGGGAATAACTAAGAGCCAGACTTTATAATACCAGTTGTCTGTGTGATGATGCAGTTCTTACCATTTCAATAGTTTGTTTTTCCTTGGGAATGTTACCTTTCTGTGATAGCAGTTTGAGGTTGCTGTGCTGTGCTCAAATAATATTGCAAAACTTTCTGGAGTAAAAATAAGTAATTTAACATAACAGCCAGATGAGGTTAAGACAGTACTGTTCTCTAGTAGCGTGGATTTCTCATCAGTTGGTAGTCTCCTGACTCCTCAGCTCACTCTCACAGCTCTTGCTCTCTGGGAATGCCAGCTCTTACTAGAGAGACAGTTCTAAGTGATCTGGCAAAAGAAAAATTTAAGGAAGGAGATTGGTAAAGAGGAGTTTAGGAAGCTGTCAGCTAATTCCATGTAGTTGTGGTTGGAAATACAGTGTAAGATAAGAGGGGGTTTAGAGGCTGTCTCATAATGAAGTTGGGTGAAATGCTGGTAGCCTGAGGCCTCATCGTGTTTACAAGATGTTTTTTTGTTAATGAAGTTGTCATTGTGGGGAAGAATGGGCTTGTGGGTAGCAGTGCTCATGAGCTGAATTACTGATAAATACAATTGGAATTATCAATAGCTGTGGTTCCTCCAGAGCTGGTGATGCCTCTTGATCAGCGCTACACAGAATCTGTGAGGCATTATTAAAAACCAAAACCAAAACCAACTAAACAAAAGATTATTTGAATGTTGTTTGTAAAAAGCCTTTAAGGTCAAGTTTTATTTCCCATGGCTCCCAGTTAGTTTAAGTCATCTTAAAGGCAATTCACAGGGTTTGGATGCGCACACTGTAATAAAAAAAATCCAGAGTATGTTGAATACAATAAAAGTAGGCTAGGGAAATGTAGTGAGTATCTTTGCTGAGTTATTGAGGGCTTACAAAGTTACAGACTTGACCTCAATTAAGTTGGTTTGATAACAGGCACTTGATTTCCTTTTTTTGTTTTACAAGATCACAGTGTTTGTTTCTGCTTCTTAACACCTGTGGTGGCTTTCGCTGTTTGTATGCAGCTCATCAAGCTACAGCAATAATAAGACTGTTCTGAATGAACAGAATGGGGATGAATTAATACTGCAGACCTGATGCTTTTTTTCTTCCCTCTCTCCTTTTGCTGGAGAAGTTGTAAATATTGTTTTACATCTCCTGTTGCTAACTATTAGTTCTTGTTCTTAGGAAAGCTCTGCTAGCTGAGCCTCTTTTTCCTGTCCTGAGAACAATAATGCAACAAATCATTTTGGGGTAAATGTTGCTTTTATTTAAGGGTAAGGGGTTTTTGCTGGTGGTGTTTTTTGGTTGGTTGTTTTGTTTCTCCCCCACCCCCCTGTCAGCACTTGCATGGTACTGATGAAAACTACCTTTTAATTTTCTCTTGCTCTTTTATAGCTGTGTGGTAGCAGCCAAATAGCCACTTGTTCCCTCTTCTCTCCCCCCACCCCTAAAGAGAGAATATGGGAGAGAATTGAAGGGGTAAGGGTAGAGGGACTTGTAGGTTGGGATAAGAACAATCTGATAATTGAGATAAAATAAAATTTTAAGTAGTAATATTAAAATAATAATAAAAATATGAAAACTTTATTAAAATTCCAGCCTGTTCTTGGATAACAATCCTGGAGGAGCAGCAACCCCAAAACTGAAACTGCAATCCCAGAAGAGTGAGAGAGGGAGCAGGAACCCCCACAAGAGACAGCCCCTCTTTAATATACTGAACATGACATTATATGATATGGAATATCCCACTGGCATATCCAAATACCAATCCATCTTACTAATGTAAATATTCCTTACCTCCCCCTAAGACCTTGCACTACTAGACTAGCAAAACAGAAAGTCCTTTGCCTTCCAGCAACAAATAAAAACACTGGTATGTTATCAACGTTCTCATAACAAATCCCAGCTGAAAACAAACCCCAGCGCTGTTCTAGCTACTAACAAGAAACCAGCTCAGTCCCAGCTAAAAACCAGGATGAGCTGGTAACTTGGTGTCCTCTTACATGCTGATATTTAATTTCTGTAGTCAAATATATGCAAAGTCTTCTGTATGCTGTTGGAAATAAATGTCTGTTTCCTGGTCTGTCTGTTATCCTCTCAAAGCAGAGGTCACATTTCTTCACCTCTGCCAACTGTGAGTAAATACTGTAGGAAGTATCTGATAGTAAAACCCATGTTAGAGGTGTTATTCATAAAGCACATGTAACTGGCTTTTAACCCAGCCAGTTCTGTTTTTTTAAATATCCAGAGTACCTTTTGTTCATTTGTAGAACCAGCCTGTGTTTGCTTCCTACCATTTTTTTATCTGTTGTTTGTCAAAAGCTTACTCTAACCCTCTAACCTCTCTAACCCACTGTCCTATTTCTTTACCAGCCTTCATTCTTCCATACCAGACCATGCCACAGTCCCTCTGATTCTGCTGATGTTCACAAACGTTTGTGACTGCAATGTCCCACAAGAACTTTAACTTCTTTGTTTCATTACATCCTTAGGAAGGCTCAGCTAAGGATAGAGTGTTAGGAGTTGTAAAGATGTGGACTCAAAGGTTATCTGTGCACTTGAGTCTGCTTCAGTAGCACCTAAAGAGAAGGTAGGGGTTGTTTCCAGTGAAGCTAATATATTCTGTTGATTACTGAGTCCTAATTAGGTCATGACAGACCAAAATCATGAGTGCTTTCTTCTTCAGGAGCACTTTGGACATAATAAAGTATACACTATTGACTGTACTACAGGAATCTGGTGGATGCTGAAATCAATTGGCATCTCTTATTACTGGTCAAAAAACTATCAAGGATTTGGTGTCAAGAACAGCCCAACAGCAGCTGGTATCTTACTGTTCCTAAAATTTTCCTAATTTGAATGCAATGTGACTTTGTCTTTAGTGTAATGCTACAGTTTATTTTTCAGTAATATAGCTACTGCAAATTCATGTCACAATATTTAGATTTTATACTACTAACTTAATAATTAAAACAACAAAAGAATAATCTTAGTTGTTTGTGAATAAGAAAATGACTGTGAGAACAGGGTTTGGCTTGCAATTCCTTTCCGGTAGGATTTGAATATGTCAGTTGGCCAGACCATAAAATGGATGTGTTGCTGCCCTGTGGCAGGCAGAGACTGGCTTCAGGCAAAGACACAGCACTGGTATGGAATTAAAATATCTGAAGCTTTTAAATACTGAGGGTTGGTTTTATTGATTTCCTGTGTACAAGCATGTGGCAAAGATGCGTTGAAAGGACTGATCATAAAATACCTACGAACTGTAGAGTTGCTCAATACCGCTTACCTCCTCTTTGTTAAGTGGCTGTTGTAAATCCATACCCCTTCCAGTTCAGCTTGAGCTTTTAGATACCTGTAAGAGATGAGGAGATGCTGGAGAGTCACTGCATGAGCTACAGAAGCACCCACGAGACAGCCCGGGCGGTGGTAGCGTTAGGTAGGCAGCACTGTGAGTGGAAAGGAACGTTACACCAGAACTTGACAAAACAGCTCTCTTATCTGCTGAGGGTATCTGTCCTCCTGATGTCAAAGGTTGTGCAATTTTGGAATGGTATTTTGCAAGATCAGGTGAATTATCCAATGCTCTTCCTTGCTCCAGGCTTGTCCCTGCTGTCTGTTGTGTAAGGTGCTCATCTTGTTCTCCTTTTGGACCCTGACTCTGATCTCCTACAGGCAGCTTGGCCCGTGATAAGGTGCACAGCTTTCCTCTGGAAAGCTGGATTTCAAAAGAAGCTGATGGGTGCTCAGTGGCCTGGCAGGTAGGTGGTTCTACATCTTTACAGTGGCAGTGGGCTGCTGATGGACTTCAGGGCTGCTGGAACTGCAGCCTGTGTCCCTTGCTCTTTCAAGATTTCCAGATAACAGCAATAGGGGGGTACAGTTGTGCCTGCACATGCTGGACTGGCTTTGATTTTTCCAGGAGACAGCAGAAACACTTCTCAAATGAATGCTGCAGTACTGAGATAATTTTGCTGGTTCAAAGTTACATGGCAGTTGTCCTGATCTGCTGATTGAAGCTATTAGTGAGTAACACAATGTTTGATTGCTTTCAGGATATTTCAGATAAATGTTCTTATTGGAAAGAATATCTCTGCTGTGAAAATCAGGATTAATTTGTTACTGTTGTGCTCAAGCAGTTTAAAATGTGGCTTTTCTATAAGCATTACTTTATTGACCATGATAGAACAACAGACCAACACTACTTGAGAAGATGACATCTGTTTATATAGAATGGCATGAACCAGCAGAGGAACCACGGTATGCATTTCCTTTGAGTAATAGAAAAGAATAGTAAAGTGAGAAAACTTGTTAAACTCAAAATCTTAGGAAAAGATGGTACATCCATATCACTGTCCTCACTCAGAAGAATGATCTTCAGGCTAATACATGGCAGACAGAAAAAGAAATGAAGCGTGGCTAGCCTAGCATTGATTTCTGCTACTAGTTTTGTTGAGAGAATAATGAAAAATCTAAGAGTGAGTTCCTTAAATTTTTAGGAACAGATAGTAATAAAAATATGCCCCCTCTAATTTTTAGAGTACAGAGCATTGTGGACTTTTAACTGCTGTACACTTGAGAAGAATGGTCTTGCTATGAGAAAGAAATGAGATTTTAGAAAGCTAAGTGCAGCCAACCCTGTGTGCCTTTATCTGTATGCTAATGAATTTATTTTTGAGGACTGTGGCTTTTTTTTGTGGGATTCTAGTGCAGCTGGTGAATATTTCTGGAAGCCTGTGTGCAAGATTGTGAACTAACCTGTAGCTGGTAGTTACCTTTCATTTGAAAGAGGCAGGGTATGTGCATTAAGCATTGCAATGCAAAAACCTGTATTTAAATGTGAAATCTTGCTTCTTATTTACTCTGAAAAATGTTGCTTTTCAAAGGATGCTCCACAAACCTTGATTTTAATGTGCATACTTGTAACTTTTATTCAGTCTTGGGTGATTTGTATAGGAAGCCTGTTGAGCACTCAGTAAGAGCAGCCTATTTTTAACCTTGGGTTGTTTATGCAAAACCAGTTGAAACAGAGCATTAGTTTAATCCTTTCTTCTTTTGTTTCACACCACAATTCTCTTACCAGGGTCCTATTCTTTAGGATTGCTACCAGGGTCTGATTTATGAATCATCTGATAAAGAGCCAGCTCCACTCCCAGAAATGTGCCTTAGGTAGAATTGTATGCCAGTGAGTCAGCTTTAGGGCAGCATTTTCAAAGGAACACTATATAAATTACACAGTATCCATGTGGGGGTGGCTTAGTGTTATGAAAAATCTGCTCTGAGCATGGTGCACACACATCCACACAGAGCTGAGTCAACTGTCTTGAGTTAAATTGAGTGCTGGTCACACTTCTGTTGTTTTAAGTGCATGGGTATGTGTGACACTCAAAAGAAAATTAAAGAAAGAATGTTTGGTGTCTTGGGGAGGAGATGAACAAATCCAAAGACAACAGCTGGGAAGTGCAGAAAGCGTTTTTACTTCTATGTTTTTCTGGATGTGGATTAGTGTTTTCTAACAGGTTCAATTATTTGGATCAATTAGTTTTTAGTTACTTAGACATGTTGGGCGTGTCTGTACGTGTTACTTGTACTAGAACATCACTGGTGAGTTCACTGAGCTAATTATGTTGGCTTTAAATGGAAAGGAAGGCGATGGGAATAGAAAAAAAAGCATGATCAACTCACAGGTACAGCTACAAAGGCTTTGGGTGAAGTTCCAGAGTCACATCTACAGAGTTATGGGTCTGTCTGTCAGAAGAGGACATAACTTTGGTCTTTTCCAAAAGATTCTCCTGTGTTAGGAAGTAGACTTGTGTGTTAGGGTCAGCTCTGCAGAGCCCAGGTCACTTCCCAACCCACCATCCTTAGTCACAGAGTCTATCAAGTGTTTGCTTCAGCGTTTTTGATGGCCTTACCTGAGTGTTTACATTTAAGGGAAAAAAAAGTCAGCTCTTTTACATAATTTTATCAGCCTTGGTTGTAGACATTTGCCATTACCTCTCTCACACCTCTGATTTGTTCCATCTATGCTCAGTTCCGTTGGGTAAATGTGAGGTGAGGAAATTCACTGGTGGTGGTACCCACCAAAGCTGCTCTACCACTCCCCCTCCTCAACTGCACAGGGGAGAGAGAATACAGCAAAAGGCTGGTGGGTGGAGATAAGGACAGAGGGAGATCACTCAGCAATCACCGTCACAGGCAAAACAGACTCCACTTGGGAAATCAATTTAATTTATTGCCGATCAAATCAGATTAGGATAATGAGAAAATAAAAAATAAATCTTAAAACACCTTCCCCCCACTCTTCCCTTCTTCTTCGGCTCAACTTCACTCTGGAATTCTCTGCCTCCTCCCCACCAGTGACACAGGGGGATGGGGAATGGGGGTTATGGTCAGTGCATCACACATTGTCTCTGCCATTCCTTCCTCCTCAGGGGAGGACTCCTCACACTCTTTCCTTGCTGCAGCATGGGGTCCCTCTCACAGGAGACAGTCCTCCTCGAACTTCTCCAGTGTGAGTCCTTCCAGCAGGCTGCAGTTCTTTACAAGCTGCTCCAGCCTGGGTCCTTTCCATGGGGTGCAGTCCTTCAGGGACACACTGCTCCAGGGTGGGTCCTTTCCATGGGGTGCAGTCCTCCAGGAACACACTGCTCCAGTGTGGGTCCTTTCCATGGGGTGCAGTCCTTCAGGGGCACACTGCTCCAGGGTGGGCTCCTCTCTCCACGGGCCACAGGTCCTGACAGGAACCTGCTCCAGCAGGGGCTTCCCACAGGGTCACAGCCTCCTTTGGGCATCCACCTGCTCTGGTGTGGGGTCCTCCATGGGCTGCAGGGGGACATCTGCTCCACCATGGACCTCCATGGGCTGCAGGGGGACATCTGCTCCACCATGGACCTCCATGGGCTGCAGGGGCACAGCTGCCTCACCATGGTCTTCACCAGGGGCTGCAGGGGGACATCTGCTCCACCATGGACCTCCAGGGGCTGCAGGGGGACAGCCTGCCTCACCATGGCCTTCACCAGGGGCTGCAGGGGAACCCCTCCTTCTTCCCTGACCTTGGTGTCTGGAGAGTTGTTTTCTCTCACATCTTCTCACTCCTCTCTCCAGCTGCAAACATTCTCAGGTTTTTTTTCTCTTTCCTTTCTCAAATGTATTATCACAGAGGCGTTGCCACTATCGCTTATGGGCTCGGCCTTGGCCAGCGGTGGGTCCATCTCGGAGCCAGCTGGCAGTGGCTGTGTTGGACAGAGGTGAAGCTTCTGGCAGCTTCTCACAGAAGCCACCTCTGTAGTCTCCCCTGCTACCAAACCCTTGCCACGCAAACCCAGTACAAAGTCTGAGCCACTATAGTCTTTAGTTCTGTATAAATATGAAAACATATTCAGATGTAGATGAAAATACTTGTGTGACACTGGAGCTGTAAGGCAGTAGAGGCTTTGGAAGGATCTCTGTAGTTAGCTGTGTGTTCTGGACAAGTAACTCCTGTGCCACAGTGCAGTTTAACTTTTCATTTACGTGGTCACAAAAGCTTAAAGACCGTAGTTGTTGTTATTTTCCTCAAAAATGTAGATACAATTTATTCTATTTTTAAATTAGAGCTTGTGAATGAATGGTTAGTGGTGCAAGGAGGTAGGTTGTTCAGACTATTTTCTTTCAGTGCTAAAATGGCATTAAAAAAGGATGTTTTGCTAGGTAGTTTTTTCATTTAAACAATTGCTAGAACTGGCACAAGAAGGTGTTATGGTTGTTAACCAGGGAAAATATGATCTGTTGGACTCTGAATAGGAGGAAATGTGTCAGTAATAAACTGAAGTGACTTATAACAACAAGCTGCTGTGAAAAATTTAGTACTTTTGAAGTAAGAATCTCTCACATCCACAGGTGCTGAGAAAAGGAGCTGGCTTGCCTCATACAAAGCTACGCATTCTTTACCGTGGGTCAGGTCAATAACATCTAAAATGATAATGTACGATTAAGGTTAGGGTATCGTGGTGTTTATTAAGTATTTCAGGCCTTATCATTTGTTTAGGTGAAACTCATTTCCTTCTGCCATGGCAGAATATATGATTATAAAGAACAACATCTACTGAGAGCAAACAGAACAGAAAACTTATTAAAGATATATGAGTGGCCAGTTATTGATTAATAAAGGGCACGCGTGCCATCTTCGATACAGCTCTTTGTGCAGCAGTATATATTACTGAGTAGCATACATTCCATGATAGTTGTTGTTTAGGAAGCTAATAATATAATAATAATAATACCTCTGTTTAAATTTACTTTTTTGCTTTTTAATAATTTTTTAATCTTCAGAAATCTCAGAGCAAACAGTGCTGTGAAAGAAACACTCGGTATCCTCTCGTGTGTTTAGTCAGAACTTGAGTTCAAAGTGTGATGGGACCAGGTAGTTTTTAATCAGATTTGGTTTTTTCCTAGCAGTGGCTTATTGCTTGCCCTCCCTTCCCTCATCTTCCTGCCACTCTGGCAGAAAATTTCATTTATTTTGTGTGTCTTTTTTTTTCTGCTGGCTTAGTGAAGTTAATCTACCCAAGAAAGTACAAGCCAGTTCTGGTGCAAAGGAGGGAGTATGACTGTGTAGTTGTGAGTGGATGGCAAAGAGTAGGGGGTGAAACCCATCCCTGACAATGGCAGTGAGCTGTTAGAGTGGCTGGGCTGCCTGCTCGTCTGACCTTCAGAATCCTTCTAGATTTCCTCACTAAAGTGCAGTTTTCATAGTGCACCAGTTATGTGCCTTTAACAAATGAGCCCACAGTTTGGAAATATTTCCCAGGTAATGTTACAGATAGATGTTTAATGGCTTCTACATACCTGTGTTTTCTGTACATAGTTGGAAAATAAAATCATTTATGTTGGAAAAACCTAGCACAGACGTTTTTACAGGGTTGCTTTTTAAAATCATCAGAGCAGTATCTGTGCATCAGAAAAAGGAGAATGATGAATGATGTCTAAAATGAGCGATGTCTAATTGGATATCCATCTGTGTCTGTAAGCATCACAGCTTATTTTTCAGTGCTGTGTTTTTCTTTAATAAGTAAGAAACTAGTCTTTTTCTAGCATCACCTTGAGGTTGTCTTTTCTAGTACTGCTACTGGAAAAGTGAGTGGCAAGAAAGGAGTTGGAATTTTTCAACATAGTCTTCCTCTCTCTTATCTGTAAATATCTCAGGTAGAACTAAATCAGTACATTTTTTCTTTCCTTGAGACAAGGCTTTCCTTGATGTAGGTATTTTCCCCTGAACTGTCTGTATTCTTCCCTGCAGCAAAGTCTGTTTGGGCCATGATAAGATTTTTTTTTCCCCACTCAAAATTGTTGACTGTTAAAATAACCAGTTCAAGGGACCTGGAAAGTCGTCAGAGCACCTATCTTGTCCACACACAGAGAAACACACATCAGTGTTAACCAGATACACTTTTGTGAAGTTACTAGTCCCTGGGCAGCGTTATTACTGAAAATATAATTCAGTGCTCCCTGTGATGGATGAAACCAACCTGGTTTGTGTAGTTAAAGTAAGATCCTACTTTAAAAAATCTTCTCAAGTCATTTGAACTGTTAGCAAGATGGCAGCATGTAGGTGAAAGGTAATTTTTTTTCTGGCTGATAGGCCAGAGAGATGGAAAGGCAAGTGCAGGTGTTTTTATATCCCTTTGGGAGCTGAGGTAGATGATGTTCCCAAGCAGAACCCTTAAAATAAAATAAAAAAAAAATAGTCTCTAGTTCACTTTGGCTGCTCTTTAGCTTTGTGTCAAGCTCCATCCTTGGTGATCCCCAGGCTATAAGGATGTATAGTGGAAAAGCTGTTCTGCAGTTATTAGTATGAATTTTCAGACACATTTCTTTCAGCCAAGTTAATATTCTTCCTGTATGTGTTTGAGCTACCAAATCTTCCCTTGTGTAAGCAGCAGGTATATTTCAAAGGCCTTGGAAAAGATATTTTTATTTTCAAAGTGCATGGCCAGAAGAAAGCTGGGAGTTGCACTAGGAGGTATAATACATATCCCACTGTGTATAACTCTTGGCCAGTCGTTTGATTGTCAAATCTGTGTTTTACTTACCTAATAATAGGTAATGTACTTCTCCTCATAATAGGAGAATTATTTGATAATGTAGATTTGTGGATGAAATATGTGGAAATACTGATTTTATTACAGTATTGGGATGTGTTTATGTCTCAGAATTTGTGTAATCATATCAGGGTTTCTTGATGCTGTGCTGTGGCCTTGGAAATTAATTGGCCCTTACATGATGTTTATTGCCTACATTAAATTACCATCTCCAGAAATTCTTTTAAGTTGCTTTCCAGAGAGTTTTACTCAGTGCAAGTACTGGCAAACATTTTTCTTATATATATGTTCTTGTATTTTAGAATATTTTGGTTTGTGGTTTTTTTGTTGTTTGTTTGTTAGTTGGTTTGGGTTTTTTTTAAAGTAAAATGCTGGTTTTGCTGTTTGTGGTGGGGTTGTTTTCTTCATATTTGGCAGACCTAGAGTTGCCATCCCCATCTTTCTTGTGTTGGTCTGACCTTAACTAAGCTCGCTTTCTTAACTGGTGTTTTTCTCCCATAAGTATTTTCAGAATTCTTTTGCACCACCACTCAGCATTTTGTTCATTTCATTCATAAGCCTGCAGTAAGCATGCACTCTATTTTAATATTCTTTAAAAATGAAGTTTCAAAGTTAGGTTAGGGCAGACAGGACAACTTGAGCTTTTCACAGCACCTTTTAGAAACAGGGGAGGAGCTTTATTCCATGCTGCAGATGGAGGGAGGGGGAAGCAGCATATGATTATATACATACAGTTATAGGCAGCTTGAGGTGGACCAGGAAACTGCAGGAGGATTGTTGAGGTGCAGAAAAATCTCTCTGAACCATCCATGCTTTCTCAGGCTGCTGAAGTACTAATTGCCTTTGTCTGCAGAAATGCAGTTTTAAAAAACAGTATGTTAAGTCTTAACACTGCTTGTTCCTGCCTGCACATTTTTTGAAGGGCTATAAATTTATCATTTATAAACAATTTGTTTAATTCCATTCATTGGAATTAAACATTAAATTCCATTCAACTGTAAGCGAACGTACTAATTAAAAGATATTTAGGTTAAATTCCAAGTGTGAATTCAGGTTGATGACAGAGTGTGGATAATGAAGGTAATACTGTAAATACTGATCTCTAAACCAAAAATTTCCCTGGAAGTGCTTCACCTACTTTTGGGTTGATAATGTACAAATTGTTAATTGGGTAAATAGCTTGTTTTTTTGTGTTGGCCCTGAAGCAATGCCATTTATTAAGTTAAAATTTGAAGTACAATGTAAGATACTGGTGTATG
This sequence comes from Caprimulgus europaeus, assembly GCA_907165065.1. Next base: position 78,329,146 of record OU015527.1, read on the forward strand.
GGTGGATAGTGTTTCTTGCTTGCAGCCCATACTATTTGATGCTGTTTTCCTGGCAAATTTGAGAGAAACTAGGGCAGCCTCTAGGTTCTGCTACAACAGGACTTGTATGGGAGACACTCAAGGATCACTTGAATGGTGTATTAAATACTCCTAAAAAGCTTTTATGTGACTCACCAGCATGGTGGTTCTCCACTGAGAATTTAATCCTGTGTCACACACAGCTAATGTTTCTAAAGACCTTGCCTGTAGATGTCTTAGATCCTGTAACCTTGTCAATTTAGTATCACTTTATGGTGCTTCTTGTAAATACACCTTTGTTATGTGAGATCTACTGGCAGAGTGGTTCCACTGGGAAAAGAAGGTGTTTATAGTCTTGCTCTGTGGCGTTCAGCAACTGCTCAGTTTCTGCTCAAAGTAACTGGATTTCTCCCGTGTCACATTGGTACTGTAAATTTGCAAATTACCATAAAAACATTGTAATTTTACAGGGTTGAGGGCCTGTGCAACTGAAAATAGATTTGTCGTAGATATGGAAACTGGACTTTATTCTGGTCTGTCCAGGTAGATGACTACCAAATCTGGGAATTTTCAGGCTGGCATTGTTCACAAGGGCTAAAATTTTCCATTAAAACACATTTAAAGTTCTAGGTAAAGAAGCTGAGCATATGTTCCTTACAATATATTGAATTAAATGTTATAAAGTAAGAGTTTAGAAATATTTTTATTATTTTCTGATCTGTTTTGCCTATTCTAGTGAGGTCAACCACATTTAACGTGACTCCAGTAGCATCTTTCATGAGCGTGTAAAAGGAAGAACAGTTTGGTGCAGCAGGACGAGTTGACTAGGAAAAAGTAAATGAAAAAACTAATATGATACTGAACCGTGCTGTCTGTAATTGAAAGCAATGGGTTAACTAGGTAATACTGTGAGGAGCAGGATGAGTGAGTTGCTTGGGTAAATTATTCTTCCTGTTCTGTTCTTGTGCAGGCTGCTGTCTTGCTGAAGTCCAGATCTGGTTAACCCAGTCTTCCAGACCGTGTGCTCCATGCTTTGAGACCAGGAGGACCTTGGTGTTCTGAAATGAAGATGGAGGCAGTGGGAAAAGCAGAAGAACTTGTTGATTCAGAAGTTCCCACAAAGACTTCTGAAAAGCAGGAGGCTGCTCCTGATGAAGATGGACCTATAGAACTGGAGACACAAACTCAGAAAGACGACGTCCCCGCTGCAGCAGACTCTGCGGTGCTCTCTTCCATGCCTTGCTTGCTGATGGAACTGAGGAGAGACTCCTCGGAGTCTCAGCTAGCATCTACAGAGAGCGATAAGCCAACGGGTGGTCGAGTTTATGAGAGTGACTCTTCTAATCATTGCATGCTTTCCCCTTCTTCCAGTGGGCATTTGGCTGACTCAGATACGTTGTCTTCCACAGAAGAGAATGAGCCTTGTCAAGCTGAAGCTGCTGTAGAGGGAGACCCTTCTGCGGTGTCTGGGGCTGTAGTGGGGAGGAAATCCAGGCGATCCAGGTCTGAAAGTGAAACTTCAACAATGGCTGCCAAGAAAAACCGACAGTCTAGTGATAAACAGAATGGTCGAGTTACCAAGGTAAAAGGTCACCGAAGCCAAAAGCACAAAGAAAGAATCCGGCTCTTAAGGCAGAAACGGGAGGCAGCTGCTCGCAAGAAGTACAACCTGCTGCAGGACAGCAGTACCAGTGACAGTGACCTGACGTGTGACTCGAGCACGAGCTCATCAGATGATGATGAAGAGGTTTCAGGGAGCAGCAAGACAATCACTGCAGAGATACCAGGTAGAGGATGTTTTTTAAACTGAACTGTAACGCACCTGACATCGTTTCTCAGCTGTCATGACAAATTAGATGAGTGACACTTGAGAAAAACCAGGAGAACTGCAGCTCTGTGTAAATTTGAAGACTGCAGTGTGTTAACGAGACACGGGCAGATTTTAAAATCAGATCTGAGGTTTCAGTGCACTTTTGCACCTCAGCAGAGCTTAGAAATGGTAAATGGGAGGAAAGACCATCTTTGAATTCTGAGATTTTCAGATCTTTTCCTTTGTAAGCCTCTATGAACACCTATCAGTGCTGTCAAATCCCATTAGATGGTGATAATCTAATAAATACATTCTTAAGATAAGTGGCCAGCTTTGCTTTAATATATTAAGACCACAGCTGTGTGAGAAATGACAGGGCACAGCTCTTGCCCGTGTTGGAGGAAGGCCCTGTTCACCCTGGCATTAGGCTGTGCTTTCAGCTCTGCGATTCAGTGCATGACAAACCTACTGAGCCTTACTGTAAATTCTTGCAGATCACAGCTGGTCACCTATTTTAGGACATAAATATGAATCTGTTTACGCAGGTGCCCAAGCTATACCCACACCTAAATTTTCAACATTTAGATAAAGCTGTTACCGTTTTCCTATGCCATAAGGATCTGTAGTTTCTATACTTTTCGTTTTCTGACACATCCGTGTTAAGGTTGGAGGCAGCAAATTATAGGGGCCTTCTCATGATTCAACAAAACAAAGATGAAGTCTTCAGATTTTTTTTGGCTGCTGAGTCTTTGCTATTTTATTAGCCCAAGTGCTGTGGACAAGATTTTGCGTGAAGTATTCTTGCAGCATATTATACCATAGAACCGTCATCATGTGGCAATCAAAAATAAAATCGCATAAAAATAAACTTTTTGGCTTGCCAATTTTTACTGGGTTACATGCCTTTTTGCCTTTTGTGCTGGAAGCTTTTTTTTTGGGGGGGAGGGAGATAAATATCAGCTTATATAAGGCAAGAACTTTTAAAGGAAAACTGCAGTAATTATTCTTAAGTTGCTGAACTGATGTTTGCTAGATGAATTATTTAAAATGTTTGTAGTAGATTTTGCAAATAACTGGTTTAACTGACTTGATTATGGTGAATTATTCAGTCACCATGAGAACTGGCATTTTTCCCACATATTGCTAGGAAGCAGGTTGCACAAAGGAAGTTAATTTTTATTATTAGAAAGTCTGGGAAAGGCTTAGTCCTCCTGTAATTATTGTGTAACTTTTAATAGAGATCTAGAATGATTTTTACTAATTTAGTAGTCAAACTTGTAGCTTTAATAGTTTTATGCCTTTTTATTTACCATATTCACCCTTTGGGCAATTAAAGCCAGATTTAAAGCCTGTCAAAAAAGACTATTTGATGTGAGTTTTTGAACAGGTTCCTCCCTATGCCTAAAAAAACCTAAAACACACAAAATAAATCCCTTGAGTTGTATTCTTTTTTAAGTCATAAAAGTACCTTTTGACCCAGAAAGGCACCACTTGGTATTTTCAGATCTTCCTAAATTTCTGAGTTCCACTGCAGAGGTGTGAAACCACTCTGGGGTACTTTTCAGTGTCACTAGGCTCTTCTGTGTTTGAGCTCTCAGTCTGAGCTCTCAGGTGATGTTTGCAGTGGAAAGGTCCCACTGTAGTGCACAGAAGAACTTGATTTAGTGATGGTTACACCAAGGCCCAATTTTACCTGTGATGCAAGATGTGGGAGTGCAAAAACCATCTTGAGGAACAATGACCTTTATTTTTATTTCGTAGCACTTATCATCTGCTTGATACTAAAATTACATTTAAGGTATTAAAACTTTTGAGCTGTCTTTTTGGAATTGGGTGCGATGTGTACCCGCCACATTGTGGTTTTCCTTTAAACACAGATGAGTTTGGATTGTGGGAAACAACTCTCCAAGTACAAGAGAAAAATACTCTCTGTAGAGATAAGGACAAGGTTGGCCAAAAATGCATCCTGTGCTGCTTGTGGGTTAATGAAACGTTGTGGTCTTAACAGATGCAGTGGAGCTCTGAGTCTGAGTAAGACTCTGGGCTCTCTGTCGCAGTGGTAGGTTCACATGCCATCTGTGATCCCTCTTCTTGGAACTGGCAAAGTGCTTAACTTTTTTTTTTTTAATTAGAAAACCATTTTAGTGCACTTAGCATTACACTGTGAATATACTTAAAATTTAGGGAATGAACAGGTAGTTAGAAAATAATACAGGTTATCAAAGAGCATTACTGGAAATTCAGGCCATGAGTGTCCTCTGCAAACAGTTAAAAGCAAAGAGAAAGCTTCAGGTTTAACTTGATTCTTGAACCTGAGTGACAAGAAACTGCAGTGCACCTGTCAGAAGGGCATAAGCATGAAAAAAACTTTTTTCCTTTACTTTTCTTGAAGTCTGTATGCATTGATACAGCAGAGCTTTACAGGTAGTCTGTGTTCCCCTTACTCTTACTGTATTTAGGCTCCTAAACTACTGTCCAAATGTAGTTTATTACTGGGACTGATTTTCAAATGTCTGTTGTCTGAAAAATTGCTTTGCCAGCAGAGCTGCTCTACAATTTTTAGTAACAGTTAACTTAATGTGGCCTTCATGTACAAAGGTTGTTCATACTCTGGCTCTTAAGCTTCTATCATCATCTGTAGTGTTACAGAAAACAGTTTGCTTGTGTGTAGTCTGAAAACTCAAGTGCCACATTTAAGAACACAGTAATAATAGCCTTTTGTGTCATGTCACTCAACCTCTTCCCTTTTAATAGTGGAGTTGTTTTTTACAAACCATCCACGTGACTGGTTCTGAAATATGTTTGGCTAAATTAGTAAGGTAAGGAAAATGTTCAGTGAAATGCATAATTATGCCATGATCATCTGTAGCGTTATAGCTTCGCTTTGTGCGTGAACCCAAGCTGTGAACAGAGCAGTTGTTCAACAGAGAGTCAGTTATCAAATATGTGGGTTAAAATACTGGCAGGCTTGCTTTTCTTCTCAACAAAGGATGTAGAGTAAAGAGTTGAGATCTTACTGGTAATACTTCAGCACAGATATTGTGAACTCAGGAGAAGTTAAGCAAAATATGATACGTTATTCTGGATATATTATATGGTGTTAATTTGAAAATACAGATTCATTAATCTAAAGTTCATGGATGCTACTGAGAATCTTGTCACTGACCTGAGCAGCCATAAGCTTGGGCTCTTTAATTCAGGGAATGCCATGATTTTTGGATTATTGCAGATGAGGAGGAACTTTTCATCTTTTAAGACTGAGCCTCTCTGTTGGCATTTAGGATTTTACCATTCTTAAACAGCACCTGGGATGTAAGAGGATGGTCCTTGAGTCCTGAAATAGGTTCTGCTAGACCTGCTGCTGTTGAAAGTTTTTCCTTTAAGTGATTTCAAATTTGATCATAGAATTTAATTCTGAATAAAGTTGGCAAGAGAGCAAGTCTGGGAATCAGTGTTTATTTCTCTGTAAGCACTTTCTTTTGAAGAAGGAACAGGGCTTTAAAAATTCAAATATAATATGGAAATATTGTCATTTCACTACCATTGTGCTTTCTACAACTCAGAAAAATCTGAATTGAAATAGAGGTGACTCATGTTTTAGGCTTTCAGGAAAACTGTTAAAAAGTTTGAGTATTGCTGTTGAAAAAAGTGTTGCAACTCTATTAAAAAAGAAAAAGAATAAAATATATTTTTTTAATATGCATAATTCCAAAGAGAGGGGCACAGAACGTGTGAGGGACTCTCAGCTGGGTTACTTCCTCCTAAGAATTGTGCGTAGACCTTGGATGCAGCATCTTGCAAGGGATGAATTTGGTTGAAGTAACTCAGAATGAGAATTATATAAGAACAGGGGTGGAAAAAAATCTGTTAAGAGTGATTTGCAGTAAAATACTCATTTGGAAATGTCAGGTAGCATAACAACACGAAGGAATCTACCATTGCTAATTAGAATGAAGAGGCAGCATATCTTCTTAAATTGTTATCTTGTCAAACTTCCTAAATTAAAGCATTTTGAATTTGGTCATTATTTGGATAATATGTAATAGATCTCACAAAGAGAGAGCTTTGGAGTGTTTCTTAGGTGCTGTTTTGCAGAAGGTATTGTCTTGAAAATAAGATAGGAGTCTTGGATTCTGACCCCTTTGTGATTGCAGGTTTCTTCACCTTTTATCTTGCTGTGACTTCAAAAAAACTATAGAGCTGTAAGTTTACAGGTAGCAAAGGGACCAGTGAGATAAATGTTAGCATTTTTAATATAATAAATATGCATTTTTAGACTTGGGTTTGTTTTTTTTAATACTGAAGGCCACCAGTAAGGAAAAGATTGAATATGACTTGTTATAAGAACTGCAAGGGAAGCATTTGAAACATTGATTTGCTGCTACTGTAAATTTTAGCTGTACTATGAATTATACCTTTTAAAAATAGTATTGCAGGGTAATATATATTTCAATTTATAGTCTCTTCAGTTTACAAGACAGTTTTGTCAACTTTGACCGTGCTAGTTTATTCTTGACTTTAAAAGCCTAGCTAGATTGTCTCACATATTGCCATAGATAGTTTTGATTTAAATTGCAATTAAAACTTATTCAACATTACTTAAAAGTGTTTGATTTTAAACCTGTGGAAGTTAGAATTTTAGTTACTTGATGATAGGATAAGATCTCTGACTGAAGACAACAGAATCATATTGGAAGTTCAATACTAAGAGTATATGAACTGAAGGAATATTTTTTTCAGGGAGGACAAACACATTGAATATACAAAAGGAACCACATTTTAGGAAAAAGGTACCATTGTACTTAATTACTTTTAGTTAAAATGCTGTCAGAGGAATATAAATTAGTTGCTGTGTTTTGAGCAGAGGACCTGAATGCTGAATTTCCAGCCTGCCTGACAGGTAAACAGATAGGAGAGAAGACTGAAAAGTAGAGTTTTTAATAGAAGGTTTTTGGCCCCCTGTATGTGCCATTGCTACTGCTTAGAAATAAGAGAATAATCCTGGGCTTTGTTTAGCTGTTACTGAAAGATTTCTGTATACCTCATTTAAATAGCTCCTATAAAGAGTGTGTTGCTTAAGTAATAATGGTAATTTCATGTACACAGTGAAATCCCAATAAAGATTTAGTGCCTTATGTTTTTATCAGTAAATATTTGCTTAGGTTGTACAATTATTTCCCTTGTTCTTAGGATATTTTCTATTATTCTTAAGCTAGGGGGTCCCACAAGTTTCACGTTTCCATATTAAATTGTCAGGTTCTGTAGCTGCTTTGTGTAGTTTAATGTGATGCTTGTCTTGTTTTGGATTTCCCTTAGGTAACGTTTGTGTGTTCAACACCATGCACACGTTGTTTATTGTTCCTCAAACAGGTACAGAGCCTTGTTTTCCTGGGGTTTTATTGCTTCCTAGAGGATTCCTGAGTGAAATCTAAACTTAAAAATATAGATACCGCTGCCTTTTCTTACTGATAATGCAGAGTAAGATAATGAGAATGGCCTTTTCTTCTTGCTGCTAAAGCTCTTCCTGATTACCCCAAAGCCAATCACTTTAGCCATCTTTTTGATGGGTGGAAGGAGAACAATTTCCTCCCAACTATGCCCCATCTGTGGTGGTTTTTTGTTTGTTTGTTTGTTTGTTTGCCTTGGCTAGAAGTCACGCTAGAAACGCCGCGCAGCCGGTGGCTCGTGCGGTGGAGGGCGTGCTTCTCGTTGGCGTGAGGCTGATCCCTCCTAGGTGTCATGTGGATTACCCCTGTGATGGGAGCTGTGCCCATCAGACCTCACTGAGATTGCTTTCACCTGGTGTGTTAGCAGAGCGTTGGCGTCTCGTTTCATGTTTGTACATGCCGTGTGTCGTTCTCTTCGTTGGCGTTTAGTGCGTTTGACAACATTAAACCAAGAGCTTTGGGCTTGGCTGCTTGAGATGCTGCAACCACTATATCAGCCTTTATCTCTGTTATCTTGTGTACCATGTTTTAACAGTCCATGATAAAAGAGTTCAAGTGTGTAAGTAAAATACACATAATTATTCAGGTTTATCAGTCAAACGGTAGGTTATTTTTTTTGCATCGCAGCTTAACGGAACTAAACATGTTACTGTAAATGCTTTTGACACCTTCAGTTGAATTCAGAACAAAGTGTGAGGGAATTGGATTAATTTGGTTTATTTATTAGAAAAAAGAGACCTTTATGACAGAATTGTCTGAAAATTCTAGAATAAAAATAACTTTGATGCCAAAATTTCTATCATAACTTCAGTGAGTGTAAAATGTTTTTGTTTTGTTTTGTTTTTTTAAGGGTAATACTGCTTGTTAATGTTTGCTAATTCCTTCCCCCGGTGTCATATCCAAGGGACACAATTAGAAAAGTTTTTTTTCCTGAGTTAACATGCCTTAATAAACAATATTATGTTCTTACTTAACGCTGTCTTATCAAATGGCCTCAATGTCTTTCAAGCTGGCTTCAGTCGTGCTGGGGGATCTGGAGGAGCGACCAGGGAAATTCCAGGATTGCTTGACAGGGGCACCGTGTGGGATAGGAACTGCATAGGCAATGTCCTGGAAGAGGCCATGAACTGCTTTGCCGAGATGCAGAGGCAGACAGAGGAGAAATTTCGCATGTGGATAGAAAAGCTAACCCGTCTTGACACGGATGAAGAAAGCAAGCAACACCTGGAGCCCAGGGAACCTAAAATTCAACTAGTTGGCCAAAGAATCCCCCCTACCACACAGTCAGGGGCTTTGATACAGATGCCTGATAGCCAAGTACTTCCACAGCAGTCGTTAAATTCTTACGTGGGCTATCAAAATGTCGATGCTACGCTAGAGTTTCCAGCGACTTTTAATAACAATTTTCCACCTCTCTTTCCAGACAATGGGAATATTGCAGAGCCTGATCTGAATCAATCATAAACTTTAAAAAAAAAAAAAAATCTGATCTTTTTTTGCAATCTTGATGTTACTTTGAATTATGCTAAAAACAAGGTTTGCTTTTTCTCTTTGTGTATGTTTGTTTTTATTTTTTGGTTTTTTGGGCTTTATTACCATGGTATAATTTTTTTTTTAATTTATAGGGAATATATATGTAATTTTTTAAAAACCCACAGTATACCCACATGCATAGGCCATCACATGCAACTTTAAAGGTGTGCATGGGGGAACCACCCTAAGCTTTCATCACCAGACTTGGGGAAAATGGAATCCTTGTTTAGTTATCCCAAAATCAGTAGAGCTGTGTTTGCTGCAATAGGAGCATCCAGAGTATGCATCCAAATGCTCTTTTTGCATGTTAAAACATTTATATAAGGAAATAAGTTTTATATTTAAAGATATAAAGTACCCTAAAGAATCAGACTAGATACAGACCTGTAACATTTCATTAACTGTCTCTTTACTCCCAAGTTTTGGAGTTTGAACATGTCACACATTAGTTTTTTTTTTCTTCTTCCTTTTTAGGCAGAAGTAATAAATAAGCTTACCCTAAAGATGTAGCTATATATAACAAATGTGCATAGCTGTTTTGGCAGGGTTTTTTTTGTCTCCCATTTAGTAGTTAATTTTTTTTGTCCATATTTTTTTATTAATGGCACTGCTACATTGCACATGGCATATTTATGGAAGCAGCTGACTTACATTGTGTGCACAAATATGCACATGTATACATATATATATGTGTTCAGTTTGGGTGGAAGTCATCTCCTCTAATTTTAGGTGTCTCGTTTGCTGTTCTGTGGATCTCCTTCTGAGTCAATGGGAAGAGAAGAGCAGCTACAAAGGATGGCTCCTGGCAGTGTCTTTCTCTCCCATGAGTTGTCTGAACCTCCCTTGTAAACAGTGGAGAAGAGATGACTTTTGGCTAAAGTTAGGTGAGATGAATCACACCTGCCTGTGCTTGCCTGACCTGTGCACACAAAACACCGCTGCTTCCTTCTGTATATATACAACCAAACTGCAGCCTTCCTGCTGGAATAACAACAGTTGGTTCAGCCCCAAGATAAGCAGCTGTTGGTGGATGGGTTGAGCCTTGGCACAGGAATTGAGAGGGAAGGTTTGACAGTCAGGTTAGTAAACACTCCAGTGGTCTGAGGGTCTGGGTTGCTGAGACAGCACGAGCTTCTTCTAAACCATGCCTGAATGCCACTGAAATCATTATTTACTGGAGATGGGGATTGCCAGAACATTAGTTTCATTTATACAACACAATAACTTGATATTTTGTGGATTTTTTTAATACTGATAGTTATCCTGAATAGGCAGGCTTGAAACTGTGATGTTAAAAGTAGGATTAATTTAAACTATATATTAGGAATCTCTATTTAATTCTTACTATTATCTCTACACACAGGCATGGCGTTTTTTTGGTCACCTCTCCATTAAGGCCTTTCTTCACGTGAAGTAATTTCTGTGTAGCTACCAGAAATGTAGATTTATTTATCATCAAAGTTTCTCATTCAAATTAAAATTCTAATAATAGAAATTGAAAGTCTTTGCATATAGCTAGTTTAAGAGAACACAATAGATCTCCTTTAGCTTTTTAAATCACAGTAATTTTTTTTTTTCCCCCTAATTATTTTAATGTAATTCCTTTTCTTCCTGTTGGAAGCAACCACTGTATTTTCTGTAGGTCTCATTTTCTGTTTTTTTCCTTCCTGAGTGAGTGGGAGTTTTTCCCTGAGTTTATAGGGTTTGGATCAAACCTGTGGCAGGAGCTCAATGAATGATTTTTCTTATCAGTGTAATACTAACACTGGTATTTTAACATTATTCTTGGCCAGACTTACTTCTTTTTTTCTTTTTTTTTTAAAGTATGTGATGCCTTCATTAAAAAAAATGTATATGTTGGAGGGCTGTGTTATTTTCAGAGTAACAGTTTGAAAGACTATGCAGGACCTAATTTTTAAGTACTGGAATAAATTCTTTACAGATCACCTTCATGCATAATTTTGATACAAATATTTTGATATGAACTTGCAAGAAAACTCCTTTGACATTGTGTGTGTTTTTAACTTAACTGTAAGTAAAAGTTAAATGCATTATTTTATGTTTGATGGCAATTTAATAAACTTGCCTTCATCTCATTAAAATTTAAGATCCTTCAGGGAAGATTATTTGCTGATATATATTAAAAAAGTCAGATCCTTCTGCTGTTCATATATTTTATATATATATATACACACACCTTTATGATGATAAGAGCAGTGTATTTTAAAGCATGACAACTTGACAAGTCTTCCCATGCATGCAGAAGCAACTTTTAGCACTTACAGGTTTCTTTAAATGTGTAAGCAGTCACTTAACTCAGTATGTCTGTAAGCATGCCCTTAACCTTTTTAATAAAGTAGTAAATATGGAGCAATTAGGTATTTCAAAACAAATTGTGTAAGGAGGTCAGTTGAACTTATCTCTCAGACCGAAACACCTTTACATACTGATCTCATAAATGGATAATAACCTTATTAGGGATGTAGCCAGGGGATTTTCTGACAACTTTCAATGTCTTGGTTAGGTAATCTTTAAAAAAAAATAATTAAAAAATTGAAATTATTCAGTGTATTATTAGATAAAAAATTTGAGATTTGTTACTACAGGCAAAAATTTAAAACTTTCAAATATTTTTATCCATTATTGATAATCGTTCTTTTCAATGCAAGCAGCTGTGAATGTGTAAGAACAAGTAGAGGATGACAGCAGTTGAGCATGCAGACTTTAAAGCTGTCCTCTTTTTAGGGTAAACTTATTCTGAGGCACCTACAAGACTGAGGAAATAGTTCATATTAGATACTGATTTAACTTAAATTTCCCTGCAAAAACTACTTAGTGCTAAGAACAGCTGTACAGGACCAATGGTTGTGAGTGGTTTTGTAAATGGTGAATATTATTTATTTTGGCTGCTCTTTTCACTTGCCTCAGAACTGGAGCCAGGTCCTCAGCTGTCATAAATCGGCTCCTGTGAAGTGAAAAGCGTGCCCTGGTTTACATGGTTGAACGTCTGGTCCGTTAGCTTGTTTTCCAAGTGAAGAAGTGTGTTTCTCCAAGGAGCTGAGAGGGGAAACTCACCTTTCTGTTGTTCATAGTGTAATCTACCTGATTTAGCGCTTGGCAGGCTGTGTAATTAGAACAGGAGCATCTCTCCTCGTTTTGTATTGTGAATTGGAAATATCCAGTAAACAAACCTTCAGCTACCAGTGCTAGTGATGAGCCTGTATTTTAAATGTGTGTGTGACAGCCTTTGGTATCTCTTTGACAGATTCCTAATACACAATTTCAGATTTTTTTTTTTTTTCCACCCTCCTGGAAATATTTTTTATATATTACATGGTTGCAATTAAGTTTGTCATGATTTCTGTTCGAAGCTCTTAGTTTCAAAGGGCTTTGACTAGAAACTTTCTGGGAGTTAAAATTTCTTCAGCTGAAATTTTAACATAAATTTTGATCTCATCTATTCCATATTTCATTAAAGCAGTCTGGCCTTATTTAAGATGCTTTTAGGATTATCAGAGGGAAACTTTTCTACTTTCCAACCCAGAGTTACATTTTGAATGTATGTTTGATGCTCACATCTCAAGATATTACTTCAAAACCATCAAATTTAACAAGTACAGGAGAAATCAGTAGGAGTTTTGCACAGATGTGGCGAATCACAGATGATAATTTAGAGTTTCTCTAATTATCCTAGGTTTTATACTTTGGGAGTAAAGAAACATTACAAGAATGTAAAGAATTTTACTTATCTTACGGTTTTGAAAGAATAGATCCATCAAGGCAGATCAGCTGGTGTAGACTGGTATAATTCCAAGGAAGACAGTGCTGGTTTAAACCCAACTGGCTTATTCAAGTTTCTATATTGTCATTTTTAATATTGAATTATATGTTTTCAAATATGGCAGCTGTTTCTGCATGGGGATAATTGAACACCTGTGTGACTACAGAGTTGGGGTTTAATAGCAGGTGAAACACAGCTACTTAGTTAGCAAGTGCAGAAGAAATTACTCTTTATATAAAGGCTTAATTTAAATGTCACTAAACATCAAACTGACAGTTCAGTAAATAAAAAAATTAAAGGATCTGGTCTTAGAATTGAACCTTATATAGGAGTCCTTGGAAGTCCAAGGACTTTAGTTTTTGGAGACTCAAGGTTCTTGCCCAGGCATTTGTGCTGCTTCCCTCCCTCAAGTGGGGTTTGGTAAGAAAGGTCTGTAGGAAATTCCACCCTTCACACATTGTTTTATCTGAGGGTTTGGGGTTTTGCTTCACATGCTTCTGATAAAACATCAGAATTTTCATGTTTTATTTAGGAAAAAAAAAAAAAAGGTAATATGCTACACAAAAATTAAAAACAGTGAAACTGTATTTGGTGTTTATAATGGAAAAAAAACAACCAAACCTGAGCAGGCAAAAAAGAAGAAAAAATCTTAAGCCTTTCAGATATAATGTTTTTCATTGTTATTTGTAACAGTATTAGGGCAAAATAATTCAGGCAGAAATATACATATCTATTTTTTTAAGTTCACAGTTTCTTTTAGTGTTTTTGCAGGATTGTGAGGTTATTTTATCTGAGCTGCTGGAGTTAAGACTGGATGGCCAATCTTAACTTCAATGAAACGGGATTATATGTGGCAGTTACTTTACAAATGGAAACGTATTTATTATCACTGATTTCTCTTGTTAATATATTTTGTCTCTTCCTGTATCCACATACTGTAAATCTGTTTTTAAAAAGTAATATTTCAAGGGCATTAAGGAATTAAATCCTGGCCCCATTAAAACCGGTAGAAAATTTCTACTCATTACAACGGGGCTAGAATTTCACCTCATTAGAAACTGAACTTATTCTGCAGATTTTGGTCAGACAATCCTTCAGCTGACTTTTAAGAGGAGTCTTTGCCTGATGAGTGTGTGTAAAACAGGCCAGTTTGAGTAGATGTTGTTAAAATAATCAAGGTCTGCACTGTGACCACTGCAGTTACATCTGGGAGCATTAGAACAAATGTGCTGTGTAATTTGTACTGTAGAAGCTGAAATATTCAGGCTGATTGATAGAGATGGACAGTACCTTGCAAAACACAAAGCTAGAAACCAGTCTTTCTCACAAATTTTATTAGTCTCCTAGTGTTAGATCAGCAAAATGAAGGCACATGGAAAATAGGATTATTAAGTTAGAAGTGATTTCAAGTGCTCTGTTAAATCTCACAGACTGATCGAGCAGGGGGTTAGTCTGCACCATCAGAATTTTTCCATCAGGCTGCACCAGCCCTTCCATGGGCAGATGCAGTTTGTACCTGCAGAAGTGTGATTTTTTCTGAAGGGGTGTGTGTTTGCCTGCCTTTTCCTAATGAAAATTGTATTTACATAGGATTTTTTTTTAGTCATAGCTATGTCTGAGTAGGGTGTGATGGTTTCCAAAATCCCCCTAATACACTTTTGCAAGTAAGACTGGGGAAGACATCTGGCTAATATATTTGTTTCCATAATTAATGAATCATTAGGTGGCATCAGGGAAAATAAATCCTATAATGAAATACAAAGTTCACGCCACTTCCTGATATTATCAATACACAGCCATGTTCCATGTGCCTTTGCTTAGTGCACAAAGAAAAATACTATATTATGTCTTTATACATAATTTGGTAAAACAAGATATTTTCCATCTAGTCATCAAAAAGCCTGAAAGAATGAATGTTAATCAGCAAGACTTGAATTTTTGAGATCTCTCTTGATGTGATATATTAAAAATGATACAGTCTGAGAGCAGATAGTCATTTGATCATGTTGTTTTAATTTTACTGTTATGGTTTAAAAAAAACCAACAAACCAACAACCAAGCCAAACAAAAACCACAAAAGCTTTACTGTGTGAAATGAAGGAAAGTGGGTTCATTGATAACTTTTCGTTCACTTTATGATTTTAGAGAGAATGTTGTTACACTACTATTGTTTTTTATTGTATTTACTATGTATTCTTTGCCTAAACCTGTAAATTTTGAAATGTAACTACTGTAACCTGGAATAAATAAATGAATATAAATAGTAATGAAGTGTTTCATGTTGCTAAACAACATAAAAAAGCACAGATCTCCTTCTCCCCTCCCCCCTTTGGGAATTGTTTTAGGGTTCAGCTAGTTTATGCCATTTGAACTGTACATACTTTATGAAACCACGGCTCTGGATCATGTTTTAAATAATACCAGATTAGTATTGTTTATGTAAAACAAAAAAGCTGTCACTTCAGCCTGTAGTCTTGTAGTGAAGCCTATCTGTTTGGATCAGTTATTGATGTGTCTACTGCAAAACTAGTTTGGGAAGTCACTTAGGATGAATCTCTAGTTTTTGGCACACAAAATATGATTGTTTTGATTACTGTAGCAATCATCTGATCTTAAAATTTTTATGGCTATTAAAGTCCATTCTGTGTTTTGTTAACATTCAAGTAAATGTTGTCTCTTAAATTTAAGTGTCAAGTGTAAATGAAGGTGGTGTTAGGTCTTTTATTATTTAGAACATGTCAGTACTCCCTTTTGTTATATAAAAATAAATGCCATTTAGTTTAGAATACTGAGATTGAGACAAAGCAGTGCCTAAAGTTGTAGAGGTGAGGCTGGAGGGAGCTGTGTCTCCTTGGGCTTGGAAATTCCTGTAAGCCTCTGTGTGTTGCCTTTTTAGCTTTTGTACGTTTCATGAAAACATTCCTAAACACTATTTTAAAACTCCCCAATAATTTACCAGTTAAAAATAGCTCATTAATTTGAGGAGAGTGTTGTTTTCAGCAAAGCTGAGTTCCTCTGCTTGTTAGCCTTGAGCAAGCTGCAAATCTCTGCTTGCCTCAGTTTCCCCCAATGGCAGAAGGAGGTTAATAACCACCTCGCAGCTCTTTGAGATCTACTAATGGAAAGCTTTTTGTAAGAATGAAGTGTTGTAATTATTACTGCTATTATTATTGTACCTGTTGTGTGTGTTTTAAAGCTTAGGGTGATATTCACACCTAAATAAGGCTCTATGTCTCCTCATTACAAAGACACTGATGACTCCAGGGGGAGATTCAGACCAACAAAATTAGGCTTTTAATTTTCACATTATTTCCATCAGGCTAGTCCTCTGGAGATTTCAGTCTTTTCCTACTACTTGTAGAAAAAACATGGAGAAGTTTAAATCTCATCCCTAAGGCTGGATTTCATTTTAGTGAACTTCAGCTGTATAAAAGTTAGGTGCCTTGTCTAAGGTGGTGTCTCAGCTTTTTCTGTTTATTGGGGAAAGAGGAGAGATGATGCTCCAGGCTGTAATTTCCAGGCTGAAAAGTTGGAAGCCTGAAGTTCTTCTCCCTGTCTTCAGCAGGGGGGGGTTTAGGTGGTGAGCTGAGTTCTACGTGCCTAAATTTTAAGAAAGCTAAAGAGAAATAATGACTAAAGGACTTAATTCCCCCTCCAGGTTCTGCTAGTTAATATCTTCTGTTTCTGATGATGAAGTAGGGCTGTGCATTGATACAGAGCTGTTGGAGCGCAAAGATACGGTGCTTCCTGTAGAATCACTGCTTTTAACCTGCAGCTGAAGTTTTACAGTTGATTTCCCCCTTTTTGTTTATGCTGCCATTACAAATAAGGGATAACAGGAGTGTGGGTCTTGCTACACAATTTACACCGCTGAATGTTGAGATGTGGCTGTATGAAAGGCATGGGAGTGGCTAGCAGATAAGAAATTTTTGGATTTTCTATGTTGCAAGCTTAAAATAAAAATTTTTATGTGTAAACCTGATTTTTTGTCCATGTGGCTACTAATTCAGTTGTCTGGAGTGGAATTAGTTTTGATGGGCTGTGTGAATTAAGAGAGAATTGGACACTGTCCCCCTGGTGACCTCTGTCTCTGGCTCCTTTAAAGAAAAAAAAAATAATAAAGCAGTCTTTCCCTCCCCATGTTAACATTAAATGTCAACAGCTGTATTTTGCTGCTGGTACTTAATAACTTTCAGCCATGTCTTTTTCAAGCATTTATTGCTTTAGAAATTAATTAAAGCTTATCACCAGGGAAATGTCAGTCTTCCAGCTACCTTGGCTTCTCAAAAGATGTGATTTTTTTTTTCTTAAATAGATTGTTTAAATTACTCACCGGGGAACCTCTTAATTGTGCTACATTCAGTTTAGATTCTGGCACGGTATTTTTTTGTTGTCCATTTTTCTATCTGTTGAAATCCTGTTACAGTCAGTTATTACAAGGAGTAGCTCAGTTCTAAACAAAAGCAGATAAAAATTAACTACTGTGGTTGTAGTTAATCCTTTCACTTTTTCAACTTGAAAGCATTTTTTCACTTGTTTCCCAGCTGAAGCCAGTTGTCCTTATTTCTTGGTACCACACTTTCACTTTGCATCACATCATCGGATGCTCATGTATTTGGCTAGGGAAGTATTATTTGTTTCCAAATTTAACCCCTCCTGTCCCATCCTTGTAGCCCTGAAAAGGAAATAAGCTTTTGGGAATTATTTTATTATATTTTTTAATATGCCTTCACTGTGACTTTCATCTTGCTGTAGCAGTCTACAGCTTTTATATTGGTGGGGTGGGGTTTTTTTGTTTTGGTTTATTTTTTGTGTTTTTTTTTTTTAAACACACATAGGTATTTATTGATTAATTCTTCTTTTATATATGCTGGGAATCGTAGGATTTGTTGCAGCATCATTGCCGTTATCTTGGCCTCGTTGGACATTTACTGGTGATAGATCTGGATAACCCTGCTGTCAGGGACCTTTCATTTCCAAATCTGATCCTGAAAGGCAAGGCTGAGAAAAGCAAAAATAGATCTCTGCTGTGATTGCTTTGTAAATAGGCAACTTGTTTTCTTCCAGATTGTTAAATTGGTGGCTGTTGCACTGAAAAATATAATTACAGTATGTAAATTATATTGAAAATATTTTTGTCTGTTTGATGTATACTAAATTTAAGCTAAGTTATAAGGTGTGCTGTTTGGAAGTGTGGAAGATACAAGAGTGGAGCTACAGATAACAAGTTTATGCTTGTATTTCCTACTGATGAAGACTTTCACACAAGTTATTGCTATGGGTAGGTGATGAGAATATCACTCTGCATGTATATACATTTATTATACATTTTTGCATGATTATACATGTAGGAGTGGTACAATTTTGACTTGAGACTATCGGTGCCTTTTGTCCAAATATAATTTTACTTGTGTAGACATGTCTGTCTAAAATCAAATTTCACTTCAGCTTTTAGAGATCTTAGAAGTGAGAGAAGCAAAAGACTTGAAGGAACAGTACACAGCTCCTGAAATTTTAGATAATCCATTGAAAAAATGGTCAAATAGTCAATATTGTACTTGACCCTCGTATCTTCTGCACTCAGCTGTTTATTTTTATAGATCACATTATATATGTTCACGCTGAACTCTGATGATGAGACTGAAAGGAAACACGCCTCTCCTGATTCAGTCCAGTTGTAGATTCCACATGTAATTTAATCATTGCTTTCACAAATAATTAACTGAACATCAGCCAGCTTAATTTTGAACTGGGTATTCCATTATATTGTAATTGCCTTTCAAAAAGACAAAGATTGCCTTTCAGTTAATTATCAGGACTTCTTTTCTAGTCGTAATCATCAGCGTTTCACGTTGCGAACAGTTTGGTCTTTAATACATTGGCATGTAACTACCCATTTATTTTTGTTGGGTCTGTTTTAAGTTTGTAATGTAACATGGTTTTATGAAATGGTTTTGGAGACGCTTCTGATGGGAAATATTTTGTGAATTTCTTCATACCTTGTTGCAAAACTGATCTTTAGTAGGACTTAGGCAATATGGGCACTCTTTAACGAAGTGTGTTGTTAATCACAAAATAGGCATTTCTTGAAATAGTGAGTTGAATTATGTTTCAGGGACCAAGTTAAAAAAATAAAAACACCCCCAAAAAACCTCACTCTAAAAACCTCAGTAGAAGCAGCTTTCCAGAGAACTAAAATTTGAGACTTTTGTGTCATCATGTTCTTTCTGTCTTCAGCAGGAACTTAACACCCCTAAAAGTAACCAGTCTTTCCTGTAAAGTCTTTTCTTTTTATTCTTTGTGACTTCTAAAGATTTCTTTAGTCATTTTGTAACTCTGAAGGTCCTATTTTTCTAAACACATGATTAGTTTATGGTTATTTTATATTATCCCATGCAAATTTTACCCTCTGTGTATCATACCCATCACAGAAGAGTCCTGCAGACATTGAACTGCCAGAACTTCCTTAGAGTTAACGAACTGCAATAGGAAAGCTTCTGAGGGGGCTTGTTTTTGTATTTCCTATTCATTTTTATGGTTAAAGGCTTGGCCCAAAGAAAGTTTTAATTCTCTCATGTGAGGAGTGGGATCTCCAACCCCTTTAATCCACTCTGAGTCGATAAGCTGTAGCTGAGACAAGGCATTTGAGTTAAAATGTGCATCCTTTCCCAATTACACTATCCATGCTTTCTGCTTCCACATTAATCTTTGTCTTGGATTTAATTTTTTTCTGAGCCACTTCTATTTCTAGCATGCTTTCCAATTATTATATTTTCATTCCTTACAAAGAAAATAGTCCGTCCTAACAAAATAGACCAAAAATAGCTTCTTGTTATTCCTCAAGAATAGATTTCAGAATCATGTAAGCAATTTTCTCTCCCTCTTTCCTCCTTCACTTTGGTGGCCAAGGGCTAGTAATCATATTGCACTAAAAGCATATTTATCACTGCACACTATAGTTTTGTTTCTTGTTATTCTTAAAAAAACCCACAACAAGCCACCAAAAAACATTGCCATTTTGAATAATTCCCCTGTCTTTGGCAGGTGAACGTTATGTAAGGAAAGTTGCCTAATGTTAAACTTCTTGTCACTGGATCAGTTATATGAGAAAGTTAGTTTTATTTGATCAACCCTAAACTAATGTAAGCTGTCACTTGAGTTTTGTTAAATTCTCTAGTTAAATAACTTTTCTTGCTGAATTAATGTCCTGTAACTTACTATTTTTTTATTTTGAACTGAAGGTTTTATCCTTTTAAGATTGTAAATGTAACATCAGATATGGAGATGTTTGTGTGTTAATGTGAAAGATAATACACAGATAACTGACACATTGATAAAGTTGGTTTTCCTGCATTTGTGTTTTCTGTGTATGCAAAGGTTAAGATGTCTCTGTAATTTCAGACTGTTTTCATTAATTGAAGTTTCATTACACATTAATTTGTATAATTTATAGTTCTTTAAGAGTTTCATGTAGGAGATTGCATTAATCTCTAAACAAATTATTTGTACTTTTGAAGGTGTCTTTCACAGCATGCTGACTTTTAATACATGTTGCTTTTCTCTCCCTCTGCAGATGGACCTCCTGTTGTAGCTCATTATGATATATCAGACACAAATTCAGACCCAGAAGTGGTAAATGTGGACAATCTGTTGGCAGCTGCAGTAGTTCAAGAGCACCATAATTCTTTAGGAAATCAAGATTCAGGATCTACCTGGAGAAGCAGAGGGCTGCTAGATGAACTGAGCACTGATGCAGGTTTGTTTAAATTCCTCTGATGCTTGTTCCAGCATCTCAGTTGGTGCCTCTCCCTTTCTTGCTTTCAGTATTTTTGTAGTTCATACAGCTTTAAAAGCTCCTTGGGTGGATTATGCAATAAAACAGTATAAGTGCTTCTTAAAAATATGTGACATTTATTCCAAAATACAACTGATAAAAATTGACAAGGATTCCCACAATGTAATTTTTGACACTAATTTTCTTAATTATTTTTCCTCCTTTAATTACTTCTTGGAACTTAGGCCTGGGGTTTTGGTGTTGTTTTTTTGTTTTAGAATGAAGCTAAGCTTGTTACTGAATGGTTCATTATGACAACCCATGCCACCAGCTGGTAAACTGATCATCATCTCATTTTAAGTATTGTGTATGTCTGGTTTTGTTTGTATCTTTTATTTCTTTAAAATACAAGCATTAATTATTCCCATATTCCATCTGCATTTCTAACATACACTAGAAAACTGGACAGCATCAGATAAAGATGAAAGGTGAAAAGGTGCTGGTAAGTGAGCTTAGTTAGCATCAAGAGATGGCAAAGAAATTTCTTTCAAGGGTAGGAATACTGTGAAAGAATTCAGAGAAGTTCATGTAGCTCATAAAAAATGTTCAATTTCACTGAGTGCTTGCAGCTCTTTACTGGCAAAAGAGTTGAACAACAGTGTGAAGTGCTGCTGTGTTTTGGATGCAGAGAGCTAACAGGGTGTATTTCCTATTGACTTCATCCTGTAGCCTTGTGTGCCAACATATTGCCTTGCTTTCCACTCATTGTTTTTAGTGTGCTGTTAAGATTTTTAGCTGCATAAGACATGCAGTCATGCCTGCAGTGGTGGAGCATAGCAGTTTTTTGTTTCATGCTTTGTTTTCCAAACGTAAACCTGCCATTGGAAGTGTCCTGGTAGCTCTGAGCTACTTTTCAATGTCTATAAGGCTTAAAGAAATACAAGTATGTGGCAGATTTTGAAATAGTTGTTTCATTATTGTATAGTGGACAAGTTATTTGAATTGGAGAATCTCTGCTGTTTTATTTTCACTGTGGTCTGTGGTTGGATGTTGTTCCAGCCTTTTTGAAGCTAGCTGGTGTTTTCCAAGCTGGAATTGTTTGCAAGGTAGCAGGTAACTGATAGTTAGCTATTTGACCTCTAGCAGGCTCAATCCTTTATTAAGGAATCATTAAATTAATAGAACAGCTGAAATTATTATATAGCACTAATGGATTGGTACTTCAAAGGAGTGTAAGGAAATAAAAAGTGATGTTTCTTACCAAGCTTTCTTCCACTTGCCGCTCACTAGTACCATGCTCCGATGCAGGTAGGAATTTCTCCTCCTTTCTCCACCTATATCCAGGGCGACTTGCAAGGAAGAGTGTTGCCAGGAAAAATAAAACTAGAAAACTTTCAAGAAACTTCTTCATCCCTGACCCTATGGGAACATGTCCAGACAGATTTGCTCCAGGTGCTATCACCATGTCAACACCTGAAAGGATGAATCTCTTTTTTCTTCCTGAAAACACCTTGCCCCAGAGCCCTGTAGCCTCCACACGCTTCTGACTGCACATTTGTCAGTACTGGCCTTTTCTTACCCTGTCTGGGATTGCACATTTGGAAAGCAGAATTTTTTAAATCCTACATCTTGTTCCCAAATTTAATCTTCAGCCAGTATCTAGTTTAACAGGCACTAAATGATGTGTTCCCATGGGAAAATAACAACCTAAGCTTCATCTAAGTGAAAAATCTTATTAGGAGACACTATCACATCTTTGTGGATGGGCAAATATTTGGGGCTGTTTTGCAAGCCCTGATGTTGTGGGGCAAACAAAACATCTCCTTTGGGTTTCATCCTAATGTTCGTGCAAGGAGATTAACAGCGTAGGCAAGTTATTAGGCATGAAATTTCTATGGCCAGAGGCTGTAAATCTATCTGTGTGCTATAATCCTGACTTACCCTCAGCTACTGTTGCAATGTTTAGTTGGCTAATCGTGGTTTCTCTACTGCTAATTACCTTTTTGTTGTCTGAACTTAAAGCTATGGTAATATATGAAAGCTCTTTTGGGGCTGCCGTTTATGGAGCTTCTGGGGATTCATTTTGGAGCTCCTGAAGAGCTGGTCTGCTTTGCCTCTCTGCCAGACATTATTACCCTGTCTAGCAAAGGGTGCAGAATGATGGTACATCATTAATACATTAATGCAACATGTTGAGGCAGGTTGATCTCCACAGCAGTTTGCTTGAATCGATAACCAAGGATTGTGTTGCTATTCTGCTGGCTGTGCTGTAGCAGCAGTGATGTTCAGGAGTGGGGCAGTGCAAATCACTGGGGCGGTGATCACGTAAAGCTCCGAGTTTTCATCACCAGCACATGAATCAAAGCCTCCAAGCACTTCCATTTCATTATTTCACAGTGTGTCCAGCTACTTCTATTAAAGAAATATCCACCATGACCCATTTTGGGACTTTCTGGCAGTCAGTGGTATTTGCCAAGAAATGTTCAGCTAAATTGTAATGTTAAGAACTGGGCTATGGGTTTGTTTTAAGTCCAGCTGACAAATCTTTTTTGCCTTCTGAGGTGGAAACTCCTCATTTGGGTGTATGGCAGCACACAGGTTTCCTCCTCTTGCTAACCCTGGTCAGATGCTGCACCAAGGGTCTTGGCTGTCCAAACACTGAACATACAATATGGTCTCTACACCACTATTTGCTTTTATCTTTTCTGAGTGTTTTAAGCAGCTATTAAAAGGTTTCCCTGGCACTTGTTTTAAGTTTAATTTCTTCTCTCTGTGTCCTCTTGATCCAGCTGAGGGTATAGTCAGTTCTGCATGTTTGCACACCTTTGAAATTCTGTGAATTGTTATTGCATCCTCCTCCTCTCATCTTTGAAGAGGTGTCTAGTGAAACTAGATATACATAATATATTAATCTAATCTCAAATTTCCTGCTTGACAAATTATTCTTCCCCTGTGTAATACAGCTGAGTGAGTGGTTTCTAAGAAGTAGGTAGTCTCATCTGCTTCAGGGCTGCTCAGGATCCCCCAGGTGACTGCTAAAGAGATACAGTGAAATCGTTTTTTCAGGGGAAAAAAAAACCAACAGAAGTTACCTCTTTTTATTGAAATCTTATTTTTTAATTGATTTTTTAAAAGTAGCTTATTTTCTGTGAAACAAATAATAATTTTGGCTGTCCTGTGTTTTCCTTGCAAATATTATTTAATATGTCACAACACAGCTTCACTAATTGTGATGAGGGACCTGGTTAGCAGAAAAGGCAAAACTTGCCACACTTGTGAGTATTGAGAGAGGACTCATTTGACAGACCAATGAACTGGATATCATTGGGGATCTGTAATAAAAACCCAGCACTGCTGTATGTGGAGCTTAATGAGAAACAGATATTTTTTCAAGTATTAGTAGTAATGTATAGTAGTAATGTAGTTAGTAGTAATACAGAGCAGATGTATGAAGCTGTGTGACTAGAAGCTGATGGGTTTGTTGTTTTGTTGGGTTTGTTTTTTAATTGACTGGCTTCCCTTATTAAAAAAACCCCAACATTTTCCTTAGTGTGTGTGATGTTTCTATCCAGACTATAGGCTTTGTTTTCCACAATATCATTGAGTTTGATGTGTTGACAATAAGTTGTCTTGTTTCTTTATTTCAGAGGTTTAGGCACAGTCTGCCTCTCAGCACTGTTGTAAAATAACAGCTGGAAAGCCAAATGTCAAGTGTTATTGGTGTGATAGTAGGGCTTTGTTCTCATTTGTGTGATGACACCATCACTAGAGCTGTTGAGACTGGATAAATCCAGTGATCATCCTGAATCAAGTGATGAACTGAAAGATGGATAACTTGATCTAATAAGATTTTCCAGTCTCAGTGTTTCAGCCTTTTTTGTTAGCTTGGGAAATTCCTTTTGCAGCTGATTTCTGCGTTGTGTAAGCTGTTAAACATTGGCTGTGTTTCCATTTTCCCCATCTGTAGGACATTTGGATCCAGGCTTCCTTGCAAGTGACAGAACCTCTACTGGTAATGCCCAGATCAACGAAGAGATTAACATCGCTTCTTCTGATAGCGAAGTAGAGATTGTTGGAGTTCAGGAACATGCCAGGTATTAATTCCTTTTTCTTGCCCTAATATTTCTTTCACTGTATCAGAATATCTGTATTACCAAAATTAGTAAAGAAAAAACGTGTTGACTTCGACTTTTGTAGTTATCCATCCATGACTGATGCCCAAAAGGTGGCAAACGTTGTACCTGTTTTTTTCTATTCTGCTGATCATGGTGATGTCAGAATGTGTTTTCTCTTTAGAATGTTACCAACTTGGTAAGTATTCAGATTAAGCTTGTGATTTGATATAAAACATAAAAAGGCAAAAAATATGTAGTATTAAAATACCAAATATTGAGATGCCAAATTTATATAGATATGTACAAAAATATGTACATGTGTTTATTGTTTCCTTTCAAAATATTCACTTTAAGCATTTAACCAGCTTCCAGTTTATTTAATTAAGCAGTAGTTGTAAAAATACTATCAACTTTTCTGTGGCTAATATCATAAGGTAGTACCTTTAGATTAAAAATCAGATCCTTATGAATCTTGGTTTTATTTCAAGGTAGAGTTTAAGACCCCAAAGTCAGTCAAGGTGAGGAAGCCAGAGGTTTCTGTCAAGCTCAGACAGAAAGCTGTCCAGCTGTGCTTCAGCTGTTATTCTTGATAGGTGTTTTTTGCTGTTACTCTTCATTTTTAGTCTATGATCTTTCCATGTCTTAAGGTATTATGAAGCAGTTGAACAAGACTGGTATTGTCCTGTAATGTGGAGGGGTAATTTGGTGGAATAAGAGCAAGTTAAAACAGTATACAGACAAGCTCTTTCCAACAATAATCTGCTGTCTGGTGGATGCTTGGAGGCAGAAAAGCAGCATGAGAGACAAAGAACAGAGCTGTCTTTCTTGAGGAGAGGAAGAAGGAAGGTGTGCAGGAGCCAGTTTCCCAGGCAGGAAACTGTACGGGTAGTGTGGGCACAATCAAGTGCTGTTGGATGTGAAAAAAAAGGAAATTTTGAAGTGCTGAAGGAAGATAGATTTAGTCTTTGCTTTCTGAATAGTGAAAGTCCTTGCATGGCTAGCTCCTTTGGAAGATAATTCCTTAGGAAGCAGCTCTCCTGGCTGTTTATCCAGCAGAACCCAGGCTTGGAGGATCTTTGTCCTAATTCTCATAATAGCCTGATGCACCATCACAAAGTACAACAAAACCCAAAACAATATCATAGAATCCCAGACTGGTCTGGGTTGGAAGGGACGTTAAAGCTCATCCAGTTCCAACCCCCCTGCCAGCAGCAGGGACACCTTCCACTAGACCAGGTTGCTCAAAGCCTCATCCAACCTGGCCCAGAACACTTCCAGGGAGGAGCAGCCACAGCTTCTCTGGGCAACATGGGACACTGTCTCACCACCCTCACACCAAACAATTTCTTCCTCACATCTCAGCTCCATCTCCCCTCTGCCACTTTCAAGCCATCACCGCTTGTTCTCTCACTCCCTGCCCTTGGCCAAATTCCCTCCCCAGCCTTCCTGGAGCCCCTTCAGGTACTGGGAGGCCGCTAGAAGGTCTCCCTGGATCCTTCTCTTCTCCAGGCTGAACAGCCCCAACTCTCTCAGCCTGTCCTCACAGCAGAGCTGCTCCAGCCCTGGCATCATCCTGGTGGCCTCCTCTGGCCTGGCTCCAGTGGGTCCATGTCCTTGTGCTGTTGGTGGCCCCAGCACTGGAGGCAGCACTGCAGGGGGGGTCTCAGGAGAGCGGAGCAGAGGGGCAGAATCCCCTCCCTGGCCCTGCTGCCCACGCTGCTCTGGGTGCAGCCCAGGACACGGTTCTTGGCTCTGTGCTGCCAGCACACGGTGCCGCCTCATGTGGAGCTTCTCCTCCCCCAGCACCCCAAGTCCTTCTCCTCAAAGCTGGTCTCAATCCACTCGTTGCCCAGTCTGTATTTATGTTAGGGGTTGCCCCATCCCAGGTGCAGAACCTTGCCCTTGGCCTTGTGTAACTCCATGAGGTTGGCACAGTCCCACCTCTCCAGCCTGTCCAGGTCCCTCTGGATGCCATCCCGTCCCTCCAGCGTGTCAGCTGCACCACCCAGCTTGGTGTCATCAGCAACCTTGCTGAGGGTGCACTCGATCCCCCTGTCCATGTCACTGACAAAGATGTTGAAGAACACCTGTCCCAATACCAACCCCTGAGGGACACCACTCGTCACCGGTCTCCACTCGGACTTTGAGCTGTTGACCACAACTCTTTGAGTGCCACCACCCAGCCAGTTCCTTATCCACTGAGTGGTCCGTCCATCAAACCCAGGTGTTTCCAATTTAGAGACAAGGATGCCATGTGGGACAGTGTCAAACGCCTTGCACAAGTCCAGGTAGATGACATCAGTTGCTTTAGCCTTGTCCACCAAGGTTGTAACCCCATCATAAAAGGCCACCAGACTGGTCAGGCACAATTTGCCCTTGGTGAAGCCGTGCTGGTTGTCACCAGTCACCTTCTCATTCTCCATGTGCCTTAGCATAGTTTCTAGGAGTATCTGCCCCATGATTTTGCCTGGCACTGAGGTGAGACTGACCGGCCTGTAGTTCCCTGGGTCTTCCTTATTTTCCTTTTTAAAAATGGGGGTTATGTTGCCCTTTTTCCAGTCTGTGGGAACTTCACCAGACTGCCAGGACTTCTCAAACATGATGGATGGTGGCTTTGCAACTTCATCCACCAGTTCCCTCAGGACCCATGGATGCATCTCATCAGGTCCCATGGACTTGTGCACCTTCAGGTTCCCTGGGTGCTGCTGAACCTGATTTTCTCCTACAGTGGGGGGTTCTTTACTCTCCCAGACCCTTCCTTGGCTTTCTAGGACTTGGGCAGTGTGGCACAAACCCTTCCCGTGAAGACTGAGGTAAAAAGTCACTGAGCACCTCAGCCTTCTCAGGGTCCTGCGTGACCAGATCTCCCGTTGCCTTCCAGAGAGGGCCCACATTTTCCTTGTGATAAGCAGTGTGGACTTGTCCTCCACTACTAGTTTGTGTAAATCTGTCTAGCACTAAGTACACACAACCTTCCTGCTTGAGATCCCCTGTTCAGAAGCTTTCCTTGCTGCTTGCCTCGATAATATTTACCATGTACAAGAATGGCAGTATTAAGTAAATGCAGAATTGCTGTTTAAAAATCAATTTTAGTAGATATGGACTGAAATAATTTCCACAAAGACAGATGTAAACCACACTTTTGTGCTTTCCTGTGTTCATAGAACCTTCTACCCACCTCCCAAAGACTAGTTCTTACTGGCTCTGTGGAATACTCACACATTTCAGTTGTTTGAATCCTATTTAGAATTTTATTTCTCTTGCAGGTGTCTAGGCTTGCAGTTTTGAAGTATTGATGGATTTCTGACAGGGTTGTCATTTCAAAAAGGTTTAGGTTTTTGATCAGTATTTTTTCCATGCTTAGTTAGTATGGTGTTTGGATTCACTTCTTTTGCCCACACTGTTTTTTATTGTGCTCCATATTCCACATCATCATTTGGACTGGCATGAGTTGTGACACCCTCGAGTTTGTGCATCATTTGTAGTTTTTCAGATTGCTAGTGGATTCGTGGTGTTTCTCATCATTGCAATATTACTCAGCATCTACTTAGGACACCAACTCATGTTTTTCAGTTTGTTTAATTTTTGTCCAGTAGATTTTATTTTTTTTTTCATCATAAATGTATATAAAACAGTCTTCCTCTGTTTGGTTTTTTTTTTTCCTAGGTTTTATGTTTTTTCCTCATCCTTTTTTGGTTGCTTTTATTTGATATCTTCCCTTAGCTACAGATTGGCTGCTTGGCTGTTGGCTGCTTGTGTGGCTAAACACTTTTTATTTTTGCAAGGTATCATTTCTATGAAATAATTTATAGCTTGTTTTTTTGTCATCTTTAGGGAGAAAAGTTAGTATTAGCTTTGCCTGAATATTGAGGACTGCTCTGAATCAGAATGATGGACCATAGTACCTGAGACCAAAGATTGTATTTAGTTTGCTTTGACTACCATCCTTTCTTGTCAGTTACCCTTAAAAATGTTTATTTTTAAAAGGAAGGGTTTTTTTAAAAAAAAATCCCCTATGTTTGTTAGAATTCCAGTCTCTTATTGCTGATGCTTTGTAGATACATACTTTAAATATGTATTTTTAAGACTGAAGAAGTAATAAAAAAGTCATTCTGAACATCACATCCAAAACTAACTGGTGTAACTGAGAAGGAAATGAGACATTTATATTCAGAGAAGTTAGAGCTCAGAGAATGAGATTTTTTATTCTTATTTTATGAAATTCTAACCAGAGCCAAGAGAGATGAGCATAACCTACCTTAAATTAAAACAAATACAATATAAACATCAGGGATATTTGATCAGTGAGGAAATTGTGGGTTCCTGAAATACAGGACATGGACTTTCACAAAGAAACGGGAAGAGGTTAGCCCAGCAGCCAAACACCTGCTGCTGTATGCAGCCAGGAGCAGCTACAGCCACCACCAGTGCTTACAGGGGCAAAACAATTTTTGGAGCACTAGGTATAAAGTTTTAGTAGCATTGGTTTGAGATTTACAGCTGGGAATGGAGTGACCATCTTAAAGACTTCAGTAATTTTTTGTCATTGCTTCATCATATGACAGAATTAGTCTGGCTTTAATTTTGGGTTTTTTTTCTGATTATTATTAGCTTGTCCTTCAGTTGTCACGTGTCTGTTGTGAAGATAGTAGGTACAAACAGTGTGCAAATAAGTAGATACGTGCTTCACTTCAGCATGGCACTTGAGCGTGTGCTTATCTTGGAATACTTTGTTTAGTCTCATTGACTATAATCACTGAAAGCTTAAATGTTTTGCTGAAGTGAGGCTTTACCGTTGTCAGGGAGCATCTCCAAGCGTGCCTGTAATTTTTAGTTAAGAAAACAAACAAAAAAAATAAAGTGTAATGGCTATAATGATGTAATTACAATATATCTCTTGTAATTAAAGCGCCATCATGTCCTTATTTTAACATGGTTTTGATTTCATATAGAAAGATTTCTTTTCTCTTTGTCTCATCAAGCCTCACTTAAAAATTTACTCTTTTTGAAAGTCCAGTGGGTAAAACTGCTAGCAGAAAGCTGTGGTTCTGAGCAATGCATGGTACTATGCACGGTGGGCAGACTTCTTCAAGATCCTTGAGACCCATGCACATATGGATGCATGTATAGAAATGCACACGTTTTACACCCACTGGCAGAACTGAGTTGTTAAAAATAATTGAATCCCCACCACCACCCCCGAGTTTAAGTTTGGTTTCAGCTTTATTACTGGGTATTTAAGATGTCATGGACTCTACAGATGGAAAACCCACGAGGACATTTTGGAGAGGGACATGTTAACAAGATGCCTAAGTGATAAACCACTGCAGCTGAGAATCTTGTGCCTGAATTCAATAGAAGTTTTAATCCTTTGTGTTTTTTTGCCTTGCTACAGGTGTGTGCATCCCAGGGGAGGTGTGATTCAGAGTGTGTCCTCCTGGAAGCATGGCTCAGGCTCACAGTATATTAATGCTCAGCAAACACAATCATGGACAGCTGTGACTCCTCAGCAGAATTGGTCCTCGCCCCCAGAAGTAGTAGATCTCACTTTGGATGAGGATACCAGACGCAAATATCTACTGTAATGCAGTGTCACTGTGTTTGTGTCCCCACCCCTTCTCCCCTTTGTGGCACAGAAGTTCCTTGTTAAAGCTTCAGCTTCAGAAGCCCTGTCCCTGGCATTAAGAATTTCAAACTCATGAAGTGTTTTCATTCCCATAAGAATGTAGTATCATTTCAATATCATTTTAAAACGATTTTGCCTTCTCAAAGGAGGATTCATCCCAGAATTAAAACCCAATAGCACCAAATTTAAAGCGCATCTACAGTTACTAACGTGTATGTTAATCTGAAGAAATAACTGTTTGCAAACTTATGTCCTCCCACCCTTTCCCACCTCTAACTCAGAGCATTTTTAATTTATCAGTATATGGATTTTGTTAGTAAAAGTTAGTGTTTTGCTGTGTGAACATCAGTGATTCTGAGAAATGCTGTGTCCTCGCTGATTTCAGTGGAACTGGGGGTATTCAACACTTGCAAAAATTGGGCCAAGAGTATTTATACCCAAGCTGATTTGGTTATGTTACCAGCAGGAGGGACTGTCTTTAATACAAATGGCCCATAACATATGCACTGAACAGATTTAATTAAAGGGTTTTTATTTTCAATATAATTTATAGTTTACACTCTTTTCAGTGCCGAGTCTTCTGTCTGCTTGACTACTGTGTTTCACTGATCATTTCCCACAGCTTGTTACGGTTTAAAATCATAGTAGTAGTGACTTAGTAGCAGCTGATTATTGAAAAAGCACAAGAAAAAGAAAAGTAATAAAAAGGCCCTTTATCCCTCTCCTTTTTGAATACAGCTGAACTTTTTTTTACCTGTGTCTGAGTCTTGCCTGAAGGAGGAGAAGGAGAGGAATGAAAGGTTTTGCTCGTAGTCCTCAATTTCTACTCTTGCTTATTTGCTTCATTGACCAGCTCAAAAGTAAAAACCAAAAAACAACCTTGCAAAGCCCCAGTCTGGCAAAGCACTTTAGCAGATGTGAAGCTCAGACAGTTTGCTGAAGCTCGTGGGGCCATTCAGGTGCTTAAAACTCTGTTCTAAAGATGTTGCAGTATTGGGGCTTAAGGTTGTGATTTTTTTCTTTTTTCTTTTTTTTTTTTTTTTTAAAGATCTGCACCATTTTCTGGCTTTAGGTCATGTCTCTTGTCCTAGTTTTGGAATTGTTTTTAGAATATGATCCAGGAAACATTTTCTACCAGAATATTTACCGAAATCAGTGGAACTACTTAATTTAGCAGGCTGTAGTTTCTGTCGTGTATATGGGAATTCTTGCCCCTCATGAGTCATTTTGAGCCTTTCTCAAGGCAAAAACCAAAGATTAGACTTTTAACGAGATGATACTCACTTTAAATGTCTGTTGTGCAATTAAAACGTTCCTTTGTATTCAGAATGTTTCTAGTGGAAATTTTGTACAGCTCTGTCGTCAGGTTTTTTGCCATTTAAGACTGAACAGGGGGTAGTCAGGCCATGGGAAGTTCTGTTTTGTTCTTGTGTTGGCTGGTTTCTAAGTTTATTTGGCTTCCAGTAATTTTTATCTGTGGGGGGAAAAAAAAAATAAATAAAAATTATCTATGTTGTCACATAACTTTAAAAAAAAAAAAGGAAAAAAAAAAGGAAAAAAAAAAGAAAACCCCATCAGTGGTGATAGAGTTATTAACAAACAGCTTTTTCTTTAACAAGCAGAGCGGTTACGACTGCACTTTAAAGAACAACTAGGCAAGGGATCGATATTCCAATTTCAAGCTTTCTAAAAACATGGAACATAAGTGTGTTGCATGGCCAGAAAAATGTCTGTGTTGCTTCTAGTGACGGATTTATTTCTCTGGGGGCGGGAGGGAGGGGAGGAGGGAGGGAGGGAGCGGCGCATGGGTGGAGCCCGTTCCCATCGCGGTAGGGAAAAGCCCCGTACTGCTGGGGCACGATGTCAGTAGCAGCTTTCGATCTTTTCTCCTCATATTTTAGTCACGTGACTCAAGCTGTCGTTTTTTTTAAGTGGGCTGGCACACATGCTGTAAAGGTAATTTTGGAACAGTGGTTTAGTGTGGCTGCTTCATCCTGTTTTACAGAAATCTTTTAAAGATCAGTTTGGAAGAAAGCTGCAGGGACCCATTTGTAGTCCTTCCATGAAAAAAAAAACAAAATGCAAACTAACTCTCTTGTTTTTCAGTTTGTATATGATGTGACTTCCATGTATATATAAAAACAACTGCGTCCTAACCAAACTTCCTCCGATTGTGCACTGTGTTTGTTTAAACAATTTTCATGTATCGTAGTCTGATGCAGGTTTTCTTTTATTTAAAACACTACATATTTTCTCTTATTCTTCACAAATTTGAAAGAGTAGTGGTGAGAAAAACACAATCACTGGATAGCTAGTAAGTGGTTTTGGTTTGTTTAATTTGGATTTTTGTTTGTTTATTTTCTTCCTGTTTTTGTTTTGTTTTGTTTTGTTTTTTAAGAGAGCAAAAGGTGCCTGGATGGTTTTGCTCTTCTCAGCAGGAAAGAGAAATGCTAGCCCTTGTATGCCTAAGAACCAATGCACTTGGAGCTTGATCCAGAACCCACTGGAGTTGATGTGTGGCTTTCTGTCATCCTCAGTGTGCATTGGCTCAAGCCCTTCACGGTTTTAGCAGTTCCTGGATTGCTGGAGTGTGAGCTTGGAATCTTCTGTAGTGAAGACAAATCATTGCTTAGAATATAAATGTTTAAAACGTGCGACTCTAGCTAAAAAAAGTTGATTCTTCTCGACACTCATTATTTAGTTCTCATTTTCCATCTAGTATTTAATGGTCTTTGGAGAAAAAAAAAATAATAATAAAACAGAGTGTTATATATATATAAATATATATATTTTTGGTTCAAGATGAGACCTTCTGTTTTTTGAAACAAGTCTGTAGCATAAAGGTTAAACTATTTTAAGACGAAATAAAATAGAGTGTATTATTTAAACAATATCAGCTTGTTTGGGATTATTTTTTCCCCCAACTTTTATTCCATACATTGCTGTTTGTCACATCTCCGAAGTGAAGCCTTAAGCTCAGGGAATGGGTTACAACTACCCGATTTCAGCACTGTTCCCTGCTGCACCACATTTAATTTTGAACATCCAGAATGTAAATGTGATTTCCTGACCACAGAAGCTTGCCTTTATCTCCAGGACCAGGGCAGGGCCGCTGCTTCTCCCTGCAGCGCTGCTGGGCGATGTGCAGGTACCAGTAACCAACAGCCGCTGCCCATCGCGCTCTGCAGAATCTCTTCTGGGGATGGGATCTTCCCGCACACCACAGTCCTTCAGGTGCCTGAGAAACCTTCATACCAGCGTTTCTCTGGCTGCATCCTCTTGTTCCATCCTCACAGATGTCTTCTGCAGGTCACTGGGACCATTTGGCTAAGACTTTCTCACGCAGCCAGGTAATGCTGACAAGCTCAGACCTTGGTGGGTGAAAAGCTGGACACGAGGCGGCACCGTGCGCTGGCAGCACAGAGCCAATAACCGTGTCCTGGGCTGCACCCAGAGCAGCGTGGGCAGCAGGGCCAGGGAGGGGATTCTGCCCCTCTGCTCCGCTCTCCTGAGACCCCCCCTGCAGTGCTGCCTCCAGTGCTGGGGCCACCAACAGCACAAGGACATGGACCCACTGGAGCCAGGCCAGAGGAGGCCACCAGGATGATGCCAGGGCTGGAGCAGCTCTGCTGTGAGGACAGGCTGAGAGAGTTGGGGCTGTTCAGCCTGGAGAAGAGAAGGCTCTGGGGAGACCTTCTAGCACCTTTAAATACTTGAAGGGTCCTGTAAGAAAGATGGGGACAGACTTATTAGCAGGGCCTGAAGTGAGGACAAGGCGTGATGGTTTTAAACTTAAAAGAGGGGAGATTCAGACTGGATGTAAGGAAGAAATGTTTTATGCTGAGGGTGGTGAGACACTGGCCCAGGTTGCCCAGAGAGGTGGTAGAAGCCCCATCCCTGGAAACATTCCAGGTCAGGTTGGATGGGGCTCTGAGCAACCTGATCTGGTTGAAGATGTCCCTGCTCACTGCAGAGGGGTTGGACTGGATGACCTTGAAAGGTCCCTTCCCACCCAAACCAGTCTGTGATTCTACTGCCATTTGAAATGGAGGTGTAGGACAGCTGTGAAGCTCTGGGCAGGTCCTTGCAGACCACGAGAGGTTGTGCCATGCTGAACAGCATTTGGAGAACCACTTAATTATACCGGGGAATTTACAGCCTCAGGTAAAGAGAGGATAGTGAGTACAACTGCACCATGCTAAGCTTAGGGTCCCACTGTCTGCCTGTCTTCTCATAGCCAGTGTGGAATTGGGAAGAAGAAGAATAAATCCATTACATTTCCAACTAAATAGTGGAGTTTGCTTTAGTTCTGATGTTTTTTTACCACGTGAGAAGACTCTCAGTCATGCAAATAAGGAGAGCTATTTATCCATGTATTTTAAATGTCAAGATGGATGACGAGAGTGCAGTTGACTTTTTCAGCTCCACTGAGTTCTTGACTTTCACGAAGCTTGAAAATACAAATTCTGTGTCTGGTGGTGGTTGTGGAGCTGGATGCCAGACTCAGGTTTTATTTCTTGTGTATCACCAGCTGAGGGAGAGCAGTTCTGTGGAGCTGGGTGCAGATGTGGAAAGGTAAGAGCTGACCTATCTCCTGAATCTTTCTTTTCTCCATCAGCAAGAGATACCCAGACTCTTTGGACTTCAGGGTACACTGAATGAAAAACTTAAATTTTACCTTGTCGCACTCAGCACTTCCCTCGTGGCTTGAGCTACTTTGCTTTTATGTAGGAGCCACTGAGCTTTGTGGAAACTGTAATTTCTGGGGCAATCTGAGAACTGACAAAGCCAACCCAAACAGATTAGATTTTCTGTTGTTTGCCTCAGTGAAATCGTTGCAATGCAGATTAATTTTTTGGCTGAAAATGTAGTTTGTCTGCCTTAAAATGATGACTGGAAGTGTTTTACTAAGTAGTAGGTTAGTTCCCCAGTTCCATGGAGAATCTGAAGGTAAATGGTGGGTTTTGCCAAGTCCATCACCTCTGTTTGCTGAAATACTACTTGTTTTTCCCTCTGCTTTTTAGGGTCGTTGTCTGTGAATGTCAGCTGCTGTGGCTTTCTCTCCAGAGCATCACAAGGGTGCAGTGTCCCTTCTGTCTGCAAAGGGAAGGAGCAGCCCACCTGCAAAATGCAAACTGGGCAAACCCTGCATTCACTTTTGTCTTTGGTGCAAATAAGGTGAACAACCTCCTTTTATTGAAACTAAACAGCAGCTGAGGAGTCCAACCCCCCTCCCAGGTCTCTGTCTTGATACCAGGGAGTTTATGAAAGTATAAATGTGTTCCTGAGTGTCCTTACCACTACTGATTCATAAATGCCCCTTGGAAGTTTTGGAGCTGGTTAGTCATCTGGATTTGCAATTCAGTTTAAAATTAGAATTGAGTGCCAGCTACTGGGCAGGATCTTTCAGGCAGTAAATCTCTGGGCAAAGCTGGGATGGGGAAAGTTATCTGAAAGTTTAATTTCAAATAATTTTCTATATTTATTAGCTGCATAAGCAGCTTTGGGTGAATACAGAGCAACCACATCAGAGCTGGAAAAACAAACAAATAAAAGTCTCCTGTCAAATGAATTCTTCATTACTGTAGGTGATGCAAATTGAATGCAGAACTCCTGGAGTCTGACTAGTGCCTGTTCCAGGGGAGTTCCTACGTGTGCCTCTGACAAAAAGGTGTCTCGTTCAGCTGAGGATCATGTTTGGTTTGTCCATGGCTGTCTGTCCTTTATAGCTTTTGGCTGGCCTGTGATCAAGTGTCCTAGTCTTTAGCTGGGCCAGAGCTGGTTTCTTTTCAGCAGCTAGAACAGCGCTGGGTTTTGGGTTCAGCTCGGATTTGTTAGGAGAAGAACGTTGATAACATGCTAATGTTTTTAATTATTGCTGGAAGTTGAAGGACTTTGTGTTTTGCTGGTCTGCAGGTGCAAGTCTAGGGGGAACAACTAATATTTAAATTAATAAGATGGATTGACATTTGGGTGTGCCTATGGGATATTCCATATCATATAATGTCATGTTCAGTATATTAATGAGGGTGTCTCTCTGGGGGAGTTCTTATCTCACCCTACAAGTCTCCTTACCCTTGCCCCCCAATTCTCTCCCCTATTTCCTGTGTGGTGGGGGAGTGGCTGTGTTTGGCTGCCAGCCCAGTGAATCCACCACATCAAGGACAACCAAATCTTTCCCATTTCCTTTTTGACAGGTCCTTGTGTGTCTACCTTAAACTGGACATGACTGAACTCCAATGTCGCATCCATCACTCCAGCTCATCTGACCTCATCGACATGTTCTTCCAGTATTGACAGTGCTCCTGCACAGCTCTGTGTGATCAGCAGTTTTTAGTTGAAATCTTCAACTCTGTATGTCAAAGTCACTCATGAAAATAGTGACTTTCCACTGCTTCCTTGGAAATGTGTCTTTTCTAACCTTACCACCCACAGATCATAGAAT
Organism: Caprimulgus europaeus; assembly: GCA_907165065.1. The sequence goes on from OU015527.1 coordinate 78,365,695, forward strand.
CATAGAATCATTTATGTTGGAACAGACCTGTAAGGTCATCAAGTCCAACCAATTTAATTATCTGCATCCCAAAACACTCCCGATTCTCCCCCATCATTACAACTATAGCCCTCTGCAGTCAGTAGCTGGGACCTGCAGGGGAGGATGCCGTTTCGAAGCAGGGAGCCTTCAGATCCCCACTCTGGGGTTGTAGATCACAGAATCACAGACTGGTGGGGTTGGAAGGGACCTCAGGAGATCATCCAGTCCAACCCCCTGCCAAAGCAGGTTCCCTACACCAGGTTGCACAGGAAAGTGTCCAGGTGGGTTTTGAACATCTCCAGAGATGGAGACTCCACAGCCTCTCTGGGCAGCCTGTCCCAGGGCTCTGGCACCACCACAGGAAAGAAGCTTCTCCTCATCTTCAGATGGAACTTCCTGTGCTCCAGTTTGTGCCCATTGCCCCTTGTCCTCTCGCTGAGCAGCACTGAAAGGAGTCTGGCCCCATCCTCCTGACACCTGCCCTTTTTAATATTGATAAGCACTGATCAGATCCCCTCTCAGGCTGCTCTTCTCCAGGCTGAACAGTCCCAGCTCTCTCAGCCTCTCCTCACAAGGCAGATGCTCCAGCCCCTCATCATCTTTCTGGCCTCCACTGGACTCTCTCCAGAAGTTCCCTGTCACTCTTGAACTGGGGAGCCCAGAACTGGACACAACACTCCAGATGTGGCCTCACCAAGGCAGAGTAGAGGGGGAGGAGAACTTCTCTCAAGCTGCTTTCCAGCAGGTCACCCCCAACCTGTCCTGGTGCACGCGGTTATTCCTCCCCAGGTGAAGGACTCTGCACTTGCTCTTGTTGAACTTCATCAGGTTCCTTTTCACCCAACTCTCCAGCCTGGCCAGACCACACTGAATGGCAGCACAGCCTTCTGGTGGATCAGCCACTCCTCCCAGTTTGGTGTCATCAGCAAACTGGCTGAGGGTACACTCAGTCCCTTCATCCCAGTCACAGATGAACACACTGAACAGGACTGGACCAAGTCCTGAGCCTTGAGGAACACCACTAACCACAGGCCTCCAACTAGGCTCTGCACTGCTGATTAAACTCGTCTGAGCTCTGCCATTGAGCCAGCTCTTCACCCACCTCACTGTCCCCTCACCTAACCCACACTTCCTAAGCTTATCTATGAGGATGCCATGGGAGACAGTGTCAAAAGCCTTGCTGAAGTCAAGGTAGACAACATCCACTGCTCTCCCCTCATCCACCCAGCCAGTCATGCCATCACAGAAGGCCATCAGATTGGTCAGACATGATTTCCCCTTGGTGAATCCATGTTGACTGTTCCCAACAACCTTCTTTTCCTCTACATGTTTGGAGATGGCCTCCAGCATGAGCTGTTCCATCACCTTCCCAGGGATGGAGGTGAGGCTGACTGGCCTGTAGTTTCCTGGATGCTCCTTCTTGCCCTTTTTGAAGACTGGAGTGACATTGGCTTTCCTCCACTCCTCAGGCACCTCTACTGTTCTCCAGGACCTTTCAGAGATGATGGGGAGTGGTTCTGCAATAACATCTGACAGCTCCCATTGGGGCCCATGGATCTGTGGGTGTCAGGTTTGGCTAAATGGTCCCTAACCTGATCCTCCTCGACCAAGGGAAAGTAGATACACAAGAGATGTTTATCCATGGTGTTATAAACTGATCCTGTAAACACAAAGAGGAGCTTTTGAGTCAGAGGTGCTTGGGCTGGAGTGGTGCTTTTAGGATCCTAATGTGTTCTCGCTCAAAGCTCATCCTACCTGGCATCTCTATGACAGAGATTCATGAGTGGGTAATTTTATTGTTTTTCCACATGATTACACTTCCAATTTGGGTCCATTTATTCACACTCTCCCTGGACCACGTGTGACAAAACCACCAAATAAAAATACCCCTCGCAGGAGCTCTGACAGTGACAAATCACCCACCGAGCGCCTCAGATCTATTTTCTGACATCTCACTATCACCTCCCTCCTGATAACGTTTTACACCTCTAATGGGATCCATCATCTACACAAAGAGCCACAAAGAAGCTCTCTGAGATGTGGCAATGGGCTGGAAACCGCCTTGGCTGGGCTTTCCTTTTTCTCTTGGCTAGCAGCACATCCGCAAGAGGAGGATACCCCCTCCCCATCTTGCAGCAGGAGGGAAAGGCACCCTAAGAAACCCATTTTGCACTTAAATAAAGTGGTGATGTGGGCAAAGCATTTGGGGTTGGCTCTTGAAGGTGAGGGATTGCACTTGCTCAGCTTTCTGTCTCTGTTGCATGGGAGTGGGGAAGGATGGAGGGATCTTCACCATGTAGGGTACCAAAGAGGATGAGACCCATGGGAGTGGGATGTCATCGAGGGTAGCTGGTGGTGACTCCTTAACAGCTCCTCCAGCTTTACCTCTTGCTTCTGGAGGAGATTCTCAACCTCTGGGCACAAGGGCCATCTCCAGCACAGTGGATAGGCTCCAGGGGAGGTGTGGAGCTGCTCAGATGATCATGCATTACTTAAGATGGAGTGAGTAAGCAGATGCCTTCCCTTGAATAATTGAAGACCATGCCTTTACCTGTGCTGATGCACTCGTTTGCCATGGGTGTGTTGTAGATGTAGTCTTGATGACGAGCATCAAACAGCCCAAATACAGCACTTGAACTCCTTTTGTGCACCAAGCCCATGCCACCACCTCAGGCTCTGGTGCATGATGCCTAGGATGTGGTTAAGGGACCAGTGAGCTGCAGTTCCACTGCTGCAGAAGATACAAAACTGGGCTCAACATTGTTCTTCATTCAGTTTGGTTTATTTTTCCATCTTGTTCTCATCAGTCAGGGTAGGTTCCCCCTAGGTTTGAAGACCACTGTCCCCTGCAGAGGTGGGGAGATGGGTGCAGGTCACCTTTGGAGTAACCCAGGACAGACTCAAGCTATTAGGTAACAATGGTGGGAAGGTGAAGAGAAGGCTGCAGGTTGAAGACATCCAGAGCAGAAGATAAAGGACAAGATGGGGTGAGTAAATCCTAACAAAAGGAGGGATGACTTCAAGAGGCAGCTCACAGCATGTCTTGGACGAGACTTGGTGAGTAGAAAATGCTGTTTAGTTCATCCCTTCCATTGCAAAAGGGGGATGAGCCCCTGGTGAACACCTGACCATGCTCCACACCTCCTGAGAGCATTTGAGGACCTTTTCTGTGGTGGGGATGCTGTGAAAACATAGTCTCAGGCCATTAAAAAGCCCATCCCACTTGATGCTGCAGAACCACTGTCTCCTTGCACAACCTCTCCTTCCTCCAACTGCTTGTTAAGAGGAAGAGTTAGGACTATTTTTAAAGCAGTCCCAGCTGGGCAAGGCACAGCCAGACAAAAAAGTGTTATTATACTGCTTTATATCCCAGTTAGCAGCAGCACCACATGCTACAGCCTAGATTTTGGAGGGGTGATGCTGAGCTCCTCCATCCTTTGATGGCCAAAGTGAGGTCTGGCCTTGGACCAGTGCTCCCAGTTTGCACAGGGGCTTAACAAAACTCTAAAATGCTCAGAAAAGTTCTTAAAAATATTTCAAAATTAACTTTACACCTGCATCCTCCCCTTCCTCATACCTCAGGAGGAATCCCTGTAATTCCTGATGCTCCAGGCTCAGCCTGACCTGCTCCCAGCCCCACGGAAAAAACTGGGGAGGAGGGTTGTGTGGATGGAGATGAGGGCTCTCAGCAGCACCCAGTCTGCAAAGGAGGTAATATTAATGATTTTTAGTACAATTTGGTCATCAATATTTTAGCTCAGAAAACCCTGGTCGGCGGAAAGGCACTAGATGGCACCAAAGCCAGAGGATATGGGCTCGGGGCTGTCATCACACTCTCCTCTGCATCCCCCAGGATGGGGGAAATTGCCCCTAAAAATACACAAAAGGGATCGTGGATGTGAAAACACCACTTTTTTTTTGGTTTTTCCTACTCATGCTGGACTCCATCGCCTTGGCAGGACCCTGTCTGTGCATCCAGCATCCATCCCACATCGAGGAAATGGGCCCCAGGAAATGCAAAAGAAATCAAATCATCCAGATATAACCCTGAAATTGAATCACACAGCTGTGATTTCAGGGTAATTAATCACCAATGAGTCCAATGGAGGGTTGTTTCTCCAGGCTTCCAGCCCATGGCCTGGGAATTTGGACAGGGGTCATCGACCTTGCCCTATTTTTGATTAGTGCAAAGCCACCTTGAGAGAGCAATGAGCAGATTTCACAGATAAAATCTTGCAACATCAATTAGAAATTGCTAATTTGCAATCATCTGCAGAAACTGTGGGGTTTTGCAGCAAGGCTGCTGCTGAGCCTGTTACCAGGAGAGGGCTTTCCTTCTGCCACTGCTGCATCCCAAATCCACTGGTGGGATACTGGGATGGGGAGATCATCGAGGGGGCACCAAGGAAAACACACCAAAACCTCTGCTCCTCAAAAATATGGGCAGAACAGCGGGGAAAGGATGAATTTAGGGCCTCTCTTCATGAAATAGGGTGATGTGAAATACCTTAAAGCCCAGTCCCCACCTTCTCTGTAGGGAGGCACAGGGCTGATGTTGAGGATGTGCACTTAAAAATGTGATGTGAAGAAAAGATTTCATCAGGCCCAATGCCCCACTCTGAACTCAATGCAGAGAAACACCATCAGCTCCCATTGTGCAACAACCAACACAAGCCAGAAAAATGACTTTATTTTGTAGGCTGCCATACCCATGCGAGCTTAATTAAATTCCTCAAAGTAAAATAATTCAATTTTAGCAAAATGATGAGCAAAATGGGGGCATCACAGCCCCCTTTCCTGCAATAAATTGTGATCCCTCTTAAAGAAGCTCAGGGGGGCACTGGGTGGGCACTGGGTCCCTTTGAGTAGCTGTCAGGTCCTGAAAATCCCTGTTCTTTGGGGAAGAGGAAAAACCATCTCCTGCTTTCCTTCAAAGTCCTGGGCTGTGTATCTGAAATCTGCTCCAGCTAAATAGGAACACGGTGTTTTCGTTCTCACCTCCCAAATGGCTGCTCTTTAGATGTGAAGTTTTTACCCCTTTTCTTATTTTCTCCCTATAAAACCAGAAAATTGAAATGCTGAAATGTTTAGTTTTCATTTTCAGCCAATGCATAATGATTTTCTCTGCCTTGCCTCTCTGTTTTTTTGGAGAAAAGAAAGAAAGGGGGTAAAAGGCAGAAGAGAAACAATTATTGGGAGCGAGAAAATAAGAGAGCAAAATAAGAATAGATTGAATATCAATGTAAATAAACATCAAAATGCCAGTGTAAATAAACCTCAAATAGAGCCCTTTAGTGAACCAGGAGCCCCCCCACTTTCTGTCTCCCCACCTTGGTTTGGCTGCTGTTGCTCCTGGGCACAGCACGATGCCATGGTTCTTGCTGGAGAGATTTCTCCTCCCTTTTTACACTTTCTCTATCCATTCTTCATTTTGCTTTTAATTTTTCCAACTTCACTTTTCCCCTGTAGCTTCTCCTCTTCAGTGATGGTCTCCCAAGCCCAGCAAGCTTTATATCTATCCCCATCTAAGAACTGAGATGCTCAAAACTCCAGACTTGTTCTTCTTAATGGGCTATCTGAGACCCACCACCCATTCCCAGGAAGCACCATCAAAGATCCAGCCATGGCCACGCTGTTAGTTGTATCTCCATTGATGTCAAGACATGCTCCCAAATAAATTGTTATCCAAAATATACCTGAAGATCAGAAAATAATCAAAGGCTCAGATCATCATCTAGCAAAGGGGGGTAGCACTGTCCACATGCTTCACCCCTACCAGGAGAAAGGCATCAAATCTTTTAATGCCATCAATTCCATTGCTCCCCATCCTGCCATAAAATGAGCTCTGGAGGTGTGAGATGTCCATCTTAAGCAAAACACAGCTTCAAAACTGCCAGAAAAAGTCTTTCACAGGAGCTTTTCTGCTGTCCTGACAGAGGCTGGCCAAAAAACCCACCGAGTTTGAAGTTTTTGAGCCATCTAATCCCATTCTGATTTCCTGACGGATTTCACCCAGCTGGGTTTTGCAGAGAAGGTGAAAAATACTGTGTTGTGTTGAAATTACCAAGGGTTTTGAGTTGGGCAAAGGGTGAGTGCCAGGAAATGAGCTGAGAGTTACAGTCACCTCCAGACCCATCCGAGGATGATGGCTGATGTGTCCCAAGTGCCCCAGGACTTCTCCACTGCTGGGTATCACATGTGTGTTTCTTGAATATCCTCTGTGCATGCTTGGCTAAGGGGAGAAACCTTCCCCAGGGGACCAAGGGGGTGAGACATCTTCAAAACCCCTACTCCATAGGTACACCGGTGGCACGTGTGACATCCATGAGAGCTGGAGAACATCACATTGAAGAAGAATTTCATGGTGCTAATTTTTAAAGAGATCTTGGGGTAAAAGTGTGAAGTTGCCCCAAAGTGGAAGGTCTGGGATCCCAAAAGCTGCCTTGGAGGACACCAAGAGAGGAAGCCAAGGACTAATTTTAATGTCAGCTTGTGCCTGTGGCATCTGTGTGACATGCAAAGCCCCAAGTGACAGATTGAGGGGGAACGTGTGTGGATGAAAAGCAACACCAGCAAGGGCTGAGCTCTGTGAAATACCCATGACAACTGTTGTGACGGGCCTGGGGGCTGTGGGAGCAGCTGCCAAAGGCAACTGGAGCTGGTGGGGCTGCAGCTCCTGGCCTGGGGCCAGGAGTGGTGTCAGGGGACATGTTTGCAGAGTCCATGCACGTCCTGGGAGTCCCTCGGTCCCTTGCAGCCATCACAGAATCCCAGACTGGTTTGGGTTGGAAGGGACATTAAAGCTCATCCAGTTCCAACCCCTCTGCCAGCAGCAGGGACACCTTCCACTAGACCAGGTTGCTCAAAGCCTCATCCAACCTGTCTGAGAACACTTCCAGGGAGGGGATGGGTGAGAAGAGGCAAGGTGGAAATCTTTCCTTGGTTGGTTCACATGTGGGTTTGGCTACATTACACCTTCCAGGCTTCTTGGTGTTTAAAGAAGTGTCCCTTTGTAAGCTGTTTAATACAGTGAGATCAAGAAGATCTCACCTTGCTGCTGGAAACCATTTCTTGCCACTGGTAGAAATGGGTGGAAAGCAGTCATTTTTCCATGCTGCACCACAAATGGGGCGTGGGAAGTGTTTTGTTATGGCATAAGCATGGAAAAAAAATACCCAAGTTTGCTTTTTCCTTGGAAATACTCATGCTGGTGTGGAACAACATGTGGTACCTGAAAATACTGAACATTGTAGACTGGGTCTCCATCTCTGGAGATGTTCAAACCCACCTGGACACTTTCCTGTGCAAGCTGGTGTAGGGAACCTGCTTTGGCAGGGGGGTTGGACTGGATGATCTCCTGAGGTCCCTTCCAACCCCACCAGTCTGGGATTGTGTGAAGATCCACACTGGGATGCAATCAGGTGGGCACTGGGAAGCACTGGGCACCTGGAACTTTTCCTGCTCCCATTTAAGGGGAGCTCAGCACAGCAGTGGTGTGAAAACGTGTCTGAAAGAGCCTTTTTGGGGAAGTTCAGGTTGGATATTAGGAAAAAATGATTCTCTGGAAGAGTGGTCAGGGGTTGGAACAGGCTGCCCAGGGAAGTGGTGGAGTCACCACCCCTGGAGGTGTTCAAGAAACATGTAGATGTGGCGCTCAGGGACACGGTTTAATGGGCAGGGTGGTGATGAGTTGATGCTTGGACTGGATGATCTTAGAGGTCTTTTCCAACCCTAATGATTCTGTGATATCGCAGGTGGGAGGGAAGGGTTAAAGAGATCCAGGTTGCCAAGCTCCTGATTTAATTCAATCAGGAAAAAAACCCCAAAAAACAAAACCTAAACCCAAACAAAAACAAAACAAAACCAACCAACCAAACAAACAAAACCCCCCCAAATAAACCCAACGACAAATGCAATAATCCAGGGGAACAAATCCATCGCACAGATACGTTAGGAGGCTGCTGAGCACTCAAAGCTGCCAGATGCACGGGATGGATAAAGCTCAGCGGGGATTACGGGGGCTCCCCGCGGTGGGACAGCGGCCGGCTGTGCCTGGGGAAACGTGACAAAAACAACCCTTGTCCTGTCCAGGGTGGAAATGTCACCAAAATATCGGTCTGCAGCGTGGCACGGTGCTTCCCGGGTCCCTGCGCCCCGACTGAAACCCCTCCTGCACATCAGCATCCCTCCTGCTTCATTAAAATAGGTTTAAATTAACAGAGATGAGCTTCTTTTTGGGGTTTGTGGGGATTTTTTGGGGGGAGGATTGTCCTTCTCTAAGCCATGGAGGTTCTTTGCCCCACGAGGAGGTTGTGTCCCCGCCCCGTGGGGTTTCCACGCGCTCTCCCCGTCCCTCCGAGACATTGTAGGTCAGCGGTGCCCCAACGGATAAATTCTGTCAGTAACTGGGGCATCAACACAATGGGCCACTGTGTGGTCTGTGGGGACGGGGACAGGGATGGGGACAGGGATGGGGACAGGGACTGGGAGAGGGACCAGGACAGGGACAGGGATGGGGACAGGGATAGGGATGGGGACAGGGACTGGGAAAGGGAGAGGGACAGGGACAGGGATGGTGACAGGGATGGGGACAGGGAGAGGTACAGGGAGAGGGACAGGGACCAGGACAGGGACAGGGATGGGGACAGGGATGGGGACAGGGAGGGGTACAGGGAGAGGGAGAGGGACAGGGACCAGGACAGGGACAGGGACAGGGATGGGGACAGGGACCAGGACAGGGACAGGGACAGGGACTGGGTTGGGGACAAGGATGATCCTCTGCTTGTGACCGGTTTGACACCTGTTTCCCGTGCGCGCCTGTGTGCGTGTGTTTGTGTGTGTGCCGGCGCACATGTATGTGCACACGTGCCTGCGCGTGCATATGCCCCTGCACGCCTGTGTGCTTGCGTTTATGTGCACGGTGCACACGTGTGTGTCCGCTCGTGCAGATGTGTGCATACACGTGTGTGTGTGTGTGCGTGTGTGCGCGTGTGTGCACTTGTGTCTGCTTGTGCGCGTGTGCCCACGGGCATCTGCACATGTGTGCGCTTGCGTCTACATGTGCAGTGCACGTGTGTGCGTCCGCTTGTGCACACGTGTGCATGTGCATCCGCACGTGTGTGTGATTGTGCCTACATGAGCAGTGCACATGTGAGTCTGCTCGTGCGCGTGCAAGCACAGCCATCCGCACGCACGTGTGCTTGTGCACGTGTGCACCCGCTTGTGCGCCTGTGTGCACAGACATCTATAGGCGTGTGCGTGCGCGTATCTACACGCACAGTGCACGTGTGTGTGCGCTTGTGCGTGCCTCTGCATCTGCGTGCGCGCGCGTCTACGTGCACGAGTGCACGCGCGTGTGTGCGCTCGTGCATGTGTGTGCATACGCCTCTGCAGGTGCGTGTGCTCGTCTCTACGTGCACAGTGCCTGCTCGTGCACGTGCGTGCATATACATCTATATGTGCCTGTGCTTGTCTCTACGTTCACGGTGCACGCGCATGTCTGCTCGTGCACGCGCGCTCGTGTTTGCACACGCGTGTGTCGACTGGTGCGCATGGGTCCGGCTGCATCTGCACGTGCGCCTGCTCCCGCCCACACGTGCGCGCTGCACGCCGCGTGTGCCCGCGCGTGCCCGTGTCCCCGGCCGCGCGCCCACACGCGCGCGCACATCCCCTCCTCTCCCCCCAACCCCGCACGCCTGCGCGCGCACGCCGCGAGCCCGCGCCTGCCCCGCCCTCCGCCCTCCCTGCACCCCCCATTGGTCGATGGCTCCGCCTAGGGGGAGTGGCTTATCGGCGAGGGGGCGTGTCCATCGGCGTGCGGCCCGCTGCCATTGGCTGCCGGCGCCTTTGTGTGCCGGCGGAGCGGGCGGGCGCCACTTGCCGCCGCGTCGGAGGGGCCGGCGGGAGCTGGGCCGGGCCGGGCCGGGCTGGGCCGCGCCACAAAGGCCGCAGCATGGTCCTGGTGCACGTCGGCTACCTGGTGCTGCCCGTCTTCGGCTCCGTGCGCAACAGAGGTACCGCGCCGTGCGCCGAGGCCGCGGGTTCGCGTCCCGGGGTGGTGGGATGTATGTGTGGGCGGGCGGGCGGGCGGGCGCTCGGCCCGGGCTGAGGGGAGAAAGGTGCCGCTTCCCCCGCACCCACCACCCCCATTACCCACACACACTCACACACACTCACCCCCTCGGCGCTCAGGCCGCTGGGGCTCCGCGCCCCCCTCAGCAATGCCCCGTGTGGGGGTCACACCCCCCATTCCCTCAGCCCCCGTTACCCGCCCCGGGTCCCGCCGCTTGCCCAGCCCGCACCTCCCCTCTGTGCTTCGGTAGGTCCATTTTCCTTTTATTTAAAAAAAATAATAATTTATTTTTTTATTATTATTTTTTCTCCTCCTTTTAAAAATTTTATTTTTTAATTTAACCCCCTCACACACCCAACCCCTTCCTTCCCCCCCCCTCCCCACCCTTTTCCCCTCGCCTGGCCGTGTAGCCTAGCCCGCAGGCCATTTCAGCGTAGCTGTAGACGATAACAGCCATTTTTGTACCTCCATCCTGTGTAGCTGAGTACATTGCACTGTAAATTCCTGTTCAGTGGATTCATTTTGCTGTGGTCCTTGGGTGCAAAGTCTCCTGGTGGGCAGAGGGAGGGGGGAGGAGGGAGGAGGCCCCCAAATTGCAGCTGAAAACACCCTTTAAAATTAAAAAAAAAAAAAAAATTGGGGAAGGGAAATTTGTTAATTTGCCTTAATTCCAAAAATAAAAGGGGATGGCTGTCGTCCTCCCCCCCCGCCCCACCTCATGCCGTGGGTGCTCGCCCACCCAGCCGCTCGCCTGGACACCCCACGCCCCATCCCACCCGTCCCCATCAGCCACAAGTGCCCTGTCCCATCAGCCCATCTCCAACCTGGCCAACACTCCCCCTTCTCTTTAAAATTAAATTGTGAGAAGAGACGACTGGCAAAATGGTTTTCCATTAAACAGGGATAACATTTTTTTCTGCTGTGCTAAATTACTTCCTGTTCTTATTTTGTGGGTAATTTTTTCTGTATCGAATATCCTTTGGTTGTGTATCTTCACCTTTTTCTTGTACTAAAACTAAAGCATGGTCTGTATTTTTTTACATTACCTAGTTTCTGATGTAAATCTTCTCTGTAGAGACATACCCTGCTGAAATGTAATGTGCTGTAGCCTATACATCTGCTCCGTGTACGCTGCTTTTGTTCTGTTGCCCTTCCATAGCATGGTGGGCCTTGCCTTTTTGTATTGTGTGCATGATGACATTGTTACACACGATTCCACTAATACTAATATACGATCTCTCAATAAAGAAACTAGTTTTCCTATATTAACCTAGTGTGCTTTTTCTATTGCTGTTTTCCCATTTATTGTCGTATCCTGCTGTTTAGATTTTTTTCCTTGCTTTCCCCCCATCGTGAGGTTTGAGTGAGTGGATTTTTTTTCCCTGTAGTGCAGATATGGGGGCTTTTCAATACATTTTTTTTTTCTTTTCCCCACCTCCTATCCCATATCTTACCCTGAGCATTAGTGTGTGTGTGTACATACTCCCTAGATGCACACTCCCTATTACCGTTGTGCCGATGCAGAATTCTGTTTTACCGCAGAATGGCCAAAAAAAAAAAAAGTGTCTAAATCCCAAGCCCTCATTATTAATTAAAAAAAAAAGATAGATATTTGATGAAGGATCTGCTGCTTACTTCATTCTAGTTACAACATTACACATTCCTTACCCAACTTATACCAAAATGAGAGGGATGACCTCTGAATGGATGGATGGGGGGAGTAATTTTATTTTATTTTTTTTCTTTTAAACTTTGTTTAACAAGAGGTAAATGAACCTGGGAGGGGAAAGAAAAAATAAAATCCCTCTAATCTATTAGCTGTATATTTAAATACATACATATGTGTGAGTGCCCTGCCCACCATCTGCTAGGCGAGAAGTTGCTGTTCCTCGGTCCCGCGGCGACTGGCACACTATAAATATCTTCACTAGACCCCTGCAAGGCAGGGCTCGTAAAACTGTCCCAGCTGCTAATGTTGTAACTACATTTGCCTGCTTGAAGTCTCCAGGCCCAACATCTTCTGAATAACCCCATTTGGTCCCCCAAAAAAACCCAACAAAACCCCCCAAAAAAGCAAACTATGGGGTTGGGAGAAAGTCACCGGGAACCTTGGAAGCAGGGAGGGATGGACAAACAAATTGTGGTCAGAGACCGATTTTTTTCTTAAATTATTTTTATTTTTGCTGTAGCTGCAAAGTGATTTTAATACTGGTCACCTCTTCTTGTTCTGATGCCAGACCTCCTTTCCTAGGTCTGCAAAAAGGTTCTATAAAACCTGCCAATTTTGGCTTGGATGTCACTAGAAGCTGAGGGAAGTCAGGGCTCCCCCCCCTGCCCCCCACAAAAGCAGGAGATGGGGCTGGGGTGAGCGGGGAGAGCATCTTGTCTTAATTGCACTTCCACAGAAGAGGGTGGGGGGGGAAACACAGGATTTGGTTATTTGCTTTTTAAAAGAGAGGAAAACAAATTCAGCAGGTCGGTGGTTCCCACTGCTAAAATTTCACAGAGGAGCCGCTTGCAAAACACAAAAAAACCCCCAAAACAAAACAAAAGCAAGTGGCTCCAGCAACCCGCCCTGCCTTACCCCACCATCCCTCGGAGAGACGCATCATCTCGCAAGGCCGTGCCTTTCCACCTCCCTCTGAGCTTTATCCTCAGTTTGGTTGATTTTTTTTTTAACATTTTTTTTTTCCTTTAAAAAAACCCAAACATTTATTTATTATTTCCTTCTCCATATTTCCTTTTTCCGTGTATCTCAATGACTGTTTGGCCATCCTGTTCCCCCCACCCCACCCTGCCTTCCACCCCGTATGAGCACAAGCGGGTTGCCCCCCCTGCTCTCCCCCCTTTACCCTGGATGTAGTGTATTGCTGTGGCCCTTTGTTCTCGCTCCATCCTCGCCCGGGGCCAGCGCTGAGCTCCCTGCGTGACACATGTCCTCCCCGTACGCATCCCCGAGGAAGGAGGCTGTGCTTCTCGCTTGCATGAAAGGAGACATGCATGCCTGTTGGGGCTGATCCATTTTCCAATGTGATATTTTTATTTTTTTTCCTTTTTTTTAATATTTTTTAATTTTTTTTTATTTTTAATTCAACCTTTACCCCACGTCAGACAATGTTATAGAAAAAAAAAAATTAATCTCCCCTCACTTTACCCCACCCCAAAACCCTGACAAGGATAAACCCAATCCCTTCTAAAACACACCTCGTATTACAGACACCTGCCCCTTTGTTAGGAGTGGTGGATTCACTGCAGCGAGCGTGGTACCCCCCAACCCCCACCCCCCCACAATGATCTTCTGCAGATTAGTGCTAATACAGAGCAAAAACCTGTGGTCAATACACTCTGAGGATACCTCAGTAATCTAATAATACAAAAAGCTGCTGGGTTAATGGCAACTCGTGCTAAGCAATTTATCATCCGCATCATATTTTGACCTGTCTTGTTAGAAACACATTCTTACGAGAGGAAACGTTTCCCCCCGCTCCCCGCCTTCCCCTTCCACCTCCCAGCTTTATTAGTCGGTAACCACAAGGCTTTCATAGCTCATAATCCATCAAATGCATCCACAATTTAATGACTTAATTCCTTTGACACTCCAAGTCTTGAAAAGCCACCTGGTAGAGAGAAAAATAATCTTTTTTTGATTTTAGCATCGCGGGCTGAGGAAGAGGAGTCACACGCTGGTGGTGCTGCTGTTGTGGGTGTGGAGGCACATGCAGTGATTTCTATAAAGCCTATACATCTCTCCAGCACCAGCCTGTATTTCCTGGGCTGCTTTAAATAACTGCTTTCAAAAAACAGGGAGACAAATAATCCCAAACACGGACAAAATGGGCTCTGAGATTCATTTCTGTAAGGGTTGTGTCAAGGTCTTGGGTACACATCTGCGTGCGTTTAACGATGCCAAATGGGAGCTGGACCGATCTGTTTCTCACACAGGGGTTTGGGGTGTCATCACAATTTCCATAAATTTTAAGAAAATGGTAAACAAATAGTGATCACATTGTGGGAACGATCAGCAGAGTTGATTGAAAGCTGATCTGGATTTACCTTGCTGTGGATCTGGCCCCGTGGAAATGTGTTATTTAAGAACTGGTGAGTTGGTACCTGCCGTTGTGAAGCTGTGAAGGGATTGGGGGGTGAGGGGGGCGTTTGCCACAAAACCTGGGAGCTGCTGTGGCTGAAGGGGGGACGAAGTGGTGGGGACACAGTGGGGACACAGCTTGGCATCACTGGGTGCATCCTGGACAGAACATTGGGTGTCAAACTGTGGGGCGAGATCCATAGGCGCCAGGACACTGCCATAACCACCTCGGTCCTCGCCGCGTCACCCATCTCGTGCCTCCATGAACCTCCTGGAAGGACTGTCCTAGAGTAAGTCTGAGCTTCCTTCTTTTTGTTCTTCTTGTTGATTAAACCCTGCTTGTAATCTGGGGAGCACCTCGTTAGCTGGAAGGGGAGGATGTGGGCAGGAGTGAGAGCACCGTCCTCCCAAACCTGCAGGAGACCCAAGTGCCGTGGCGAGCACGTGTGACATCCAAGACTGGCTCATCCCTCTCCACCGACCAGATGGATGATGGTTGCAACTGTTGGAGGTGCAGGCGTGGCTGGAAAGGGGAGGGTGACTCTTTTGGGGGTCCTGCAGGGCATGACACTGGATGGCCAGGGCATGGGCATCCTCTCCAGCCCGTTTACATGCTGGTTTCAAGCCAAACCATGCGCTGGGGCTGCCTCGTGTCAAAGCTAGAAGGTCCTGACGTGCTGCAGGAGGTCAGCAGAAAAAAGCCTCTCTCACTCTCAATCTGGGAGCACTCATTTTGGGAAGCATTAAATAAACGTGCCAGAAATGCAAGCAGAGGCTTTGCAGAAGGTCTTCTCCTATATCTAGATCATCTTTGATATCCATCACTTTCAAGACCAGAGTTCGTTTTGCAATCGAGAGAGGTGTGATGGCACCGCCAAGTGTCGTGTGACTCTTGGGCATCTCATGATATTTGGGTGTTTCTACATAAATCCACAGCTCCTGGAGTCAGGTGATAGCACAAGGCTTTTCAATTAAAGAGTAGTATGTAAAATAAAGCTTCAAATTGCTGCTTATGGCAAACTTGGTCCTCAAAACTCAGTGAAAAACACTCAGGAGATTTTTCAGCCAGTGTGGTGGTGAGAAGGACGGTGTGTGGCTGTGGTGGGCTCAGGGCAGGGATCTGCAAGTGGGCAGCAAGAGTGGGGCTAAGACCCAGTGGGGAGAATGATAATTTTCTCCCTGTTTGGGTTCAGTGTGGGGAGATAGAGTGGGTCAGTCAGCAGAGGACTCAGGGTTTCCCAAGGCGTGCCGTGCCCATGAGCAGCTCCACATAGGATCCCGTGGGAGACTCCCCAATTTAATATTTCTGGGGTCTTCTCTTAATCCTTAACCTTCTTAGGGAGAAACTCAAGTCTTTTGGGAGCGGCTAAGTTTTCCCTTTAATTTTTTTTTTAAAAAAAAACAACAAATTACTTTTCAGCCAGAGCAGGAGATCCTTGGTCCTTGCAGGGACCAGGCTCCTGTGCCGGAGAGCTGAGCTTGGCAGAGCTTGGCAGAGCCAGGACCCAGGCAAAGCAAACCCACGTCTTCTCTGTGCTTCCCCAACACCTTTGCTTAGCCCTTCCTGCTCCTCTGCTCAGGTTTGCAGTCTCTGGGACCTTTTCTCACCCATTTTCCTGCCTGCTGGTCCTTTACATTTCCCAGCTCCATCTGGGTTGGGCTGGTTGGCACATGCCATGGTGGATCACTCTTGGTAAGTGCCCTTAACCACTCTTGTTTTCTCTCCCTCCCTTTAGAGGCTGTAAAATGTGCCTGCAGGAAAGTTGCACACATAGGGTTTGTAGCTCTTTTAATGAAGATTATTGCTTTGGTTTGAGTGAATAAACCCAGCAGGGTCAGGAACAAAGCAGATGCTGCCAGCAGTGGAGATGCAGGTTATGAGGAGAGGCAACAAGGGGCAATTTGGTACCTGTGGCTTGGGACTCTTCAAAGTAAGGACGTACCTGTGGGGAGATGTTGGGATGAGGATTTTGATAGCTTGGAGAAGTACTTGGATGTTTCCATCTCTCACACCACATCCCCGTGCTCCCGGCCACTCACAGCAGCTGCCCTGGCTGGAGGTGACACCTCACGTTGTGGGTGACCATCAGCTTAGACAGAGCCACTGGCCCTTGCTGTTTTTCCCTGGGAGGTTCAAGTGATGCTGTGTGTTGCTCTTCCACCTCCTTCCCCAAATTGTACACGGAGCAGCTGTTTCCTTAAACAAGGAGAAAGCTGGCCCATGGTGCCCTACTTCTAGGATTTCTTTGAAGGGACCTTGATCAGGACTGTGGTGGAACTGGACAACCTGCCAAGCCAGGTGTTCAGGCACCCAATGCTGGAGTTTGGTTAGGAGCTGCTCCAAAAAACTGCTCTTGTCTTCTCCAGGCTCAGGGGGTCTCTAAAAGACATTCAGAAACACAGTCCCTTGCGTATCCATCATGCTGCGGCTGCTCCCCACGTTGGGCTCTTCCAGTGGGCTTGGGAAATGTTCCCATAGTAAATGTGCCCTCCCCAGCAGTGCTTTGTGTTGTGTTTCTGGGCTTTCTCATTCTCCTGGTGGCATCTGACTCTTCCTTCGGTCACACTGCCAGTTCAAGCTCCTGATATATCCAAGGAGAACTTACTTTTTTTAGAAGCTGTGGGTGCATGAGGAGGCACCACTCATGAGCACTTGTCTGACCAACCTGTTTCCATGATAGGTCTGCTTGAAAACCAGGCATCTACAGATAAAAGGAAGCTTTCTCCTCCTTATTTATTTTTTTTTTTCACTTTTAATTTTTTTTTAATAGCAGAGGAGGTGCCTGGTCTCATGCAGCCCTGCAGCATTGAGTAGGATCTCATTTGTCTGTGCTCCTTGAGGCAGTGGAGAATGTTTGCCTGGTCTGTTCAGGGCTGATCATCATCAGTTGGTGGGAGCTGAGGCTTATATAGACTCTGCTGTGAGCCCCAAACCTCAGTGAGGAGCAGCTGGAGTCAGAAATGAGCTGTGGGTTCGTGGTGAAGCTGCCTGGACGTGGGATCTGGAACCTGGAAAGGTCTGAACCTGTTTATACATGCATAAATCCGGAATAAGTCCTTAACTGGCATTTATACTGGGATGAGTAAGATGATAATCTAGTTTGACTCTTTTTAATTTAAAAAAAAAAGTAATTGACAGCAAACTGTCTGCAGTCTAAAGGTATTTTCTTTGCACGAGGGTTTGGTGATGCCGTTATCCTTACAAGATTATCAGTGTATTTTCAGCCCCGGCGTGGCGCTTCCTGGCAAATATGAGTAGGAGCTTGTTTTAAGTCTCAAGCAGAGTATGAAGATCATGGGGGTGTTAATGCTTCAGGAGAAATGTCCATCAAGCCTGGCAGTCTCCACAGCCTTCAGGTGGAAAATACAACATCTCTAATTTGCCTGGCAGGAAAGGAGCTGTAAATCTCATGCGGATTACCACGCTTCTTGTTGTGGTTTACTAAATCCACGTTTCTCTTTCTTGTAGCCTGGCCTTTAATATTCATATCTTTAATTTCATTTATAAATTCACTTATCAGCTTTCATTAGTCATCCTGTTAATGATCCCCAAGCAAGAAATTTGTCATTTGACGTCAAAAGGCAGATTAAGGGACTTCTCGAGCCTCAGGAAACGGCTTCGTGCTACACTGGAATTACAGCTCTTGGCATATGAGGCCAATCCTATGTATGATTTGCATCTGCTGCTCAGGGGATGAGTGATTATTTTATATATTTAGCAGAAAACAAGAGCATTTCTTAATAGTGAATGGTGTTACATTTCCTGCAAACTCTGCAGTATTATGAATCATTGGGCTATAAACAACTTGTTTCTGGCGTGCCTGCTCTTGCATTACCTGGAGGGTCGGATCCTGACAGCTCTCCTCCTCCTTGGGTGGGGTTTTACTGCACAAATGGCTAATTGAAATTAAGACATTCCCTCAACACTAGGGGCTGGCAGGGAGCAGAAGTGGATTAAGCTTTGCTTGACCAAAACGGAGCATCTTTGGTCTTTGCTGTTCCTGGTGGGGGATGAGGATGTTGGCAGGGTTTGGGGATGGGTGTCTAAGGTGTGAGAACAATGAGGGAAAAAACACAATGTTGTCTCAAAACATCTGGAAAAGAGTGGAGTTGGACTGAAAACAGATGAGATGTATCATCCCCAGCCACGGGTCCATTCAGGTCTGTCACAATGGGGCTTTATAGATCTTAAGAACAACTAGTGTGTTGGAAGAAGTCTTATCTTGTCCAGCAGTTATTTGTGATATCCTATAAATCTCCAGGGGCTGAGATAAGGAACAAGGAGGCTTTCTGCACAGAGACAGCATGACATGAGCAGTCTTGGGGTTACAAGGCTATTTAAAAAAAAAAAAGTGAATATCTCAGTTGTATGCAATCCTGTAAAAAAGGATCTCCTGTGCTGGCCACCAGCAAAGGCCACCAGCAGCCCTGAACTCCCTCCTCTGGGCAGGGCTTCCTTCAAAATCAATGGGCTGCAGGAAGCTTTCCATGAGGCTGACAGGAGAAATTTTATCCACCATGTACCAAAAGCACTTCCCAAGCTGGTTTTGCTCAGCCCTCGTTGGTCTAGGTGGACAATGTCTGCATGGATGTGGGATAATGGTGTGTCAGGTGCAGCTAAGGGAGGGCCTGGAGATGGCAGTAAACCTGGCTGGGGGCTGCAGGCTGACCTACACCATCTGGCATTTTGATTACCAGTGCGTGAATCTGGCCTGGGTGGGGAATGATGGCATGAGTGCATCTGGGTGGGCAGGAGGCAGCGGGAGGTTGGGGGATGTGGGGAGGTGGAGCCCCTCAACTTCCCATCTGCAAGGTCTGAAGGATGAGCCACAGTCCAGGCAGTGAAATACCTTCCTGCTCTTACCAAAGCAGCAGCAAAACCTGTCCTTAACCTGTTGCTGAGCTCTCTGCCTGATTCCTTCCTGCATTACATTAATGAGTGGTGGCCGGACTCTTGTCTCTGAGGATGTTCCTTGAAGCTATGAGCTGAGAAAATGGCAATTTGTTTGTAACATGGAGGAATGTGTGCTGGAGAGGGTCCAGAGAAGGGCAGCGGAGCTGGGGAAGGGTCTGGAGCACAAGTGTGCTGAGTTCCCGGCTGAGGGAACTGGGGGTGCTGAGCCTGGAGAGAAGGAGGCTGAGGGGAGACCTTGTGGCTCTGTCCAAGTCCCTGCAAGGAGGGTGGAGAGAGGTGGGGGTGGGTCTGTTCAAGCAAGGACCAAGGGCCAGGACAAGAGGAAATGGCCTCCAGTTGTGCCAGAGGAGGTTTAGGTTGGATATTAGGAAAAATTTATTCACAGAAAGGGTAGTCAACCATCAGAACGGGCTGCCCAGGGCAGTGGTGGAGTCCCCATCCCTGGAGGTATTTAAAAGATGGGTAGACAGGGTGCTTAGGGACATGGTTTAGTGGTGAAATTGGTAGTGTTTGGTTTACAGTTGGACTCAGTGATCTTAAAAGTCTTTTCCAACCACTAGGATTCTGTGATTCAGTAATATACATTGCATTGGAATTGGGCCCCGGAGCGGTGGATGTCAGGCATGGGTGAGCTATGGGTGGGGGACCAGCTGCTTGGCTGATGGCTCTTCTATTGACCTGAGTTGCTGGGGGCTAGAGCTGTGTGAAAACAGTGATATCTGTTTTTGATGATAATGATTATTTTCTGGCTCAGTGGCTGAAAAATTATTTTCCTGGTTTTATATTGCTTTTGAGTTTTTCAGCAAAATGAGAAGAGTGGGGAGGAAAGGCCTTTTAATGGTTCATTTGATGTGAGATGAAATAGGGCACAACCCCAGAAGTGAAATGCTGTCTGGTGGCAAAAAGTGAAACAGCATCAACTGGATGCAGGGAATCAAACTGGTCCATCATAATCTCTCATTGTTTTTTTCTTTTATACAGAAATTTTTCACCTTGCTGTAATTCTTCTTCATACCTGAGAGATGGATTTAGTATTTTGTACTCAATTGGAAAGCATGAAATGGTCAGGAATTGACTGCCCTGGTCCTCCTTGTTGTTGTACTGTGAAATAATCTGTGGCATTAGTGTGTGCAGGAATCTTACTTATTTAATCAACAGAAAGTGCTTTAATGCCTGATCCAAGTCTTGGAGAAACAAAGGCCGAGTTCCCAGTGCCAGGGGTTGCCAAATGTAGTTGAGCCCCTTACAAAACAAGGGAGGTCAGGTCAGCTCCTGCCTCTTCTTCCTTCTCACCTCTATTGGCAATGAGGGTGGTTTTCCAGGCTTGCAAGGACCAGAGGTGGTTTCCAAAGGCAGTGTGAGAGCTGAGGTCTCAAACGGGATGTGCAACCACTGCTTTGCTCCCCACTGGGCTCATCCAGCTGAGTTACTTCAGCCTACAGGGATAAATAATACCTTCTCCATGGCCTTGCCTGGTTTGAGTAGGAAAATCTGTCTGGCACATGTGATTACAAACTTGCCAGTGGAAATCCTGGGTATTTTGGCCAAGCAAACCACAGGAGCACCCTGGAGATAAGGGCTTATCCTCTTGCCCCAGGTCACCTGCAAGGAGAGTCTTGTATTTGCAGACACAGGAGGCAAGTGATGCCATTCAGGTGCTTCTTCTGTAGGAGTGTCCTGGGGAAGTAAAATATTACAAGCTTAGAAAAATAGGACATGGTCCAAGGGGAAAGGAGGCAAGGTAAATCCCCCCATCCCTTGGACAGAAAGTAGTTCCTCCTGAAAGGAGTTGGGGTGCTGTTAGGGAAGCTGAAGTATGTTTGTAAGATGTCCAGCATGGCTCTTTTCTTCCTGTAACAAGCAGTTTTGAGCCCTATTAACAAAATCAAGGGCCAGACCTCAACAACATCTAGGAAGCTCAAAGCAGATTTTGGGACATGTTACACTGGCTTGTGCATTCATTCAGACCGTGTGCTGAACCTTTGTCCTTGTCCTTATCCTAAGATTCCTTATCCACAACCCAGCATCTCTCATTGCACCTTTTTTGTTAGAAACTAAGCAATAAGAGGAGGTCTCTTCAGCCTGGGCTGACCTCGATGCTGGTAGACCCAGGCTTAGACCCATCCTCTGGCTCTCTGCAGAGACACAAGATTTGCTGCTCTTCAGCAAATGCATTTTGAGGCTGGTTATATGCCAGGTGAGAAATCCTCCTGGCCAGCCCTATCTCCACTTGATTTCTTCAGCTTTACCTCTCCCTTTTCCTACCATGGTTTTAAATATCTGCCATGGATATGGCATTCCCCTGTGGAGGTGATGGGTTTTGCTGAATTACTCCTTCCTCACATTCATCCTCTAGGCACCAAATTCTGCCTTAGGGCTGATGCTGGCTCCAGGGTTCAAACCTACTGGAAATACTGGAGATGCTCAAGCACGGTGGTCTGGTGTGTGTCAGTGAAAGTGAGGGTCAGACACTGCTGTCCATGGAATATTGTGTCCAGAAGATGAAGGACCTCCTTGGGAGCTCTGTATGGGCTGAAGAGATGAGGAGGCTGAAGAACAATTGCTGTCCTTTGGCCACTGCATTGGGAGATGGCTGTGACTGATGCTGTAATAACTGGTGTTGAGAATGCAGTGATGGGGAAATCTATCTTGTAACCAGAGTACCAGCTTTAAAGCATGGCCACATTGGTCGTTTGGCCAAGGAGAAGGGCCATTGTGGTGGGATGCTGAGTGAGATCTAAGTACAAATCCCTCATCTGGCTTCACTTCTAGAAAATTTTGAGAGAGGGTGGCTTTGATGGATGCTTTGCAGAAAATAGCTCTGAAAAAGTGCTGCTGCTCTTTCATCACCTTGAACAGGGAACACTGGTGCCTCTCCTCTCCCCCACCTCCTGTTTTTAGTGCACTGGCACAACTGCTCACAGCTTTCTGGCCCCATGATGGGAGCAGAGACGCAGCAAGGGCCTTTTCCCAATTCCCTGCAATTCAACTGGGGAACGGGGAGGTGGATATTTGCAGAAACCCAACTCACTGTCAGCATCCCTTGGAGTGAGGTAACATCCAAGAGGTGCTGGGACCCTCCTGCATGCCAGGACTGGGCAGGCAGGTGGTTCAGGGGAGGAGAGATGTCACCCAACAACTAACCCCTCTTGGAGCTGCCCTCTGTGGAGGGCTTTGGGGGGTCCTCTTTGAAAGCAACCCATTGGAAGTAAGTTTAAGGGAGCAAGTGTGTGTGCAGAGTTGGCACCCTTCCCCCTGAGCCAAAAATCTTCTTTCCAGCCAATGACTAGACCCAGCTCCTGTTTTTTTTTTTCTTTTTTTACTTTTTTTTGAGCATTAAGGAACAAGTTTGTTTCGAGTGACTTTGTGACGCGTGCGCTTTTGCATCACACCAGGGAGCTGGAGCTTTGAAAAAGCCAACAAATATAATGAGACTTTGTGATTCAGAAAAAAAAAAATAGGAAAAAAGGGATAAAAGCCCAGAACAAAACAGTAACATGAAAATGTGAAGTGTTTGCCAAGGTTCAGACACCAAAAAGCCAATGAAAAGGTGCTTTGTTCTTACCAATGCCTGCCATGAGAGGTCTGCTCCCCACACCTCCTGGGGTTTGGGATGTGGTGCAGTCCTTAAGCTGTAGGAGTTGGTTTCTCTGTGTGTCCACATGCATACCACTTTCTGGGCTTTCACCTCTGGTGTTCTGCTCTTTCCAAAGAGCAACACTTAAAATTTGCAAATTTGCATCAGAGGGAGAGGTTTTAGCTGAGCTCTGGTGTGGAAGTGCTGAGTGATGATGGAGGAGATGGGGCAACACACAGCAGGGAAGACCAGAAGGCTTTCAGGATAGAGGGAGGTGGACCAGAAAGTCAAGGAAAAGCAGCAACATGCAGAGATCCCACACCATGGGCTGAGGATGCTCATCAGTGCAGGCTGGTGATGGTTAGGAGAACTATGGGTCTCCAACACATTCAAGCTGGGCAGGGGTTGGGGGTGACCATTGACTGGTTTCCACAATATTAAAAGAAAATGAGACCTTTGTTGAGCAAGCTGAGCTGCTCTGAGGAGCTGGGCACTTTGTTTGGATGAGCTTGTCATGGAGAAAATGGGGCATTCATGAGTGTAGAAATTCTGCCCAAGCTGTACCTGTAGTACCAGGACATCTCTGCATTTAAAACTACAAGCAGGATAATGCTAGTGGGGCTTTACACTGCTGTGCTGCTGCCCTGGAACACAGAGGGCAGAAATCCATATACTCCATTAGAGCAGAAGAGTAAATGACCTGAACCCAGGGGTCCCAGAAGGAAGTTGTCCATCTGTACATCATCTCTTGTTGTTCCTCTGAAAAATAGAAATGATCCCACTGTAAAATATCAAAAATCAAGATTCACCCATCCAACTTTCTGTGTGAAGGTATTCAGGGCTTGGGGACTCTCTGCAGGCATCTCTCTGGGGCTAGATGTTTGCAGATCTGCCAAATCTTGGACAACTTTGTCCAGCCAGCACCTCCTAATGGGGCTTGGTTTGATTTGTTTGGTCAAAATGGTGCTTCTGAATGGAGGAACAGGGTTAGATGCTTTGTAGTCTGTGTTTCTCAAAAACATGAGAGGAATTTTAGGAAAGCAGCATGCAGCTCGGCTGGGGTTCTAGGGGCACCAGACTTTAATTAACATCACTGAGAAGTTCAGATCCCAACTTTAACTCCTTTGTGTTTGTAACCGGGAGCTCTGAGGAGTGAACAGATTTTGTGGCTTGAATGGATTTTTATTCCCCCCCCACCACCACCCCCAGAGCTGTGTTGAACCTGAAATACACCTTTACAATTGCTGCTTTCCTGTCTTCTCCTTGATATCTGCCAGAAACACCATCCAAGGGACGTTACATGGGTTAGTGTTATTCATGCTGTGTTATTTCAACTCAGGCAGAAGTCTTCTCCTGAATTCGTCCCTTAGCACTGTGAAAAATCTTGTAATCTTTTTCTACTCTCTGTAAAGGTTCAGCTGCACTGTGAACTGACAATATAAATGGAAAACACACACCTAGGGTTATTTTTCCAGCACCTTGGGATGCAGGAGTGCTGTGCACCGCATCACTCCCTGCATGTGTGTGCATTTACAAGCACACTCCTTGCAAGGGTAGAGGAGACTTTTTCCTTGTTAGTGGTGCTTTCAGAGTTGTAATGTGGAGTCACATATCTATCCAGCTGGAAGGGACTTTTCAAGGTCATCTTCTTCTTGACATCTTCAACCAGATCAGGTTGCTCAGAGCCCCATCCAACCTGACCTGGAATGTTTCCAGGAATAGGGCTTCTGCCCCTCTCTGGGCAACCTGGGACAGTTTTATCACCTTCATTGTAAAAAATTTCCTTATATCTAGTCTGAATCTCCCCTCTTTCAGTTTAAAACCATTACTCCTTGTCCTGTCACAACAGGACCTGCTAATAAACCTTTCCCCATCTTTCTCCTAAGCCCCTCTCAAGTATTGAAAGGCCACAACAAGGTCACCCCAGAGCCTTCTCCAGGCTGAACAACCCAACTCTCACAGCCTTTCTTTGTAGAAGAGGTGTTAAATCAGAGGATCTTCCACTGGCTGATAGAGTTCTAGAATAATTCAGCTGGGAAGGGATTTCTGGCGGTCTCCAGTTCACAGTTACTGAGTGTCTCAGGGTCTTGCCAAGTCTGGGATATATTCAAAGGATGGAGGTGACAGCACTTTGGTGGTGCCTGCTCTCTGGTCAGCAGTTCCTTGGGGGTACACCTGCTCCCAGGCCTGAATGGGCAGTCAGGTGGTGTGGGCAGGGTGTAGATGCATTTTCCTTGCCATAAAATTAAATGTTGGACATTTTCTGTCTGTTCTGCAGGGTGGTTGTCCCCTCCAAGTGAGGGGACTTTCCATTGGCATGGACATCCAATTCCATGGGCACTTGTGCATAAGGAAGATCCCAAACCATGATGGGTTTGGTCCAAGGCCAAGCAGCTAAGCTATGGCCAACACCCAGAGCAAAAACCGGCTCTCCCCAAAGCTCTGGGCATGCCAAAAAACCCCTCATGCGGGTCCATGTGGGCAGTGGGCACAACATGCTGACCCCCAGTTCCACAGATCCCCACCTGGACCCTCTGGTCTTCCCTAGGGTTGAGTACGTGCTGTTGGTCTGCTGCCTTCATTTCTCCATCTGTACAACACACCAGTGCCCATCTCACAGGCCACTGGGTATAAAATTCAGGGAACAAGGAAAATGCAGATGATTTCACTCTTTTGTAGGTAATAATCCTGGGAAAATGTAAATGTGGATGGGGAAAAGTGGATTTCTGGTTTTCATCCTTCTTTCTGTGGTTACTATTGAGGAAATGAGTTACAGGAGGTGTTTGAAGAATTCTATTTAGCCATAAAAGCTTGGTTAGGTGTCCCTGCTTTCTTCAGGCAATAGATTCAGAAATGAAACAGAAAGCTGACAAAGTTGAGGTTTTTGGATGAAAAATATAAACCTCAATTCTTTCTTAGTGCCATAGACATATATAGATAATATATTTTTTAAAAAACCACATTATTTTGTTTTAATCCAGGAAGAGGCATTTTCCCAAGATCACCCACTGCAGTAGTGGGAAGAGTGACTCAGGCCCCAGGTGCTCTATGAAATCTGCTGAAAAATAATGACCTGGGGAAAAACCTGTCTGCTGACATTAGCTGTACAACCTCCTTACCTGGCTGCTCTGATCAATAGGTTTGCTTTCTCCACGTAGCTGATAGATCTTGACTTTTTGAGTCTAACAATGACTTTTTGCAGTGCCAGCTGGTACAGGACCATGGAGACTTGTGGCCACTTCTCAATAGCAGGGGATTTGTCAAAGTAAATCAGATCTGGAGTCACTGAGAGGGAATTAATGTGAAATGCCTTGATGTTAGTTTTACAGTCACTTTAATAGGCATAACTACACTATTAAACTGATCTGCCTGTATTTAACTCTTATTTGTACTTCAGTGGAATAAATGTTTTCTTTTAGGAAGGATGAATTTTACAGAGTGAAGGAGCTGGTATAAACCTCCTAAACACCTCAGCAATGGCAACGTGACAGCTTACAGCCTGAAACCCTGACTCCTTGCACTGTGGTAGTGCCTTAATGTCCTGTTTCATCCTCTTAGAATTGTAGAATGGTTTGGGTTGGAAGGGACCTTTCAAAGTCATCCAGCCCAACCCCCCTCCAGTGACAGGGACGTCTTCAACCAGATCAGGTTGCTCAGAGCCCCATCCAACCTGACCTGGAATGTTTCCAGGGACGGGGCTTCTACCACCTCTCTGGGCAACCTGGGCCAGTGTCTCACCACCCTCATTGTAAAAAATGTCTTCCTTATCTTCCTCCTCTTCTCTCCTACCCCAATTACGCTTTCAAAATATCTCTGAAATGATGGTGTTGGGCACACAGCTGATTAATTTTTGGGTAGTCACACACAACTAAAATTGTCACCTTGCTTCATCAGAACAACTCCTGACTTCAGCCCAAGTCAACTGCTTCTTCATGATGTTGTTGTTCTGTTACATGTTGGAGAATATCCTCCCCTTGATACCCAAGTGGGGCTTTGATAAATTAAGGCTCTGTAAGCAGTTGCAGCTTGTACTGATCCAGCAAAGACATGAGCTGGCTGCACCCTCAGCTTTGGGTTAATTGTGCTAAAGAGTAAGAAAAGTGTTTTCTGATGGTTTTTTTAGCAGTAGGTCTCCTTTGCCCATGGGTGACAGTAGCTATACCACTTGGTTGTAGAAGCAGGGAGAGAAACTGCAGTTGTGGTGGCCCACTGGCCATGGGACCACGCTGGAAGGGGCCAGGAAGGTGATGGGGTGTGGTGGTTGCACTTGTCATTCCCCCTGCCCCCCTCAGGGGATAGGACTGGGGTGAGGATAAGGAGACTCGTAGGGTGGGATAAGAACAATTTAATAATAGAAATAAAAGAAAACTTAAAATAATACTAATATTAAAATAGTAGTGATAATTATAATAGTAATAAAATATGCAAATGAGTGATACCCAGTGCCACTGTCACCACCCGCTGACCCAGCCTGGCCCGTTCCCAGATCACGATCCCGGAGCAGCGACAATCCCGACCCGAAACTGCAATCCCGGGAGAGCCAGAGCCAGAGCGAGAGCCAGAGAGAGCCAGAGAGGAAGAGCCCCTCATGGATCTCCTGCCCATGGGGGACAGGAGATGGAACAGCCCCTTGGCAGAGCCCAATGCCCATGGAGCTGAGTCACTGCAATATTCCTCACCCCCTGTGCTTTTAGAGCAGCAAAACACAAAGTCCTTCAACTTCCAGTGACAAATGAAAACATCACTTTGTTATCAATGCTCTTCTCCTAACAAATCCCAGCTGAACCCAAACCCCAGTGCTGTTCAAGCTCCTGAAAAGAAACCAGCTCTGGCCCAGATGAAAACCAGGACATGGGATGAGCACCTTCATTGCTCATTTCTCTGCTGTGCAATTGCCAACTCCTCAAAGCTATTTCCCGGACAGGTGCAGAGCCCAAGGGTTGGGGAGGTGGGTGTCCCAGTGTTGGTGGCTGTGAAAAGCAGATGGAGGTTAACACCCAATAAGTCTGACTGGGTTAGACTTATCCTGACCCAGAGTCTGCGAGTACAGAAACAGAGAGGTTCTGGCAGCATCTTTAAATCCTCTGTACCCTCTTTGTGGCAGGCAGTGGGATGAAAAACCTTTAACCTTGCTCGTAAAGTGAGGGTCAGAAATAGATGGCTGGAGGTGAGGGCTGGAAAGTGGGACATAGAATCCCAGACTGGTTTGGGTTGGAAGGGACCTTCAAGCTCATCCAGCTCCAACCCCCCTGCCAGCAGCAGGGACACCTTCCACTAGACCAGGTTGCTCAAAGCCTCATCCAACCTGGCCGAGAACACTTCCAGGGAGGAGCAGCCACAGCTTCTCTGGCCAACCTGGGACAGGGTCTCACCACCCTCACACCAAACAATTTCTTCCTCACATCTCAGCTCCATCTCCCCTCTGCCACTTCCAAGCCATCCCCCCTTGTTCTGTCACTCCCTGCCCTTGGCCAAAGTCCCTCCCCAGCCTTCCTGGAGCCCCTTCAGGTACTGGGAGGCCGCTAGAAGGTCTCCCTGGAGCCTTCTCTTCTCCAGGCTGAACAGCCCCAACTCTCTCAGCCTGTCAGACAGAACAACCGTGCTGAAATCTATGTATTGCTTTGGGGTTTTTTGTAGAGCAGGGGTTTTTTTGTGGATTTTTTCTTTTCTTTCCTCTTCGTGTCTCTGTCTTTCAGCTGAAGCTGTTGCAGATTTGTCACAGGTCAGGAAAACTTAAGCCATGATTTGTAGAAGATGAATGAACTTTTAAAATCAATTTTGTGGTCCCTGGTGTCAGTGGGGTGTCAATCACTGTGTGCTGGTGCTGGCTGGTTCCTCTGCTGGTATCATTAGGAGGTGTGGGCAGCGTTCATTACAGGGAGGCTGAGTCTCACCGCCCATTAATGGAGTTGAGCTGCCTGACCTTAATGTGTGACTGATATTTAATTTGAAGTTTTTCTGGACACCAGCAGGCTGTAACGGAAACAATACAGACTCAGCGGCGCAAAGCCTTAGCCCCGAGAAGAGAGCAAAATAAATTAAATTTAGTAATTAATAAAAATCCTTGGGGCCTAAAGGTCACACATGGAACTAAAAAAAAGTGTATTTTTTTTTCCACTTGGCAACTGCACAGGTTGCTGGAAGTGTCTTGTGTCCTGTAGGGAGGGGCATGGTACAGCCCTGGACTGGTGAGAAATCTTGTGATGCTCCTGGCCCCTCTTGGATCAGTGTACCTCCAGCCCCATAGCCATCACCATCACCCTCTAGGTTTCCTTTGCTTCACTGAGATTCACATTCCCTGTACACTCAAGACCCTCAACAGTGGGGTCTCTTTTCATAGAATCCCAGAATTGCCTGGACTGGAAAAGACCTTTCAGATCATGGAGTCCCATCATGAACCCAACACTGACAAGTCCCCACTAACCCATGTCCCTCAGCACTGTGTCTACACGACTCTTCAATCCCTCCAGGGATGGGGACTCCACCACTGCCCTGGCCAACCCCTTCCAATGCCTCAGAACCCTTTCAGCAAAGAAATTCTTCCTCACATCCCATCTCAACTGCCCTGGGCACAACTGGAGCCCATTTCCTCTTGTCCTGTCCCTTGGTCCTTGCTTGAACAGACCCACCCCCACCTCTCTGCACCCTCCTCCAAGGGACTTGGACAGAGCCAGAAGGTCTCCCCTCAGCCTCCTTCTCTCCAGGCTCAACACCCCCAGTTCCCTCAGCCGGGAACTCAGCACACTTGTGCTCCAGACCCTTCCCCAGCTCTGTTGCCCTTCTCTGGACACGCTCCAGCACCTCCAGGTCCTTCTTGGAGTGAGATGAAACACCCATTTCCACATTGGGTCCCTCCTTGACCCAGTGGTGTAACCTGCATGACTGAGTTACCTATGGTCCCCACCTGACCTTGGGGATGGTCACCTGCTGAAATTCAACTGGGTGCCCCGAGTGGATGAGGTCTCCTCGCATCCCTGGTGCTCAGTTACACTCCTTGCTATGATATACCTGGGAACTGGGGAGCTTGCACTGATTTTAGATGTTCCCTTGGTGACATTGTCTCCTGTTGAGAGCAGCTATGGAGCTGGGTCACAAGCTGGCCCAGGCAGGGGTTGTTTTCCTCCCTTCCCATAGGATTTTTGTGTGAAGAAGCACAAACCTCTGCCTGCAGTTCAGGGCTTTGAGCTCTGCCTGAACCCAATACTGGCCAGTTCCTGCCCTGTGAGTGCCAACGATAAAAGGTACAAGTAGGTGGCCAGGCTGGGACTATTAACCAGGGTTATTGCCCGTTCCCCTCTCCCCACAAGACCCACTTGCCTCTTGGTGCAGCAGAGCAGGCAGGCAAAGTACAGTCAGGGGGTTTCCTGCACAAAGTTCTTGCAGGAGAAACTAAAATTGGAGCATGATCCCACCATCCCAGCTCTTTGTGAAGGAAAAGCGTGGTTCCTCCTCAGTCTGGAGCAGATGAAGGCAAGGTTCCAGCTAAAAGACCAGATTACAGTTTCCTAAATCCCTGCTGAATGTTTGGGGCCACTCCCTAAGATGCTGTATTGATATACATAGACAAAGCTGAACTGTCTTCATGGTCTGTAAATCTGCTGCCCACCTCTCTGGAGCCAACCCAATACCCTCCAGGATGTGTCTTCCCATTGCTGGTCACAGTTGTCCATGGTTTGCAGGGCAGAAAAACACCTTCTGCTTGGAAAAATGGTACATGTAAGGCAAAAAAGGAGGTATCTAGGTTACTACTGCTAGAAATTCAGCCCTACTCTTCTGCTTTTGTTCATCTTAGCAGTAATAGTAAGAGAATAATCAGTGTTGGAACCTTGGGTGGGGTGTTATGTGTAAATGCCCTGCAGGCATGGGATGATGTGGGAGACTTTGACTGGTTGTAGGGGAAAAGGTGGCTTCAGTCCCTGAAGCATCACCAAGAGGCAGTGGAGAAGGGAATGGTGTGTCAACAGCTTGTACAAACACCTTTTCATTGGAGAAATGCAGAAGAGAGGGTCCACCATCTACCACTTCTGCTGCCCAGGACAGCTGTGTCTGCTGCCCAGGTCTCATCTCCTCCCCTAGAACAGGGTGGGGAGTTACTGGTTCTCACTGCACCTGGTAAATGTCCCTCCATGCCATTTAAGTACAGAAACAGCTAATTTGGTTGTGCTGTGATTCACCATGTCATGAAAAGTCTGCTTGAAGGCCTTACAGAGGAACCAAAATCGAACAAATTTCAGATGGTCTCACAAAGGAAGCTGAAAGGTCATAACAATATCAAGCAGGAGGTCGTGTGCAGCACTGCAAGCCTCTGCTAAATATCAGCCAAAGATTAGTCCATCCTCTCTGAAAGGCCAAGAGCTATAAAGGCTCCAAATTCCTTCTGCTGCACGTTCAAACTCACGGTGTCTAAAAATGGCACAAGCCCCCCGTGAAAGAGAGATGCAACTTCAGGAACAGCAAATCCAAGGGAAAATGTCAGGCCAGGGAGGTATGTGAAACGAATTTGGGAAGTTCTTAGGTTTTTTTTTAAATCCAAAAGGGACTTGTAGATTTTGTGGCTAGTGCTAATTAATTTGGTGTCTTGCCAAGCATCGTCATCCCAGTTTAATCAGCAGCTGTGAAACACAGTGTTGTCTGTCTGCCAGCCTCCTGTCCTAACTTCTGGAGATGGCCTCAATGGATGGGCAACTGCTTTAAAAGATGAGTTTCTGGGGATGGAGGAAAGCTTGGACCACTCTTAGTTAATTAACAGCTTGTTAAGGCCTCCAACGAGGTGGGAAGAGTCAGTCCTTTTGGGCTATGCTCTGTGGTTGCATCTGCTTGTCCATCTCTGGACATCTATTAGGTACATCACCACATCCTGTATTTGTTTGAAAATCTGGTCTTTTAAAAGCATCATCTGGCATAAAATTTGCCTGTGCAGGTACTGTCCTGAAGATTAATTCCATCTGGGGAAAGCAGAGACAAAGCATCCATTTAACCAGGGGTAAAACTCTTGTGGAAAGCCATCAAAAAGGCTGCAGGCTTCTCCCCAAGGCCTCCAACCTTCCCCTAATTGTGCTAATTAGCCACCAAGTTCCTCAGTTCTTGTACTGGCATGGTTGGCTGTTCTCACTGGGTTCAGTAACTCCCCCCAGGCCCGTTTCTGGTGTCTGACACTGGGTCTCCCACAACCTCCAGAGGTTCAAGAACAGGAGTTTGAGGAGCAGCTGAACCTCACACCCATTAAAATCACTAAAAGCCCATAGGAGATACCTTTCAAACATGAAATAACCCATCAACATGAGAGAAATCTCACCTTACTTGTGGTGGACAGTGACTGATCCTGAAAATATGTGGGTGGATGCATCAGTTAAGTTTAAAAGTGCCCGTTGTGCAGAAAGCCCTGGAGACACATTCTTTCCCTGCCACAGCATCCTCCTTTCCTCCCTACAGCTGATAACTCACCTGACTCCAGTCTTTGCTACTATTTGTATTTATGGAGCACTTAACCAGCACTATAAACAACAATTTACAGGTTATTCTGCAACCTGTAACTGAAAACCTCTTCTTTATTTCGTTGTCTCTGTTCAGAGCAGCACCTGCAGCCACAGCAGCTGAATTTCCTCTGAATGCCAGTTTTGTTTCTCAATAGCAAGGATGGCTTTGGAAAGCAAGGTAATGGTGACAACCTGATGTTGCTAATGGTCTTCTCCAAGGGGGAAAGCCTGGTCCAGTGGGGCTGAGGGCTGTGTAGCCTTCCCGTGCCTGCAGTGCTTGCTGGTTATGCTGAATGGCAGCGTGGAGGTTTCCAAGGTAGATCTAATAAAAACAACATCCATGTGAGAGAGGAGAAATGTTTCTGTCTGAGCTGGCTCGGCAAAACCACTGTCAGGAATGGTAAAAATCATAACAGGAGGTCAGCTCGGGTCCCAGCCAGGCAGTTTGCTCCTGCATGCAGTGGGAGGAGGAAATTCTTTGGAAGAAAATGGTAAAGGGAGATAAACTCGCCTGCCATTGCCTTGGTAACCCTCCCTGCAGCTGACTTAGGGCCTCCTGGTTTGGTTTCTTCCAAAGAAGCACTTTCTTCTCTCAGGAGCTCCCTAGTGCTCTCCATCCCATGAGGTGCCCATCACGTCCAACCAAGGGGTTGAGGTGGTGTGAGGACTCTGGACCCAGCCCAGTTTCCAGTTTCCCACCCTGCGATGCTCAGTTTAGCTCTGCCTGAACTAATTGGAGGAGGAGCAGACTGCTGGAGGTTATGTTTTGTTTGAAGGAGGAAGCAGACTTTGCTGCTAAGGCTCTTCTCCTATTCTCCTGCATCCTTCTTTATCTGCTCAAGCCCCTCATTCCTCCTGCAACAGCTGGAGAAGTCGTGAATCCAGGGGTTGCAGGTTTGCATATGAGCCTCCCTTGTCAGCTAGCTTGGTTCATTCTGGTTTGTTTGTAGTTTCTGCATCTTTAATATTCACATGGATTAATCTTTTGGCTCTGCAATAGCTTTTCTGTTTGAGGGAGCTGGGTTTGCTTCTTTAGACTAGTTTAATTACTGGCATTTTATTGCTTTTAAATCTAGATGTGAGAGCTGGGTTACATCTTATGTGAATGAGGGGTGGGAAGACCTTGCTGTGGTTGGAGGCAGCTTTGGATGCAGCATTGCAATTTATCCACCAAAAAATTCCTGCAATGGCCTCACTGCAGCAGGAGGATGCTTTTATTTTGGGTGCAATTGCTATGCCATGTCAGAATGGTTTCACATGAGTGAGTTGGTGCTGTGACATCCATGTGCTTTATAATGTGGCCTGTGTTGCTCAAGGCCAGGTGGCCCAAAGTCTACCTCAATATTTGGGTGTTTTTCTTCTGATTGACTACTCTCTCATTCAATGAGTCACCTGGGCCTTGTGCAAATCCATACCATAGGTGGGCTATCCCATTCCTCCTGGAGACTACTCCTACACAGGGCTGGTGGTAGGCTGGGATCTTCTGAGACAAGAGGTGGGCTCCACAGCACGAGCCACCTGCCTAGCTTACAGCCAGGAAATTCCCTGTACCTCTCTTGCAAGTAATTTTTTGATGGGTCCACTGGCATTTGGGGAGGCTAAGATGTGGGTCAACTGCATGGGAAGGCTCTGTGCATGCTGTTGGGTTACAAGCCCAATGTTAAGATGGAGAATGTGGGTGAGACTATTTTGGGGCAGAATTTCCAACTCTGTTGGGTTGCCTTCAATCCTCCCTTCCAGCAAATGGAGATGTGGCTCAGAGGGGACAGTGGGTGGATCCTCACCCCAAATAAAGGACATTTTCCTAAAGTAAAGTCTGCATAGTCCTCCTTAGGCTACATTGCATGACCCAACATCAGCCCAGCTTCCTATACCAATGCAATGTTCTCATACCCAGCACTCCCTGCTGCCTCCTGCAAAAAATCCCAGCCCTGCAGATAACAAAGAATTCAGATAACAACACCAGCTGGACAGTAGCCCAGTGTCCCACGGGGAACTCTCTAATGTCTGGAGCTGACTGTAAGAGCAAAATCACTGCTATTTCTCTCTGCTCCAGCTGAGGTGGACTTTTGAAGGGCAGCCAACCCCTTGGGCTGGGGACTTGGGGTATCTCCTTGGCTTTTGGCCACTGGAAAGTAGCTGGCCTTTGTAGAGCAAAGTCTGATTTTGGGGTAAATCTGATGATAGAGCTAAAAATCTGTCAGATAACTGATGAAAACCAATGCTCACCGAGGGATAGTGCTGGGCTGCAATAACCTCCTGAACTCTAGAGAAATGGGGTGTCACAGGAGTGCAATTAAAACAGCAATTCATCCTCAAAACATTACCAACATTGATTAAAGGTCTGGGGGAATTTTGCTGTGTTTTAGCTCTTCCTGAACATTGGGCTTAATGTGCCAAAGATTGAATAATCCGGTGTTGCGAGTCAACCCTGGAAAGCTCAGGCTGCAATGCTGGCACTGCTCTGGGTGAAGGACATTGATCTTGTTAAAGAGTGGATATTAAAAAGGCAGGATATTTGAGAAATGGCATTGTGGGCTGTGTGTATCTGAAAAAAACCTGCCATTATTCAATGTAAGCTGCTTTTCCAAAATTATCTGAAGGTAGGGAAAAAAAATCCCACAAGTTTTTCTTTTCTCATATTACATGTTCAAGCCAGAAAAAAAAAAAAAAAAAGGAAAAAAAAAGGTTTATGAGATTTAAGCTATTTATTACTAAATAAAACAGCATCTGGGCCATGTGCTTCTGTGCCAAGTTCTGGCCTCATGAGAGCAGAAACATCGAGAGTTACGAGCCCCTCGAAAGTGAGGTTGATGACGGAAACACTGACTTAGTCTTAACTCTCTCAGGGATGCCAGATGCTTGTTGAGCTATTTCAGAAGCTGACTGCAGGGAAATGAGATGCTGCTGGTGATGTAGAGCCATACCTGCAGCATCCTACCTGGTTGCTGCTGGGCCACCTGCAGCCCCATGGGATATTCTTGAGGGAATAAGCAAAAACCTGATTTCCTATTCCCATTGTGGTGGAAAAGTGAGTCCCTTGCAGTCACCCTCCTTTGACTTCAGCAGAAGGGGAAAATACCCACAAGTAGGTGGATTTTCATGTCAGAAGGGACAGCTGTTGTCACCTTCTCCATCTCACATCCTAAAATTAATTCTTGCCCAAATGAGGGGATGTCCACCATCCAGCCTGGGCTTTATCATCGCTGGTGCTGAGGAGAGGAGTTTGGCTGTGGGCATGTGGTACTCAGGGTTTCAACCTGTGTTGGTTGCAGGTCAGTCTTGGGTGATGGATTTTGTCAAGGTCATTACCAGGCTGATGAGCCCCATCCTGCCCAATCAGTGCAAGGTACCATTTTAGGCTGTGCTCAACCACGGGTTCATCTTGGCACTTTCTGATGTGGAGACACAGGTCTCCAGCAGTGCCTCCCTCCAGGGTCCATGCATGGCACCCTTGGGCTCCTCTCCAAGCCTTCGTCCTGGCTTTGGTATCAATATAAGGACCTTATTGCTCCCAGGTGACCCCATTCCCTGCTTTTTTTATAGCAAATGCTTGTGCCTTCAGATGCTCATGGGGCTCTGGGAGCTCATGGTTTGCTGATTACCAAAAATCACTTTCCCTTGAATATCCTGCCATCTGCAAATAAGACCCATATAGTTTTTCTTAGATGGATGACTTTACAGTTAGCCCTATAAAATATATATTTCTTGCTGTCTGGGTAGAGTTTTCCCTTATATGTTATTACAGCAGGGCTTAGCAGAGCTAACTCATTTCAGGACATCATGCAGAAATCTAAAGTAAGAGCTATTTCTGCATCAAGAAACTGATGTTTTACTTGTACTTTAAACACAATCCTCTCTCTCCTGGAGTGACACACACCTATAAAGTTTTGGATATTAAGTTTAATAGGGAACATGCTCCCAGGGTCTTTGATTTTTAGCTACAGAATTTTTATTCATGGAGCATCCAAGGGGAATGGCCAGGACATGGCACATCAGGACTCACAGTAGCTGGGGCTTTCCCAGACCTGAATTCAAGTCAGTTCAGCATAAAGGGCTGTTGAGCTGCCCTGACCCACGCCAGCTCACTGTCAGCACCCACCACATCTCATGCAGCTTCTCTTCAGCCCTGGTCCTTGGGACAGACCATGGACCTGGCTGCTGCCGTGGTGCTGGGAGTGCAAGTAAGTCCCTGCACAGCACCTTCAACCAGTGCACAGTGATGGTCTAACCTCCAAAGTCCTTTAGGTTAGTTAAATAAAGAGGTCCAGTGGGGACTGGCAAGTTGTAGGAGCTTCACAGGTGCAAACCCCCATGATGAGGGCTGCCCTTGGAACAGGCAGTGAGCTCATGGGCTCAGAAAAGGACCTTATAGTGTTGTCTCACTCCAAGAAGGACATGGAGGTGCTGGAGTGTGTCCAGAGAAGGGCACCGGAGCTGGGGAAGGGTCTGGAGCACAAGTGTGCTGAGTTCCCGGCTGAGGGAACAGGGGGTGTTGAGCCTGGAGAAAAGGAGGCTGAAGAGAGACCTTCTGTCTCTGTCCAAGTCCCTTGGAGGAGGGTGGAGAGAGGTGGGGGTGGGTCTGTTCAACCAAGGAGCAAGGGACAGGACAAGAGGAAATGGCCTCAAGTTGTGCCCAGCGCAGTTGAGATTGGATGTGAGGAAGAATTTCTTTGCTGAAAGGGTTCTGAGGCATTGGAAGGGGTTGGCCAGGGCAGTGGTGGAGTCCCCATCCCTGGAGGGATTGAAGAGTCGTGTAGACACAGTGCTGAGGGACATGGGTTAGTCAGGGACTGGTCAGTGTTGGGTTCATGGTTGGACTCCATGACCTTAAAGGGCTTTTCCAATCGAGGTGATTCTGGGATTCTGTATGGGACACTTGCTAGCCTTATTGCACTTGCTGCATCCCATGGACCCATCTACCAGAATGTTTCCTGTCTCCTTGAAGAGATAATCTTAATTTTTGTACCTTAGCATTTGTGAGATTGTTCCTGTCTTCTGTATATTGTCACTTGGAAGAAGTGCCAATTACTGAATCGCTCCTGTGTTCTGCCTTGTGGGGTGAGGAAGGGCATTTTTTGGTGTAGTTTTTGGGCGGTCTTTCAAAAAAGTTGAGAGGGACTGTATAGCATCTTGGCTTCCCTGGGTGGCAGGTAACTGCTGAGGGTCTCATGCAGCCTGGTAAATGCTGTGCACAGAACCTGGCATGTCACTACAAGGTTTGGGATGAAATCCAGAAGGTGACCTGCAACATGGGATCAGCTGGTCCCTTTGCAAGCAGATGACCCATGTCCTGACTCTCATCCTTGCCTCTCACCACTACAAACTCTATCAGCCCTAAGCATTAATAGTGGCACTGACTAGCACACCCAACACTTGCCACCTCCCTTTCTTTAGTAGCCAGCCTGACTTCTTGCTGCTCCCCAGGGCTGCACTCTGTCAGTGAGGCTGGACAGCTGGTTTTGGTGGCACGTTTCTGCAGCTGATAGGAGAAACAAAACTCAGAGCTGTGCTCTGCTGTCAAAAAGTTTTGGCTTTTGGCATGATCTGACAGAAAACCAGCAATGAAGAAAGGCTGGACTGTTTATGGTTGGATTTGATGATCTTAAAGGTCTTTTCCAACCTAAATAATTCTATGATTCTATGACTGCAAAGATATCCCCCACCTAATCTGATGTGCTCTTCCCAGATATGATTAAATACTCCACCCATTTCCCAGACCTGACCCCCAAATCACTGCCATTCACTCTGGAGCTCTGTGGACATGTTGGATGGGATCTCCCACCTCCAGGCATAAGCTGCAGATAAATAAATCAAGCAGAAATATCCAGCTGGTGATGACAGACCCATTTGAAATGGGGTGGGGGGAAAAGCAGTGCATGCAAAATGGAAATGGATGGGATTGATGCAAGTAACCCCCACCAAAACAGTCTCCTCTATGTTTTTAGGACAGGTTTCAAATGCTGCTCTGATCTCTCCCTAGCAGGTCAGGCTTACAAAGTCCCCAAAAGCACCTCTCCCCACTTTGATAATGAGGGGAGAGCAGGATGGAAATCTTCACTGGAAATCCCTATGGATAGGAGAGACAAGATATGCAAAGGGGAGAGGGTTGGCACCAAGGCTGCTGATCCTCATCCAAAAGGTGCCAAGGAAAAAGGGGATTTTGGGGCTGGCACAGGGTTTGGGTGCTGTTGCTGCATCCCCACAGCCTTTTGGGGCAGTGCTGTCCCATCCCCTGGGCTGTGCTGGGACTATGAGTCTCTTCTCCCAAGTAACAAGTGATAGGAGAAGAGGAAATGGCCTCAAGTTGCACCAGGGGAGGTTTAGATTGGATATTAGGAAAAATTTATTCACTGAAAGGGTTGTCAAGCACTGGAACAGGCTGCCCAGGGAAGTGGTGGAAGCACCATCCCTGGAGGTATTTAAAGGACAGGTAGACGTGGTACTTGGGGACATGCTTTAGTGGTGAAC
The DNA here is from genome assembly GCA_907165065.1 of Caprimulgus europaeus. The sequence continues at coordinate 78,404,314 of OU015527.1, forward strand.
TTGGCAGAGTTTGGTTTATGGTTGGACTCAATGATCTTAAAGGTGTTTTCCATCCAAAACAATTATATGATTCTATGATAATCCCTGTTTTCTGAGTGCCCAAGGGGTGTGGGTGTACTGAAGGGCTTGGCTCCTGTCTGAGCTGCTGTGGTGGAGCACGTGTTGATTGCTGGGCAGATGCAGGTTTGAGACCAGGTGAGATCATGAAGCCTTTTGCTCAAACAGGGACAAGAAACAGCTGAGAGGGCTGCCTCTCCCCTTTAATGCTTTCTCCAGAGAAGGGTTAAAGTCTTATTTGGATCTCTGGCAGCATTTGGGTGGAGGGTTTCAGTTTGGGCTGTCACAGAATTAAGAGTCTCCATAAGCAACGCAGCACAACACTTGAGATCCTTCCAAGTCCTTTTAAGATCTAGCTGGGTTGTGGTTTTTTTTTTTTTTTCCCCATGGTTTTGGCTTTTTGCCTGTTTCTAGATGTCCTGCATATCATTACTGGTAAGAGGGAGCTGCTGCAAGCTCCCCTCCCAGTCATTAGAAGCAGTTAAAAGAGTTTTAAGGCAGGTGTTGAGCACTTCCAAGTGTCTGGGGAGAGCTTTGGACACTGTGAAAGTAAGGAAACATTGGAAACCCAAGTATTGAATTTCCCTTTCCAAACAACTGGCTGCAGCTTATCGCTGCCTGTCAAAGTTGAAGGCTCCTGCATGCACAAGTCAGCATGTTTTTTACATTCCCAAGGGCAGGGATAGGGATTGCTCCAAGTGCTTCCCCATTGCTCTCTGCAGACAGAGCCAAGTAACAGACTGATGTCAAGTTGAGGTTTCCAATTTTTTATTTTTAAATTGAGGATTAATTCCTTCCCCTGGTTAATTTTCCCATTTCCAGGTTAGGGACTAATTCACATGGATAGAGCACCCTGCTAGCAATGTATAACCAGAAAAACATAAACTCTCTTTCCTCCTTTGACCAAAGGGCCCCTGGTCCTCTCCAACTCCCTTTTTAACTTTTTTTTTTTTTACATTGGGTTAACAGTCCAAACCCTGGAAAAGAGCCATCAAACCCAGGCATCTGTCAACAAAGTGAGAAAAACTTAGATTTTGTTTGCCTTCCCCACTATATGGCACGTAAAATGGGATTGTGTTACACATAGGAGCTGGCTGGAATGATGGTGGGGGAGAAGGGGTTGGGTGTGCAAACCAGGGTGGCTGGCTGATGGCCAAAGCCCCAATAATTGCCTTGAAGTTCAGGTACTGACCAAACTCTCTCTGCCCTTGGCAGCATAAGGGTTTCACTCAAGGATAAGCCCAAGCACCCCAAAAATGTTGGAGAGACCTGACATGCAACCTCTGCTTTTAATAAAGGATTTGAGGGCAAGAAATTCCTGTCTACCACTCATTCTCCATCCTTTCCAACGCCTTCAGACTGAACAGAAGCAAAAAAAAAATAATCACAGAGGGGTTTTGCAACATCTCCAAAGCTGATTTTCCTCCAGTGCCCTTTCCTGGCACACACACAGAGAGCTGGGTCCAAAACCATGAGAAATAGAGTGATTTGGGGAAGAAGATCTGGGTTGGGTAGGAAACATCACACCAGGCTGCTGAGGCCACCCATCCCTCCAGGCACACGAGAGCCTGGGTTGGGAGGAGTGAAACTGGGATTATTAAATCTCAGAAAATATTTTCTTTCAGCTCTTTCAGCACATTTGGCTTTTTTTTTGTCTGTGTGTGTGATGATCCGAAAATCATAAATACACCCTCAAATACCTCAGTACATGAGCATAAAGCTATAATTAACACAGTGCAAAGTACAAAAGCAAAAAGATGGATTTAAGTGTAGCAACTCTGCCAAAGTGTTTCTCCTTCCTCTTTGGAAAATATTGCTGAATTCAACACGTTCCTGTGAAACATCATCTTCAACAAAACTTTTATTTTTTTTTTTTCCCCCTGAAGCTAGTGGAAAAGGGTTGCAGGAAAAAAAAAAAACAACAACCCTCCCAACCAGTACTGTGTAAACCAGCTGTCTCTTTCCTGTGATGGGTTCAGGCTGCCCAGCTATATCCCATCACTAACTCTTGCTGCTCCCTGATGGAAATATGCTGATAAATATTGGTTGTAAGTGTGTGGGGGGTGTTTGGTGGGTTTGTTTGTTTGTTTGTTCGGGGTTTTAAAATTTTTTTTTTCTGTTGAATGCTGAGTTTGGGTTCTGGAGGGAGTCCCACCTCAAACTTTATCAGGTCCATCAGGACTGCATGTGGTTTCCACCCTGCTGTGTGCAGGAGAGGAGATGCTCCACTCACTGTTAGGGACCACAGGTGTGTGTACAAGCCTGTTCTCCAGCCACACCACCTCATGTCCCATAGCAATTAATGAGAGGCTTCATTAGGGTGAGGGGATGTTGTACAAGCAGATAGGTGCAATCTGCAGTCTCTGAGATTTATATTTATGTGTTTTTCGGGATGAGCTGAGCTGTGTTTTTCTGTGGCTGCACAGAGGTCCGTACAGGTGGGGTACAATAAGGGATTTTGGGTGTCAGTGGCCATTAAATGGTGATGAGGGAGCTCATCTCAGCCCCATTCCCCTAAACCCCTTTGCAGCCCTTTTCCATCAAACGTGCAAGACTCTGAGTGGGAGGATGATAAACCTCCTAAAACTTTTATTTCCACTCAGGACGCAACCGACCACCATGGACCAGCCCTTTGCCCACTGCAAGGGCTGCACCTTGACTTGGTCCCTGGTGCTGCACAGCCTGGCCAAGGAAATAAGACAAATAAAAGTGCCATAGGCTGGTGCTGGGGTCTGGTACCCATTGCATGGCACTAAACACACGGGACAGCAGGCTGTACCCCGGGCTGGATTTGAGCTGACTGCCTATTATTTTTTGTATCGTTCTTCCCATTTGCTAAATGAAATGAGAAAGCTGTTGGTGAAGGTGCTGAAAGTGACACAGATCCCTTCCTGTCTGATATTTTTTTTCAAATTCTTTCTGCTTTCTCTTCCATCCTCCCCACCCTGATCTCCTCACCCTGCAGTTTGTTATCCTATAATAGGAGTGAGATGGCGTATCTCCCTCTGTGCAAGACTGATTGATAGATTTTTATGCAGCTGAATGCACCATGGGTTTGGTCTGAGGGTTTATTTTTTTATTTTTAATTAAAAAAAATATTTTCAAGGTGCATTATCACCTCATTTCCTATTAGCAAGTCAATTTTACTCATTTAGTAAGGGTATATTCACATATAATTTGCAAAGGGTTAGCACGGGCTAATGGCCCTGGGCAATTAGTAGCTTGTTTGTAAATGCAGTCCTTTTCCATGTGCCACATGAAGACAGAGCTGCTCCCACAGTTTTAGCCTTTACTCCCTGTGTACCGCTGGGATAGATGCTAATGTCCCACCACGTTCTTGTCTCCAAGGGGAATTCTAATGCATGTCCAGGGAAACAAGCTGCAGGCGCCCAGGCTATTAAAAGCCTGACGGGCTCTGTGCAGAATCTGGTGCTCAGAGAGGCATCTCGGAAGGTTTATGGGGTTTATCTTCTGTCCCAGGGCAGAAGGAGGGGTTGTGGGGGCTCTAATCAGGGTGAAATGGCTGAGACGGCGCGGCTCCATCCTCATCTCAGCCGATTGCAGGGGGAAGATCTTCTGCAGCTGCAAAATCTGTCAGTGAGTGAAGCCAGGGCTCTCCAGGAGCTGCCATCTCCCTCTCCACCACGACAGGATTGAGATGTATAAATAGCCCCAACCTCCCTTCCCACCCCCTGGCCCCCACACTCTCACACGTGGACCCCGAATGCCTCGACGAGCTGTCCAGGTTGCCTTTTCCCAGGGGAAAAATTCACATGCATCACAGGCAGCTTAACAGCATAAGACAGATTTTGTTTTCTTTTTGAAGGCAGCTACGCTCCCTGGGCTGCAGCCATCTGCTCAAGATACCTCCCCCCACCACCAACTCTGGGTCTGATCCTGGGTCCCTTACCAGTAGCCCAATCACTTCAAATATATTGCTGCCATGAGGAAAGGAAGTGGGAGTAAATTGTTCTGCTTTCTGGGTTTCTCTTTTCATAAAGCCTGTAGCATCCTCTGTGTCTCTACAGGGTTTACCCAAGGGCTTTGCATCTCCAGGATGGGTCAGTGTTGAATGAGCCCACAGATCTCTTGAGTGTTTTTGGGTGAAATATTGGTGGATGGATAAATTTGCATGTACATGAGCATAGTCAAATCCTGACTGATGTTAAAGGAGAATCTCCAGTGACAGAAATACCCAGTATCAGACCAGTACATTTCTGTGACTCGATATCACATACCAACCTGCAAAAATATATGATATTTGTCATTTATGGGGTTCACCTGGGAGTGAGAAGCAATTGGGAGCATTTCTTTTAATGAAAATAAAAGTCCAGACTGGTTCAGATAATGTATAGAAACAATAAATATAACTGTAGAACTGAGAAAAAAAAAATAAAAGAGAAATCCATGGAAGTGAGAAAGCGGTGGTGAGGAGGATGTGATGAGTTTCTCTGTGGGTTTCCACCACGTTTGGAGCCTGTGTGAACGAAGGGTGGAAACAACAAGCAGCTGAATGGGTTCAGCTATCCACACGCCTGCATCATCTGTTGGCTTTCTAAAAACAAATCTATACCTCCTCAATTTGAGACCACAGCTTGTAACGCCATCTTCCAGCCAAGTGTTTTGGGTGCTCTGTAAATAAGTTGTTAAACAATCTTCCCCATGGGCTTTTTAGCTGAAGATCATCTTCATGGTGCAGGTAGGGTGACGAGGCCGTGGCATTGCCAAGCTGTGTAGCTGTGGTTGATACAACAGACCCAACTCTGTGGCAGGTCCTCAACATCACAGCACAAAGCCACAACATCCATTGAGGTAGCAAAGGTGAGTTAGACCAGTTGGGGTAGCTACTGATCTGCACATCAGCATCAGGAGTTAATGAAGCACTGATTCCCCCATCCCTTGATCCCTGGCACAGAGTTTGGCTTCAGGATAGGATGGAAGAAGCTGAGGAGGAGTGGATGCAGTGGCTATCAGAGCATCACTCAAGGCAGGGAGGTGTTCCTGATGCTCACCCAGATGCACAAGGTGGATGGGGAATCCATGACCACATGGTCCTACACCACCATGCCATGCCATAGCATCTTTTGGGCCAGGCTTGGCCCCAGGAATGTCAGAAGACCACATAGCTCCTCTTTCCCACCCTTCAGGGAGCTTGCCCAAGACCTGTTGCTTGGGCAGGGAGCTTGCCCACATCTCCACCAGATTCCATCTTGGTGTTCATGTGTTATGCTTTAGGCTTTTGTAGGCATTTTTGAGCTGGATTATCCAGGCTCAGCCGTTAGCTGCTTTTGGCAGCTTAGCTGAGGCCAGGGGGGGTTGTTAAGCAACAAGGGTTGTCCAAGCTCGGAGCTTGGGTGGGCAGGCAGGCTGGTGAAGACAGACCTTACAAATGTGTATGGTCAACAGAGGAGCTTGAGGAACTTATATGGAGAGGGAGAGGAAAGGCAAAGAAGGGAGGGAAATAGCCCCTGCTTTGCTGAGAGATAGCTCTGTTTAGATGCTTGCATTGAGATAGAGGTCTCTGATCTCAATCACATCTGGCCTCAACCAGTTAATGGGAGACTGCACACAACTGGAGTAAGTTTGTTTTGCTGGCACAGATGTGATGCATTGCTCATCTCAGAGCTGCTGATCTGATGTTGCTCTGAGCTGTCATCATCTGCCACAGCAACAGCATTTAAATGAAAGGAAGAAGGAACAGGACAAGGAAAGAAGGATTTCTGGCTGGTAGGCAGCCTGACAGTGAGAAATCAGTCCTCCAAAGCTCCAGATATCATCAGCAGGAGCTACTCATGCCACTGGGAGAAACATGTCAATGAGCCTCACGCAGTGGGGTGGATCCTCTTCTCCTGATCAGCAGGTTGGACATGGGAACATGTGTTTCCAGGTTGGCCTCAGGTTTGGTGAGGACTACATTGCTCCTGCAGCAAGGACACTGGGCTTTCCCCTCCCTCTTCAGCTGGAGGAGGAGAGTGTTTGTAGCAAAGGCCACTGAAGCTGATGAACCTGTTAGGTTCCTTTAGGTTACACCATTCAAGATCTATCTAACTGCTCTTCCTGCAAAATCAAAGTATCCTGATGGAGAAGGATAATCTTACTGTAGTATGAGGACCAAAACTCCAGCTCATTGAGCAGGGAGAAGGTCTCTACCTTGCCAATCCCAGGGCTACATTGCCTTCCCACAGCCACCACTGGGGCAGGCAGTGGAGAATGTGGGCCATGGAGGATGCAATTAGCAGCTCTGGAGCTTGATAGGCATGGTTTCCAACTTCATCATCTTTGCTGCAGAAATGTCCTCAAAGATTGGCTAATGAAAATGTCAGCCCTGCCCTTGTCCTGGGGAGTGAAAACAAAAGCTGGGATGGGGTGTCTGGGCTGGCTTTTAGTCAGAGATCGTTCTCCACTGTGGCAGATATTACTGTCCAGGCAAAAAGCATATTAAATCCATTAATCACATTTTCTTGAAGCATTTTATGGGCAATGCTTGTCTTGGGAAATAGAAGGAGGATGAGCTAGCAAAGCAGTCATTAATAGACACTACTGATGTGAGATCCTCTGTTATGCTGAATAGGGATGAGCATCAGTGAGCCACATTCTGGTGCTGGTCATGGTGAGTTACCTGGAATAAGGCTGCTCAGCTGGTGTCAGCAGGGTGACACTGGATTTACCTTGTGTATGCAAGATCAGCATGTGGACTTGGAGAGGCAGTCTCCACCAAGGTCCCTTGTGGCTAGACATGATGAACAGAAGAGGGGAAACTTGAAAATAGACTAACTTGGAGATTAAATGTTTTGTTGTGCACCATTATGTGTTTGCCAAGGCTTTCTGGAGTCTACCAGTACCATGCTTGGCAAGGACTAGCTCTTTGTTGTGCAAGCTGGTTTGGTTATGCCAGCTGTATGGTTTGATGACTGCTAATAGGCATAGATTTGCTGCAGTATTCCCTAAAGTCTTTGCTTTGCCATTAAAATCCTCATCAGTAATTGGATTAGTTGTAGGGAATGAACAATTACAATACAAGATAGCGAATTATGTTAAGACAAATTGATGGATTTTATATAATCATATGGTCTTGCTGACATCCTGATAGTATTTTTCCTATGGAGATAAATGCATCATTGCACCAGTAGGTACAAGAAAAAATACTAAACCCCACTTGTTTTAATTTACTAGTGCCTAAAAATGAGGCAAATTAACTCTCTGTACCAAAACAAAATGGGTTAGGCTTCTGCTTTAGGTTATGTTGCCTCTACATTGCCCCTGCATGCTTCCCTGCCCAGAGATCAGAGATGAAGTTTGCACTTTCTGGACCACAGCAAAGTGTATGACCAAGTTTCTCACCAAGGACTATCTTGGTGTGGGAGGAAGAATTCAAGTCAAACACTCTGATAAGATGATCTGCCCACTCTGTGTTGTCTAGTTCATTGTGCCTGTGGTATAAAAGGTCATGTAGATGTTAGGCTAAATCAGACTAAAATCTCCCAAGACAGAGCAAAAGGCTGGAAATCCTGGGCTAAGGTTGCACCAAGCATCAAGAGATAAGAGATTAACAAAATCATTTGGTAGGAAAAGACCTTTGAGATCAGCAAGTCCAACCGTACCTGTCCACTACTGAACCAGATCTCTGAGCACTCCCTCTACCCATCTTTTAAATACCTCCAGGGATGGGGACTCAGCCACCTCCCTGGGCAGCTCATTCCAATGCCTGAGAACCCTTTCAGTGAAGAAATTTTTCCTGATATCCCATCTGTACCTCCCTTGGCGGAATTTGAGGCCATTTCCTTTTGTTCTATCACTGGTTCCCTAGGAGAAGACACACACCCACCTCCCTACACCCTCTTTTCAGGGAGTTATAGACAGTGATAAGGTCTCCCCTCAGCCTCCTTTTTTTCCAGGTACACCCCCAGTTCCCTCAGCCGGGAACTCAGCACACTTGTGCTCCAGACCCTTCCCCAGCTCCGCTGCCCTTCTCTGGACACGCTCCAGCACCTCCAGGTCCTTCTTGGACTCAGGGGCCCAACACTGAACCCAGCACTCGAGCTGCGGCCTCACCAGTGCCCAGGGCAGGGGGAAGAGAACTTCCCTGCTCCTACTGGCCACACTGGTGCTGATCCAGGCCAGGATGCCCTTGGCCTTCTTGGCCACCTGGGCACTCTGCTGCCTCCTGTTCAGCTGCTGTTGCCCAACACCCCCAGGTCCCTCTCTGCCCAGCAGCTCTCCAGCCACTCCTCCCCAAGCCTGTGGCGCTGCCGGGGGTTGTTGTGACCCAAGGGCAGGACCCGGCCCTTGGCCTGGTTGAACCTCATCCAGTTGGTCCTGGCCCATGGATCCAGCCTGGCCAGATCCCTCTGCAGAGCCTCCCCACCCTCCAGCAGATCAAGACTTCCACCCAGCTTGGTGTCCTCTGCAAACTGTCTGAGGATGCACTCAATCCCTTCATCCAGATCACTGATGATGTTAAACAGGACCGGCCCCAGCACTGAGCCCTGGGGACACCACTGGTGACCGGCCTCCAGCTCAAATTAATTCCATTCCCCACCACTCTTTGGGCCCTGCCATCCAGCCAGTTTTTAACCCAGCAGAGAGTGTGCCTGTCCTGAGAGAGACACAGAAGATGATAGACTGGCTTTTTTAACTTTACTTAGGTGCTACAAAATATGTCCTGGTAAATGTGAAGAAATAACACTAGATTTATTGTCTTATATGTCCTCCTAAGCCAGTTTTGTCTGAAGTAAAACTGAACTGCTGCCTGGTGTCACAGACTAGTGTGTTTGGGTATGCAGAGGGATTAGCACCTTGTCTTTAGGTGCCATGAAGACATGGAGGTGTAAAATGTCTCACCTGTGACTTGCTTTATCTGTTTTCCATTGGGAGGACTCATGGTCATTAGAAGTTGAGCAATTCACCATGAGTCACTCAGCAAGTACCCAGCAAACACAACAGTTAGGAGGTATTTCCCCATAATTGTGGTGTTTCTTGGCTTGAGCAATGGTCCTGGGCAGCACAGGATCCCCATTTAATTATTCAGCCTTTACCTGTTGGTGGGGTACAGAGAATTGTGGTCAAGCCAATGGCACCATATATGACCTGCAGTACTAGACGACAGGGTACACAGATGGCTTATGGGTCTGGATTTGCAGCTCTATCCTTGAGGAAGAGTGGGTCTGATCCCATCTCCTCTGGTTTTATTTAATGGGGTAGCCAAATCATGCTGTTATCTGAAAAATCATCACTAGTTCTGCTGCTGGTGGCTCATGCATTCGTTACCTGCTGGCTCTCTCAGAGGGGTGCTATGGAGGATTAGTTTGTATTTAAGAGATGCTGTGTGTAATTACTTATGCACAGTTTTGCAAACTATTTTTTTCTGTTAGATCCTCTTGCATTTTTTCTCCTGTTGACCTCTGGGTTTCTTTGTGCATCTCCCATTTCCATATGGACGTGAGCAGAAAGCACTTGGGGCTCCTTGAGCTGCTGTGATGGACTGGCCCTGCCTGCCAGCAGAAGGGAGATGTGAGCAGAAGGGATCTGGTTGAAGAAGGCATCATGGGCACGTCTACCTGTGTCTTGGGATGACACTCAGTGTCTCTTGGTGCTGTTGTTCCAGGATAAAAAAAAAAAAAAAAAAAGTCTTTAGGATGATGAGATGTTAAAAAAAAAATGTCTAAAAAGGAAGGTGGCCTGTCCTGGGGCTGATCCCCAGCAAAGAGGCATCTCTCTAGTAGCCTTACTGGAGTCTCATCCTCCACCTCTGAGCTCCTTCTCTCCCTAGTATAAAAGCCAAAAGTTTTGTTGTAAATGCTCTGGGAATGTAGGAATTAACGTGCTGGATTGGGCTGAGGGCCCATCCAAGCATGGATCTTGAGGGAGGTGCAATCCAGTGCCAGATGTTTTGCAAAAATGCTCAGTTATAGATATCCTTCACACCTCATTTCTTCCTCATTCCCACCAGCTTCATGGCTGATCTCATAGCAGTCCATGTTGTGTTTCCAGCAGCTGCTCTCTGCCTTCATGCAGCTCATGAGGATGGGTTTCTGAAGGGTCTCACCAAAGACACACAGTCTTAATCCCGGCTCTCAGAGCTGGAAGGTGTTTTATTCACGTCCCAGAGTCAACCAGAGACAGTTTGTTAGAGCAGAGATTATTTCCCTGCCCATGAGACATTTTTAGACAGGCAAAGAAATTCTTTGAATTGCATGGAAATTCAGCAAGTTTTGAAAACGTCTGTGGGCTCATAATCCATGAAAACATATTTTAGAAAACAGATTTTTTTTTTTTCCCTTTTCTAGAATGTGGAGGCTTTTTCATGGAATCATAGGATGGTTTGGGTTAGAAGGGATCTTTTAAGGTCATCCAGTTCCAACCCCCCCTCCAATGAACAGGGACATCTTCAACTAGATGAGGTTGCTCAGAGCCCCGTCCAACCTGACCTGGAATGTCTCCAGGGTTGGGGCATCTATCACCTCTCTGGGCAACCTGGGCCAGTGTCACACCACCTTCAGCCTAAAACATTTCTTCCTTACATTTAGTCTGAATCTCCCCTCTTTTAGGTTAAAACAATTTCCCCTTGTCCTGTCACTACAGATCACATTAAAATTTTTGTTCATTTTCTCTTTAAAACAGACAAATCAAAACAAGTTGAAGCAGTTTTCATCAGTATATACTTCATTTTGAAGCCAAAAATCACTTTGATCCCAAACCCATGTTTCAGTTCCAAGGTTTTTCGAAGGAGAAAAACTATTAGTCAAAATCAACATTTTTCCATGTAATCAACATAACTGACTTGTTCTCTCTTTTTTAAGCCATTTGGCAGAGAAGAGAAACAGTTGTTTGTTCAATTCTTACCCTGGATGGACAACCACCAGGCTGATGTGTCCCAGCCACTGCTGGTCCCCATGATAGCCATGTTCTTCTCTTCCAGGTGCTCCTTTTCAAAGGTCTCAGCATCCCCATGCTACCTCCTGCCGGCACTTCCACCTGGGTCCCCAACCTCAGCTCTCCACCGACTTCACCCTGCCTCACGCGGTGCAGCCCCAGCCGGGGCTGACCCCCCACATGGCCCCCGCCCACCAGCACAGTGGTCCCCTGCACCAGCCCCTGGCACCGGTGCCAGCTCTGCCCTTCCAGGACATGGCCGGACCTTCCTTCCTACCTCAGGCGCTTCACCAGCAATACCTCCTCCAGCAACAGCTCCTCGAGGCACAGCACCGCCGGCTCATGCCCCATCCCAGGTAAGGGAGTCTTGGTCCTCCTGAAGGATGCTGAGATGTTGCATCAGCCTCATTTCAGCAAAGTGGCTTCTGCAAAGCCCTAGCTCTAAGTGTTGGTAACATTGGGTTTTCTTCACAAGTTCATCTGTGTACTCTTAAAATGCAACCACCAGAAGGGAAGCTGCAGGGCAGGCTGCACCTGCAGGTGTAGCTTTCTCATGGGGATCCATGCTCTGCTCATGTAGTATGTCCCAAGCTCACCTATCATTGTCACTCATAGGAGAATCATGGTGTGGTAACACCTTGGTGTTGCCGTGAATCTGTCTTCCATGGCAGAGAGAGCAATAGTCTGATGCACAAGTTACCTCCTCATAGCTGCTGTCTCAAAACCATGTAGGAGATCGTATCCACCTGTCTTGTCAGGTTTTGCACATGGAGAGCTTGCTCCTCCGTGTCTAGATAGACATCCCAGATCTATGAGGAAACAATGTCATTGACCTGAACCACATTCAATCACAGAAAGCAGCCTAAATTCAGACTGCGCTGATGACCACAGAGAGAATTACTGTAACTCAGCAGAGGTGGAAATGGATGTCTGACCTCGTCCTGATTGTGTTTCTTGAGAGGGGTTTAGATAGCATGTAGGAGAGGAGTATTCTTTTTTTTTTTAGAAACATATGGAAGCTATTTGTGGGCTGTACCCATGGAACAAGAATCAGAGAATGAGTCTTTGCAATAATGCTTCATTTGGAAAGAATGATGCAGATGGAAAACACTTTCTTCCCATACCCTTTCTGCCTGAAAATTGTGTGTTCTTCTCATCCTTGTTTAGTTTTGCATAAGCTGGATTTTAGGTGGATTTAATGGTTAGTTAATAATTGGGTAGCAAATATGTGTGAGGCTGAGGCACTGATGATACAAGTGTTTATCTCTTAGTCATAAGCTGAATTCAAATAAAAGAAGGGAGCATATTTCCATATAGAGGCTGCCTCAGTAAATCACAGAATGGTTTGGGCTGGAATGGACCTTAAAGATCATCCAGTTCCAACCCCCCTGCCAGCACCAGGGACACCTTCCACTAGACCAGGTTGCTCAAAGCCTCATCCAACCTGGCCGAGAACACTTCCAGGGAGGAGCAGCCACAGCTTCTCTGGGCAACCTGTTCTAGTGTCTGACCACCCTCACAGTGAAGAATTTCTTCCTAATATCTAATCTAAACCTACCCTCTGCCACTTTCAAGCAATCACCCCTTGTTCTGTCACTCCCTGCCCTTGGCCAAAGTCCCTCCCCAGCCTTCCTGGAGCCCCTTCACATACTGGGAGGCCGCTAGAAGGTCTCCCCGGAGCCTTCTCTTCTCCAGGCTGAACAGCCCCAACTCTCTCATCATGTCCTCACAGCAGAGCTGCTCCAGCCTTTGGAACATCCTCACGGCCCACACAACAATGCTGTCAGTGTTCCATTTGCAAGCAGGTTGTAGTGTGGAAAAGGACAAGAACCCCTTGTCTGGTCCCACAGCATGTTTCTGAACGCACAGCTGCATCTCAGGAGGGTGTCAGAAACTTTACAGGCGTGGGGCATGAGGTCCCAGTAATGGGATTCTGGGGGGTGCATTTAAAAGTGAAGCATCTGAAGTGTGGCTCCATGAAAAGTTCTTTATCTAGCATTTCCTTGCTCCATTTGCTGTACCATTTTCCCACAGGTTTACTTGGTGATGGCTCCACTGGCAAGCAGGGACTAGGTGGGGATTGTGGAGTATAAGTCTGTAGTGCAAATCCTGCTTGTGCATCCACCTTGTCTCTCTCCAAATGTGGATCAAGCAGCACACACTCCTTCCCTGAGTAGGTCAAATGGACAACAATCAAGAGAAAGGACTCAAATCCGTAGAAAAATCTTGTTATATTTTTCTACCACTTTCCTTTCCCTGCCTGCAAAGGCAGCAGAGCTGAGGGAGAAGGAGCTGGATCCCAGCCTGGATTGTCCATCATTCAGAGAAATGTTGGCAAAGGCCAGGGAGAGTAAATTCTGCTTTCAGTTACTCCTGAGTAATCCTGTTATGAATGAGGTTCCCCAGGAGTTTATGGACTGCATGGGGAGACAAGACAACCTGCAGCTTCTTTATGATGATGGATAACGTCTGAACCAGGGACACATTTTATCTTGTGTTTCGCTTATGGGGCTGACAGTGGAGAAAAAGAAAACAGTGCAAATAGCACAAAACTTCCAAGGAAGAAGTTGCTTGGTTTCCTCTTTTTCTCTTCATGTTGCCACCAAAGAATATCTCATGTAAAGTGAGTATATGTGGACTCCACAGGGGTTGAGAGGGGAGATCTGTGTTATATCTGTGATGACCACAAGTAAACAACATAACTCTGGGTTTCTTTTCCCATCATCCTTGACACTTGCCTAGACTCTTTTCTCTAGGGCACATGTTCCCCAGCCCAACCATTTGGGTTTTCCCCTGGCTTATTGACACAGGCTCAGAGCAGGACCTGTGTATACCATTGCCCCTTGCATGGCTAACTCAGTTGCTGGTCTCCTCCTCCCCACAGGCGGGCCCAAGAGCGCATGTCTGTTCAGCCTCACCGTCTGCACCCCAGCTTTGACTTCAACCACCAACTGCAAACTCCACAACCCATGGGGCCCCAGCCAAGGTATTTAGCGGAAGGCACGGACTGGTGAGTCTTCTACATTTCACTTGTGTGTTGCATGAGGTGTTTAAAAAGTCCTGTGAAGGCTGCAGGTGTTGCTGAATGTCATCACAGATCAGTGCTTTCATGAAAGCTAAAGGTGCAGCTCAACAGATACAATGTGGGGAGTGTGCAATGGGAACACTCATCACTGGGAGGGCCATGAGTGCACACTAAAGCCTTTATGCAAGTATATGGTAACATTGGGGCATCAGTATTGCCCATAACTCTTCATCCATGGATGTAGAGTGTAACCAAGCATTAATCTTCCTCCAGGGGTTTCTCCTGCTACAGGACACAACAAGGGTCTCTTTCCTGTAGACCATCTCTACCTGAACTAGATCTGCTGTCCACCAGGCACTCAGAAAACAGTGGCCACAACCTTTTCTGTGTTCTCAATTGAGGAGCATGGGGCTGCCCTGCCCCACAGGATAGTGTGAATCAATTTGTAGTTGTTAATAGTTCTACTGCAGTGTTTGATACCCTGGAAAATCTGAGCAAGGAATCGATCCTTTTGTTTTCAGAGTAGGTTTTGAGCTCTTGCACAGTTAATAAGGTACTACTTTGAAGAATAAGAAAATAAAAACATATTTCTGAGTAGCTACTTGTTAGCTGAGCAAAGTCCATTCTGTGAGCTGAATGGAAAAAACAGCACGTGAACATGTAATTAGAGACAATCGCAATGTGTATGCACAAGGGGACCGAAATAAAATGTCACAGGAAATCTTAATTACGGCATTTCCAAACAACTGTGCACTTCGCTCCGCAAATGGAGAGTCCTTTTAACACAGGGGGGGTTTCCCTCCCCTCGAGGGTAATAATATGCAACCTAAAATATGGCCACATCCTTCTGCCATTTTCTTTTCAGGTGTTCCCATTACTGGCACCACTGTGGGATGAATTTGGCCAGGATGACATTGTTCAGATCAGTTTGCAAAGCGATTCACGTACCATCTGGGTAGAGCCTTTCTGCCTCTCTTTCGGCACAGAGTGTTTAATTATAATCATTAGAAGGATCTGATAAAGCATTGCTTTATATTCCCCTCCTCCTCCCTCCTTTTCCCCTCTGTGTTGCTCCATTGCCTTATAAAACCTAAGGAGTGGGGATGACAGAAATAATATACTGTGTATATATATTTGGGTGACTCACCTCCCCTTGGGGCACATGTACAGTTTTGCCCAGTGACAGATATAAAGACTTTCCTCTAGTGTGTAACCACTACATGCACAGCAGCAGTGCTCACTCAGAGGCAGTAGATAGATCTTGTCACGGGAAATGAGGATGGAAGGAAGATCTGAAGGTGATCAGTCATCTTGGACAGCCCAACCTCCATCAAAATCTTCTGGTGAAGAAGAAATAAACTCCCATTTGGTTCCTTAAATCATCTTTTGCATACACATTTAGTGATGATCATCCAACTCATTATCTCTGGAGCCCTATCCTTCATCTTTTGGTTGTTGTCATCGAGGTACTGTAGGCATCAAAGCTCTTGAACCTCTTGATGCATCTGAGCATCAACATGCTGTACAATTGCCCACATAACACAAGCTCAAAGGTGATTGTTGGTTTTGGTTTTCTTCAGCTAATGTGCTCTGCTTATTTGCCCCTAAACCCTGGGAAAACACTGTTCCATGCAGTGTTCTGCTTTGGGCCCTTCTGTAGACCCACAGCATCGCTTCAGGAGCCTCAACACCCAATTTTAAGGTGGTAAATGCACTGCTGCACAAACTGTTCAGCAGTGCTGTTATTGTGATTATTTGTAAATAACAAGCTAACAACGGTCGCTCATCTTTTGAGAGATCTCTTCAGTCCTTGATCTCAAAGCACTCTCTGGATTATTGCATCTATTTTGTAGATGGGGAACATGGGAAGGCAAAGAGGAAACAGTCAAGGTCACACATCAGGCTAATGACAGGGTATGGAAATGGACCCAAAGCCTTCTGATTTCCACTCGAACCTTCCATCCACCTGGGAACAGTCTTCAGCAATTGGAGAAACATCCAAAATTGTGACACGAGAGAGGAAAAATGCCCAGTCCTGCTAATTCCCACCCTGGTTTGGTTCCTGACAGTCACCTGCTGTGTTTTGTCCTCTGCTATATTTTATTTGTCTGGGACATGACCAGCACAGAAGTAAAGATAGCTTCAGCTTGGTGTGTGTGTGGGGTCTTATTATTGGTTACTAAAGCACTGGAGCTGCTACCTGGTGTGTAGGCTGTTCTATGTAAAGAATTTCTACATTTACTGTCCCCTCACGTCCATTACCTGCTGTTGGGCAAAAGCATTTTCACAGCTGCTGGAGGACACGTCTGGGTTGCTCCTAACAAGCTGTGGCATTCGCTGCCACTGTCCCCTGTGGAGAGGAAGAGAAGTTGGAGGCTGAAAGGGGAAGCCACCCCTGTGTTCTAATTAACTGAGCTTTGGCAAATGAGAAGACAATGGTTTTAGGACACCAGCTTTTGTAATGAAGATAAAGTGAATGATATTCAAGGGATCAACAGATTGGATTATAGATGGAGATGCTGTGTTAGAACTCACCCTGTCCCCTCCCCGTTGGATGGGGTTTGCAGTTTGTCTCTGCATGTTTGGACTGGGCAGAGCTGTGGCATTTGCTGGGACCTTGGTCCTGTCAAGTCCTGACATAGACCTGAGTTGTTTTTCTGGAGGGACGAAGTGCCCAAACCCACCAGGCTGAGCCCCAGCCTTGGTGAAGATCCTGCTTTACTTGTCCAGGCCAGGTTGTGTGTAGGCAAGTGGGACCATTGGTGATGTCCTCCTTCATCGGCGTTGGTCCGCTGGTTATGTGACACCATTTCCTACAGCAGTCTCATCCAGAAATTTCTTAAAACCTTTATATTTTCTGCACAAACAACAGTTCTGGAGTTCCCTCCAGCTGGGTTTGGGTGAGCTGCAGTCTCTCATCTCCCTAGGTCTTCCTGTGGCCTGTGCTGTGGGACCTCCAAGGAGAGCATAAGCATGTCAAAAAGCCCCCAGACAGTGACTAGTCAGCTCCTAACAACCACCCAGAACGGCTCATCAGTGTGTTCCCCAAGGCATTTAGCTCTATTCCTGCAAAATATTCAAGGCATAATATAATTGTTTGCAGCAAAGGCAGCACAGGGAGGATCTGATCTGGCCAGGTTGAATTACTGACCCTGGAGATTGGTCAGAGCCACCAGAATGCTTTTGCTCTGAAATTAGGAGGCTGCTCTGCAGATCTTGACCCCAGCTCACACAAATACTAACTGGCATAAAAACAACCCCTCACTCCTTCATGCTGGCCTGGTGGAGAATTGCCCAAATTGAAGGAAACTCCCATCCAAGCAGCAGCATCATCCCAAGTTGAGGCACCCACAGCAGTCGAAGTTTCCTCATGAGCATGACCTGACTTCTTTTTGGCCACACAATACAACTGTGCAGTCAAAACTGTATCTTCATCCTCATGCCCACAGGGACCTCAGTGTCGATGCGGGACTGACTCACACCCAGTTCCAGGTCCGGCCGGTCCCTCAGCCCTATCAGCATTACTTGGCTACACCTCGGATGCACCATTTCCCCAGAAGCACATCCTCGACACAGATGGTAAGTGAAATGCTTTTACTGAGAAATGTTTTATGCATTGTCTGCCAGAAGGCAGTCAAAATAAAGGCTGCTATCTTTCTATCACCTGTCTTCTGTGAATCCCACTTATCTCCGGCCGTGGGAGGGAGTGTCTGAAAGGATAATGTTGCATCATTGAGCTCTGGATTAGAGAAAGGAAAGAAAAGCTCAGCTGCTCTGGAAAGGTTCAGTCCATCACATGCAGCTGGTCTGCAAAACCTGGGCAGGATGTGAGAGACTCAGCATTTATTACTAAGATTATTAATATTGGAACAAATTGTGGACTTTTTGTATGCAAAAGGATTAGCAGTGGATAACTCCACTCCCTGGGCTCAGCCCTGAGGACCATCCCTCATCATATCATTGCTCTCTACATCAGCCTTGATGCCACCTGTAAAGGTTGTGCATGACCTCTTGCACAGGTGGAGATGGGGTCTGAAAAGAAGATGAGCTGAATGGGGTCATTTCCTGCCTCTTTTAGCAGGGTGCTGTATTTGGAGCTGAGCCATGCCAAGCACTGCTAATCCTTAAATCATCCTCAGAAATCCCACAAGGATGTTTTTTCCTCCTGCCCATAGTCAGACCCTGACACCTGCATACTACAGCGAGGCTTAAAAAATCAAAGTTTGGATGAAGAGAAATCCACCCATTGAAAACACAATAAAATTTATCTTTTTAAGCTAATCCATGTTGAGAGTTTGGCACTACAATGTTATAGTCGCAACAGGAATTATTATAACAGTTTATTCAGAAGACATACATGTTCTTATTTATAATTTAGAATAGAATCATAGAATCATAAAATGGTTTGGGCTGGAAGAGATCTTAAAGCTCATCCAGTTCCAACCCCCCTGCCAGCAGCAGGGACACCTTCCACTAGACAAGGTTGCTCAAAGCCTCATCCAACCTGGATTTATAGGAGATCTATTTAATAAAACCTCATTTTTTGGTTATTAAAAGGCTTCAGTTGGTGAAGGTGTTGGTCTGGTCTTCCATTTTGAATTTTTAAAGCAGTAAATATTAATCGGGATACATGAGGGAATTTCTATGTGTGAATACAGGTGGCTTCATTTTTCTCCCTCACTTCTCACAGGTTGTTCACGAAATCAGAAATTACCCTTATCCTCAGCTTCAGTTGCTTGCTCTTCAGGGACTGAACCCAAGCAGGCACACATCCGCTGTGCGCGAGAGCTATGAAGTACGTATCTCGGGGACTGGAACTGTTATTAATTCTTTATGTGCTAGGAAGCTGTGCAAGCTCTGGCACAAACATGCACAACTGTTTTGTGCTGTGACAGTTGCATTGAGTCTTGCAGCAATTTTACTAATAACTGAGTGGCAAGGAGGCTGAGTGGGTTTGGAAAAGATGGTTCACTGCAGGGTGCCTGGGTCTGGCTTGGGGTGACTCTGGTTCACTTCATGTGCACAAAGTGCTCCAGTTCTACTGGGTTTTAGAATCATAAAATTGTTTGGTTGGAAAAGACCTTTGAGATCATTGAGTCCAACCATACCTGTCCACTACTAAACCATATCTCTGAACCCTTCATCTACCCATCTTTTTAATACCTTCAGGGATGGGGACTCAACCACTTCTCTACGCAGCCCATTCCAATGCCTGAGAACCCTTTCAGTGTCAAAATTTTTCCTGACACCCAATCTGTAGCTCCCTTGGTACAACTTGAGGCCATTTTTCCCACCCTGATTTCTGAAATATTGGACTTCCAGCTCTCTGCCTGGAACCCTTAGTTGTTGGTCAAAGAGCCAGGGCTCAGATCCATCATTAAAGCACAACTGCATTGGTTTGATGGACATTTCCACAGAGGAAAGTGCAGGAGGGAGCCTTGGTCCCCAGCAGGTGTGGTGAGGTGGTGGGACCTCATGCCTCATGAGCAATGCTGATGTCGTTTCGTTGCTGTTCCTGTGCCACAGGAGCTGCTGCAGCTGGAGGACAGGCTGGGCAGTGTGAGCCGGGGTGCTGTCCAGAACACCATTGAGAGGTTCACCTTCCCCCACAAGTACAAGAAGGTGAGTGCCTTGGAACAGCAGCACAGTTGCCAGCCCCTCTCAGTTGGCCAAGGGTTGTAGGCATGGAGTGGACAGAAGGAAGGACTTGGTGGGTTGCAATCCTTAGTGTTGGCAAGCCATCTCCCTCAATCAAAATATTCCCTGAAACAGGGGAGGAATATAAAATCCAGAATCAGTGCTTTAATATCCTGTGGGGCTCCCGGGCTGAAGTGGTGCTGTAGCTCAGCTGGATGTTTCTCACTTCTAGGCTAGGAAGCTGCAGGCCAAATTTTCAAAGGGGTCTCAACCTTCTCCCACCCAGAGGGTGCAATTTTCCCCCTGTCTGCACCTGGTAAGAAAGTGCACAAACCAAGAGGGCTTCGTGCATGCAAACCCACCCCGTTCTGCATGCAAGCGGCGCTGCCCACCCGCCCTGCCGTGAGGACACTGGCTGTATGGCCTGGAGGAGCCTGTCCTCCCCTCGTTTGGCTAAAGGCGTCTCCTCTGTTGGAGCTGATCTCCTGCCCATAAGGAAATGAGTGCCATGATTTTGGGTTGTGCTAAGTAGAAAATGGGAAAAGTGCTTGTTTGTGTAGTAATTTCACATGTTGGTCATTCCCAGCTGGGCAGTAACAAGTAGGGATGTTGTATTGCCCAGGCTGGAAATGAGTCAACTCCTACTGTGCTTATCTCTGACTGCATCTCCAGTGGACCCAGAAAAATGATATTGATAGGAGTAGATGTGTGGGGGGAAGAGAAAAGGGGAGAGCTGGCAGGCTAAGCACTGCCCCATGGTGCAGCGTGGGGCTGGCTGGTGGCCAAGCTGACATGGAGCACAATGGTTGTCCTTCTTGGCAGTGGTGGCCCCATTTGCTTTGGGATCTCCATAAGAAGCCTCCAGCAAAGGAGAACACGAGGCCATCCTCACTGCCAGGAGGATAAAGGACATGGTGGAGGCTGTGTTAGAGCAGCAAAGGACAGGCTGCTCCTTGAGGCTCTGCCACCAGCCCCACTGCCACCAGCCCCAGGAGGAGACGTGCTGACCAGCAGCATGTTGGTGGCATCCTCCCCTCACTGGCTGTTTTGGATGGGCTGACTATCCCAAGCTGAAGGATCTGGCTGATAGGTGGAGCTCTTATTTTTTGCCTTCCTGTAAATACCCAGGCTTGGGCAAGCATCAAAAAGTCAAGTTCTAAGCAAATTATGTCTTTAACCTTGCTGCAGAGAAGACCCCAGGAGGGAAAAGCTGAGCAAGAGGATGGAGAGGAGTCAGACACTGATGAGAAATGCACAATCTGTCTGTCCATGCTTGAAGATGGAGAAGATGTCAGGTACAATCCTTCCTCCTGCTCCTCTGCCTCTCAATGACATCTGAGTTGTGTTTATTGCGATTAGTGCTGCTGTACACTGGTGGGGTCGTTCCTGCTTTTGTCCTAACAACCTCACTTGGGCTTTTGCAGGGTCTGGGAAACCAAATGCCATTTAGATGGGTGTTGGTGTGGGCTGTAGGTAGGAAGAGTTCTGTGGGAGTGACAAGGTTGTATGGTACACCTTGCATTCGGAGCACCTACTTCAAGGCTGTGCCATTGGATGGCATTGGGCCAGGTGGCAGGTGGCAGAGGAGGGATGGGTCCCAGGTCTCATACAGCCATCAGGAGCTCAGGGACAACAATGTCTGAGCTTGACAGATGACCAAAGTTCAATAAAAGGGAGTGTGAGTGTGAAGTCCAGGGGAGTTTGCCTTGTGGCTGGGATGGAGTTGCTTTATTATAGAGCAGGTGAGATTACTCAGCCCTCACAGTCACCAGGAGCCATCCTGAGCCAATAACAAAACCTCAGTTATATGACAAAGAGGTCTCCAGGTTCTTGGCTAGGTGACATTTCTGCTTGGGGAAGTGGATGGGGACAAGCCATTGCAAGAGGCTGAGATACCTGGCTGAAGGAACTGCAGGTGGGCAGTGCAGCTGCAACACCTGGTCCTGTTCCTCATCCTTTAGTTGCCTTAAGCCATCAAAAAAAGTTGATCTTCTTGCTGTGGGTACTTGTGTTTTGGGGTTCTTCCAGCTCATAAAGGTCAGTGAAGAGATGATAAAGGTGATGTAGGTGACTTCCAGAGACAAAAATGAAAACATTGGTATGTTATCAACATTTCTCTCACAACAAATCCCATGCTGAAACCAAAACACAGCGCTACTCTAGTTACTAAAAAGAAATCCAGCTCTTTCTCAGCTAAAAAATAGGGCAAAACCAAACACATTCCCTGGAGCACACCAGACACCTACATAGAAGCAGTGAGGACCCACCTGACTGCTAACAAGTCACAACAATGAAGAACCAGGTGGCTCTGGAGTATAACCTGATACTCCTGGAAGGTTAAAAAGCAGCAACCAGGGTACTTAATAATTGGAACAATTCATTTCAGGAGGGTGTGGGGTTTTCTAAGGGGCTTTTAGCCAAGACAGACACCATCTCTGACCTGACATTTCTGGGGAGGCTGTGGGACCTGAGCAACACTAGTGTTATTACATTGGTGCTTCCCCATGTTTGAAGCAGTCCCAGCTACTACTTTCTGGCTCTTCTTGGCCACCTGGACCTCCTCCATCCTAACAAGGTGATACTTCTCTCTCTGCAGGCGGTTGCCCTGTATGCACCTCTTCCACCAAGTGTGCGTGGACCAGTGGCTGGCCACCAGCAAGAAGTGCCCAATCTGCAGGGTGGACATTGAAACACAGCTTGGCTCGGACAGCTGAAAGGACTGGCTGAACACACCATTTTCCTTACCAGGTCGTATGGCCATAAACCCTTGCAGCAAAATTTTTTGCCTTCTGAGCCATTTGATCGAGAGAAAAAAGCCCACAGGCATGTTAGTGAGGAGGAGGAGGAGGAGGAGGAGGAGGAAGAGGAGGAGGAGGAGATGGTGATATAATATCTAGCAGTAGGAGAAATTGCACATACGCAGGAGACAGGCCCAGTGAAAGGGAGCTGGCATTCCCGGAGCTCAGAGACCCCGTGCTGCAGAAGATTTAGTGTTGAACATGAAGGAACTAGTTGTGGTAGTCTGGCCTGTCAATCCTGCGTTTCATGGGGATTGTATATATATACCTCTCAAATACGTAGAAACATGTTAGGGGTCCTTTAGCTATTTCTATGGATGGCAGCTGGAGCATGTTAGCTTAAGAAATGTTGTGTTTGATGCCCTACTCATCTTGTGGTGGACATGTTGCTGTTACCTAATTTGCACCAAATATTTTTTCATGGATTCCTTATTTTGGTGCCTGATTAGTACATTGCAGAAGGGGAATAAAGAGGTGAAGCTTTCCCACTTTTGGTGGGGAAAGAGGCGAAAAAGCAAAATCCTGTTTACAGTCAGAAGGGTTGCGCTCTTTGCCTCAGCCGCGTGTGCTTCCTTTCCTTGCGTTTACAGTGTGTTGCAAATTTAGAGAAGCTTAAAAAAAAAAAAATAATAATTGGGGATAAAATGAATGAAGAAGTAGAGAGAAGCTTCATTCCTGCTTATCTGCTGGTGCTGGATGATTTCTGTAGGGGCACAATATTGCCGTAGATGCTGTTTCTTTGCTTTTTTTGTATCTTCACAAAATGGCTTGGCATATCGAAATCCAAGGAAGGGATTGTCTTCGTGATTGCCACTGTCTGTGATGCTTTTCTCCTGTGAGCTGTGAGGGTCGTTGGCTTCAGCAACTGGTCCAAAATGATGGTTACTGGAGTCAGCGACTATAGCTATGCTTTGGGGTATAATAACTCCAGAGAGGTGCTGAGGGATGCGTGACACCAACTACTCTCCCATCCAAAAACATCTCTAATAAAAGGACAGGAGAAAGCTTGATGTTCACAAAGCACTGCTGAGGCCATGAGTGTTTTGGTGTGGGAGGGCAAGGCAGGTTGGAAGAGGGGTTTGCTGCTTTCTGGAGGGGCTGGGTTGTGACCCTTCCTCAAAGTACGTGCACCTGCACCCACGTGTGTTTCTATACACATTTCAGGCTGTATCCACACAGAAAATGGTTGTTAATTAATTGCATTAATGCTCAAAACAGAATTAGGAGATGGTCTCTGAAGAAGTGAGCTGTTGCAGTCCAAGCTCCCCCTGAAATAAAGACCTCAGCATGCCAACTGCAGGGACCAAGCTGAAAATCCTCCAGAGAACTGATATTCACAACCAAAATCTTTTTTTTTTCTTTTTTTTTTTTTTTTTTTTTGCATAGCAGGGTAGCAAAAAGGGAGTAAGGGGAATAATTAAAGGGGAATTAGCCAGGAACATTTATATATTGAAAATGCTGATGTGGCAGGAATGATTTCTGGCTCCCCTAAGCATTTGTTTCACTGGAGACGAGCGATGCTCTCCAAGTAGAAACAATTATGAATTACGGTCTGACAGATTGTGGGATTCCCGTGAGCTCTAATTGGAAAGCACCAACCACAGAGACACCCCAGAGATTTTATTTTAATTTTTTTTCCCCCAAATTGGGAGAGGGAAGGGAAAGAGGGAATCCCCACAGGTGCAAGGATGCAGGAACCCTTCTCCCTGTGCCCATGCAGGTAGGAGGGAGTGGAAAGGGACACGAGGTGACACGTAAGGAAGATACAAGGAAGAAATGTTTTATGCTGAGGGTGGTGAGACACTGGCCCAGGTTGCCCAGAGAGGTGGTAGAAGCCCCATCCCTGGAAACATTCCAGGTCAGGTTGGATGGGGCTCTGAGCAACCTGATCTGGTTGAAGATGTCCCTGCTCACTGCAGGGGGTTGGACTGGATGGACCTTGAAAGGTCCCTTCCCACCCAAACCATTCTTTGATTCTATGATACATTTGCCACCCAGAGCAAGCAACGGCTTCTTGGAGGATGTGGTGGTCCCAGTCCTGATGTCCATGGGTTGAGGAGCGGTCCATCAATACCTGTGGGGCTTGCTCCAGCAGCAGCAGATTGAAGCAGCATTAAAAATTATAGTAATATTACTAATAATATGGACAAGCAAAGCAAAGTTTTGCTGGTAGAATACACTCTAAGCCAGTCTGCTCTGTGCAGACGTGAGCTGGGGGTGAAGCAGGGGGAGGAATGGGGCGATTTGGACCCTTGGCTGGGCAGGGAGGGAATGAGGAACGCTTCCTAATCACGCATTTTCTTAAAGCCTATGCGAAAGTGTTACTATTTGCCTAAAGAACAAGCACAGTTTTTAAAAAAAAAGAAAAAGAAAAAAGAAAAAAAAAAAACCAACCAACCAACCTTTGGTGAAGAAAAGCACCAAACTCCCGTGGTCTCGTGTGAGTGACTGATCCCCAAGTGCGTGCGAATTTACAGCGTCTGGAGTTTGCATCGGTGTGTCAGGTTCTTTTGCGTTTAAATAACTTGTACAAGTAGGTTGAGATAATAGGGTGAGCTTAAAAACAAAACGAAAAAAACAACAGAAAAATCTCTAGGAACAAAACATTGATAGTTTACAGGGTTTTGTGAGTTTAAATGCCTTATATTTAACAATCATAATTTATGACTAACTTGTAGATATTGTGGGTTCTTATTTAATTATTTTTATAGTTGTTTTTTTGCATTTTTAATTATAATTTATTTATTTAGAAATTAATACTAATTTTTTTTATTACTCCTATTACCTCATTTTTGCATTGTTTCTGGGAATGGAATGCTTTGCATGCATCGGTACTTTAAAAAAATAAAAAAGTTAAACATGGGATGTGGGGGTAATGCTTATCTTGTCAAAAAAAAAAGAAAAAAAGAGAAAAAAATCAGGGTGTGTGATTACAAACTGTATTACTGTGGTGCTGTTACCTTGGATACATTCCATAAAAATGCAAACCTTTGATTCTGTATGCTGTGACATAGTGGAAAACTGCAATATAGTGACTGTGTTTAGCACATATATATGAATATTATTTGCACTCATAATCAAACTCTGGTGATCCTTTCTCATTGTGTCCTTGCTCATTGAAGGGGATTAATGTCGCTCTGTAAAACCAAAATGTTTTGGTTGATTCCTGCTACCACCCTGTCCCTGACGCTGCTGCTGATGCTACTGCTCTTGCTGCATCAATAACACCCAGCACGTCCCTGCTACAAGGCTGTGCTTGGGGAAATGCATGTATTTAGTGCAAAACTCAGCAAATTCCTTCAAAAGCCAAGGAAGGAAGTCCAGGCGTGGTGGCTCTGTTCACTTTTTGGTGCCTATCTGTGCTTGGTTTGGGGCTTTTCACTCTCTGTGCGTGCACCCAGCTGAACGCTGCAGGGAGGAAGGTGAAGGAGGCAATCGATTGATCCTGAGCTTGGAGGAAACAATAGCAAGGGATTCATTATGGTTTATAGAGGTTGAGCCCTGGTCTAGCTGAGAGGGACTGGGAGGAATATGGGAGCGATTCGGGATACCTTTGTAACGCCTGGCCATGAGCATTTGCTATATCACAGATGTAAAACAGGCATGGAGCAGAATCCCTCTTCTTGAAAACCTTCCAGTTGGTTTCATCCCCTGTATTGAGGGGGAAACCTTGACTTCACAGAATCACAGAATCACAGAATGGTGGTGTTGGAAGGGACCTCAGGAGATCATCCAGTCCAACCCCCTGCCAAAGCAGGTTCCCTACACCAGGTTGCACAGAAAAGTGTCCAGGTGGGTTTGAACATCTCCAGAGATGGAGACTCCACACCCTCTCTGGGCAGCCTGTCCCAGGGCTCCAACACCCCTCACAGGAAAGAAGTTTTTCTTTAAGTTTGTGTGGGAACTTTTTAATCCACTGTAGAGCTGGGACTTGCAGCAGAGCCCTCCTGTCCCCAAGGAGAGGAGCAGCCCCAAGCTGACGTCCCCCTCCTGCAGTTCTGGCCAAGCATCCCCATCCCCACCCCCATCCACGGCCCCATTGCTCTCACAACACACTGCCCTTTCCCAAAAGGCTCCTCCATATCAAGTGCTTGAGCCACCCAAGGTTAGAGTATCCTTGATAATACTTTAAGCTTTAAGCCATAACCACTCTTGGTCAGTGCAGGTGACGTATGGACAGAAGTGGGGTTTGACGCATGCGCTCAGCCAGTCACCATCCCTCCCAAAAGGCTTTGGATGTCATTCTCTTTTGGGTTAGAAAGGCACAAAATGACTGTACCTTAACATTTTTCTCTCTATCCCTTCAGGGTGCTGCTCTGCTTTGTTGACTTTGCCTTACCCTAGGTTTAAAACCTGCCTGTGTTTTTTTCCTTGCTGCTCTCTAACTCTTCCTCCCTTGTAGCCTGGAGCTGAGATTCGGAGCCCGTGTGGGGACAGGGGGGGTTGATTGTTCCCCCCCATAAAGACATTGCAAAAGGGAATAAGTAAAACAAGGAGCGAGTGAACAAAAATCCTCTCCTTTAATGACCCAGGCTGATGAAAGGATCACCTACATTTTTGTACTCCTACTGCTGTTCTGTTGTGCTGTGCAACATTTTGCTACATAGACTATTTTATAGAAGAAAGCTAGAAAAATATTTATTATTAATATTAAAGCAATAGTGCATTGAAGAAATGAAAAGACATTAGAAATTGTGTAAATGCTTAGATTCACTTTTGGTGGATTTTTTGTACTTTATTTATAACTAATAAAACAAACTGCATTGCTAACTATAAACCTGTGCCACACAGACGTTACCTGGCAGAGCAATCACTTGGTCTTTATTTAATGCTTGTTTCTTGTTTCTTTGGGTTGAAGTAAATTCTTCTTCCACTGCTTATGCCTTTGGACTTTGATGTGCAAAACAGACACTGCTGAGGCATAAAATACTCTACCCAGCTGGTTTGCAGATGCCGCTGGTGCTTGAGCTCCATGGCAGAAGTGAGGTGAGGCTCTCCACACTGGGCACACCACTGTGCCCAATGTCCTGTGGCACCAGTTTTGTGATTAGGTATCAAAATAACTTTCTAGAACCAGGCTGAAAATTGCTTGTCAAAAAGAGATTTCTCGTCTAAACACATTTGTGGTGAGTTGACCCTGTCTGGGTGCCAGGTGCCCACCAAAGCCCCACTCTCTCACTCTCCCTCCTCAGCTGGGCAGGGGGAGAAAAATATAACAAAAGGCTGGTGGGTGGAGATAAGGACAGAGAGAGATCACTCACCAGTTACTGGCACGGGCAAAACAGACTCGACTGGGGGAAAAATGAATTTTGATTGATTACAAATCAGACAAGAGGATAAAAAGAAATAAAACCAAATCTTAAAACACGTCCCCCCACCCTTCCCTGCTTCCTGGGCTTCACTTCTCTCCCAGTTTCCACCTTCTCCCCCACAGTGTCACAGGGGGACAGGGAATGGGGGTTGGGGTCAGTTCATCACATGTTGTTTCTGCTGCTGCTTCCTCCTTAGGGGGAGGATTCCTTCTCCCACACCAGCGTGGGGTCCCTCTCATGGGAGACAGTCCTCCACCAGCTTCTCCAGTGTGAGTCCTTCCCATGAACCACAGTTCTTCATGAGTTGCTCCAGGGTGGGTCCTTTCCATGGGGTGCAGTCCTTCAGGGACACACTGCTCCAGTGTGGGTCCTTTCCATGGGGTGCAGTCCTTCAGGGACACACTGCTCCATCCTGGGTCCTTTCCATGGGGTGCAGTCCTTTAGGGACACACTGCTCCAGCCTGGGTCCTTTCCATGGGGTGCAGTCCTTCAGGGACACACTGCTCCAGGGTGGGTCCCCCACGGGTTCACAAGTCCTGCCAGCAAACTTGCTTCAGCCTGGGCTCCTCTGTCCATGGGCCACAGGTCCTGACAGGAACCTGCTCCAGTTGGGGCTTCCCACAGGGTCACAGCCTCCTTCAGGCATCCACCTGCCCTGGTGTGGGGTCCTCCATGGGCTGCAGGGGGACATCTGCTCCGCCATGGACCTACATGGACTGCAGGGGCACAGCCTGCCTCACTTTGTCTTCACCACAAGTTGCAGGGGAATCTCTGCTCCAGCACCTGGATTACCTCCTCCCCCTCCTTCTTCCCTGACCTTGGTGTCTGCAGAGTTGTTTCTCTCACATCTCCTCACTCCTCTCTCCAGCTGCAGAGTGTGCAGCTTTTTTTGGAGATAAAAGCTATTTATTAATTGAAATAAAAACTAATGATAATAACAGTAATAACTAGAAAATACAATTGAGTGATACCCAGTGCAATTGCTCACCACCCAAAGACTGATGCCCAGCCTGTCCCAGCCAGCGATACTGGAGCAGAGACAGTCCTGAAACAGAAACCCCAGAAAAGTGAGCCTGGGCGATCTTTGAGAGAATACACCCGATTTCCAGTCAACCTTGGTTAATAAACTGAACATGGCGTGATATGATATGGAATATTTCATTAGCACATCCAAAAATCAGTTTTGGGTTTTGATATTTGCTACACTTCTCCCTCTCAGTCCTAATGCAGGTGTGAACCAACACCATGGCCTTGGGCTCCAGCAGCAACTAATAACATTGGTACTTTTATCAACATTCCTCTCATAACACGTTCTACACTGAAACTAAAACACAGCTATTCTAGCTACTAAGAGGAAAATTAACTCTATCCTAGCAAAACCAGGATAACATTCTATGGTGCCTGTAGGATCTCTCTAGCAAGTCCTGCAGAGACACTGACTGGTCCCCCATCCTCCTGCTGGAGAAACATCTCCCTCTCTGTGAGGCTCTTGTTTAATAACTAAAGAAAAAGAAACTTATGGAAGAAAAAAGAAAAATCCTTCAAACTAATACAAATATATTTGAGGGTATTTTCAATCATTTTGTTACCTATTGGAGAATCCAATGGGCCATACACCCAACTTTGCACCCTGCACAGCTGATTTCACAGATCATCTTGCACTTTTATTTTTCCCCACCACGAATGGTGTCAGTCTCTGTTCCTACCCACTCTCGATTAGGCTGTTCCTCCTCATGCATTTCATATAGAAAGGCTGAGACCAGTCCCCAGCTTTGAGTATGTGATTAGACTAAATTAGCCTTGGAGACAGGCGGCTGCTGATCGTAGAGATTTGGTTCCCGTAGCCGAAGGGAATTGCCGGCTCCTCCAGTATCCAGCAAAGCTGCATGAGGGATGCACCATATTCAGGCAATTATAAGAAGCTTTTACAAATTCAGAAAACAGTAAAATAGGTTAAAAATTACCTGCTGGTCCAGCTGGGGATAATCTCAGTTGCTTGCTGAGATCTTGGTGATGTCCTTCGGAAGGGTAACGGTGCTGAGACAGTTGTTTGAGATGGCAATCGGTTTTGCCTCAAAGCTGCCACCACGATCTGATAACAGCTCTGCTGAGCACATTGAGCAGTAACTGGTGGCTCCACTGGGAAGGGAGAGGGGTTATGCCCATTGAAGTATAACAGCATGGGCCAAGATACAACATCTTTATTCACTGCGAGCATCTGCCTTTGCAACAGCTGCCTGGGGTCGGGAAGCGGAGCCCTCATTTGTGGTTTGTACTATCTAAATCCTCAGCTGGCCCACAGGTTGCAGCTCAGAGCTATACAACCCCATCAGTAAATACAACATTTTTGTTGTTTCGTTGTTTTTGTTTTCATTTTTTTCTATATGGATCTTTTTTTCTATGTCAAAGTGATGTCTACACATAACAATGGGGAAGGGGAGATTATAAGATGGATACTCCACCACCCTCTGTTATTCTGCCTTCATGCACATAAAGTTGGTGTAAGTATTTGATACTATCAAAAATGCTTCACAACAATTCAATAGAGATTTTAAAATAATTCTCTGTGTCCTGCAGCAAGGGACAGCCAGTCTCTCTGTTTTGCTAACTGACGAGGTTAGCAAAGAGGCCACAGACACCAACTTAACACCAGAAACAAACATATTTTACTCAGTTTAAAACAGGGAAAAAAGAATAATAAACAAGGTACAGAGTTAAACAGGGTAATGCACCTAATCATTGCTACACAGGAGAAAGCAGAGTGATTAAGAAAGATATATCACCAATTGCCCAAATACTTATCATCATCCAGATCCGTGTGTCAGCTGGGGGGTCCCATCACAGTGAAGGATTTGGAGAACCTTTCCCCAACATTTGTTAAGTCCTACGCAGCGTGTCCATTCGTAGGTGAGGTCTACACCTTTGCTGTGAGAGGGTCCTGCTTTTATACCATCTAACAAACAAATTACATAGACAGAAAGGCACGGGAACATCTGCTGGGTAAGTTTCACTTCACATGGGTACATTCTGGGTTTGGCCAGGATCTGAGATATGTCCAAGAACCTCCTATTTTGGTATTCTGGCTTTGAACTGTAGGAGGAAAAGTCTCATGGTCTTATTTCATGCTGATGTGATACGAGGTGGGAAGTTCACTCAAAAGTCAAATCTAATTTAAGCCTTATGGTTTAAGCCTTTTTATATCACCCTCTTACCACCCAACACTGAAAAGGACTCCTTGGCTCTACTTGTTTTCACTGGCAGCACCCAAGTTCTTTTGTAAACACAGCACTTCATTGGGCTCCCAAAATGATGGGGAGCCCAGAGACAATGGGGTAGCCTGGTTTTGTAGACTCCTGCTGATAACTGCCACCATCCTTGTCCTTTGCTCTTGCTTCTCATCTACATTAGTGTTTTTTACATGAAGTCATGTGCATTAAAACCTCATCAATTAAGAAATAAAGAGCAAAAAACAGGTAGAGGGTGTTGGGGGAGCAGGAGCTGTGCATCTGCCCAACATACAGCTTTGGGATGCTCTGCTTCAGCAGGCAGAGATTGACTGAGCCCTGCAAAAGGCACAGCACTAAAACAATTTGGCTTTTCTCCTCCACAGATCTCTACTTGGCCAGGAACTTGTTGGTTTTAGCAGCTTAATGCAAATCCAACCCTTGGAAAAACTCCACTCTTGCCTTATTACTTTTGTAGTATTAGTTGTTGTAGCAACAGAATAACTCCCCAGAGACAGGGTGGAGTTGAGTTCTGCACAAACAAGGGGCATTTTTTAAATCTTTAGAAGAAAGAAGCAGAATTTTCTCATGCTTTGCCAAGGTTGCCTTCCTGGAAGGCATTGAGGTTGCTGACCCTTTATCAGGAAACTCCCTCTCAGGCCTTTTTAGGGCAGGACAGCCTGGAAATCAACACAGCTTTTGTGTTGAATGTGCCCATCCAGGTATGGCGGGTGGTTTTGATGGCAACTCAGGTATCTGCAATCTCATCTCCCACCTACGCAGTGATTTGGTGACCCTGAAGGTATTCATTCCTGCTTCAACAAGACCCATGGCTGTAGCTACTTGCTACATGTGATTACTCCCAGATGTGAGTACACCTCATATGCAAGGTAAGGATCTCTCTGTCCTCCTTCCCCCATGGAGGAATGGTGCATGGATCAGGAGCTGCCTCACTGCTCCCAGGAGCTGGAAACATGGAGCAGTACAGGTCCCATGTGAATCACACTGAATTTGCTCAGGAACTAGCAGAGGTTAAACTGCTGTGATGCACTGATGCTGTAAAACCAGCATTTCTAGCATCTCCTCACCAAGCAGGTGCTGACTGGAGCCAATGAGAAATTACGGGATTACACCATTTTAATGGGAAAAACTCCTATTTTATTGCAACACACATTTATCTAAAAATGGGAAAAATCCATTGAAACAGAGGGTTTTTTTCATAGCTGTAGTAGACTGGTTTGGGAGACAAAGCAGAAAGATCAAGAGCTAGACCCTCTTTTTCTTTGAAAACACCCACTGGGCAACCACTGCTTTGTAATGACACTGTACAAGTGCTGCAAAAGCAAATGCTCCAGACTCTGCTTGTGGACCACCCTGGCAGTTCAGGGAGCCTGAACCCCATCCCAGAGGGGTCTCAAGGATGCAATACACTTGCTGACCCCAGCACCCACCTTCAGCCCTCGTGAGATCTGTTCTGCTCTTCCTGTGAGCTCCCAGCCCCAGGCTCTGTCCTTGCTCAGAGCCTGGTAGCACCAGTCTGCAGTGAGGAGGGAAAACACAGCCAGTAAAAGCTGCTATTATTATTCTCATCAGAGAGCAGTTGATCATTGATGAGGTTGATTACTGAGCTCATTTAAGCAACTTACTCTGCTTCAAAACCACCAGTTACTATAAAGGTTTCTAAAATGAATTAGTCTGAGCTATTATTTGTGAGCTGGCACAGACAGCCCTGAATAAACTCAGGTCTCTTCAGTGCTGCTTGCTGCAGAAAATAAAGATGCAGCATGTCTCTGGCAGGGCTTTGGTGGGATGCAGCAGCTTTCAAATACCCAGGACCTGCCATACACCCCTAACTCCTGCCTCAGCCCCTGCCTTTGCTGGGGCCTCCTTTGCCCATGCCCAAGTAGGTATTGGGCAGTGGGACAGTCCTGCTTGGTGGCCAGGTATGTCCAGGTCATAGAATCATAGAATTACAAAATCATTTTGGTTGGAAAAGATCTTTAATATCATAGAGTCCAACCATGAACCTAACACAACCAATTCCACCTCTAAACCATGTACCTAAGCACCTCCTCTACCTGTTTTTTAAATACCACAAGGGAAGGTGACTCCACCGCCTCCCTGGGCAGCCTGTCCCAATGCTTGACAACCTTTTTGGTGAAGAAGTTTTTCCTCAGAACCAATATAAACCCCCACTGGTGCAACTTGAAGCCATTTCCTCTTGTCCTGTCACTTGTTCCTTGGTTGAACAGACCCACCCCCACCTCTCTCCACCCTCCTTGCAGGGACTTGGGCAGAGCCAGAAGGTCTCCCCTCAGCCTCCTTTTCTCCAGGCTCAGCACCCCCAGTTCCCTCAGCCGGGAACTCAGCTCACTTGTGCTCCAGACCCTTCCCCAGCTCCGTTGCCCTTCTCTGGACACGCTCCAGCACCTCCAGGTCCTTCTTGGAGTCAGGGGCCCAACACTGAACCCAGCATTCAAGCTGCGGCCTCAGTCCAGGGGGATGATCACTGCCCTGGTCCTACTGGCCATGCTATGGCTGATACAAGTCATGCCCCAGTAGAAGCATTGTCCCCAAACCAGGAACAGATGGGATGGGTGGGCTCAGTTGGTTTAACCCACTCTTTGATCCCCATTTGCACAAAGCATGTGTTTAACACCAGTTCAGGGACCACGGGTGGGCCAGGAGGAAGGTCTTCTTCTCATAGTGGCTCAGCCACCTCGCTTTCTCCTCTGAAGGATGTGTTCTGATACTTTGCTCCATGGGGATGGAGTTGGGGCTCCAGAAGTAATGATCTGTAAACAGCTTTTCTTGTTGGCACCTGTAGAGATGTGAGTAGCTGGGAAGAGCTCACCTACAGGAGCACTGGCCCTTATTGTGACTGGGAAATCCCTTCTCCACCACAGAAAAAATCAAAACAGCAATCATTATTAAAAGAAAAAAAATAAAATGAATGGCAGCTGCTCTGAAACAGAGTTGGTATTCAGGCCATATAGGGTAAGATTATCCTGAGACACCTATGAATAGAGTTAGCACAGCCTCCTTGCAGTGGAATGGATTATCTGGTAGGTCTTGTTCTCTGGATCTCAGCTTTGAGCAGACCCAGACAAATTCAGCTCAGAGCTGGGTCTGGCCAGTCAAGGGAAAATCCCACACATCCAAAATTCAGATGCCAACCTTTGAGACCTGGCTGGGAGGATACCAGGTCCTTCCCAACCTCCCTATAGAAAGCCCTGCTGTGCCTTTGATGTGGTGCCTTCTGGAGGTGTGCATGTATGTGTACAGGCATGCAGTGATCACAGTTGCCAGAAGTAGGAGAAATTAAGATCTCCAAGTTTGATTTTCTTAAATATTTCTCAATTGTCTTATCTTCTTTACTCATCTAAAGGGGGAACCCATCAGTGGTGGAGGCCAGCAGGCTTTCCCAGCCCTGACAGGGTAAAGCACTGAAAGCAGAAGATGACATCTGAGCTGTTAAAGGGTAGTTTATGGCTCTGCTAGTTGTGGCTTTTAATCATAAATAAGTGAGAAATGTATTTATTTCATTCACAATTTTATATGCACTTTAAAAAAAAAGCAGTATTACTTTTACAAAATGTTAACCCAGGAAGTACATCTTGCTACTAAAAATCTCTCAATACAAAAGGCAGTGCTTTAAAAAGTAAAATGCAATATAAAACAGTCTCATGGGAAAAAATGTGCACGCAGAAGGGACCAAAACCTTCCTGCAGCCTTTCTCAGTACCTAGGAAAAAGCTCCCTCCAGGTAAACCCATCACCCCGGTTTTCATCCAGCCACTTCCCGCAAGGAAATATGGTGGTCACGCCAGTCGCCGAGTTGGTGATCTCCACCCGTTCCACCAGCCAGCCCGGTGCCAGACCACTGTTGTCATGTTCAATCCTGACTTTTTTTAGCTCTCCCATGTCCAATGTTTCCAGGTAAAACCTGTTGGTTTTGCCCCTCTCAAAGAGATTCCTGAACTTCTGTTTCAGTGCTCGTTTTCCCGAGTCCCCGTTCAACCCGAAGATGGTGATGAACACGTTGGCGTCGGTCCCCGCGCCCTTTTCAAAGCCTGTGACCACGATGGTCTCATATTTGACTGGCACCAAGCTCCGAGCTTTGCTGGCAAAGCTCTCAATGACCTTGGCACACTCGAAGACTTTGTAGTCCCGTCTCTTGTAACGCAGCGGGATTTTCACATTGCACCTGAAAAAGTATCTGCCAAAGGAAAATTAGCAGCGTGTTAATGGTAGGGATGACCACTTTATTGGGAAAATTTTATGGGCTGAGCTTGCTAAATTTCCCAATATTGCCATTAAATTGCCCAATATTAATATTGTTTCAGTACTTTTCCATGTATGTGCTAGCACTAGAGTTTCTCTCTGGAAAGAGCTGCGATTGATTGAACATTACAACTGCAACTGGAAAACTCAACATCCCTAGACAGCGACAGACACTCTGCACATGGGAGAAGTGGTGCAGGACTCTTGTCAAATCTTTTGCTTGTGGAATAGAATGTCCATTTACAGACCCACTGAGGCAGGACAAGCAATGAGTCCCACAATTAATACAGCCCAGCGCTGCTGAGTATAACTGGTCTGAGAGCTGGGAGATCAGCAGCTATCCTCATTGATGGTGTGGTTAAGGTTGGGCTAAGAACTAGGAAAAAGGGAATGGAAAAGATAGGAGGAGAAGGTTTAAATCCCCCCCTTTCCTCATCTAGATCACCAAGCCAACCCTTAGCAGGCAAAAAAAATTAAAAAAAAGGCATTGAGCACAGAAATGATAGGTACCAGATGCTGAAAGCCTTTGGCTGTGCAGTGCTGCCTCCGGTGATGTGCAGGGAGCTCATAGCACATCCATAAATTACTGCATAGATGGCACTTGGCCAAGGGCTGGAGTACTCTGCTTTTAATGATGTATTTCATTTCCAATGATGCATCTCATTTCTAAACGAGTTTTTCCCCTTCCTCCCCCTTCACCAAACTGCAGCAGGTCTTCCTGCAGGGAGTGTAGCTGGATTGCAGTGCGTGTGCATAAAATAAACACCTGGAGGAAGGGCTGCTGCAATTCCAGCAGTACTGTTCTTATTAAGCGCTTCTCACACTTTTAACATTTTCTGCAGCCAAAGGAAAGCACTCATTTCTCTGGAAAGAAGCTTTGTAAATAAGAAATTTTGGTGGGAGCAAAATTTTAGGCTTAGGGAAAGAAAAACTGCATGAGAGTGGAATGGAGGGGTTGCCTGATGCTGCAGCTGTATTTCCTGGGCTATGTAATATCACAGCACCCCAGAATTGCCTCAGTTGGAAAAGCCCTTTAAGATCATGGAGTCCAACCATTAACCCAACACTGACCAGTCCCCGACTAACCCCTGTCCCTCAGCACTGTGTCTACACGACTCTTCAATCCCTCCAGGGATGGGGACTCCACCACTGCCCTGGGCAACCCCCTCCAAAGCCTCAGAACCCTTTCAGCAGAGAAATTCTTCCTCACATCCAATCTCAACTGCCCTGGCCACAAATGGAGCCCATTTCCTTTGTCCTGTCCCTTGGTCCTTGGTTGAACAGACCCACCCCCACCTCTCTGCACCCTCCTTGCAGGGACTTGGACAGAGCCAGAAGGTCTCCCCTCAGCCTCCTTTTCTCCAGGAAAGATCCCGTGCTCTGAAGTTATAACAGAGCATTCAAATCTTCACGAAGGAAAATAAGAAAAAAGATGAGCTTTCTAACCCTGGGATTTCCAAGAAAAACTTCTAAATACAACCCTTTCGCATACTAAGATCTACTATTAAAAGACAAAAATCCCAGTATAATTCAAAACTATTGCTGCAGCAATCTCATAACTATTTTAATTTGGTCTTTGCATTGACTGGGTGGGGTTTTTGGGGTGTTTGGGATCAGGAACATGTGAAGTGAGAGCTTACTCTCATGGTGAGATCTGCTCTAGTTGATTGTTTGCAGAGCAAACCCTGCTGCGAAGTGCTGCATCTACAGAGCCAGAGCCCTGCTTCAGGCTGCAGGCTTTACTGGTATCTCCTGGCTGCCCTTTTTAATTTAAAACAACTTTTTTAAAAATGAGGTTTTATGAGAAGATCTTTGGCTCCTTCAAAACATACTATTTCAGCAGTTTTGGCATGCTCCCAGTGAGTTTAGTGCATGGATTTGATTGCACAGCTGGACTTCAAGAATTCCAGGTTTTTCCCCATCAGGAGAAAAGAACATGTTTTGTATGTAATTGATTGAGTTTTCATTCAGCAAATATTACTGTGGCTCTTCTACTGGCTGATTAATTGGCTAGGAGAGACTCTTGACTTCTAAAAAAAACCAAACCACTTCAAGGATTTCTTCTTAAACACTCAATTGTCTCAGCTGGAACAAACTCCTTATAGTTAAATTCTTTAGCAACAATGGAAATATCATGGAAAATAAAAGAAATACACAGTTAACACTGTGGATATCTTCGCTGAAGAGGAGTTTGTTCTGCAAATGGACAATCTTTGACTGTTGCATAATCCCTGTGCTATCTGCTCCCTTAGTCATGAACATCACCTCTTCCAAAGACAGGACTCAGATCAAAGCGTGTAGGACCTGACATGCTCAGGGTGAAGAGCCCTGTTCATTTTTTGGCCGTAGTAGATATCAGTCATATGTCTGCAACATTTCCAATGGGTCTTTTGGACCATACCAGAAGGATCTCTCATCCAAACTGGTCTGAATCAGAGCTTCAGGTTTTGTCTTACTGTCATTTTTTTTCTAGGAGATGTGAGACTTACCCAAAGGCCAGTCTGTGCAGAGCATCCTACAAAACTCTTAAATTTCAGTCAGTCTAAGTATTTTCCACTATTTGTCATAGCTACGAGATTCACCAAGCCAACTAGTTCATGCATTACCTGCACATGCAAATGCCCTCCCCAACAACTCAGACATGACACAAGCAAGTCATTTGTGTTCCCAACACACCAAACAGCTTGTTCTTAGCTTTCAGAAAGGGATTATGATTTGGTAAGACTTTCTACTATTGCTTAAATCTGAAAGATGGATGGATGCATGCAGAGCTTCTCAGCATCCCCATGCCCTCCTGGAGCTGCTCCATGAGAAAGCACTTACTTGTTGCAAAGCTCCATCTCTGTTATGATAATCTCTTGGACATGCCAGAAGACATCAGCTTTTGCAGATGACTTCTTTCCATCTTTTGGGCAGTGACCAACACAAATAGCTGCAATATCACCAACATTCTTTGAAGAAAACTGAAATGTGTCTGTGGATCCCCTACAGGAAACAGGGAGCACTTTCAGTTAGTATCTTGAAGGCTGTCAGTGAGTTGTCTCATATGGACATTAAGTAATTTGCACATGGCTACAGAACATAGAAGATAAGGCTTCATTTAAAGTAATTTGATTTAACCTACAATCATTCAACACAAAGTATAATTTCCATATTTAAATTTAGTATTTTCTCTGATTAGGGGTGACACTTTAAATTGTTGCCACTAGGAATTTCCAGGATAAACTTGAGCTGTTCCACACACAAAATCAATTTCCCTCATTATAGATAAAGCTAAAGAATGACTAATTTCCCCTCAAGCGCTTGTTCATTCATTCTTGACAGATATTGTATCTGTTACACATCTACCCACCATAGCTGTTTTAAATTTGCTGGTTTAGCCACCCTTCCTGAAGCTCAGCTTGAGAACAGTTTAGAGAAACAATAGATCTCTGTCAAACCCTTGGCTGGCTTCCTGTCATGTTCCCTGTGTATCTCTTGGGTTGATCTCCTTGGACTGGTCCTTATTCCAACCTGCCTCCAAGGATGGACTGTGACTCATAGTTTGGAGAGTGGTGTCTTTAACTCCACTGTAGACACTATCAGCTGAAGGTCATGAGGAAGCTCCTCCCAATATTTAATGTTTCACATGAAATCTCAGCCCTTCACATGACTGTCCTCATCAGCTGTAACTTCACCTTCCTTTACAGAGCCACAAGAAAAACCTTTCCTACCTTCAAAGCAACTGAACACCAGCGGTGTCCATGGCTTTGAACAGGTTCCCATCTCCTAAGGGCATGCTGTGTCCTTAAACAACATAGAAAATCCATTTCACATCTGGAGTAGTTTGATGCCACATGGGAGAAGGAATCTGCCCCATGTTACATAGATGTCCCTCTGGCTCATCTGCTCCAGCTAATATTCAGCTTTCCTCATACAACAATGATCTTTCAGCCTTTCTGCCCAGATTCGTCTGGAAAGTCAAATCTGAGCAGCTCTGACAACATTTA
Source organism: Caprimulgus europaeus (assembly GCA_907165065.1). Next base: position 78,443,511 of record OU015527.1, read on the forward strand.
GCCTCCAACTATTTTTACTTTCTCTCTGATTCCAACTGCCAGTGAGATGCTGGAAAAGGAACTAAAACCACCTCCAGCTTCCTTCTGCTCCTCCCAGCTCAAAAATACACAGCCTTCCTGGAGGCTGGCCAGAAACTCGGTAGTTTGTACTAATACCAAAGGACAGACATACACACATACACATGCATCACCTAGATTTTCTTATAATTTTTAAACCTACCCATCAGAAACTAATTTTCCATCTTCTTTTTACTCCAGGTGAGAAGCTATTAGGGTTTTTGGAAGCGGGGGTGAGAAAGAGCATGAGACAAATGCAACTCTATAGACTGTCCTGGAGAAGAAGTGAAATTTGTGGATGACACACAGATGATGGAGAGTTCTCCTAGCCCACCACCCTGTCCCACTACCTTTCAAATCTCCTTTTCTTGGAAGAGTTTTCCATAAGGAATTCTTTTGAACGGCCCAGCTTTCCTTCTAAGATGATCCAGATGTTTTCTTTCGTTTCTGCATCCTCTCTGTCGCTTGTTACTGTGACAATCTCATAGGCTTTAAAGCATAATTAACAGGCACGTTAAACAGAAAAGGAAGAGCAGATGGACAGAAAAAAATCTCTTCATTTGGCTGTCACTTTGCTTAAAAACTCTCTTCCTAATATTTATCACAGCACACAAGAAAGCATTTGCAAAATAAGGATGGAATCACACTGTAATCTGTGAGACTTTTGACTTCTATGTGCTCTGAATTTCATGCAGGGATAAAGCACATAAAAAAATGTGAGTACTGCTCAACCAGCTAGCAAGAGTAGATGGAGGTGCTCTTGAACAAGCTGTGTTCAGTTCCCTGCTGTGCTAACCACTTCCTGTTTAACATAGCCCAAATCCCTCATTTTTTGTGCCACTGTTTCTAATGGAGACAGTGTACCCAAGAGGTTCAGGTGCTGTGGTGGCATGTAAGTACCCAAAATGGCAATCACAAGGCTGATTTTTTGCAGGGCAGAGTGAAATCACACTGAAGTAATGTGATTATTGACACTCCAGGACTCTCCTAAAGAAGAGTATGCTGGTGCAGGAGTTCTTGAGGTGCACTTTGCACATCACCAGTGTAGTTAAATGACTGTTGCTTGCTTGCTAGCTCATCATGTTACACACCTTGGACTCAATGGAACTACCCAGAGCAGACCCAGGGCTACTGGGTGTTAAGCTCAGCTGTCATGTTCAGCTGGGATACCTGAACTAGTAGCTCAGAACATGTTAAGGAGGCATCTGGAGCAATGTTACTTACAAAGCCTTAAGGATTGAATTTATTTTCCACCTCGAAGACTCAAGCCCATTATTTCTCTAATGAGACCATAACCATGTGTCCTTTTGGCTTACTGCTGTATTGAACTGCTGCAGATGGGCCCATTTTAGGTGTCAACCCAAAATGAGATCTTTTTCTTCCTCATGAATCCTGGTTTGTTTCTTTCTTATCCCAGCATTGCACTTTTGAACTAAAGAGTACCTTAAATCATCCAACCCACAAAGCCTGCAAATATAAATGGCTGTTGCATGGGAACCCTTAGTGGAGCAGTTTGCAGGTGATGTGGTCCTATGGCCTCTGAGGTCCTTCAGCAAAGCCCACAAGTCAACTCTAAACTTACCAGTCCGTTCCTTCAGTTCCAGGATGTCATTATTGGCACAAGCCAGTTCCCTTATGAGTTGCCCATCATCTTCACCTTTAGCCAGCCAGCGATCGCACTGGAAGCGGAATGTCTTGTCCATGGCAGAGTCCTTCACATCAATGTATTCCAAGTGCCAACCTGGAGCAATTCCTAGTAAAAAAAACAACAACAACAAAAAAGATTTGTATATTTTTACATATCTTGGGTAAGGAAGTGAGATATCTCTCCCTGGTAGCACCCTGCTGGCGCTAGAACTGACTGGTATTTGCTTCAGATAGTGTCACCAGTGAACACAATGTTTTTCTGACACCGAAACTAACGTTGACTTGCTTGAGACCATAATCTGGTCCCACTTCTAGAGTCAGACCATGCTTTTGAGGGAGATGCTGGGCTTTTGATAGGATATTAGGTTGTTGGAGCACAGTCCTGGACAATCTAGATTTTAAACTGTCTGGGCAAAGGACCATCGCTTGTCTTTGCCCAGCACTTTGCACAAGATGAGGCTTCTGCAGTACCAGTAGCAGCAACAGTGAGCAGGGAGAGCTGTGGCCAGAGTGTCCCCTGGCAACATACCAACACAGGAACGACCCTAGGAAGAAGCACTGCTGTGGCTTAGGGACAACAAACCTTTACAAAGCTTCAGGGAAATCAGGGCACTGCAGAACTGTTGCCCAGAGCCAGAGGCATGAAATCTCCTGGAAGTCAGAGGGTTGGGGGCAAAAGTTAATGGAACAGCTTCTGTCACAAGAACCACTGCTGATTCTTCCTTCCATTTTAAGGGAAACTTGATGCCATAAAGCTAAAAGATAGAAGTGAGTTCATATTTCACCTAACCCCCACCCCTCCACCACACAGGTCTGTAGCTATTAAAAAAGACATAGCAGTGTGTGCACAGTTTGTGGTGGTCCCTTCACATTTTGGGAGTGCTAGCTGGCCACAAGCTGTAGGGTTTAGGGTTTTTCTCTGTGGCCTGTATTACCCCCAAACACTTCACATTTGGATTTGATAGTCAGAAGGTAAATTACAACTTGCTCCTTTGACCCTGTCACTTAGCACCTGCAAGGAAATGACCGATGCTATCTTGACTTTGCCAAGCAACCAGGGTGAATTCGCTAATGCTGTGACTGGACATGAACATAGGACAGACTAAAGTGATGGATATTCCAGCAGGGACCACCAAATCATCTAATATTTTCAGTGGAAAAGCAACTTGAAAATGAAGAAAAGGGCATTTGGGAGCATTTTCCTGATTTCCTTATTGAAAGGGAGGAAGCCTTTGTTGAGCTTGGGGGATGGGAGGTTCTGATAGTTCTACTAACAAGTCTTATTATTGGACAAAGAAAAGTTATGTTCATGATGAGAAATCTCTGCTGAATTATTATTTACATCCCAGAGACATTAAACAGCTCTTACTGTTCCAAGAACTCACAACCATGTGCCTACTTCCTTAGTTTGTAAATACTGGTCTCCTTTATCCTGAAAATAAAATGATAGCACCTTTTTGAGTTACAAGTCCTCCTGCTCCTGTGGACTTCAATCCCTCCACACTATGTGCTGGCAGTTCTCTACCAGCCTGACAGCCATTCCTGTTTTGTACTTTGGCTTCCTCAACCTTCTCCAAGATAGGAAATTACCTGCTACAAAGCACAGACCTCAAATGAAGACACTACTTGCCCCTTAAATTTCAGGAGCACAGAACTGCAGAATCATTGTGGCTGGAAGGGACCCTGGAGAACATCTAGTCCAACTTGCTTAGAGCAAGGTCAGCTAAAGCAGGTTTCTCAGGGCTGTGTTCAGTCAGGTTTTGAATATCTTCAAGGGTGGAGACTCCACAACCTCTCTGGGCAACCTGTGCCAGTGTTTGTGCAGAGAAAAAAACTTTTTTTTTATGTTTAGATGGAATTTCCTGTATTTCAATTTGTGCCCGTTGCCTCTTGTCCTGCCACCACAGAATCAAAGAAGTGCCTTGATTAGAAAAGACCTAGAAGACCATCAAGTCCAATCATCAACTTTACACAGACAAGTTCCCTAAACCATGACTAAACCATGTCCCTAAGCAAGGGACCAGGCACTGATGAGAAAAATCTGACTTCACCTTCTTCAATCCCCCCATCAGATAACCGTACACATCAATAAAATCTCCCTGAGCATTGTCTTCTCCAAGTTGAACAGGCCCAGCTCCCTCAGCCTCTCCTCATACAACAGATGCACCAATTCCTTATCACCTCTATGGCCCTTCACTGGACTCTCTCCAGTACACCCTTGTCTCTCAAGAGAGACAAGGGTGTACTGGAGAGGACAGTGCTGTGAGAGACACTGGGAGGACAGTACTGTGTGCCAATGACAGGACCCATGTGAATACCATGGGTGCAGCACCCAGACAGGGAAGTTGAATGCATGACACAAAGCAACTTTTTCTTCAGGGCTGTTTGGAAATTTATTCTAAATGTGTTGGCAATGTCAGACGTTAATCTTTCTGTCAGGCTCATTTCCATTTAAGTTCAATTATCATCTCTGCAGCATATTCAGGAGGCAGCTCCACTTCCATCAAAACTGTAGTTAAAACAGTACAGGATAAAACAAAGAAAACATCCCACCCTTCTCCAGCAAGAGAGATCAGTGACTGCAGAACAGGATAGAATAAATTGGTGATCTTAGTCCTGTTACCAGTAGTGAAAAGCATGATCAGAACAGGTTCAGTGCTTAAACAGTGGTATCAGAAAAGAGACTGAACAAGATGCAATAAAAACCCTCTCTTTTATCACAGGGAGAGAGAGGCCAGAGCTGACTTTCCAGCTCATGTTGGAGCTCAGGCCAAAGCAAGCATAAAGTGCAACTTTTCCTGTTGTTCCCTACAAAAGATGTATTTATCAGCTCTGGGATATTTAAAGAGCAAGCTCTAGGCTCTGTCAAGGAATTGACAGGTTGAACTTGATGATCTTAAAGGTCTTTTCTGACCAAAATGAATATATGATTCTATAACACTGAAAAGCAAATACCAACAGAGTGTCCCTTACAGCACAAGGGTACTTGAAATCAAGGACCTGACTGGTCACTTTTAGAAAAATGTCACTACTGCCCCAAATCACCCACCTGTATGCTTTAAAGAAAAAAATGCTTCTTTTTCCTCTCACTAGAACTGGTCTTTCCTTTTTCTTGTTTTCCTTCCTAATGGTTAACAACTTAAATTAGATTAGGAGACCTGGAAGCTGTGGAAGTATCCTATATTGCTTTTCATTTCTCAAGAGAAATAATCACCCCAGGTGAATGCTGTACTGAGCAGCAGCACATCTTGCCACCCTGCCCATGTCCCCTGGTGCTAGGAGTGGTATCACATCAAGTATTCCACCGTCACAGCACTAAACACCATTTAAAAGCTGATATGGAAACAGAAGGATTGGTTTGGGGCTGAAGAAACTATTCTGCTTTACCAGACAATGTATTGTTTTTCTCTTGTTTCAGAAGGGGAAAATATAAATTTAATTTATTTTTTGCACTGATCTGGAAAAAAATGCAAACTCCAGTAATTCACTGGCTCTAAATGCGAGACTTTCCTTCCACTGAGCTGGATCTGTGTGCTGGGGAGGACATCAATGGAAAGAGAAGAAACCGTGCAAAACCACTTTTCAGGTCATAAAATTGTGGTTTCAGGATATTATCCTGTTTACACCTTCTGTTCCTGTGTGGTTTTTGCAGAGCAATGGGCTCAGAGACAGTACAGCACCTAAGAAACAAGAGTAAAGGAAATTATGGCATCTATGAATAAATCTAACTATATTTTATATGTTTGCAGATCAAAATCCTCAGCACAAACTAGTTTATGGAGTGGGAATCAGTGAAAGAGTGAGGAAGAGGAGTCAGGTAAGTAGTATGGATGTAGCAGCATGGAAGGACTTCCCTAGGTCCTGTCCACTGCTCACACAACCTGGCTATGCAGGAGAAACTGGAGGATCTCTGTGGTGGGTGCAGAAGAGCTAGAGCAGATCTGTTTGCATCCTGTTGGTACCTTGACCAACAGTATTAGGAGAACAAGAGCTCAGGAACAAATCACCTCCCTTGAGGGAGGGGATCTTCCCACTCTGCTCTGCACTGGTGTGGCCTCACCCCCAGTACTGAGGGCAGTTTGGGCACCACAGGGTAAAAAGGATCTAAAGCTCCTGGAGAGAGTCATAACATTGACTGGAGAGGGACACAACATTGGGGAAGGGTTTAGAGGGGAAGGGTGTGAGGAGATGCTGAAGTCACTTGATTTGTTCAGCCTGGAGAAGAGGAGACTGAGAGGAGATCTCATGGCGGTCTGGAACTTCCTCCCAAGGGGAAGAGGAGGGGCAGGCGCTGAGCTCTTCTCTCTGGCCACCAATGCCAAGAGCAGAGGACATGGCAGGAAGATGTGGCAGGGGAGGGTGAGGTTGGCCATGAGGAAAAGGTTCTTGAGGCAGAGGGTGGTGGAGCACTGGCACAGGCTCCCCAGGGAGGTGCTCATGGCACCAAGGCTGACAAGATTCCAGCAGCATTTGGCCAACATGTGCCCTCACACACATGGTGTGAATGTTGGGCTTGTCCTGTGCAGGGACAGGAGTTGGACTGGATGATCCTTGTGGGTCCCTTCCACCTCACAACATTCTGTGATTCTATGATTCTGTGAAATCAACTGCACGAATGCGTTGGAGAGCATCGTGGGCTTTTCTATGGTGACCCCAGAAAAAACAAGGATCGGTACATTTGTCTCCATTACTGCTTTGGGGTAGAAGGGAAGATATAGCACATATCTGAGTGGTTCCTGCTTGATTTTTCAGGTCTCTGTCTTTAAAATTTTGGCCAACACTGTGCCTTAGTGGAAGATTCCCACCAGAACAAGTGTTCAATGTTTCCAACAACAGGTACTTCACTCCAGGCTTGTTTTGAAATCCCCAGCAGCAAACCTGCCCTAATAAAACCTGTGGCTGTGCCACGTAGGTCCCTTAATGGTCTGCAGCTGGAAGAGATATTTTCAATAGCATGCAAAACATTTCAAATGTAATTAGAGGAGAAGAGGAGCTTTGGGGAAAACAGAATCACTTTGCTTGCTTGACTCTGGAAATTGTATAATTGTGTCATGTAGGGAAATGTATTCTCTTCCCCCAGTGTCTTTACCCAAAAGAGCAATTATTTGTCACAAATCCTCCTTTCCAAAAGGCCCTAAGCTGACACCTGGGTGATGCAAGGACCCTCTGTGTATGTCTGGAGGGTCTCCACAGGACCATTGTGCCTTTTTCCCAGCTGATGCTAAACATCTGTGCTGTTCTGTCGCTGGACAGAAAGGTTGGATTGTGAGCTCCTTGACATGAATTTCTGCAGTCAAGTCTGACTTTAGAAGTAGCAGTTGTAACACAGATAATTACCACTTAATTTAACTAAAATTCCAACTTGCAGCACCAGAAGTTTCCTTTGCCCCTCTTGGGAACAAACACCACTTGCCCCAGCCTATATTCACCCCTACAATATTAAGCTATTCTGGCACATGCAGAAACATGGGAGGTGGGAGAAAAAGAATGAGAAAAAATTGAATCTGGTGGGTTCACCACTCACCACACACTTTGTCCCTGACCTTGCTTTAGTGAATATCAACTATTTCTTGCAAAGCAAGAGCTGGTGGGATCAAATCTGTGCTGGCAGAACCACATCCAGGCTTGGATGCTCATGTGTCCATGAAAGATAAACTATCTCCACTCTTGAAGCCATATTAATCGACTTTCCTCTCTATCTCTTGTCTATCTCTTTTCTATCTGTAGCAGATCTTCTTTGATTTGGTTTTGAAATCAGTTGATGCCAATCAAGGATAATAGTTGTCATTACTGGTGTTTATGTTCCTATAGGAGTAAAAGAAATACCCTGCTTGGGACAGTGGCTGCTCAGGGGCCAGTGAAGAATTGCTGCTGCCCAGACATTCACAACCATCAACCAGCACCGTTCAACCTCCCAAATGATTTGTAAAAAATTATTTATTTTCACATTTTCTGAAACGTAAAGTAATTGCCATTGCAAAGACAGTTCATCAGCTTTATGTCCTCTGACATTATTTATCCACAGCCTGGTTAGATGACCATCCATCCCTAAACCCCACCACATGAGGCATCACCTAGAAAGTGATGGGAGTTTTGATAGCAGTGTCGGATTGCTAGAAGTGGAGCGTTAATTGAGAGGTGTTAAAATCATAGCATCTAGCTTTGCATCAGTACATCTCAAAACACTTTAAGAAGGTGAATAATTTTTATCCCCAATTTACATAATTGAAAATGAGGTATGGGGATGTGATTTACACAAGGTCATTCAGCAAGCCAGTGGCAGAATAAAAATAGATCCATTTTGTATATCTCTCCTTTAGGATCATGCTAGTTCACACCACAGCATTTCTCATCAGAGCAGATAGGCAATGCAAAACCTCTCACAACCTTTGGCAAAGCAAAAGCTTAACACTTGGGACAGTTTTAGAAAATAAGTCCCCTGCCCCTCCTCCTCTGTTGTCTATCTAATTTGTTCATTCCAGGATTTGACTCAAGTCAAAACCACCCATAAATTACTCCCAGACAAAAACCTCCTCACATCTTACAGATAAACTACTCCTGTGCAAAACCACTTAACAGCTCAGAGTGAAGATATAACAGTCTCTCAGATGATATTCTTGTGATTGAAGTGCATTTTCAGTTTTATTGAGGTGTACTTGATGCAAAAGCATTTAACAAAGGTGCAGGATAATTTGTCCCCAAGAGAAGCAAAGGAGGCCTGTAGAAAAGAGCAGCTTTTACAGAACTGATAATCCTACAGCTACATCTGGCCTTTTGGTCTCTTTGCACTCTATAGTGAAGGTTTCTCTGCAGTTACAGGAGATTGGGAGGAAATGAATGACTGTGCAAGGTCAACACTCAAGTCTCTGCCTTCTCTCTAAGTCTGCTGTTTTGTTTGCTTACTTTTTTAAAAAAAAATCACCTTTTGTCAGCTCTGGACTGTGAGATCTTTGCTGTGTCTTCTGGTTGTGCTGTAATGCCCGTAGCACATCTTTGTGATAGGACTGTAGAGAGCAAGGAAGAAACTCGCTGTTGAAGAGCGAAGAAGCTGCATGGCAAATGAGGGGAGTTCTGCAGGTCAGTGTTAGGGTCTCCTGAGGACCTGAAGCTGGATTTGGGCAATCTGAAGGACTAAGAAACCATGACACAGTTGCTGGTGTGCTCAACAGCTCTATATTTGCATGCCCATTTGAGCCTTCTCTAAGGTGTTGACTTCAATCCGTTCAGAAAGATGTAGGAGTTGACATTGCCTTCCTCTGTACTGAGGCACCAACAGAACCAGGGGGATGATGGACTCTCCTCTCCTTGGGCAGTTTTACACATCTATTTCTCTTCCTCTCACTTTTTATTTAAAGAGGAAACTATTTAACAAATCTTCCCCATGGATCAATAAAGTTTATGAGGCAACAGTTAAGCGCTGAGAAGAGATCTTAGAAAAGCCCCCTTCAAGTCTGATAGCTGAGCTAATAAAGGGCTAAAAGGGCAGATCTTTAGGGTTTTTTTAATAATTTATGGACTACAAGTGCCCAAAAGGCTTGGAATCATGTCCATGAATTGCAGAAACATACATCTGGGAAAGGTATGTTCTGTGAGTTCAAGGTTTGGGGAATTTACAGTCTGATCCAAGACACTGCTCCTTGAAAAGGTAGTTCCTTCAGAGAAAGAAAAGGAAAAACAAGGGTATTCTAATGTTTTTTAGTTGGGTTCAGCTCAAGATAGGGGAATAAGATTCATTCTCCATTGGAAGACTCACCCAAAAGCAATCACTGGGGCAGTTAGGTTATTTAAAACTCAATTAGACAATGTCATAGCAGTTGGTGTGATTAAGAGAAAGGCCCTGTTGAGGCAAAGAAGAAGCTGGGCTGCACCACCTTGTTATTTACTTCTGCCTTTGCTCCTATAATAAGACAGAGAAGTCTGCTTTACCCATAATTAAATCCTTCCTGGCTCTCCTTGGTGGATGGCAATGGAGTTAATCAAGAATCTGAAATTAGTGACTTAATAAAAACTGCTTAATATCTGTTTTCAAATCTACTCAGGCAGATGAGGGAGCAAAATCCTCCAGATTTCTTATAACTCCTTGTTACAAGGAGAAAAGGCAACAAAAAAAAAAAGAAAAAAGAAAGAAAGAAAGAAAAAAAAGATTTTCTAGGTAAATAATTCCATTATTGAGATACTGAGGAACTTAAAGTCATTCTTCCAGAATGGTGATTTAGTCTTTAAACCAGAGAAAAAATTGAGGCCTATATTTAGAAAGCCAGCATTTCTACAGACCTACAGATACTGATCTTGCATAAATGTAGAAGTAAATGAACAGAGATATGAGAAAATACATAGTGCCTATCTGAGATCAGGAGATGGGGAGTCTGGAAACGATTAAATTTGCTCAGGGAGTCTAAATATATTAGGTCGAACATCAGTATCTCAAAGGAAACAAGGGCAAGATAAAAAGGCATGAAGTAAAACTTGACTAAATTCCATTCACAGCAATTCATTGTTACCAGACTCTCGCTGGTGAACTCTATACATCTAAAAAATCAGGAATAAGTTCCTTGAAATTACAGTTGTGAAGTCTCTAAATTGCTTGTTTTCAAATGAGCTCCAACGTCCTCCCTAGTCAACTTTACTGAAGTCAGAGGAATTAGATGGGGGCTTCATTCCTCTTTTATATCTCACACAGAGATGCTACACAGCAGTTTTTGTGGGAAAAAACTGCATTTTAAAACATTAAAGTAGGACCATAAAACTGACATATTTTTCCAGAGGAGGCTAATGCAGTGTTTGCAATTTAAAGACCTTCTGACAGTCTTTGCCGTTGCAATTACTGCCTCATCAACTCTGAACACACCATTGAAGTAAAATTTAAGTGAAAGGAGACACAAAAGTGGGATGTGAACTGAGAACAAAGCCACTGAAGCAAAACTTTACTGGTGGGGCTTGGATGCTGAGCTGGACTTCATGGCAAAGTAGCCACCTTGGGCTAGCCATTTAAATAAATTTTAACCCAAAATGGGGGCAGGGTGGTTGACTTCTTGCTGGCACTAGGAAATGTTTGAAAGGAAAAGAAGCCCTGTGAGGATTAGTAGTTTCCTTAACTAGCCCATAGGTGCTGAAAGCACCTAATGTGAATCAAAGCAGGCTGATGCTGTTATTAAAGCTGATTATTAAGAAAATTAGGAAAATAACATGTTCCAAGTGTTCAGCATGTGAGAAGCAATGGGGTGAGGTCTTCCACAGACCACTGGCAGAGAGATGTTTCATCCAAAAAAAGAAAAAAAGCCAAGGAAAGAATGATCAACATCTGATGCCTCAAAGTGATGGTAAATACAAGCACATTTTTATTTCATACCCCAAATCCCCCAAGCATCTGACAAAAAACATACACAACCCTCAACCCCTGACCCTACTACTCCTTTCCAAAAAACAGAGCCAAAAATTTCTAACTAGTGGCACAGCCAATTTATATAAATTCTATAGAGAGAGCAGGCATATATGCAAAGGATAGCTATAGCCTGGGATCCCAGCAGTAATAAATACTCTACCCACCCAACAAACTGTCATGCTGCTTTGTGTGAAGTTTTAGATAGGATATGCCTTTCACATGACTAATGCAAAAACAATGAAGACAACATATGTTATGATTTAAACTACAGTTGTCCTTACTAGGGGGAAAAACAAGTACATTTTTTGACGAACAAAACCTGTGTATGTTGTTTGTCCAAAGCTTCACCCTGCAGTCAGCTAGGTCTGGTAAAAAAACCTGTTAACTGTTATTTATGAATGGAAACCAGAGGTATGAGGGAAATGAGGAAAAAGAATATGAGGTTGCAATGTATATCTATATTCATAAATATGAAGTATTTTTTCAGGTTCTGGACACATGTTTTACTACTTTAGCTGATTTGTGGTGGCTATCTGGGTACATGCTTTCAGCCCACAGCAAATTTGAAGTAATCGAGCCTATTTACTGCTGAGCCTAAGGCTCAGCTCTGTTATTTCCCTTTGCCACTAACCAAGAGCATGCAGATCGTGATTACCATAGCTCAGCTGCAATGTGGTAACTCCCCAGCATCATCAGTGGCAGAGAGAAGGTGAACCCTGATCACTTGTGCAAGAAGGAAAAGGCAGCAAACCTGTCTAGATTATCAGGATTCGCCTGTCACTCAGTGGAGAGCAGACCCATGGACCCATTGCCATGGGATGCTCTGGGTGCTAAACGTCTCCTGGAGAGTCTGGACTTGAAAATTAACTGGAAATTACTTAATGGTCAAAAATCATATCTAGTTCAGGAGATGCCCTGAGCTATGCATAGTAAAATGCAGAGGATTGGGGAAGGATTACACACACTCACTCATTTCCTCCTCTTCCTCAGGCATCCAATGATGGATGCTGCTGTTTGAAACAGCTGCTGGGCTTGACAAACCCTCTGTCTGACCCAGTTCTTATCTTCCTACATCCCAGTCTGTTCGTGTGCCTGAGCCCTAAGGATCAGCTCTGATCCCGTGGGTCTGTTTCATTCTGTTAGCATGACCAATCCCTGGGGAGCCACAATGCCTCTTGAGGAAAATGTTCTCTTTGTAGACATTTTAGCTGGTAATATATTTGAAAACTAATCTGCAAGTCCATGTTAATTTCTTGCTGCTCTCACAAGGACATCCGAACCACCCTTGCAACTACAGAGATGCCTGTTTGGTGAGCTAAAACTAAATGTTTTCATTTCCATTTCTGCACCTAAGTGGTAGATTCAAGGAGTAAGTGTTTTTGCAACTAAAATCAGGTAAAAGCAGCTCCCTTACTGCATTCAGCACCATCTATATAACATGGTGGTACAGAGGTTAATCAACTAAATTGTCCTGTGTTGTGGAAGTGATAAATATTAGCCCAAAGCTTGCAGTGTTTGGAAATAAACAATCTCCTTAGGTAGATGGTTGTATTCCCCATATTTCACAATAGACAGAGGATACAAGAAGATTCCTTTCCTTTCCTTTCCTTTCCTTTCCTTTCCTTTCCTTTCCTTTCCTTTCCTTTCCTTTCCTTTCCTTTCCTTTCCTTTCCTTTCCTTTCCTTTCCTTTCCTTTCCTTTCTTCTCCTCTCCTCCCCTCTCCTCTCCTCTCCTCTCCTCTCCTCTCCTCTCCTCTCCTCTCCTCTCCTCTCCTCTCCTCTCCTCTCCTCTCCTCTCCTCTCCTCTCCTCTCCTCTCCTCTCCTCTCCTCTCCTCTCCTCTCCTCTCCTCTCCTCTCCTCTCCTCTCCTCTCCTCTCCTCTCCTCTCCTCTCCTCTCCTCTCCTCTCCTCTCCTCTCCTCTCCTCTCCTCTCCTCTCCTCTTTTTGTTTTGTAATAAAAATAAGGAAGAAAACTTGCAGTGGGAAGAGTCTGACCCTGAGGTAGCATCTTTTATTAGTATTGCATGAGATGCACCCTTCCTCATCTGCCACAACTTTGAGAAGACAAGAACATGATGGCCAAGATGAGCCCATACTAACATACAACATAACATTGTCAATGCAAGATCATCTCTTTTAGATGAAGATGAGCTGGGATGAGATGTCATCACAGCAGTGTGAGTGATGCATTTGTTACAAGATGCTGCTTAGTACCTGATTAACAACACAAATAACTATGACAGCACTGCTCTGCTGTTTATGAAACCTGTCTGGCTGTCCAGCAGCAGGGAAACATCAGAATCTCTCTTGGTAGGGCAATGCACACTCACCATATGATGCAGTGATTTTAATAAAAATAGACACAGATTTTTTACTTCTGTCTTCTAAAGCTCACTATCTTACACCAGGCTGCATTACCCTCCGTGTTGGTGTCAGACTGAGAGCATTAATTGGTCAGAAAATGCCATACTGGCCTGTGAAAAGGCACTGCACTAATAGAGCTGGTGTGTTGGGATAACAGGCTGGATGGCTTTGTTTTGGAGGAGCTGTCATTATCTGTGCTGCAGTGGTGGCCGTAAGCTCTGTCTGAGGCTGGGGACCCATTAGAGCAGATAGTACACCAGCATGTGGGGAGACAGTCTCCTGCATGAAGAGGGTATGTCCAAACAGGCAAGGAGGTGAAAATGTTGTCCTGACCTCTCCCACCCCCCAACTCACTGCCCTGACCTTTGTTGTCGTGCCAGATCCGCACTTTGCAGAGATCTCCCAGGCTCAGCATGTCTGAGAAGTTGAATTCATCCATCTGGTTCCTCTCAAACTTGTTAGACTTGTTGGATTCCTTCAGAGCCAGGGTCCCGCTGTCCCCATTCTCCCCAAACAGGATCAAGGACACGTTGGCATCAGTACCTGCTCCTGGAAGGAGAGAGCAAGGCACATCGTCAGAAGCCAGCCTGCCATGTGGGGCTGACACCCAGCCTCCAACTGCACAGAAACAGGGGCAGCACAGAATCCCAGAATTGCCTGGATTGGAAAAGCTCTTTAAGATCATCAAATCTAACCATGAACCCAACACTGACCAGTCCCCGACTGACCCATATCCCTCAGCACTGTGTCTACACGACTCTTCAATCCCTCCAGGGATGGGGACTCCACCACTGCCCTGGGCAACCCCTTCCAATGTCCAGCAAAGACAGGCTGGAAGAGGCTGCGATGATGCTCAGGTTTCTCTGGTAGCAGCCAAAAAATTTCAGTGAATTTGAGCAGGATCCTGCAAAGAGGACACCTCATGGCAGCTGACAAGCCAGCCTTTCTAGCCTGTCCCCCAAATACAGGTGGAACCTTTTGCCCTTGCATTTGAAGTACGGTGAGCAGGATGACCGCAGTGCTAATGGCAAACAGTGGTATCTGCTCCTGATGGAGCACTGTGCATCACATTGCTTTGTAGAGCATGTCAGTGTCACGACCCCCTGTTTTCCAAGGTGGCTTGGGAAACAAAGTGACTTACCCAGCAACATGCAGTCAACTATGGAAGAGCATTAAATAATATATTTTAACTTTTCTCACTACCAAGTGTTAGTACACATTGGCCTGGGCTTCCCAGTAGGCCACAGCCCCTTTTACACACTGTGGTCTCCTTCAGCAGCCTCGGAATCTCCTCCACACTGTCCCAGGACACTTCACCTGGGGTCTGTCTCTGATATTCTCCCTGTGTTGTATGGCACAGGGAACTGAAAACAAAGTACAGATCACCAACCAGACCACTATGGTTTCTTGTGGCCTGCTTTGCCCTCCCATAAATCTTCTTTTATATTCCTGTTTCTCAAAATATTGTCCATGCTGCATTTAATGGAAAAAGTCCTAGTATGGGGCTAGTTTGCCTCACCAACTCCCACCTCTTCTTATGTATATGTTAGGAAAACAATAATTTTTGTTTTAATCTTTATTACCTGTTATTGAATTTTGTATGCCCATGACTGCCCATATTTCGCTGCAGATATTTTCCTGATTTTTGGAAACTTCAAGGCCAAATCATCACCTGCAGTGACCTTGAACATTTTAGCTGAAGTTTTTACAACAATTTTACCTGGCACTATTTATAATTTGACTGAAATTATTGTTTTTTATTTTTGATGCCACAATAAAAACACTGGTTCACAGAAATAAATTTGATTCCATGTGGGCAGACATTCATTGCTAAGTCAGAACCAAAGCTCTCAAATTTTGGAAAATGAAAATGAGATTGTCAAATCCAAATCTGTTTTATAAAGAAACTCAGCATCTGCTGCCCTTGTTTAGATAGTCCAGCTTTGAAAACTCTAACCACCTGCCAAGTCATTTCTTACACAAGAGGGTCACAAATCCACTTTGGGCCACAGTATTTCCCACAGCTCCATTTGCAACACAATGCAGAAACAAATTTGGGGAGAGTGAAAACTTTTTGAGAAAGCTACCACCTCTTTGGGATAATTATTTTAATACAGAAATTAGGAAGAAATGACAACTTTTCTTATAGAACAACTTAAAAAAAAATAAAAGAAGAAAAAAAAGAGTAGAAAATGAGTCACAGAGAGAAAAAGCAAAGCAGTACTTGGTGTTCACGTGAAAAATTGCCTATATTAAATTTGGACTAATTTTCAGCAGTTCCCTGGGAAGGACTAAAGAAGGAAGAGAAAGCATCAGGGATTCAGGCAGTTCATCTGGCAGTACCTTTTATGACCCTAAAGCTTGCTGAAGTGAGGAACAAAGCAAACTAAAGTCCATTTCCTTAGGAGGAGCAGGCTCCCAATTAATGCAAGGTCTCAAAAAGCACAGAACCAACTGTTTCTTAGCAAAACCTTCCCTGCAGGAAGAAGCTTATGAAGGCCTCATGCCGTGACATTTCCCTCACAAGCAATTAGCAGGAGATGGGAAAGAAAGAACAGAAATTGCTGAATCAATGTACATTTCACTTATTTGGGTCTCTCGGGTTTGTTTTTTTGTTGTTGGTTGGTTGGTCAGTCAGGGGGTTTGGGGTTTTGTTGTTGTTGGTTTTGGTGGTTCATTGAGGGTTTTTTTTTTTTTGTTATTGTTAATTCCAGGAAACTATTAGGCACATTTAGGAACTGTAACAACTTTGACAAACGAAGAAGTGAAGGTAATGTGGTTGCACAAGCCTTAAGTGGTAGAGTACAGTAGCTCATGGGTTGATACTGGGGTCTACAGCACTCAACTTCATCATCAACACTCTAAACAATGACAGAGTGCATCCTCAGCAAATTTCCAGATAACATCAAATTTAGAGGAGTGACTGACATGCTAAATGGCAGAATTCCAACCCAGATGAACCTTGAGAAACTTGAGGACTGGGTAAGTAGAAATCCCATTAATTTTACCAAGGAGAAATGTGAAGTTCTGTGTCTGGGGGAATAAACTCTGCACATGTACATGCTGGGTAGTTGAAGAAGATCCAGAAATTACAGCAGAAATATTCATATTCAGGTTGAATCTGAGCTAATAGCAAATTGTCAGTGTTCAATGCAAACTATGTGTTTGGCTACATCAGGAGCAACGTGGCCAGCAGCAGAAGGGAAGCTCTTATTCACTTTACTCAGCACTGAGGAGCACATACTTAGACCTTGGTGCCAGTTTGGGTCCCTGGGTCATGTTGAGACACTGAAGAGGGCTCAGCAGATGTTTGCCAAGATGGGCAGGAGCTGGGGCACACAGCATTGAGGAGAAGCCAAGGGAGATGAGATGGGCAGGTGAAAAAGAGCCGCTTGACCACATGGAGAGACAGTGGTAATGATGACAGGGTCACATGCGGACCATAACCCAAGG
Organism: Caprimulgus europaeus; assembly: GCA_907165065.1. The sequence continues at coordinate 78,460,413 of OU015527.1, forward strand.
AGCCACAGCCACCACTTGCTGAGGACATTCAGGTTGGGCATCAGAAAAAAAAAAATATTTATTAGGAAAATGGTACAAGTCTGGATCAGGTGCCTGTGCAGGTGGTGGCATCACCATCCCTGCAGCTGTCAGAGACTCAGCTAGATGGAATCTTAGCTAATTTGACCTAGTGCTGGCAATAGTCCTTTGAGCAGGAAGATGGATGAAATAACCTCCAGAGGCCCCATCCAACAAAAGTGTCTATGATGTTATGATTCTTATTGAACAGCTGCATCATTTTTAAACAAACTGTAGGCTTGACTCACAGCCTTCTGAGGTCAAAGAATGTCCTTCTTTTGACTTAACAGAGACTTGGATAAGGCACTAGGAACTGACACCAACTGTCCTAAATTGTGTAATTTGTAGGCTGTTGCTGAGCAGACAACATAATAATTAATCTTCTAAGAGTACAGATAAAAACCTCCTGCTTTGTTAATACTTGGAAAATGAGAAAGCAGTATTTATTCTTTCTTCATTTTTAATTGTATTACCATGTATATCATGTCTGCATATGGAACACAGAAAATCTGTGTAAATTAAAATTAACAGGTGAGGACATTTTTGTGCCACAGAAAGAGCCATCAGCTGGACAGGGTGCTGGGCCATTTTGTCTAGACCATGCTTTTGGCAAGGAAGATTGGACCAGATGATCCTTGAGGTCCCTTCCAACCTGGTATTCTGAAATTCTAAATAAACAAGATTGATTCTCTTCCCTGTGGAGTATTGTTGTCCCTAGACAGTGTCAGTGTGGCAGGAGATGGTATAACGTGCTTATACTAACTGTCAACACCATTCTTCCTGAATAAATAAATAATAATAAAACACCTTTCTTCCTGAATTGGTCCAACCATGAGTGATCGTGGAATACACAACAATCAAAGAGGGGAGATGGTTCATGACTTGTACCCTCTTTAGATAAGCTGGATAAAGTTTAGCATCATGTCAGTGCACTGTATGATCTAATCATAAACAGACTCTTTGAAACCCCTCTGTAATCTGTCCTTTCCTACTGGTTGTCTTTGTTCATAATGAAATAAAATGTTTCATCATTAATACCCGTCATCCTTCATTCAATGGGAAGGGCAGATCTGTCTGCTGTTGCTGTCGTCTTCTATTCTCCTCTCATTTCTATTTCCACTGCCTTTGTGAGTTAGGGCTGCATTTCACAAAAAGGTCACAGAGAGATCTACCATTATATTGGATTGCCAGACACATAAACAAATCTTCCTCTCTCTTTTGTTTTTCGTATTTCACTGCATGTTTTTCAGACAAGCAGCAGGCAGAGCAGATGACAGATAAAAAATGTTGAGGTGGCATGAAGACACTCTGCCAGCGGAATTTTGATATTCTCAGATCAAACCTCACAAGCTGCATAAATTATGACTGATAAATCCAGGGTGGGGGAAAAAAAAAAAGAAAAAAAAGAAAAAAAACAGCAAGAGAAAGAGGTAGAGATCAGGAGGTGATTATGTGCACTGGTGTGGCAGAATCCCCTTAAGAAAGTCAACCCTTCAAACAAGGTATCTACAAGAAAGTGTATAGGTTGCCCCATTTTGGCATGAGGCAGCTTGTATGTGCTTGCAGCTTTCATTCAGCAGCCTGACAGAAGTTCTCATGAAAAGAGGCAGAGATCCCAGGAAATGACATAGAAATCCCACTTCTTGGCTCTTGAAGCTCTCCAGCTTTCTTTATACACTGTTCCACCTCTTCTAGCTGGTGTGCATTTAGGGATGTTACTCATGGCCTTAGACAAATGGTCTCAAAACACTTTGAAAAGGAGGGTGAATTATTGCTCCTCTCTTTGGGCAAAGTAGATAGTGCTGACCAAATACCTGGGTCCACCAGCTTTGACCATAGTCTGGTTTTCCACCTTATGTGGTTGGACTTGATCTAAAAAGGGGGCTCCTGACCATCGCAATGTGGTCTGGCAATAACTTCTGTTAAGGTTTCTTCAGAGGAAGAAGCAAGCAGTCAAATATAGGCCTTGAGTCTAAGTATTTTATGACCAATGCTCAGATGAGGACAAATTCTACAGGACAACATTGTCATGATCAAGAGTCAACCAAAATTGTTGTGTTCCAGGATAACAGAGCTAAATTATTCTTTTTTAAACATAATTTCAAGTTAAGCAGGAGATATTTTCCATTGCTAAAAGTCAAACTTCATACCATCCACCATGGACATACCTCCAACATCACTGGTTTTAACCTGCAGAGTGTATGTCGTGTCCTCCATCATCTGCTCATCATTTATCACAGCTGGCATCTCACACACAAGACTTCCCCTGTCATTTTTCAGCTTTGACAGCCATTCACCATAGGTAAATGTGGCCACTTCTTGATTAGTCAGGTTCTTCAGGATGATCTGTGAAGAGCCAAAATAAGGGAAAAACTTAACCTAAACTTCTGCTACTACTTGAATGAAGGCAAAGATCAAATTTATACAGTGCACAATCTGTTAGGACATGGGTAGAGACTGGTCACAGCTTCAAAACCTCTGCTGAGCTCTGCTGGGATAAATGGAGCTCTCTCCTATGGACAATATTTTTTGTGGTGACTTATCCTAAGAAATGGTTTTCATAATATTGGACTTTTCCACACTTTGGGTAAAACATAGGAAGAAATTTGCTCCTCTCACATAAGTTATGGACAAAGCTCACCTCTGAGAGAGCCAGACTTTTCCTGGAAGCTAGTCTAGAATCAACTCCAAAGAAGTAAAAGTGAATTATTAAAACCATCACTACCTCTCCTTGAAGTACACAGTATCTTTCTTTCACCTACCTCTTCTGTGCAAACACAGAGCAATCATTGTAGAGGTATGCAAACCAACCCCAAACAAGTTAAAGCAACGCACAAGATGAAATTAGGCCAACAGAACTTGATGCTTCACACACTTCTCCCTCTGGGAAAAGGTGGCAGAACAAACAGTATGCAACAGATATTAGTCACACTGTCTAATGTGTCATGGGAAGGAGCTCAGATGCTGTGGCGATAAGAACAAAATAGGAACCTATTTAGAACAAGCTAGTGAGCCACTCCAAAAAATACCTAATAAAATACCCACTTTTATGTGTCCTGTTGAATGTGGGTTCATGAAGCATCAGTCCATTAGGACAGAGGCATTACACTTGCCTACAGCAAAAACCTACCAGTAAATCCTTACTAAACTGGGGGAGATGGAGGGAAGGGAGGAGACAGGGCTGCGAATTAACATTTTTGTTATCATCTAACAGAAATGGAAACCATACCCGAGTGAAGCATTGGCTCAAGAAACTGTCTTGCAAGGCACATCTCTGCAAAGGCCATGGAAACATGAGCCCAGACGCACTGGAGAAGTGTGACACGGTATTAAGAAGAAATAAATCAGGGACTCGTGGGAAATATTAAGTTAAAAGGAACACCTGAAGGTGTCTAGTCCCACCTCATGCTCCAAGCAGGGCTAACTGCAAGGCTGTGTACAACTGAGTTTTGAAAATCTCCAAGGGTCAAGATTCCCCAGCACTGTGGACCTCCATCCTAGAACTGTATCACTGTCATTGGGAAGACTTTTTTTCCTTTTATCCGATCAGGATTATCCCTGTTGCAATTTGTGTCCATTGCTTCATGCCCTTTCACTGTTCATGTCTGAGAAGAGACTGGACTGATGGTCTCTGTAATCTCCCTTCAAGCAGCAGAAGACTGAAATTAAATTCCTCTTTAGCCTTTTAGTCTCAAGGCTTAAAAACTCCATTTACCTTAGCCTTTCCTAGTATGCCTTATGCTTCAGCCCCTTGACTATCTTAGTGACCTTTTGGTGCACTCTCATATATCAGCCTAAGAAACTTATAAAACTTATCTTGAGATAAAGTGTGCTCAAATTCTGTCCTCAAACTGCATGCATCCCAGTCCATGCACTTCTGTTGACCTCGAGCAAGCTTTGGTGGAGCCTTTAGTTGTTCAAAAAAAGAACATTGCTCCAGGTTATAAAAACATGATTTTAAAGTGGGCAGTAGCTACACCAAAGCTCTGTGCATAGTACAGTTCCATGGGTGGGACACTGATTTGGGGTTTTCTTTCTACCTGATACTAAACAGGGATCTATAACACTGCACCTTCATCCCAGAGGCACAGGACATTTTGGGCTGTTGAAGCTGTCCCACTTTTCTAAAAAGCTACTTATTCACAGCAGGTGACATTATTACTTTGTGGTCAAAAATCTCCTCTGTGAGTCAAGGGATGTTGAATCAAATATTTGCTTTGAACCAAGCAGAATTCAGACCTCCACCGCCCCAGCTGGTGCCCTCTCTACTGGGGCACAGACCAGAAGGAAGCCTCCTCTTTCAAGGATATCTGAACTATGTCTACATCTTCCTAGGAGTATAGTCTATAAACTTTTCTTTGGCTAAAACTTGCAAATTTGAATAATGAATAATTTCAGGCTGACTGAAAATGTCTTTTTTCCCCCTTGGTGTATAAACTGCTGGAAAAGGTTCAGCCAGCTCTACCTCTGCCCTGCTCAGGAATGACAGTGACACTCTTAGCAGCAAAATGTCCTGAGTAAAGCTTGCAGGAAAATGTCAGGAAAGCAGTGGGGGGTAGAATCAGATTAGATTTGCCAGCTGGAGAGCACTCAAAGACAGAGAGATAAGACCTCTCACAAATAACCACCCCATGCCCAACGCTCCAGATGCTGTCTGGGAAAAACTGTCTGACTACTAAAACCACCAGAGCAAAATGCCCTCTCTTTCCACCCCCAGCCTCTCACCCAAGATGAGTGATTTCATCTATATGCAGCTTCATGTAAGCAGCTATCACAGACAAAGCCAGCAGCCTCAGCTATCTCCTTCTGGGATGGTGCTCCTGGAGAGGAGCAGGCAGGAGTCAGAGATTCATTTTATGACCTTCATTCACTCAGGAGAGATGACAGCAGGGATATCACAGCAAGACCCCACCAGCAGTGCTGCATCCAGTTCTGAGGCCACCAACAGCAGAAGGACATGGATCCACTGGAGCCAGGCCAGAGGAGGCCACCAGGATGATGCCAGGGCTGGAGCAGCTCTGCTGTGAGGACAGGCTGAGAGAGTTGGGGCTGTTCAGCCTGGAGAAGAGAAGGCTCCGGGGAGACCTTCTAGTGGCCTCCCAGTACCTGAAGGGGCTGCAGGAAGGCTGGGGAGGGACTTTGGCCAAGGGCAGAGAGTGACAGAACAAGGGGTGATGGCTTGAAAGTGGCAGAGGGGAGATGGAGCTGAGATGTGAGGAAGAAATTGTTTGGTGTGAGGGTGGTGAGACCCTGGCCCAGGTTGGCCAGAGAAGCTGTGGCTGCTCCCCCCGGAAGTGTTCTCGGCCAGGTTGGATGAGGCTTTGAGCAACCTGGTCTAGTGGAAGGTGTCCCTGCTGCTGGCAGGGGGGTTGGAACTGGATGAGCTTTAAGGTCCCTTCCAGCCCAAACCATTCTACAATTCTATGGAGGCAGTAAGAAAGCTGAGGCAGGCTGATTGCTGTCACAACATGGGTACATTGCATACCTTACCCATCACAAACCATCTAAACACTGGGCATCCAGCCTAAGCACTTCATATTGGCCCTCCCTTTGGTCAGTGGTCAGAGCTTGGGCATCACCAGGGAAGCAAGGCACCCCACCCAAGCTGGGAACAGCTAAACAGGCATCCAAGGCATCTCTCCCTCTCTCAGATCTATCTCTGTTCTGACTACAGAGAAGGCTTAAATAGTCTCGTAGAAGAGGGGAAAGCTGCACGTGGATTTTTCAATGACTAAAATAGCACAAGATGAATCCCATCCTACAAGGAGGTGTTTGTGGGTGTTGCACACACATAGGATGATGAAGGATTTTGATTTGAATCATGAAGGTCAAGAAAGTCATCTCAGGGAGCTGAGCTAAGGTTATTTTCCTTTTTTGTCTGTTCCTCTGAGAAAAATTAGCTATTGCTTAGCAATGAGGTTGCTCTTTTACATTGCATCTAAATTATTTTTTAGGATACTTCAAACTTGCTGTGGATATCCCTTATGCTTTTAAGCTCACATGTTACCTCTGATTATGCAAAGCTTCTAACTGGGCTGTAGAACACCTATAGAAATGAAAAGGAAGCAGGAGCAGTACGTATGAATAAAATGTTGATAATTTGCCTTGTGGCTGAGCAAACATCATAGCTGACAGGAAGTTTAAACCAGCAACTTGAAATTAATTTTGTGCTGTATACTGCAACAGAAAAGTCTGACATGTCTGATCATTCGATTTACTTCAACCCAGACTTCTCCCAGCTGCAGTGTAAAACACGCTCCATAGGGGCTCAGACCCAACTAACATCAAAATACATAGGTCCTGGATTTCATCTTTAAAGACTCAACCACATGTTTTTATGATTCTGTTGCATGTCATTATTTTTCACTTAAAAACAGGGTCTTCTGACTGTAAAACAAAAAGACTTTGTTCTATTGCAAAGAACAAATCAGCTTCAGCTATAACGAATTGTCTCAAATTCTCTTAATCTCCCTCATATAAAGGAAAAAGAACAGAATAAAGACAAAGTCCCACATTCAGGATTACTTGTGACGTCTGAATGCAGTGCAATTAGTGTTTCATTAAGACAGCTTCTTATCTGCCTGGCTTTGACAGCACTAAGTAACATTAAAATTCTGAGGAAGCAACCCTGCAGAATTCAGCAGTCTTACAATCCCTGTTATTTCACTCACAGAGCTCTCATCCCTTCTTATTTCCAGCTTTTCAACTTCATATCTAAGACTCTGGGCAGCAGGTGAAATCATCATGTGGACTGAGGAACTGGCTATCTAAGGAGAAGGTTTCCAAAGTAAGCATTTAGATAAGTTTCCTAATTATAAGTCACTAATTTTTCACACTGAGGGTGGTGAGACACTGGCCCAGGTTGCCCAGAGAGGTGGTAGAAGCCCCATCCCTGGAAACATTCCAGGTCAGGTTGGACGGGGCTCTGAGCAACCTGATCTGGTTGAAGATGTCCCTGCTCACTGCAGGGGGGTTGGACTAGATGACTTTAAAAGGTCCCTTCCCACCTAAACCATTCTTTGATTCTATGATTCCATCATTCTATGATTCTATTCTCTGATTTTTAAGAAACATAGAGCAAGTGGTAGCTTGATGTGGAAGGACAGGAGATTCAGCATTAGGTAAGAGGAAAATACCCAAACTCTGTGTCTCTTTCAGCAGAGGTGAGATCAGAAAGTGTTGCTCAGTTTCAGAGAGTTTTTGGTACGTCTTTCTGTCCCTAACAATAACCAATAATATTCGTTCTGGCCCAATGCATCACTAATCAAACTTTGTTCCATCTAGAGGATTAAATATCAGTGTTTAAATCTTATTGCCACTTTTGGTGCAGTTTGAATCTTTGGCACCAAGTTCATTACTTTGCTGAGATTCTGAATGAAATTTCATTTCATCTAGATGGAAAGAAAAAAAAAAAGAGACTACTTCGCTGCTTGTAAATTGAATCTTTTGGCTGTGTAAAACATCATTGATAATTCATGCATTTTAATTGGTATTTATGCACTTCTATTTCTGGTAAACTAAAAGCAGTATAAATTATGACCAGAAACAGTTTACAAAAAGACCAAAGAGAATTAAAAAGATAATTTATTGTTATTTTAATAGATCAAGAAAACTGAGAATATTCTGTAGATAAATGGAGCAACAAATGGTTAATTACAGGGTTGATGGCTTAATCTAGCTTCTCATTTCACTGTGCTAGTTAGCACGAACTGTGAACCATCTGTCTGAGAGTTTAGCACTACCCCCACAAGTATTTCATTATGCAGTTTTAATACGCACTTTTGACAGAAATGGGAATGGGCTCAGATCAGTTTTCATGTCACACCAGGCTACATAAGTTTTCAAGGCTGGAATACAAATCAGAGAACACAAATCCTTCCTCCCCTCTTCCTGAGCACTCCGGTTCTCATTCTCTGCCTGGGAAAGCAAACGCTCTGCTTTACCTGTGCATGGAAGGTGGGAAATAAAACTAATAAATAAAGTTTGCTGTTATCACTGGAGCTGGAAGGTCCCACATGCTCTATTTCTCTAAGAAAAATAGAAAGTACTGGTACAATTTTCAAAAGCTTCTAAAATCCTGGTCTCAAAGAGATGCATGCATGATCTGCTCGTTGCTACTGTAAAGCTTTAAGAGAGACATAAACTTGGTCCAAATAAGAGACATTTTTGCCCATTTCCCTATGAAAGCCTTGCTTTGGGTAGGACAGTCCAGCAGGATGGGGAGCTGGCAACAGGAAGGTGGGCTGTCACTGAAAGATGCCACTGTCCCTTGCCTTTGAGCTATTGTTACTTCATGACTGCAAGATCTGGAATGTCTCTGGATGAATAAGCTTTATTTGATTTCATTTTATATGAATATGATTTATAAAACTCAGGGGAAAGTATCGGGGAACTGGCAAAGGGAGTTTGACCAAGATGACTGAATCAAATCAGAGAACAGATTGAGTTATTCCTTAGGCACAGAGAGAAGAATTACATGTCTGTGGAGTATATTCAGAAGATATATGCTGGAGGTCTAATGCTTTGGAAAGCTGCACAAGAGTTGTTGAGGAAAAAGTTAGAAGTGGCAATGCTGAAGTGCAAAAAAATACTGCACCACAGAAATGCTTTTTAGATTGTGCTAAGGTAGGTGAAGAGCAGTTCATCACTTGACTGGAAACTGGTGGTCACCTAGGACCAGTGTTTAGAAACACATTATTTATGGGAAAATGCAGGATAGTTTCAGACTAGTTGGAAAGGGTAAAGGACCCACCAAAAAATCATGCACGACTCTTTCTGACCATGAGTTAAGCTGTTGAGTCTTGATCTATTCTCATAAAAAGTCAAGATGTAGAAATCCACAAGGATATCTACTCCAGAAAAAGCAAGCCAAAAAAATGCAGCAGAAAAGTGTTCCTCCCTTAACAACATCCGATGGCGTAGAATCAGCTCATCACTCCATCTCTGTCTTAGAAATATAATTACAGGGACCAATAACAAGCAAACTACATTTTACTGCCGAAATATAATTGATGTTTACATGGGGTTTGTGGTTTGGTAGGGAAGATAAAGGTAAGCACTATGCTTTTGTGCAAGACAGGACACCAGGGAAAAATACAATCAACAGAAATGGTGGGAAATATTTTGTGTGCTCCATTCGAAATGCAAGAAGAAAATGACACTTACTTGTATGAAGAATAAAAGAAAGAAATCTGCCTCTGTGCTAGAGGGAGAAGGGTAGAGAGGAGATGGAATGCTTCATCTGAAAAGATGGATTATTTGGAAATGTCCCACCCAGCCCAGGCCCACCTGGCAGAGGGGGATTGACTCTTCCATGGGGTCAGAGTGTGGCAGGTGTCTGCAGGAGCTGAGTACATCCTGGGGACAAGAAAATATTACAAGTGCCCTGGTGGCAAGCCAAGGCTCTGCTGCAAGAAAGAAGCACAAGATCTAACAGCAGAGAATGTGATTTACAGCACAGATTTTGTGCAGCACTCAATTCCTGCAGGAAAAATACATAAGAAACAATATGGAAAAATGTAGGAAATTAATAAAAGTGAATCACTTGCTGCCTTTCTCCTCTTTCTCAAAGTCTGGGAGGCTTCAGCATGAGCAGGTTGCAGAGACACGCGATGTGAAGTGCATTACCCTTTCCAGGAACCAGTGTGGGCGAGTCCCCTTCCCGTCTGTCCGGATCCTCATCTTCCTGAGGGGTGCAATATCAGCGATCTCCATAATGAAACTGTCCTCTTGGCCTCGCTCAAACCTGGAAGGATTGAAAGACTGAGGAGGTTTCCTGTTGTTTTATAGCACTGTTGTGTCTCAATCCCCTGTCCACGCTGCAACTCGCACCTTGCCAACAGCCTCAAACCTGAAGTTTATGAGTGCACTTTATTGGACTCAAGTTGTTCTGTCCTGCAATCATCAGCTACTGTGCTTTTGGCAAGACACCTCAGTGCAGAATTGACAGGGATTCCTCCTCCCCTAGAAAATCAAGCCCATACAAGGCACCTGGAGTTGTTCCAGGCAGCCGGTAGCATACATTATCACTCTGTTTGTAACCAGAACAATAGAGAGACTTACAATCAGGTTTCTGCACATCACCTTCCTCCTGGCATTTGCCCACGTGCCTGCTTTTAGCCCAGCCCAACTAGAAGGCAAAGCAATTTTGCTTAATCTTCTTTTGCTAAGACATAGCACGTAATTTTGCATTTGCTGCGGTGATAGACAGTTGATGCAGCTCAGCTAAATACAGCAACCTGATTGCAAGCCAGAGCCCAAAGCCTAAGTTTAGTAAGCACAGGCAAATTGTGTTAGAAAAGAGCAAAACCCAACCATTCTGCACTTACCCTCCTGAATTTGTGGAATTTGGATTTGCAAACTAGCTCTGTCATTGGTAAGAACCAGGCTGGGTTTGTGTAGTATTGCATGAAAGATCTTACCCTATGCTTGGCTGCTGCATATAGGTACAAGGATGCATAGGAACTGCTCATCATAGCAATCAGCAAAAAGCAGGAAAAGTGTAAAAACTAACATCTTCTTGAGAGGTGGGAACATGCAAACCTCATGAAGTTCAATAAGGCCAAGTGCAAGGTCCTGCACCTGGGTTGGGGCAACCCCAAGCACAAATCCAGGCTGGGTGGAGAATGGCTGGAGAGCAGCCCTGAGGAGAAGGACTTGGGGTGCTGGGGGAGGAGAAGCTCCACATGAGGCGGCACCGTGCGCTGGCAGCACAGAGCCAATAACCGTGTCCTGGGCTGCACCCAGAGCAGCGTGGGCAGCAGGGCCAGGGAGGGGATTCTGCCCCTCTGCTCCACTCTCCTGAGACACCCCCTGCAGTGCTGCCTCCAGTGCTGGGGCCACCAACAGCACAAGGACATGGACCCACTGCAGCCAGGCCAGAGGAGGCCACGAGGATGATGCCAGGGCCGGAGCAGCTCTGCTGTGAGGACAGGCTGAGAGAGTTGGGGCTGTTCAGCCTGGAGAAGAGAAGGCTCCGGGGAGACCTTCCAGTGGCCTCCCAGTACCTGAAGGGGCTCCAGGAAGGCTGGGGAGGGACTTTGGCCAAGGGCAGGGAGTGACAGAACAAGGGGTGATGGCTTGAAAGTGGCAGAGGGGAGATGGAGCTGAGATGGGAGGAAGAAATTGTTTGGTGTGAGGGTGGTGAGACAGTGTCCCAGGCTGGCCAGAGAAGCTGTGGCTGCTCCTCCCTGGAAGTGTTCTCGGCCAGGTTGGATGAGGCTTTGAGCAACCTGGTCTAGTGGAAGGTGTCCCTGCTGCTGGCAGGGGGGTTGGAACCGGGTGATATATAAGGTCCCTTCCAGCCTATAACATTGTATGATTCTTTGCTTCTCGAAGATATTACACTGGCTCAGACTGCAGGTACTTGCCTCCCTCTTAACATTAATGGAGTTAGGAAGAAAGCCTTGCTCCAGTGCAAGTGCTGCCTCAGGCTCAATATTACCCTTTGTAGCAAGTATATCTTCTAGGTTTGTCCCCAAAATACCCTCTCAGACCTGCTGTGGGTTTGGAAATGGTAATCCAACCCTTGCTAAGTAGAAGGATGGCCAAATCCAGGGGTCTACCAAGCACCACCATGACCCCTGTGCTGTTGAGGTTCCTCCTTCATTCAAACTCCTTATGAGTTACCCGAGTCTGCTGAGATGTTTGGAGAAAGATCTGCAAAATGTGGGCACTACCATAATACAGACAATCCATAATGATGATATCTTGTTCCTGAAAAAGTATTTAACCTCCTACAGCTGTGCAGTGCCAGGATATGGAGAAAAAAATCATTTCTTTACCAACCTCTGCTTAGATTACACCCTGCAGCATGAATGTGATTATCCTCACACCATTATCTGAGCCTGCATAGCTGCAGATGTTGGCAACAGGGATTGGCTCAAGCCTCTCAGTTTTCATCCAGGCATTGCTTTCCCTGCACTCCCAGAGGTATTTGGACAGGGCGTTTTGGTCCTAGTCCATTTCTAGTTATTAAGGGTTATGTTTGCTCTTTGAAAAACTCCCCTCTGTTGTTATTTGTCTTTCTGTGGTACCAGATACCAAGACAGCCTGTCTCACTGTGAGAAAGAGAATGTGCTTTTGTGCCTGGACTGGATTGATTTCCACTTCTATTTAAGAAAAAGGTGTGACCCTTCCAGCTTGAATTATCCCATGATCCTCTGATCAGTTTTCATTACCATCACTATTACTTACAAAGCTCCATAGAAATCTCTCACTCTGCTCCTTTCCAGGCTGAGTAACTCTAAGCTAAACAGTCAGTCAGAAAAATAACCTGTTATTTATCTTCAGTAAATGCTTTGTTTACAATTGGTAAGTCTGATACTTTACCTGCTACTTCCAAGAAGTCATTGTACTAAAGGGAAGCAATTGGTAAAGTGGCAAACTGGCTGACCCAAGAGCTCTTTTCTAACCCTAATTTGTATCAACATATAAGCCTGAAAAAAATTGAAAAGGGAAGAAGTACCCAGACAAGCTGACTGTTGCTATTCCTTTTCCAGGACACTGAAGCATTTATCTAAGGGATTTCATTAAGCTTTCCTTATCCATGCCCCATGCCTGCACTTATAAATATTTCTATTGCCCAGAGGTCTTGGCAATAACAGCAATATAGCTAAAATTGCCTTAAATCTGCGGCAGGTTAGACAGACAGTTCTTCGTAATGCACTAAGCTGCTGTGAGTCAATTGGCACTGGATGGCCACAATAAAGATAAAGTGACTTTTAGCATTTGGTTGCAGTGGTTCTCACCCATCCCTCATTGCTGGCACAAGGGCAGGTGAGATTTCTATGCAAAACAAGAGCTGGGGAAGCCTGTGTTGTTAACAGCTAGATACAGACTGGTGAGAGTGGTGTGGAAACAAGTGGTATTTGTACGTGGGGACAAGCATGTCCTCTGCTAACGAGATGATGAGAGCCCTGTGCACCTGGAGGTGGGATACAGAATGCCTCCAGCCAGCAGAGATATGCCACTACATCCCCAAAGCGTAGCACAGCAACCTAGGAAAAATTTCTTCTCCAACAGTGTGGTCAGACTTTGGAACAGGATGCCCAGGGAGGTGGTGGAGTCACCATCCCTGGAAGTGTTCAGGAAATGTGTAGATGTAGCACTCAGGGATATGGTTTAGTGGGCACGGTGGTGATGAGTTGATGCTTGGACTGGATGATCTTAGAGGTCTTTTCCAACCTATGATTCTGTGATTCTAGGCATGTTACCCTATTAATAGCCATGTTTCACATGTCCTTCTTTATACAGTCCTGATGAGTTTTCATCACCTTTTGCATATCTTCTACCAGCAGAAGACAACCAAAGCAACTAATAACACAGAAGCTGCGTGGCTCCCTTATATTGCATTTTCATATCCATACAGAAGAGATTATCCTTTCTATCACATAGGTCAATGTGATGTTTTCTTACAGGTCACATAGTTTAGAGATATCACTTGTTTGGCCAGGTGGAGCAAAACTGCAATCCATCTCTTGAGGGGTTGGAGCTGTCTTGGTCTATTTTAGAGATTTTTGGTTGATACAACCTTATGTGAATTCAGCTTTACCTTTAAATACAAATAGTTGTGGTCCATTTTCCTCCTTACTAGGATTGAATGTTGGGCTTAAAATAGCACAAGACAAATCTGTTTGGCATTGCCTGGGGTCTTGGAAAGGGGATGTCATCGATAGCCAGACACACAAATGTCATAGATAACCAGATACACTAATAACTCAGGTGCATTGTCCCACACCTTGCATGTCTCTCTGTGGTGGGGAGCAAGGCCAACAGCTACAGCTTTCTGTGTGACTCAGACATGTTTCTCATGGAGATTTAAGTCAGCAGCACCTCTGCTACTTTTTTTTTTCCAGAGCAAACAAGTCTCGTGCTTGTTACTAACTAAACACATGAAGATTTCAATCTTAGTTGAGCATGCTTGTCTGGACACCCACTCTGCTATGACAGCTGCAAGTAAAACATCCCCTGAGCAAACACCTCTATGCAGTGAGCCTTATCTTCAATTACCCAGCCTACATGTGATATGCAAAGCTGCAGCCAAGGAACTGCATTGCCGGGAGGCTGGGGGAAGAGTCCAGCATCACATCGGCGAGCTGAGCTCGAACCGTATGGCCCAATGCTCCAGCCCTCCTAACAGTCTGTAGATGCTTTGCTGAATAAGATCAGAGGTAGTCAATTAATTAAATCTAAGCCTGATGAAACACATCTCTAAAAGATGGTTAGTGCCATGTTCATTCTTGAGCATGCCAAAGCTTTCTGTACCGAGGGAGGTGCTAGAAAGGAAGAGGAAAGTGCTAGGAAATGAATTGGAGGCATGTGGGGTTTTTTGGCTTATAGAAGTGCTGGCAGCAGACTAGGATTACAGTGTTTGAAAGCTGTTTATGCTGAAGAAAACAGGAGATTTCACCTTTTTATCAAAATCAGAGTATGCAGCATGGCAGCCTGCGTAGCTCACAGCCAGTTTCAGTCTCTCTGCACCATAAGGCCACATCTGGGCAGGCAGATGTCATCCTGTGTCCCTTTCAGGCCAGCTGTAGAGAAGCCAGTTCCAGTTCCAAAACCAGGCTGTTACACTACCGTGACACTGAGCCCGAACTAAGAAGTCCACTTCTCAGCAGAGCCCCCAGCTTACCAACTCAGGCCCTGGCATCCCTCAAGTGTCTTCTGGACCATGCTGTCTGACATCTGCCCAGCAAAGCAAATAGGAGTAGCAGAGAAGAGAGTCCTATCACAGACACTTCCCAAAGCAGGTATGTGCATGTTGATTTGTCTTTCTTTGCAGTTACTAATGCATCCCTACTACATTAAACTACTTATTTTTCCACAAAAGACGCATTTTTGCAGAAATTGCACCCTGTGGTTTTCATGCAGTGCCCACAGTTCCTCTTGGAGTTAGTGCAAGACTTAGTATTTTTTGTTCTCAAAGCTTACCTCTAAAGCCAGTGAGGAACAGGTTAAACAAAACTTCTACAAATCACAGAGAATGGTTTCCCTGACTACACAGTGCTCTCCTTCCCTCTGTTCTGCTAAACACACGACAGTAACATTTAGAAGGGACCCAGTTCTGAATCTATAAAGTCAATGGGAGTTTATCTTTGTGTTTCAGTGGGAGCACGATCAAAGCCCCAAGTGCTTCCTGACCTGATGCCAGAATCCATTATCACTCCACTGCTAACCAACAGAAATGACAACGTTACTGTACCTGTCACCATTTTTTTCCAGCTGCATCTCCTCAGTGTTCCCACTGGATCCAAAGACAGTCATGAAAATACTGGCGTCGGTACCACCGCTTTCGATGTCTCCAGTCACAACTGTGACTTCATAGAGAACCTGGTGAGGGTTTGAAACAATTAGAAGGTCTCATTCGAGCATTTGTCCTTAACCCACGCAAAAGGCTAGACAGGCTCTGCAGGAGATCTGCTACTTTGCCAGAAATCATTATGATGTGGCTTCTTGGTTTCTCTCCACCCTGTAGTTCCCAGAGGCAAAGTCAGGCCATAAGACCTTACCCTTTGCTTCATCTATGACTTTTTCTGCAGATTTTCTCAGTCTAGATAGATTAATTATGACATTAATATGCTTGGGGAGTGATGAAGACCTGGTAAAGTTCTTGTCCATGGGAGTCACAACCCTCAGGACAGTGTGTGGGTCTCTAGCCCTCTGCTACTGGCAGCTCCTCCTGACCACCTCCCAGCACTCCAGACCTCTGTACTACACCAAACCTCAGCTCCCAAAGACACAACTGGTTCTTTCCCTTGACTGCAAAATGTTCCCACCAAAGAAACAGTCCCAACAAAACATACTTCAAATAATGCACTGCTAGGCAAGTTATATTGGTCTGAAATGTGATTGCCACATAAATAAACAGTGCAAAGTAATAATATATATATAAAAATATATATTTTTCGTGTTTGTTCAATCCTGAGTTACCTCTCCATCACACATTCATTCACATACATTTTAGATCATAGCAAAACATCATATTTACTATAGGTAGACAAGAGAAACTCTTTTAATAATGTATTAAAGGTTTTTAATGACTGTGGTGGACATTGACTACTTTATCTATGCATGGGAAGGCAAATACTCAATTTAAAGTACCAAAAGGGAATATCAAGCCAAGAAGAAAATTAAATTTAAACAGGTACATATGGTTCTGCAAGAGTCAAGCAAAATCAAAACAAAAAAGCATTAACTTTCCTGAAGACATTAAGCATATTAATCTTCTTTGAACTCTAGAAAAATAAAATTAAACTCAGTTTCTATCTACAGCTATTTAGGAGAGAACAGTCCCAAATTCCCTCAACTAGGAGTCTGATCAGAAAGTCAAATGCACACTTCTGATTTCACGTCTCAAGCATCTCCTGATTTCCTTCAAACCTTTCAGCAAGTTTCTGGCCCAATATCATAGAAAAAAAAAATAGTTAGATGTGTCTATTTTTGGCATGCTTATTCAGAATAAATATTCAGAATTAGGCTTTTAAAGGAAGAGTGAACATAAGTCTTCATTAACATCCACTTCAATCTACAGACAAGTCATCAGCTCACCTATTGCAGCTTGGAAACCCTGTCCAGGAGGTTAAACAACTGACGGGAAGTTTTTAAGAGATTAGGTTTCAACCTTGGTATTCAGTCTGAGGGAGGATTTTTTTCCTCTCTTAGGTCAGTTCTACACTGAAACCTGTGCTGATTTGCTGAAACCTTCACAGATACTAAAAATGCTACCACGCTTTTACGTGTCTAGGAAACAAGAAAGATTTCAGGAGAATATCTTTAGCTTGAGAATCAAGAGCAGCATAAAGAAAAATTAATGCACTATGAAAGTGTAACTTCACTGTAAAGAGAAACACATCCATGGAGATTTTAAATTGCCATACAGGTATTAAACGCAGTATTATTGTCCCATTCATCCAGACTGTTATTTCTGTTATACATCTTACATCCAAAATCAGCATAGCTCAGCTTTCCAATTTGTACTTGGTTGAAATATGGCATAGCACACTTACTTCAAATTTCATATGTATGGATGAAAAGACTATATAGTATTTTTCATTGCTTATTCAGCTTTAATCGGTTATTCATTTCAAAGTTCAAGCTTACAAATGTCTCCATGTTTCAACAACTTCCAGTTATTATTAGTTTCTAACCAAAATCAGTTTCTCTATCCCATATTAGAATAGCTGACACGTAGCCACACTATGCAGAAATTAAAATATCTCCACCACTCTGATTAGATAAATTAGAAGTATCTCCTCAAACAAAACATGATGGAGTTAGATTGCACCAAGGGGTTCACCTTGCAGCTGCCTCCACTCTATGGGCACCAGGTGATGCTCCAGGTGCGGTGACAAAATGGGGACATGGTGCTGAACTGTGTCTTACCTGCTCTGCCCTACCACATCCTTCTACCTACACCATGGCTGCATCCAGCCAGCATTATTAAACAGTGCTGCAAGTGGTAAAGATGCTAAACCATTCCTAAAGGTTTTACTAAAGAAATAACAAAGAAACCCTCTGCAAATAAAAGGCTTAAACTACATGCCAAAGTCCAAGTATGAGAACTGCTGACACACAACCTATACCATTCAACAGGTAAAGATACAGGATGAGGCTAGAGCCTACCTTGAGGCCAATGTTAACGCAGTCTGCATCCAGGATGTTGAGGATTCGTGAGGTGAGCCCATCACCTTTGTCTCTAGCCAGCCAGCACTTACAGACAAAGTTATACATGACACCTTTGGTGGGCACGACGATGGTGAGCTCTTCCACTAGCCAGCAGCTCTCCGGAGTAGCACCATCATGCCCCACCTGTGAGAGTCAGTGAGAAAATATCTGTTGGTTAAAGGGGGTTTCCTTGGAGGAGAGACCCTGGTTGGGTGTTTCAAACAATGCTGAAGGACTAAGGCTGTTGACTATATACACCATCACAAAAGACACTTCCATAGTGAAGTGGAGTGAGCTGTGAAATAGTTTGTGCCATTGCTGCCAAACAGGCAAGACATCAGTGTCCATGACAGCTAATGTGGGCAAGGAAGTTCAGGTCATCTGCTGCTGAGCATGAGGGAAGGCAGGACACTGACAGTCCTAAAAGCAAGGGGAACATGAAACAGGTACACTGCACTGACCTACATGAAAACATGTCCACTCTCCTGCTACTCTACCTCTGCTCCATTGTCTTCTACCTGCTAGTTTGCTCATCTCTGCAGACCTGTTTCTCCATCTTTCCAACTCCTTCCACTGCTGTTGCAACACTTAGAAATGCCTCTCTAAAGTTTCATAACCAAGAGGAGATGCAGTTAGGAAAACACCCACGTGCATTATTCAAGCATTCCTTCCCTCACAAATCCACATCTAAGTCAAATAAACGTATCAGACCGTTCCTCTGCTTCCTGTCTCCTTAAACTGCAAAAGGTCCATGTTTGTACAGGAGACAACAGATGGTGCTTACATCTGTAGCTGGTTGATTTTCCAAGACCATCTCCTCCAAGCTCAACAACAGTGCATCCTGAAGAGCAGGAAATCACACGAGAAGGGCAGGAAGCCTGCATGGATGAACAAGGGGCTCCTGACAAAACTTAAACGGAACAAGGATGAATACTGGAAATGGCAGCAGGGACAAGGGACCTGGAGAAATACAGAGACACTGCCCAGGTGTGCAGGGATGAAGTTAGGAAAGCCAAAGCCCACCTGGAGCTTAGTCTGGCCATGAAGAGCAAGAAGCAACGTTCCTACAGGTATATCAGCAGTGAAAGGATGCTGGTGTGCAAACTTCTCAAGAAACTGCCTGTGTCCCTACTAAAGAACGTGGGCAATTCATCCTGGAGCAGACTTATAAGCTTAATTATGTATCCCAGCTGATGTACAAAACTCAGACAGCCAGTCATTCCAATGAGCTATCTGTACATAAAAGACTGAATAAAAAGAGCTACCTACAATTAATTATTTTCTGAGCAAGTGTTGTTTGTGCCATTATTAGGAAAATGAGGTCCTTAGTTCATTCTGGTTTTGTTTTTAAATTATTAGGATATTTAGGGTTGCTCAGAAAATAATTTTTAATAATATGTTCATCTAGGTTGATATATCTATGGTATTTTTTCTTTCCCTCAAAAACAAGTGATCTTTTTTATCTGTCTCAGCCATCACTGCTATTAGGAGCATTATTACTATACTAATGTCTGTGCAGCTGCAGAAAATTAGAGTTAACCACTAGGGAAATTCAAGTCTACAATGGATGCATTAATTCTCAGATTCCTGGGGTGTGAGGTGAATGGGAATATAACACTTGCCTTCCTGCTCTCTCTCTGCCAGCTTGGCTGCCCTTCACCAAACCCAAAGCTCCTCTGAGAGTCTGCATGCAGCCTCTCGAGACCTGTTCCAGGATGGTGCAGATGAGGTGGTGGGGAAAGTTCAGGGTGTTGGCTCTGCAGTGAAGCAGGGACAGAGCAGCCAGAAGGGAAATTCTGATGAGCCCATTAAAGTCTGCTGCTCTCTTGGATTCATTACAGCTGTCTCCTACACCATCATTCCAAGACATTGCTAGGTAGCAGATTTTCACAGCAACCTTTAGCTCCTTAGGTATCAGTGACTGGCCCGAAGAAAGCATCCTGCACATCCAGCTGCCTTGGAGAACCTGCACACAGCACACTTCCAAGGTCTCCAAAAACAGTTGGAAAATCTGAAATAAACTCATCCAGTGCTGAGTCTCCTTTATGACTGGCCTTTTAGTGCAGAGCACTGGGATTTATCTTGCAATTTCAAGCAAATCTTTATAAAGGCCATGCAATACAGTGGACAATCCAAAGCCATGGCCACACCACCAGCATAACCTGGATGTGCACACCAACATCATGGCAAGCTGTTTGAGCTGAAGTGCTTGAACAAAGTTAGAATGACAGACTTTCAAAGACCACTAGATCCTTGGGCTGTTTTGAAAACCTTTGTAACTTATTCCCATTGTCGCTGAGGGACTGTTGAGTACTTCACATCACTAAGACTAAGTGATGTGCATTGGGTTTGCACAGCCTGGTTTTGGTGATGAGGGGACTAGAGGGGTGGCTTCTGTGAGAAGCTGCCAGAACTTCCTCTGTGTCTGACAGAGCCAGTACCAGCCGGCTCCAAGATGGACCCACCACTGGCCAAGATTGAGCCCATCAGTGATGGTCGTAATGCCTCTGTGATAACTTGATAAAGAAAGGGGGGAAATACCAACAACTGCACAACAACCACTGTAGTTGAAAGAGGAGTGAGATGTGAGAGAAACAACTCTGCAGACACCAAGGTCAGTGAAGAAGGAGGGGGAGGAGGTGCTCCAGGCGTTGGAGCAGAGATTCCCCTGCAGCACTTGGTGAAGGCCATGGTGAGGCAGGCTGTCCCCCTGCAGCCCATGGAGATCCATGGTGGAGCAGATGTCCCCCTGCAGCCCATGGAGGACCATGGTGGAGCAGATGACCACCTGTAGCCAATGCAGGACTCCACATCAGTGTGGGTGGATGCACAAAAGAGTCTGAGATCCTGTGGGAACCCCACCCTGGAGCAGGTTCCTGGAAGGACCTGTGGAGAGAGGAGCCCAGGCTGGAGCAGGTTTGCTGGCAGGACCTGTGACTCTGTGGGGGACCCACACTGGAGCAGCCAGTTCCTGAAGGACTGCACCCCATGGGAAGGACCCACACTGGAGCAGTGTGTTCCTGAAGGACTGCACCCCATGGAAAGGACCCACACTGGAGCAGTGTGTCCCTGAAGGACTGCACCCCATGGAAAGGACCCACACTGGAGCAGTGTGTCCCTGAAGGACTGCACCCCATGAGAAGGACCCACACTAAAGCAGTTCATGAAGAACTGCAGCCTGTAGAAAAGACTCATGCTGGAGAAGTTAATGAAGAACTGCAGCTCATGGGAGGGACTCCACACTTGAGTGGAGGAAGAGTGTGAGGAGTCCTCTGCCTGAGGAGGAAGGTGCAGCAGAAATAACATGTGATGAACTGACCACAACCCCTATTCCCTGGAAAGAAGGGAGGGGTGGGGGGAAGGTGTTTAAAGATTTAGTTTTTATTTCTCATTATTCTACTCTGATTTGATTGGCAATAAATTAAACTGATTTCCCAGTGACAGTAATTGCTCAGTGATCTCCCATATGGTGAGACACTGAGATCACACAGTGATCTGTTCATATCTTGGCTCATGAACCTTTCATTACATTTTCTATCCCCCATCCAGCTGAGGAGGGGAGTGATAGAGTGGCTTTAGTGGGCACCTGACCTCCAGCCTGGGTCAACCCACCAGCAATGCACAATTTGCACTGAGTAGCTCACAGTCACATTGAAACCAAACACAGCAGGGGAAAAATGGAAGAGAATGTGAGTGGTAGATAAAAAAAAAGATGCTAAAAAAAAAAAAAAAAAAAGATATTTCCTGCTTATTTTGGAAGGTGCAGAGAATACCAGCGAGAACCTGAAGGTCTTCCAGGATCAGGTCCCCAGTCAGTGAGGGACTGACTTGCAGCACTTGTATATCCCTGACTACACTCTGTTCTTGTGATGGAGAAAAGCTCTGAACCAGAAGTGTTTTAGAAATGCAGACCAATGCAGGACTCTTCTAATCATACCTATGTCTCTCTGCAGCAACAGCAGTCTAGGAACAGAGATACTTTCATTCATTAGAAGAAATATTAAAACTGTTTTTAAGAACACAGGATAAGGTGCCTCTACCCAATGACTTGTTATTTATTTTCATGTCATCATGTCTATTAAAGTACACCTGTAGTAAATATTATATCTGTAGGCTTACAAGACAGGTACAAATGTACTCCTTTCAAATTATTTCATGTTCCACTCCTTTTACTTTCAGTGTATTATATCTGCAGAAGGACAATACTACCAAACTAAAAGTGGCATCATGCTGCAAATCTTACAATCCTACTAAATCCTACAGCCTGCTGCCTGGGTTATACAGAGGGCTTCTGGAAACTTAATCCCCATCCTATGTTGTTTTCATGTGGTAACTCATATTCAGAACTTCTTGTCTTCTTCCAGAAGCAGCCAAATGCCAAATCTGTGAACGAACTGTTCCTCACTTTTCCCAAGTAGATAACTAGCAATTTTCTACAATGTCCCTGAACACTGCAATTTTCTACAAGGAAAATATGGACTGATTCCATGGCAACCACAGCAGACTGGCACATTGATGTCATTGCCAGGACGTGGAGCAACCTGGAGAGACCTTCCAAGCAGAGGACACTACATGAAGGAAGGCAGAAGACCAGGAGCAGGTGGCTCCTCCAGCCATGAGCTGGGAGTTACAAACTAAAAGGGAAAAACAAGCAAGAGGTGAGGCAGCAAGCTGGTGAGATCCCTGAAAGGGGGTGAAAGAGGGCAGAAGACTGTCATCCAACGTGGAACCTATATACTATTTCTTTTTCTACCTCTCCACATTTCATTTGCAACCTTTTATCTTCTTTCCCATTTGTAATCTAACTGTTTATTTTCCTTGCTTCTATCTATTTCCAAGAGCTTTCTCCTATTCTATCTCACCATTTTCTGTATCTTTTCCATCACCCTTTTCTATCTTTTTCTTCATCCAGCTCCTTCTGTCTCTCTGAGGGGTTATACTGTCTTTCCCCCCACCCCCTTCTATTCCAGCCCATGTCTGTTTCCATGTGCACACAGCCTGGAAGAGGATTTATGTGCCTGCTTCACTTTCAAAGTTTGACCTAGAGATGGCTATACAGAAAATGCCATAATACTCATAATATCCAGGCACTTGGAGAGCATTAAGAAAATGGCCTGATAATAAACTCAAATCTAGTATGGGGACTTCTCAAGGTGCCAGAATCCATTGCTTGAATGAAAGCTTCAGTCTATCAGCTGCTACAACAGGATATACAACTGCAAAGATATTTTTAATCAGTTAGTAATTTTCTCTTTGTATTTCTTTCACTCATGTCCCTCTGAACACAAAAAGCACGTAGAGCAACTGGTAGGTAGGTTTACTGCCACACAGGGCATGGGGTAAAAAGACAATTAAATGGGCTCTTAAAGTCCCTAGGTGCTGTGAGTTTCAGCACTCAGGGAGCTGGAGTAGGCTTTCAGGAGATGGAACAGCCATATGAAAAAAAAAAATATGTACACAAATGCACTGGAAGATTCATGTGAAGTTTAAGCTTGGTGATGGAAAGTGTATGCAAATTCTGTCTCCCTGAGCCACAGCAGAAAAAATGGCTCCAGTACCAAAACCTATTTGTGCATGTTACTTATGAATGATGATTAATTTTCTTCTCTGAGCCTGGGTCCTCCAAGCTGTGAAAACAATTTTCATGTTTAGCTAGAAAATTACACAAGACGTGTTTCTCACTGCAGGCACAATTTACGAAGCCCAACTGGAAGTAATGCAAAAATCAACTAGGAAAAAGACTGATGGAAGACTGCATCCTGGGAACCTTCACTGCATCTGGCAATAACAGGGCTTGACTAAGAAAAAACAGTGCCAGAGATGGGACAAAACCGAGACATGTTACAATTTCCTTATAATTCAAAACTATCTTCTGCCTTCTTGGCAGAGAATCTTGGTTTTGCCAGACTTAAAGTGTACTTCTTTTCAATTTTGGACACATGTGGAATCTCATTAGCACATCCCTGTTTACATTTATTTTAGATCCAAGTGCCTTTTCTTCACTGCTAAGAATAAAAGGAATATGTGTTTTCTTTGGCCACATATTTCATAACCCTCCAGTACTTGCGCTGCCTTCATAAAGTACCTCCACTTTTTTAATCTCTCCAACATCTAGGCCCCAAACAGAGAATTTCTCTACAGAGCCATCTGCAAACTCGTCTTTTCCTTCTGGGAGATCCAGCCACAGCCTCTCTGTCTGCACTTTCTGGAGACCCATGATGATGATGTACACTCGGCTGTCAGTGCTGGAGTCATATTCTGTGCCCGTCGTGACGGTGACGTGGTATGGGATCACTGCAACAAACAGAGGTTTAGTCATCAGAAAACCCACACACATGTGCATTTACACGAGACTTCAGAAAACCAGGGACTCATCCCATCAGAGGGAGCAGCTGTGCATGCTAAATATGTTCACATCCCACTGAACCACCTGAAAGGAGCTTGTAGTGAGAAGGGTGCTGGTCTCTTCTCCCAAGTAACAAGCAACAGGACAAGAGGAAATGACCTCAAGTTGTGCCAGGGGAGATTTGGGTTGAATATTAGGAAAAAATTCCTTTCCTGAGAATGTTGTCAAGCATTGGAACAGGCTGCCCAAAGAAGTGTTGGAGTCCCCATCCCTGGAGGGATTTAAAAGATGTGTAGATGTGGTGCTTAGGGACATGGTTTAGAGGTGGACTTGGCAATGTTAGGTTTGCAGTTGGACTCAATGATCTTAAGGGTCTTTTCCAACAAAAATGACTCTATGATTCTACGAATTCACTGGGAGAATGGATAACACCATGCTACATTGGGCTACAAATATGCATGGGAGACCACTTTTCCACACATGCTTGGGATTGAATTCTGCAAGGGTTCATTTCCCCAGACAACCCTACTGGCTGCAAGGAGGTTATAAGGGTGTAACACAGTCCAGATTTCTCCCTAATAGATGACAGAACAGCAAATGGTTTGAATCCTTATTTACACCAAGAGACCTTCCTGCAAATGAGACTGAGAACCTAAATCTCAAACAGGCTATTAGACCAAAGTGATCTTATACTCACCGTTCCAATAAAGGCAAATAAATCTACGCTGACTCAAAGGTAAACCATCACTGACTGAATGTCCCAGGATAACTGCAAATGTTCTCCTTCGTGCTTCATTCAGGGGTTGCTGTGATCTATGGGGCAGCTCAGGGTTTCAGCATGCCTTTGCAAATCCCAGCAAACTATGAATAAACCTTGTATTAAAGATGGGCCACACAGTAATTTTGTATACTGCATGGTAATATTGATCAGGAGAAAAATCTTCAGGACAAGGCTTGAGACTTAGCAGGTTTTTCTGTGGTTTTCAGAGATTTCAGTTCAGCTGTTAAAAGGGAGGAAGTGCCAGACTGCTTTCCAAGTGCTTTCCAAAAGCTCATTTGGGTAAGCTGAGCAGGAGGGGCAGAATTAGACGCTGAATACTCATTTGATTTCTCAGAACATTTGTGCAGGGCTGTTCAAGCCATTCTGACAAGACTCAGAGCTCTGAAACTTGTCTCATCACAGACTCAAAATTTAGCCTGGCTGCATCATCGCTTTTTTGATTAAAAAGAAAAAAAAGTTTATAAAACTTGACAAAAAACCTGGGGGTTGGTTTTCAAATAATTCAGGATTGACATTTAATTTTGCTTTATGATGGCTAACATGTTTTTGAGGTGGGGGTTGTACTAGAAAATCACATCAAGCTCAGAATATGTGTGCAACATCAGGGAAGGCATGAATTCACGCTGACCACATCTGTTCTTACCTCTGGACAGAGCAGAACCCAAAGATACTCATTCAGCCCCACTTTGAGGATTTTGTGTACCAACAGAAAATGAACTGATGATTAGGCAAGACTTATTCTCCCCTTTATGGAATCATCTACATTTGAGCGTGTACATCAGCATAATGATATGCAATGCATTCTTCACAAAATAACCAGTGGAGCTGCTGGTATTAGCAAGAGAAAGAGTTTAGCCGTAGGCAAGACAGATTTCATAAGAATATGTTGAGGAGTCACGTTTAGAACAGCTCTAGACTTCTTTTTTAAATAAAGTAGATTTGAATAGGGATAAAATTTTCTTTTATGCAGTTTTTACCCTGTTCTCCTGTGACACAGTTCACAGAACTACCAGCATTTCCAACTAATGTTGCATCTTCAGTACCTATGCAAGAAATTAGAACTGTGAGAAATTGTTATCATTTCCCACTTGAAATAATGGATACAGTGACATAGATTGGCTTGCTGCCAGACAGCAGGAAACACTGTTTGCTGTTCTTTCTGCTAAAAACTAGGAAAATGATTCTTTAATTTGTTTATCTCCCCTCTCCATTGTCACTCTCTTTCTCTTGAAATATGGGACAAGGCAAAACCTGAGGTACATGGTCACAGCAGGACACCACAGCTCCTCCAGCCCATAGCCCTTTGCCCCTTGCTTCCTTGAGTCCCTGCACAGAGTTCAGGCTGTTTGAGGGCACGTGTCCCTCTCACAGTGGGCTGGGAATCATTAGAGATGTAGACCACACCATCTCCAGCATTGCCTTCCAGGACAGAGCAGAGTTCCCAGTTCAGACCCAAGCAGGTTCCTAATCAATAGGACTTTTCTCTGTGCTCCATCCTCACATCACCTCCTGCCCCTCAGAGGTATTCACCATCTGAGCATAAGAGAGCCAGAACTGGGCTGCTCAAACTGTCACTCCCTTTCCCAGGCACCTCCCAGTACCACTTTCCCTAATCAACTAATTAACAGCTGGCTTTTTATCCAGCTCAGGAGGTGGCTGTCTGGCTCACACAGTCCATCTTATCTGACATTCCTTCAAGATGCAGTTTCCTTAATGAAGCCATGTCACTGCAACAGAGATAGTAGTGATGACAAGCTCCAGGACTCGGAGAAGAGAGACCACCCTGGCACAATGATGATGGTGGGAACTATCTTAGCTCTGCTGGAGATGGGTTCTCATGGGAGATGATGATGTTTTACCCATTATTTGTGAAACTACATGGAATGCCAACATGGCAGATGTTATCCATTGTCTCACCACAGAAGCAATATCAGAAGGAACATGGGAATTTTTTGTTTGAACACAATAAGGGATTACAAAAGAAGGGTTGCCTCGAGACACATGGGTTGCAGGCCAGGTCAAGCACTGTGCAGCATTATGTCTGCTTCTCAACTTAAAGGCATGGGACATGCAACCTGGGTATCACATCACAACAAGCTACTGAGCATCAGTCAAGCTTCAGTAACCATTTGTGTGAGTTCCCTTGGACCATGTCAGTGAAAGCTATCTTAAACTCCTCAGACAAATTACATCATTTTACACTTGGTTTGTCATGGAAGTTTAAAATAATTTTAATTATTTTGCACTTGCTGTGGACTTAAAGCACATACACAGACAGTGTGACTCAGCTGCTGCCCAGTTACTTGTTAAAACACAGTATCTTAGCCACACATCTAAAATCTTAATCTAAAGCTAAAAGACCCCATATAGAATGACAACAAACTGTAGATGTGATTTATATGAGAAGTCGTTGTCCCAGAACACAGAGGTGGTTAATCAAAAGGTACATAAATAGAGAAAAAAAAGCCTGTGTGGTAATGAAGTTATAAAGAAATACTAATGGACTGAGGAAATTTTACACAAAGGTTAACTTCAGCTCGTGATCACTGACCTTCCAGGCTTCCTTCACAGCCAGGACAGAAATAAAACCTGCACAAGTTTCCCATTTTGTATTGGACACAGCCAAGCAAGACTAGCCTCCCTGCATGAAAGCTGTCCTTTGCAGACATAATCCAGCATATTTCTTTTTTTATAACCTGTAATCCAGAAACAGATTTTTGTTCTATATTCAGATTTTCCTTTTATATTCAGATTTTCTTTGTCTCAGGAACCAGAGCCTAAAGGTGAAACTCTACACTAGAGTCATCAATGGTTTCCATCAGTTACTTGAGCAAGAACCTTGGTCCAGAGTTCATAGACTACTTGTCTTTCAGTGACAGAATTTCCAGACCCTCTTCTTCTGCTCAGTTATAAGACAACCCACCTTATAGAAAAGAACAAACTCATCTGAGTGCTTCCAGTTGCAGCTTGTGTTCTGAGAGCCAACAGACTTACCTGTGTTCCTGTTCATCTCCCCGTATCCCACTCCCCTCCCAACCCAACAGCTGCTGTGATGCATCTACATGTTGTAAGAAAAAAACATTAAGAGTTCTAAAATAAATCACACTTAAATTCATATTAAACAAACATCCCCAGTGATGAAGTACTACCAGCCTGATCCTGAAAAGTGGAGATAGCTTAAGCATGGCAAATAAGGTCTCCGAAAATTCAAAGCTTTCTTTGGTAACTCAGATGTTACAAGAAACATCATCTTTTGTAGGTTAAAGAGAGATAGGATAAAAATCAGCTGATATCAGCAACAAATCTACTGTAAGGAATAATGTGGAAAAAAAGCCTCTGATGATCCTAGGGAGGCTCTTTTGGTGATAGCATGCCTGCCTATGGTCCTTCTCACTGCCAAGAGCTTTGGATCCTTTGCAGGACACTTCAGACAAAACTATACAAAACTTCTTCCTTCTTCAGAGGGTCATGTCACTTTGCCACGCCTCTGAAATGCTCTCTGCAATGAAGATGGTGGAGGAAGAGGAGTAGGATTCTTCAGGTTAGTGGGTTTCTTTCTGAGGAGGCCCTATGGATGTTGTTGACTAGCTCCTTTTCCACATTTGGTGGTGTGGATGCATCCATCTAACTTTAGGAATCTAAGGGACAAGATTGGGTATTGTAGTTGCCTGTAGAGGTCCCCTGTGTTTTTTACCTCACCACAACAGAAAACAGCATACCCTTGAATAACCACCTACCTAATAATATCGTTACATTGTCCAAAGCACCACACTGTTTGGAGAACTTACATCTGCTGGCAATGGAGAAGTTAATTTTGACAAGGTACAGCACTACAAATTTCCACAGAATAGGGTTGGAAACACTGAAGTTGCTGTGGACTTCATGGCTTATTCCACTGTTAAGAGTCAGAGCTATAGGAAAATCATCAAATGCAGAAACACAATAACTGATCCAGCCTTTCCCACAGCAGTCACAAGATGGGGAGAAGCAATTTGCTGTTCTGCCTCAATTTGCTCTTCACAAGGACAAGTGGAAGCTCTCAAGCACTGAAAGCCAAGAACACATGCATGCATGCAATCTAAGACAGTGCTCACTCACGTGACCCTTCTTCTGCTGCCTTGACCAAGCTGGATTTTTTTGTTTCCTTCAGGTTTCCATTGCTATCCTCACTTGTCAGGCTGAGAGACGAGCCATCCAGGCTATTTCGCTCACCATCATAGCTCTAGTTGGAAGGCATGTATGGGAGGGTAATGAGGTTGACTGCTCAAGTGTTGTCAGCTGTTCCCATGTGCCTCCAAGACCAACATGAGAAAAAGTCTCTGTAGTTCCCCAGGAAGCTTTTTGCTCAGTGTAGCTCAAATAAATGTGACTTGTAATTTATTGCAGGTTATTAATTTACTTCATTGGTAATCTTGACAAGCTATTTTGGATGCATGTTATAATAAAAGAGAATATAAAGGACCTAACAGACTTCAGTGGTGTGTTGTGACTTTTTTCTGTCACCTGTGTGAGCAACAGCCACAGAAAAATCAGATGGTTGGGATAGAGCCAGATTTTCTTATCAGGACACACACTGTGGTGTCAGACTAATTGACTTGGCTCAGGTCAAAGGGCATAAGAGGGAGAGTACTGCAAAGCTGAATGAAATGTCTATTGTATTTGAGGCATTAGTGCAGATGCATTCAGTGTAGTTATCCAATAAATGTGAGGCTCTTACCACACAGGCATGTAATTAAACAAAACCCAAAACTGATTAGCTTTGCCTCATTATGAATTAATATGAGCAACAGGATAAGTGTGACCACAAGAATTCATAGCATTGTCTTCTCAGTTTTGTGAGGGAGCATATGGCAATACTCATCCATGGTGTAACTCTTCTTGCATCCATTTTGTTGTATTCAGGATGAGTCTGGCCCAATTTCATTGATGATAATTTTAGTGGTAACTGTCAATTAAAATGTCAGTTTATTATGCAAAATTGACTCCTTAAATACAATGGATTTATAATCAGCTGCTTTATTATGCCTCACTGTATAGAAGCATTTCTAGAGGTCTGTTAATCTTGTTTGTTAATTTTAATTAGTGTATGTACCTCGAGTTCCAATTAGCTATATTAGCCCAATAAAGCAACAGAGAATGTGCAAGTAGAAAGGGCATTTCACTAAAAAGCATTCTGTGCTTTGTGCAGTAGAGAAGAAACTAGATTTTTTTTAATGTTTGGCATTGCTGGAAGAAGTTGCTGAAAAGATAAACCCATTAAGTCCAATGAAGATGAAGTCAAAGGACCCAATATTTTGGTTTGAGGACTTTGAATAGTAGGACCCATAACTAACCTACTTTGTAGGCACAGCAAGGAGAGTAGCATGGAAATATACTCTACCATGCATCAGCAAGGTACTTTGACTCTCAGCTGAAGAGTTCCCCTTGGACTCCTAGATTTTCCCATTGAAATTGCAAATTACAGAGGTAGTGATATTGGGCTGAGTGTAGCCATAATTTCAGCACTTGTCTGAAAATCACAGGTTCACTTTGGATAAGTCAAAAGGCATAAGTTACTAATGATTTGTCTTGGGCTTCAATCAGATATTCAGTCATTTTATGTTTATTAGTAGCAGTGGTTTGGGATCACAGCTTTGAGCCATCACCGTACCTGTTCGTAAAGCGTTCGCTCTATCTTTTTGTCCTCTTTCTTTTTAGAGAGCCAGCGCTCACACAGGAAAATGAACAACTCCTCTGTGGTCTCATCCAGGATCTCTACTTTTTCCAGGAACCAGTCAGGACTGAACATGCTATTGTCATGACGAATCTTGATCTTGTACACAATGCCAAGGTCCACAGCCTGTATAGTAAACGTATCCTCCTGCAGAGTGTTCAATAGCAGTTGCTTCTGTTAATGAGCTCTCAACAGATCATCTACTGGACAAAAGCAATTGGAAACTACAGAGCACAAAATGTGTTTAAATTCCTTTTCACATGACAATGGTTGAAAGCTTTGCAGCAGATTATAGAGGCATCTCTGTGTGCTAAAACTGTTCTGCAGGGAAACATATTGAAGCCTGCTTCTGCTATCAGGAAAGCTGCACAAAATGTCACTTTTGCAACCAATTAAAATACTGAATTCCTGGAATTTTACATCCTGGTTTTTATGTCTAAGTAAGACTTCCCTTTTTAATCCAGTTAGATTTATATGGGCAATCCATATAAGACAATCTTTGTCATCATTACAACTGTGTATGTCCATATGAGGCTGTGAATATGACTCATGGACTGACCACAGAGTACCATTTTTGGAGTTGTCAAACATAGCTGTAGTTTAGGTCCCACCAGTTTATCAAGCTCTGCAGTGAAATATAATATATACTGGCACAGAGGCTATTGGAAAGAGAGACCTCGGGGTTTGTGTGCTCTCAATTTTGTTGCTAATGATTCAAGCCAGTTTATATGGACCAAGATCATCATTTGTCATTCAGCCACTTCATAGGAACATCTACCCATTTGCTGCAGTGCCAGTCAGCCATAATATCCACATGACAATCCATATAAAGTATTTGAAGAGGTAATGAACATGGTAAATTGAATCAATCAATTAATCCCTCATAGGAAAACTCAGCTTATAAAGACAGTCATGGACTTGTTAGGTTAAAGACTGCAAAATGGAAAGTGTTATTAAGCCATTGCATTTGTACCTGTCCTCTTTCAAACTTGTTGAAGTTCGTTTCAGATTTGCTGAGTTTCCTCTCTCCTGTGTCCCCCAGATCTCCGTAGATATTTAGGAAAACATTAGCATCTGTCCCAGCACCATAGATATCTCCAGTGAAAACGCTTATCTTGTATGTGTGAACTGCAGAAAGAAACAGAGGTGTGATTTCTGCCCAGGTGAATTATCAAGACCTATCTTAGATGTTAAATTTACCTAAGAAAATGGTCCCCAAAATTTCTGCTCATCACTTAGTTCTTGGAGGTTTAAGATCCCATATGTTTTACCCTTCCAGGCTTCTGATAATGATGCAAAGGTTGGGGAATCACTAGGCTGGAATTTGCTGACTTTCCTCTTTTTCATCTAGTCAATACCTGTGTTTATTACTGGATGTGATGTAGACAGAGGTGAGGGAAATGCACCTTTTCATACCAAGGCTCAAGGGACACACATCTGAAAACAAGTTCAGTGTTGTGAATTCTTAATACTCCATCTTCCATACACAAACTCCAGGGATTCAGATGTGCAATTACTACCAGAGGTAATGGCATGTATCTCTATAAATTCCCCAAACAGAAAGAGAACAGGTTTCTGAGTCTTTTTTCTGAGACAGTATTTAATTAAGGAACTGCTGGAGCTACACTGTTTAAGTACCCTTTCTCTCTAGCTTGCTCAATGATGATCCAATAAAACCTCATCAAATCTTTAGTAATGTGCTTTACTAAACCTGTTAAATACTCCTGTTCTTCTTTTGCCACTCTTTTCCCAATTACACAGGGAAAACAAACAGTTACTTAAAGCATCCTCTCCAGGAAAACAATTAGGAACTGTACAAGTCTGTGATTACCCTGGTGGCATACAAGCCCCAGAGAATGCCTCCTTGCAAATCCTAGGACAGCACAAACTCTTAGTTAGGATTCTTCATTGTACAGTAACAGCATCAAAGAAAATACTTATATTGTCTTTTTCTTCTGTACCTCGCTTTCCCAGTAAAACAGGGCCTATTCCTCTTCATAGTCTATGAAATATTTCCATTGATCTCTCCAAGAAATGGATCATGACCATTCATCAGGCCAGGTGCAATGCTATATTTTCTGGTTTGTCTCTTCATGTTATGCCCTACAGAGTTACTGCTTCGTATGTGAGAGACAATTGTTACATTAGTAATGAAGGAATCAATGTGTACAGTCTAATGAGCCAATGCATCCCTTTCACTTGCCAGTTCTAGAGACCTTCAGGACTGAAATGCAGTCTACTGTATTAAAGATGACCCTCAGAATACCACAAGCTGATTTTCTATCACTGTCATTTACACCATGTCACTGCTCAAGATGTATGAGGAGTCATAGAGATGCTGAAGATATCATTCCTGTCCCAGATATTTTATATCTAAAGCAGAAGTTTCCAAACTTATCCCTAGCTCCCAGTCAAAAGAAACCTTTAGTTACCAAAAAATCCTATTCCATAGATTGTAAAACTTGTTTTAAGGTTTTACCTTTAGAAGGAAGAAATGAGTCATGCAGGTTAGTTAATACAAGGTAACTACTGCAAGGTAAAGCAAGTTAGTAAGTTAAAGGAAATGTCATGCAGGCACCTAGCAGTCATGCCACTTACTAATTGATACTAAAACTGTCTTTGTTTCCTCCATGGGGAAAAAAATCTCTCATGGGAGGTGATAGTTCCTAAGAGGAGGAAAGAGCACACCTGTCTCTTGTAAGGGCATATTGCAAGGGCTCCAGCTTTCCTTACAGCAAGACACCTCTTCCCTGAGCAATGGAAAACACTCACGATCCATATAAATTCCACACTGACAATGGTGCTCTGTAAATGTAAATTGGGCTCCAGGAGAAACAAAACAAGGAGAGGAATGATTTTCTCTGTTGAATCGTCTCGTTCTCAGATGCAAGAACCAAGAATGAAGATGGCAATTGAATTCAATTTGCTCTGCTCAGGATGTAAGAAGGTTCATGGTTTCTCTCAAGGGCAGAAAGAGCTCAAGGTGGGAAAAGGAGGTCCTAGAGGAAAAAGAGTTGGGAACAGCTGGGCATACAGAGAAGTAATGAGTTTAGGATGAAACTTCAGTTCTTGTTCAGTTGCTTCAGCAACCAGAGTGATCAAACACTGAATGTGAACACTTTATCAATGGGCTCAGAGCTGAGTAAGAATTTATTTTACTCCCCAGAGGTAGTTTAATAGGTGAGGGTGGCTGCCTAGAGCCACAGCTTTAGGGAGTGTCCATATACACCTGAAGAGCAGCAGGAAAAACAAATCAGGGAGGAAAAATGAGCATGGATCAGGTAGGGTATGAAAGCAAGGGGCAGAATGTACAGGACAGGTGAAGTTGGACAAACAAGTAAAGATGTTTACAGAGCCAGAAGAGGACAAGATGGAAGAAATTTGTTAGGTATCAGAGGAGCCATGCAAACTATGCCTGTGTGAAAGGGTGTCTGCTGTGACAGGATTATAAATGGCCTAGGGGAAAATAATGGTATTCTCACACAGAAGTGCTTTAGGTTTAAGAGAAACAAGAGAAGAGGAAGGGAAAGAAATGTGAACAGTCATATCAGCATTGCACTTTCTTGAGGCACACATCCATGTGTTTTCTTTCAAAAAATTAGATGAACAAGTCCCTACCTACTCTGCAGATCACATTACCTTCTAATGGGTCTTCAACTTCTTCCTCTATCTGCTTGAGTGTCCCATCTTTCATGAGTTTTTCAGTAAAAATATCAGATGGTACCAGTTCTCTGATAATCTCACCATCATCTTCAGACTTTGCAAGCCATCTCTCACATGGAAATGTGATAGTTTCTGAGCCCTGAAGCAAACATGACAGAGATAATATCTTCAAAACAAAGTGAACACGTGTTAGCATCTCCCCTTTGAAAATACCCTGACATGCAGCCAAGGATTTTCAACTCGTGTGTGTATGTATGTGTATGTAGATGCAGATCTGAAATAGTATATAGAAATATATGCCTTCTAGAAAGAGGACATCTGAGGACTCTGAGAAGCACCGAACATATAGCAGAAAACAGTATTCTCAATAGCTGTGTGAGATGGGCTGTATGATCCAGTAGATCTCTGCCCTTCCCAGTTTTCAATCTTGTAGATTTCTAATGAGGACTGCACAATTCCAGCTGAAGCTGTGTTTTACTGAGATTCTGCAATCCCTTTTCAATCCTTATTCAGGCAGCATTCTCTTTGAAGTCAGTAGGGGATTTTTTTCTGACTCAATCCTTCAGATTTTGCCCTATAATTCTGTGACTCAAGCTGGTTTCCAGGCAATTCCCATACGTGCATTAAGAGGAGAAAAATAGTTATTTAATTTTTGATCTTTTGTTTTGACTTCACTTTGGTGGAGACAAGTATGATTTCTATCATCAAACAAACAAAAACAATAGAACATGTGTTTTTCACTTGGTAAACAAAATCAGTTCCAGACTACTCGTTAAGAACAGACTCCTCTAAGGCCTCCAAGACGGTAAGAGGCAGACAGCTTTCTGTGTGCTGGGCACCTCAGGCTATGTATCCATAAAGAAAGGGGCATGAACCATCATGCAATTTGCAGAGCCCACAAGTCTGAACAGAAAAAAAAAAGTTAGTTTTAATCTCACAGTAATTAAATAAAGGAATAAAAAAATGACCCTTTCCTTAATAGCAACTGCAGCATTTCTCTCCTCAGTAGCACAGGGGCTTTCTGCTGTTTCCAGTCCTCTGCATGCCGCCACTTTTATGTATAACATATATATTAATACTGTCCACATTAATTACTCACACCTAATTAATTATCAAACCAATACAAGGTCTTTTCCTTGTGATTTTTACTATTTGAATAATAAAATATTAATACACAGTAAAAGAAGAGAATACCTCCCACCATAGCAATACTGAATACAGTTATTGTACACTACTGCACTGTATGATCACCTTGAGCTGCTGGATCCTGCCCTTCCTGACATGGTCACTGAGGAGGAACAGGCTGTGCACCTCAGTGTCAGGTCACTCCAGCCACTGCTAACCTGCTACAGACAGGTCATCACACCACTTCACACAGATCCCAGAGGAGTTGATCCGCAGGACCTGAACCCCTCCAAGGGGTTTGTGTGATTGAGTGTCTCAAGTCTACAGCAGAACCATCCTTTGAACCCACACAGCCCAAACTTTAAACATCATTTCTCCTTCTCTCTGCTGCTCCCTGCAGTGTGCTGTTTAACCCCGGGCTTGCAGTGTTTAACTCCAAAAGGCGGTTTGGAGCATAATTTGTGCAAAATCCTGTCAAACGAATCCAGCAGCACTTTAGATTATTTAAAATATTTTACTTTCAAATGTTATTTGTGCTGTAAAAGCAAAATACAGCATCTAATGACTGGCCACAGCACTACCTCTGCCTCCTCACTTCTAATCTCTGACCACATAACCTGTATTATCTCACTGTATGCTAAGCCGATGAACAGTGATTATCTCCACACCCACAGTCTGGGAAGAGAGGGCTTTCCAGAATGATGCTTCAGTGCTGAAATCCTCTCCTCCCAGTAGAGATTCTACTTCACTCACATCTCTCAATGAAGCTTTTAACTGCTCCTAAACATTCATAATGCTGACTGTACGTGCCATTGATATGAACACTGTTTATTTAGTAATAAGATATCGAGGGACTTGAGTGCCTGCACAGTGGGGTATAATGTGCAGTTACTGCAAGAGTTAATTGTATCATTACTGTTAATCACCATGTCACTGCCACAGTTTTTGTTGGAGTTTCCTTGTTAGTGATTGCATTAATATTTAAGTGATGTAAAGTGCACTGTTTTATGTTACTCACGGTAAAATCCTCCTGCATCTCCAAACAGAATTGGTTTCACTAGAGTCTGAGTCTGGCCCTAAGCTAGAAGCAGGGTATGACAGTGTGCTAGAAATCAGTGATTTGCCCTTCTCCAAGTTTTAACAAATGAAATATAATTATCAAATATAATTGGCATGCCAAGACAGAGCTTTATTGGCATGCAGCAATCCCAGTTTCCTACCCAAGTGCTTTCAATTTAATCTGAAAAGTTACTGACCTCATTTTTCTTTTGCAGCATTACAGATATATCTAGGCACATCTTAGCAGTCTAATCAGGTAGCACAGCTTTTAGAAGCGTTGGCAGCATATTGCTATCCTGTGGCAGGTCATAATATCCTGCGGCTGATCAGCGGCATCATGCAGTGCTCTGCTTTCTTCTTTTTTCCCATGCCATAATCAAAAGATCAGCAGAATTGTAAATCTATCCATTTTTAAGTTGTTCATAAATTTCCTCCCTTCCTCCACCTTCCCAGGTTTCTCTTGGGCTTTCAGATTTCACTGTCTGTCCTTCAAAGCTGCTGTAATGACTATAGAGCCACACAGCCCCGAGCAACTTTCTGGGCTAATGGAAGAGCACCCAACGTGGAGCTCTTGGGAGCTTCCCAAAGTACTCATTCAACAGTTGCTGTAGAAAAAAAAAAAAGCATCCCAGGAATCTCTTTTCCCTTGGTTTCCATACCTTTGTACATCCCTCTCTTCATCTTCCCTAGCCTATGAACAACAGTATCTCCAAAACCAATGTCAACTGGTTCATTAACCTCGTGAAGCTGTACAAGGCAAGAGTTAGTCAATACACAGATAGAGGTTCTGATAATAACAGACTGGCAAAAGAAGTGATCATGAGAAACAATCAAAGGGTATTGGTTTGTGAAGAAGCTTGTACAGGACAACACAGGCTTGAGCATGATGAGGAAGTTTCAAAGCAGACCTTTGAGCTGATTGTGAGGCAAAGAGAGAAAAACATATACTGACAATTTTGAAGGAGGGAGTAAGACGAGAAGTAGGTTCACCATGACTGAGCAAGGCATGTTTACACCAACTCTTGATCTTAGAACTCACTTCAAGAAGGGGCAGACCTGAGCATTGAGGTGGAGATGAAAGCTGACAACCCTTTGGAATAATGAGAGAAAGGTCAAGACAGAGGAGAGTCCAGTGTTCCCAAACACAGCTACTGCTCTAACTCTGAACTGGTCCTGAAGAGGCGATTTTTTTCTGAACTTTCCTGTAGCCAGACTCATTCCTGTTCCTACAGCCACCGTCTGAAAGCAGGGCTGAGGAACAGTTTCTTATGTGGACAAGACCAAGATGATCAATCTGGCTGCACTGCGTTCATCCTGTTCATGAGCAACAAAAAGACCTAGGATTTAACTTGATGTTTTTTATATGAGTGACTCATGGAATTTCACTGACAGCCATTTTGCTTATCTTAATTATACTGGTTCCCTGCATTTATTCTTCCAGAA
This sequence comes from Caprimulgus europaeus, assembly GCA_907165065.1. The sequence goes on from OU015527.1 coordinate 78,498,267, forward strand.
TCAAGGGACTGATGAAATTATTTCTTGCCCATATTTAGCAACAATATTTTTTTATTTTAAGATGGTACACCCACTTCCTTCTCTGTGATTGTTCAAAACAAAGCTACACATGAAAATATGAAGCTTTGGCCTCTCATGTCACCCCAAGCCACCATTATCCAAGTCATCCTTGGGCACCCTGGGATGTCCAGCGACAGTGGTGCAGTGCAGCACAGAGACATCTGCTTAGCCCTGTAATTCTTTAGCTGTATTTGTACAACAATGGGTAGAAACTCAGAAATATCTCAGTCCAGCAAGCAAGTCATGATAACATTGCCTCCAAGTCCAGCAGGCAGATCAATCCTTCACACAAAAGATAAAGAGAATACCTCCAAAAGGTTGAGGAGCAATATCACTGCTTTGTTCCCATCCAGTGCCAGGAGGAAACAACTCTATTCCAGTCAAAAGATACAATGAGAACAGTATTTTTTAAAAAAAACAATGATTGCAGAGTCTTATAATCAACATTTGAAGAATAAAACATGGTAATACATATTTGTTGTCCCCAGATCCCCGAGCTCCAGCAAGTTCATTAGTGTGCATTGTTCTTTAGGGAGTAATTTTTCACTGTTAATCACGCTTTGTATACAGAAGATGTGCTTTGGGAAATGGAAGAGGCTGCTAATGGAAACATATTGCGGAGTGCTGCACTTCACAGCCTACCTTTCCATTTGGCAACAGCCTCCGAATAGTCACATGGTCCAAATGCCATCCAGAGTTCAGTCCTCCACCCTCATGTCCTATGCGAATCTTCTCAATAATGTCACCAACATCCTCCAGCTACATTAAAAAAAATAACCCCAAAACAAACCCAACAAAGAGAAAGATTATGGCATGAGCAACAGGTGACTTTTGAGACACTGTCTTTAGCTTATTTCCTATTCTTCTGGTCTGTGTGAAGTCCCATGGGAGCAAATATTAGTGTTGATGTCAATTATGCCCTAGGTTGCATTTTACTAAAGGGTTTCCCTGAACCTCTGTTCCAAAAACAAAGAGAATCTTGCTCTACACAACTCACCCACTGTACAAGATAGCTTTAGCTGCACCGCAGCAATCCTGTACCATTCTCTGTATGAGTGGGAATGAAGGTAATTTTTTAGAAATTGCAGTGTGGCTGCATCTTAAATTGTTCTTTTTATATCTCTTTCCTTTTTAAACTCTTACGTGCACTCTCATAACACTGAAAGAGTAGCTTTGAGGTCAAAGTACAATATTAATGGCCTTGCATCCTATATTTTCTCTCTCCTGCTCTGCCACAGAATCCAAATACCATTCTAAGGAAGTTAACAAGATCACTGTCTTCTGAAGTGGCTACCGGGTTTTTATGCCTCACCTTATTACTTAAGTAATTTGTTACTAATTCATTATTTTTATGTCATCTTCCTTCCAAAGGATTCAACAGGAATAATGATATTTGCTCCTAAGTAATAGCTTTTTGTTATTTCAGTGCAAGTTTTTGTATAGTTGGCCTCTAAAAAAACAAGGTTGTCTGCAAACCTCCTTTGCATGTAGGAGAAGCACACTGAGCTGTTTTTCTGTCCACAGGGACTCAGAGTGCTTTTTTCTCAGAAACTGGAGAAAACTTAACATCTCTATTTGCACCACTGGAGACTTCTTCTGTTCCCAGCTGACAGAATTTCCCCATACTGAAGAAAAGACAACAGTAATTTTAGGAGACTCCTGGACTCAATAAGACTGATTGCACTACTCAAGGAGGTCACACTCTGAACAAACTGGATTTGACTTCACCATCCCTGCCCTGACTTTAGATAGCATAAGCATCAATTGCAACATAATTAAATGATCCAAACTCATTTCTAAAACTCACACCAAATACTCCACTCAATACACTCTCAATGAGGTTTTTAATCAATACACAGAAATAAAGTGATGCTTGATCAGTAAAGATTCATGTTAAAGAAGAAGTGGTCTTTACTCCACTGCACGCATTTCCAACAATTCAGCACTTGAGACCATAACTGACACCAGTCTCTAATCTTTTTGCCTGTTTTGCAAAATACAAAATGGTAGGGGCAGTTAAAAATATTAAAACAAATGGGCAATTCTCAGTTTGTGTTTCCTGAGAGCCTCAATTTTTTTTTAAGGTTTTAAAGGTCTGTTGAAATCCAAATTATGGCTCTGCACAAGTAGGTGAAAGAAGAATATATTTTGTTTCCTTCCCATCTCCTACAGCAAGAGGGACTGGTGAAGAGAGAATGAATTCTGGGGACAGGTTAATATGATGTTATAAATCTGGAGAGCAAACTGCATTTTCACTCACTTCATCTAAGAAAAGTACTGATGTTTCAGATTCTCCCAAACCTAAAATAAATCTTATGAAATAAAGAAATAACAATAACACTCAGTTTAAGATTTATACCATATGCATTAAGATTAATGCAACCTCTATTATGAAAAACTGTGTGGAAACACCACCAAAATAAGTCCTATTCTTTGTTTTTAAAGAATCACACTGGGGATTTATATTATGATTCATGCCATGTAACAACAATGTGAGCTGGAAGCATTTTAACTCATTAAAAAGTTTGGTATAAGATTTGCCTTCAATTATTTTACAAAAACAAACCAAACTCAAAGCACAGAGAGGTTGTGTGGTCCTCTACAAAGTCAGTGCTGGTGTTGCATCCCAGGAGGGAAGGTGAGGAGAGTAAGCAGCACCAAAAGGACAGGCTAGAGTAAGACTGCCTGTATTTTTGCTTCTAGCAAATTGTCAGCAACAACAACATATTACAAACAGGAATTGCTGAATACTGTAGAAGTTAATAGGCTAAATCATTTACATGCACTGGTTTAGTATTTGCATACAGTTGTGCAAACACTTTGAGAAATATTTGATAAGATCTTTCAAAAAGTCAGCCTCGGGTATCCAAAAATCACAGTGTCTGCAGCAAAGTAACAGTCTCTTTGTCTGAGGATGCAAAGAAACAGAGCATGGTGCTTAGGTTGCCATACAATTAGAATAAATGAACAGACCATCCACCCCAAATGAAATGCTATGTAAGTAGTGAGCACCATGGACCAGATCCATCGACATGACCTGCTGAAACAGGAATATAAAAGGATGCATAGGGACCTTAAATACAAAGCAGCTGATTCTAGTGATACTGCAAGCAATTGTTTCCTGTTACCTTTCAAAGTACTGCAAACTGCAAGAGAAAGCAAATATGCAAACAAATAAGAGTAATAAGGAGAGGTACACATATTAGGTCCAGCATGCATGGAGACTGATAAAATCTCTTTACCAAGAATGGTCTTACAAAGTGGCTCTAACTTTAACTGGAAGGACAGACCTCCATATCCATGTATTGGTACATCTCAGCTTCACAATAAAATTGCACCAGCCCTTACAAGGCTTAACATGTTATTGGGCCACAGGGATACTGTGAAAAGATTTGATCCAGTACACAGCAAGTGTTTTGCAGAACAGAGCTTTGAACTCATATTCTTTGAGTAAAAGAGCTGAATAGTTTTCCCTAAAAGAGGAAAAGTTCCCACTTCACTCCATTTTCTCTTCCCTTCAGGGCAACCTAAGATGAGAGTGAGCAAGTTTGATCTTACCTCCACAATGAACTGATTCACCGAGTTTCTTTCAAAATACATCCTTTGCTCTCTCTTGTTGAGGCACAGGAATTTCTGCTGAGTGCAGATTCCATCACTTCCATAAAGAACAATGAAGACATTTGCATCTGTGCCAGCTCCAAAGATGTCACTGGTGTAGACCGTGATCTCGTAAGGAACAACTGATTTAGGAAATGGCAGAAAATTAAAACAAGCAAACAAACACAAGTCAGTAAGCAGGATACCAATGCGCCTAAGAGCATTTCAATGAAACAAAATCTGGATCAGAAAACTGAAGAAGACAGAGTAGGAATCACATGCTTGTGGTCATTTAGTTATCAAGCTGGTCAGTACTATAAATCCAGAGGAATTTCTTTTAACCCTATAAGGCAAATTGACCTTGATGCAATCTCATTTACTGAGATTTTGGGGTTAAACACATGATCAGAAAGCACTCAGTATATTTACACCTTCCATCTAAACTTTCTGGAACAGAATTGACTTCAACAGCTCAAGTCTTAAAGTGAAACATGAATTCACAATTTTTTGAGCAACTAGGCATATGGATGACATTAACCTAACTGGAGGCAGTATATAAATATTCAACATGGCCTTATTGATCAAACATCTCCTACTATTTTCATTACTAAAAAATGACAAAAACCAATTGAAAGAAAAAGAAGTAAAAACTCTGCTTTCCACTTTGATCTAGTTTTCTCTTAGTATCACATTCTCATTAACACCAAGCCAAACAGGTTAAATTACTACCAGACAAATGGTGAAAGCAGAACAGTAAGGATCAAGCCCCTGAATACATATTTATTCTGTTTCCTTGGTTTCTCCTCTATTCCCCATGACCCCAAATTCTGATGCTTCTTTTTGTTCTTTTTATCTTCACAGCTTCTCTGTCCTAAGTCCTGCTGGAACATGACTCAGAATTGCCCAGGAATAAGACTGTGTCTCTCTTGCTGGCTCTGCTAGAGATAGTCAAGTCACTTCCCACCTCGGTTTCCAAGTTGAGATGGTGTTTAGCTCACAGAGTAAGAGACCTATGTTCGGATGTCTGCAGGTTAAATAGGAATTAACATCTCCAGATGTAATCACTAAAGTCAGAGGAGGCTGGAGAAAGAGTCAGACAAACAAACACAGGCACCTTCCTCTGGGTCAGATGAATCATTCTCCAAATCCACCATCTGTGAATGACCAAATGTCTATTGATGATATCGGGAGATCTGACACTCCAGTGTCATGAGGACATGTAAATTCAGGCGTAATCTATAGATGAAAATGTTGGGTGAGCCTTGGGCACCACTGATTAACTTCATGGACTTCTCCTGCCACAAGTAGACACAATCCCTGTAGTCCACGTCGCTACTCACAAGCAAAGCCTTAGACACCCAGCACCAACACCAGGGTCTACTCCTGGCCATCCCTCTCCCATACACCACCTACCTAGCTGCCACTTTTTCCCATCCCTCACTACAAACTTCTCAGCTGCTTGTCATCTGCATCTTCCTACACTGCATCAACTTCAGCAACCTTTGTTGTTTACACTACAGTACTTTGTGTTATATTTCACATTCAGCATCTCTGTTAGGGTAGAGAGAAAGTTTCTGGCACCATATCTGTTACTGTTGGAGTAACTCTGACTATGTGTATCAGAGACTAATCATTCATTAAAAATCAAGTTTCTCTAAAAGAGGCTCTCAGGAGAAGAGAGATGAAGAAGTTTTCTTCTACAGAGAGTCAGCCTGGAGGTACTTAATATTCTTTCTGCCCAACGCAATGAAATCTGCTCTGCTGTGCTGCAGGTAAACTGGAATAGTTTATCTGATATGTAAGAAGGAGGTGGGGAAAATCCTGAAGACCAAAAATCACGTGTTACACATTATGAATTAAAAATTATCTTCTCTGCTGACGTCCATGGCACTTGCTCTTGTTGCTTGCATATTAACGTCAGCTTAGAACTGAATCAGCAAAGCGGCACCGTAACAAGGTCACTACCAGCACAACTTTCAGCTGTCAGAGTCCCATTTCATTTACATGGCACTTTTAAAGTTGTATCCCTACAGGCATGATTTTAATTGGACTGCTGATGACATGTCTTCATCGTTTGTTCACATGAAACAATTCTGGCAGAAGTCATCATAAAACAAATCAAACTGTTTTAGTTACCTCTGGCGAACCGAAACCCTGAGGTTAATGGTTAGGAAAACAGAACGCAGTAAATAGCACAGTGGGAATGGTTTAAATGGTGAAATAGCCCAAGCTGATACTGGAAACCTTTTTGCCAGGGAGGCCTAACTGTCATCAAAGACTGAATGTGGACGGCTGACAAAAATCAGATTTACACGACCTATGTACTCAAAGGTTTCGTATGCCAGAAACTCTTACATCATTATAATATGTGGGGACATTAATAAATTATACAGTCAACATCTCCATCAAAATATATATTGACTGGGATAAAATGGAAAAACCTGATGAGAAGCACAGGGTTATATTGACTCCTATGAACGTATTGACTATACTATCTGCAACTTTATTTTTTTTTAACATAAAGGCTTTTATGTCTTCCAGTTGATTGACAAAAATGAAGAATATCCATTCCTCTGCTCCAGACAGTTTAGGTAAAGAAAGCAAGACATTAGAAATAAAAAATATCTTGGTCAAAGCACGGGGTAGGCACAAAGAGATGATCTTGGCAGATCCCCAGAGAAGAAAGATGGTCTTAGCTTACAGACCACAGGATATGAGGACCTGGACACTGGAGGGTAGGCCAGCCAGTGTGAAAGAGATCTTTCACATGAACCACAGTGTTGACAGGAAAAAGGAGGAGCCAAAGCAGCAGATAGTCTTCTGTGTGGTTATTCTCACAACTACTTATGAATAAGGAAACTGAGGCAGAAAAAGAGAGAATGGGCAGATCTAACATTTTATATCTAGATAAGGAACTGAGGGAGGTAAGGCTTTTGATACAACCAATGCATACAATGAGGGATGCAATGAGATAGGAGACATCTTTGGTGTGAACAACTTATCACTAGGACAGAGTGACCTAGGAAGCTGGGCATGGGGTTCCAGACCTTGTCCCTCAACATTGTGGCATCAAACCTAATGAAGGTAAAAGGCAATTTTGATATAATCCCCTAAAGGTGGGCGAGGAAATATTTTTTAACAACTTGATATGAGGCAGATGAGGCAGGGACAAGTCAAATATAGTCCCAGGGCTCTGAGTCCCTTGCACACACTCAAGGATGCACATGTGAAAAGGGAAAGAGTGGGCTACAAAGTAAGCAAAATAATGTTTACAGTTATTTATTTCAAGAAAACCATGTTATCTGATTCTCAATGTTCTGAGAATAGGAAAAGTTGCTTGAATGGAAGAGTTTGAAGTGCCACAGCAGACTTGAAAATTATAAGCTTAGTACTTAGAAGGGGCTCCGAAAAGACACTGGGCTTATGCCTAATATTAATTTAGAGGGGAGTGAAGTAAAGACTAAGGAAAAATTGCAGAATGCTAAAAGAGGCAGACTGCTGGAACACTATCAGAAAAGCACCACACTGAAGAAACTCTAGAAGAGGGTCTTTCAGCAAGAGAGGGGTGTGCAATGCCAAAGGCACTGGGGGAACCAAGGCTTGGAAGAAAAACCAAAGTGACTGCTTTGACAATAGAAACAGCAATATTAGAAGAGAACAACTTCAAAGGGAAACTGGAGACAAGAAAGACAGCTTAGAATGGGCTGAGGACTTGGAGATGAAAGGGCAAGAAGGAGCAAAAAGACAATCATACAGAGTATCTAATGACTCTCTGATTTGGGAAATACAGCAAATGTCAGTCCAGAGCACCCAGAGGAACCTTCTTGTAGTAATTGGAATAGTTGGCATGTGAGATATTTATAAATTTTTCAAAGTCAGTTTAAGGGAGAGGCCAACCCTGTAAAACTGCATGAGCTAGTGAGATTTTTATCATCTGTAATGATGTATGTATCCTGGGGAAATGGCATTCTGCTCACATGGGACATATTCTCTTGTCTGCAGTTCTGCAGGGAAGATAATTCTTTCAATGGCTCCATCATCCTCCGATTTATCCAGCCAACGGCCACAAGGGAACTTGAGGCACTGTCCCAGTGATGGGGCATCAATCTCCACCCATTCCAGAAACCAGCCTGTTGAATTACCTGTGGTTGGAGAGATAAGAGTGAATAACCCACAAAGCCTTTACAGACAGCAGCAAATGAATCATTGCATTCCACACCTCGGAGAAATAAATCTTCCTCTCTTTTGCCAATGGAAAAATAGAATAGATACCATAAAGATCATTGCAAGCAATTGTCCAGGTTTGAGCTAACGTGCTTTACATTTCTACATGTGTCAGGTTAAAGATGTGCACGTGGAAGTGCGTCAGGTTAAAGATGTGCATGTGGAAATGCTAATTACTCTGTTGCTTGGACTAACTGTCATTCATAATAAGACAGAGGAGTTATCAACAAAAGTGTCCCTTGGTATGTCTTTCCACTACTTCCCTGTTTTTAAGTAGAGATACATTTACATTTAAGAAGCAGGTAGGACTTCATGATGAAAACAACCTAAAAAATGAGACAAGTCTATAGGTCCCATGTAAAACAAGAAAAACTACCAGGTTTTGTGATATATGAGAAATCTCTCTAAAGATGTGGCTGCAAAACTAAAAACTCTCTTACAGAGAGAGAGGATGCAAAGGTATCCACAAGTTGCCACTGCTGTGCTCTTATTGCCACAGCCATGGGAAAGGTATGAGTAGAAAAGACAGTAGCAGCAGCAGCAGCCAATGTGACAGCAAGGATCTGTCACTAAAAGATAAAATATGTTTGGGGTCTTGGAGGCAGGTTATTTTATACAGCAGTGTGCCTAAAGCACTAGAAATACTACATTACAAAGCAGATTATCTTACCTTTATTGTCATGGCCTATCTTGATTTTTTTCAGGTCTCCAATGTCCACAGACTCCACTGTAAACTCATCTACCTTCCCACGCTCAAATTTGTTCTTGTTAATCTTTGAGGCCTTTAGGCTGACTATGCCTGTTGAGGTGATGCAAAAGGACATTGTTCAGCATGTGAAACAAATCCTCTGGGAATGTCAACAGTGGAACTGGGAAAGTGGCTAAAATATAAAATATGGCTTTTCATCTCAAGATCTGAGCTTTGTCCCTCCCTCCCTCTGAACCCAAATCTGTATCAACACCCAAAATATACATAATTCCTGTCTCGAGTGATCCTCTGGCAGTGTCACAGGGCTTATGCTGTTGTGCTGTGTTCACAGTTAAAAAAACTGGTACTACCCATCAGTTCCCTGTCACTCTCACAGGCATCCGAGTCATGGCATACACAGCTTTGGCTGCTTCCAAGAGGATTTGCTCATCAGCTGATTAAATACTTCTGGGCCACTCAAAGAGGCAGAGAGCTGGATTTCAGGAGCATGCTGATTCATTGCTGAGGAAAGCAAATCATTCATCGCATTCACTACTCAGTAATGTAGTCCCAGTCAACTGTGCTGCTTCTATATTTGAAATTAAAGCCTTTAGATCAGCAGATGGTGCAAATCAACATCACAAAGTTCGACAGTGATTTACAGCAGCTGGTCGTATGCTCCCAGCTATCACAACCTGTGTCGAGACAGCAAGAACGTGAAGTTGTGCTAAAAAGGAGTGAGGAATGGGCATGGAGGAAACAAAAGATAAACATGACCTGTCTTTTCAGGTATCCAGCAGTGAGTTGCTACCCTTTTCCATCACATGAAGCCATACCTGTATCATCTTTACTTCCATAGAGAGTGATGAAGACATTGGCATCTGTCCCAGCATTCTTCTTGTCCCCAGTTTTCACTTTCACAATGTATGTTGTTGATTTAGCTGTCAGATAAAATATCTTAATTTAAGAGTATGAAATCTGAGCAGGAATTAACTGTACTTTTCATTGCATATATGTGTTTAGTTTGTGTTTTGACTGATCACAGCCATGTTGTATTCCCTAATTCCTGTCACATGCTGTGGTAGCTCCTGGGAAGAGCTGGGCTATCTGGTTGCAGAGTCTTCTACTGCTCCAGTAGAAACTGTATATCTGTAGATATGCAGTATATCTGTAGATATACAGATAAGAAATGTGCTCAAGCCTTTCCATTTACTTCTTGGGAATCTCTAAGACTCCTCAAAGCTGTCTCTGTCTGTACTATTTCATTAAACACATCCTGCTCTTTATCCTATTAGCACTAAATAATGTATGTGCACATAATACACACCAGAAGGTATGTGCATTTTTACATATACAGTTCATATTCACAAACACACCCTTTACAATGGCACTGTTAGGGAGATTTCTATCACACCATCACCTAGCAAACGCAGTAAACTCATAAAAATGTGGAAAAGTCTAATACAGTCTTCACTGCACTGCAATAACCTACTCAAGATTTCAAAAATAGAACCTTTCTTCCATAGTTAGACACATATTTCCAAGATGCTGCTCAGCCAGCAGGTCCTCCTGAACCAAAGGTCTAAACAATTAGTGGAAATTTTTTGGCTATACAATTTGTGGAATTTTTTCATGTGTTCAAAAACATCTGAGTGGGGAGTTAGGGTGAGTTAAGATCTTTCACTGGCAGTGAAGCCAGCATTATGCACCCAGCACCTTCCAGCATCAGACCCAGGAGTGTGTCATTGCTCTGTGATTATCATGCAAAATTATGTACAAGAGAGACGAAGTTATTTCAGAGGACAACGAACACAAGCAGCAAGATGGAAAGTGAGACAAATTAGGTCCTTTCCCTTTCTCTGCTCATATTTGCTCTCTGTTCAGTTTCATGTTGAAACATTTAACCATTCTAGTCCATGATGTGAAATGGCTGGGATTTATGCCTTAGATATTAGCAACAAATGTGCATTTCAGTTGAGAGATGGTGACTGAACATCTTCCTAGCTTTCTTTCCTTGGGTCCAATCTTGCAAGATGATTAAAACCCCTAAAAATGAGGAGTGTCCACTCCTCACTGGCTGACGTGCACTTCACACCTCATTCACACCTGAAAACTTCATGTTTAGGGCAGAAGTACTCACAGCCCAGTGAACACTAACTGCTAAAGCCCTTAGCACTGCTAATAACTTGGTTCCTTTTCAACCCCATACTAGAAGAAATACAAGGCTAACATAAACCTTTCTGTTCCAGGCCCAGCGTTGCAAGAGACTGGCCATCATTTTCCGAATCTTTCTTTACAAATGCTTCATCCACTGGGACCAGCTCCCTGACAATCTGACCGTCATCTTCCTCAACTGCTAACCACCGCTGGCACGGAAAATAATACCTACAAGAATGACAGCAGCACCCAGCACTTACACAGGACTTCACAGGCTTTAATAACAAAAATAAGCACAGATCAGAGGCTACGTAAAGAAAACAAGGTTACTCAAAACTAAACAATATATGTTTTCATCTTTGAGCTTCTGAATTGTTTGTGGGAGCTAAATCCACAAATAGGTTAGTGAGCACTTACTGAAAAGTGCTGTTTCTGAGCTGTCAGCCCCATAGGATTGATTCCTTTTAGTTTTCACGCCCAAAGGAAGTTAAATAACTTGAGGGAATCTATGGTCTCACAGGTATTTTATGTTTATGAAGAGTGGACCCATCTTGAGGTCCTTATGAGCAGTCCCACCCACCAGAGCATTGTGCAACTTTGGAGCATGTGACTTCAAGCATGTTCCAGCTCAAAGGCAAGCCTGTATTTCAGGTTTCTAACAACCTAGGCTTTGCTCATCCAGCAGGTTGTGAAAATCATGGGAGTTTGCTTCGATCAGGGTTTACTTATGGCCCACATCTTTGCATTAGGTGCAAAAGACAAAGGAAATGTGAGGCCAGGGAGTCCCAGGGTGGAGCTTTGAAAGTAAACATATGAGTGCAGACTCTGAAAGGGGATCCCTTCAGGAGGGAGACTCCCTCCCAGAACAAACAGAAAAAACCTGAGGTTTCCTTCCAAACACCACTGGTTCCCAAACTCCAGAGATGCTGGGGCATCAAAACCCCAGATAGAGGTAGCCTGCAATGGCCCCATGCTCAGTGTAACAGCACCATCATCAGAAGGCTCTCAAAGGATGCCTGCTCCCTGTGAGTTGGTGAGGAGCTACGACAATGCCCTTCTGCATTTCCTCTGCCTTCTCAGGGTTTTGCAGGCTCCTGACAACATGCTCCCTTTTCTGACCATATGAAAAGGGTGCAACAGGCTGCTCACGTGGTGCTCTCCTTGAGGTCAATAATCTCTACCCTCTCCAGGAACCAGCTTGGGCTAGCACCAGAGTTATCGTGGCGGATCCGCAGCTTCTTCAGTTCACCCAGGTCAATGGCTTTGATGGTGAACACATCCACCTGCACAGGAGGCAAGAGGCAAATGATTGTTTCCCAGAAAGGGAGAAAGAAAGGCAGTAAATGGACAAGGGTAATCATTTTTTCCACTGAGGCAAAAGGTGTTTATACATCCCCCTTGTATTCTTTGGGTGGATGTACTAAAATAACTACAGAGCCATGAGCTCTCCCAGTAACACTCATGCTTGGCTCCTACAAGGCAGTAACAGCCATGGAGCTGCAGGACCTTTCACTCCTTTCTTTACCTCATCCCCATTTCAGCTTCCTCTAGGTTTAACTCAGCTCTCCTAAATCTCATTCCTTTCAGCCTTATTACTTTCCCCCAGATTGAATCTGGAACTAGACACAAACGTATTGGCTCCATGGAAACTATTCTGTGCACCACATGCACTTTATTTCAAATCAGATAATTTCTTCCTTTTGTCATTTACTACAACCAAGAGGTTCATTTATTATTTGTATTACAGCAATAGGATGTTTCTTCTTATCATAATACTTTAAGCATCTTATTGTGATTAACTTATTGGTAGACTTTGGGTTTCTACTCCCAAGAGCAAAGGGTGCTACATTTGCAGCTTGGAGCTCTTCCCACTGAATGAAGAACCATGTGCAGGTTGCAGTTTCACCGGTGCCAAGCCCATAAATCACAGCTAACAGCTTATTTAAAAACCTTAGGCTCTTTTTTTTGTGATTGCAAGTTTTCAGCAGCTGCTTATTGTTTCCATAATTTTTCGTTATTCAAAATTATCCCTTGAAAAATCCCTTGCTGTAATAGTAGCTTGTTAATTGTTCATAAACATTTTTATGGCAAATATTCAGTCTACAAGAGGTGTTGTTTAATTGGGTTAGATTATAATGTAATTATATCACACCATGTAATATTCCTTTTATTTCCTGACTGATTGAGTAGAACATTTAGAATTGTATTCATAATCTAAACACTGACATACTTGGGCTGCCTCACAAATAATCCCCAATATTAATTTAAAGTTGTGGCTTTCAAGTGTTCTGGCAGGAAACATTATTTCCAGAATGCTTACAGGAAGCAGATGCAAAAGGCTGCTCCAATGTAGAATTGGTGTTCAGCTTATTATTCAAATTAATTTTCCCTGGAAAATATTTTGAGGCATTTTGCTTTAAATAATACATTTAAAAAGTAAAACACATCTGAGCTGCAAGTTGAAAGAAGAAGCTAAGCCTTGCAGAGAGGAGACTGTCATGAATGGCCAGCACGATGACTGAGAGAGCTCTGCTAGCCTTCTGATCGCTTGAGTGAGTTGAGTTCATGCATTACCTGTCCCTTTTCAAACTTGTTGAAGTTATTTGACCTTTTCAGCTGCCGTTCACCCGTGTCTCCTCTTCCTACGCCATAGATGCTCAAGAAGACGTTAGCATCCGTCCCAGCCCCCCACACATTCCCAGTGAGAACATGGACTTCATATGTATTCTCTGCAAGTAAAATTGCAAAGGCAGATCAGGAGGAGCACAGAAATAGCCATGTTTCATCAGATCCATGGCTCACCGTGAAAGCCTGTAGCCCAAAAATGATGGCACAGTCAGCTTTGAGGAAGATTTTGTCTGGAGTTTGTTTGCATCTGTCTTAAAGCATGAGCAGCTCCATCTTTCTCCAGCCTCTGTCATTAACTATATAAATAGTTACAGCTTGCTAAACTCCCAGCCACAGTGGCAACCTGTGGGACTTGCAACCCAAGTGCCCCAGACAAGCTTTGGAGAATCCCGTGGAAGTCCTTTAGGGTAATCCTATTTCAGGCTTTCTCCTCTATCCTCTGCTTTAGTTTAACCACTGTCCTTTTCCTCCTCAGAGCTGATCAACTAAACCACAGTGTAAGCGACACTGCAGGCCTGGGGGGCCATAAGTGGTCCTGCAAAGCACTACAGTGTGGTTATTGTCCTTCATGCTACTGCTGTATCCACACACACACACGCATATTCCCTCTGATATTTACCCTCCAGGTCAGATTCCCCATCAGGCACCAGCTCCACCACAAGCTCCTTGTCTCCTTCATCTTTAGCCAACCAGCGATGTGCCACAAATGTATAGACATCAGTTACTTCTTCAGCCTTGGTCTCCTCTTCTTCCTCCTCATCAGACTTCTTTTTCTTCTTCTTCTTCTTTTTATCAGACTCCTCCGTCTGCGTGGCAAGCCGCTTCAGCGTGATGCTTTCCAGGAACCAGCCATCCCCAATGCCTTTCCCATCGTGGCCTATCCGAATCTTATAAATCTTGCCAACATCTGCAGCCTCTCTCTGCCACCAAGGGAAAGTCAGCACCCAGGAGGATATAAGACATCTTAATTTCATAAAGTATGTTCTTAAAAATAAGGAGCACCACCTCTATCACCCAAAACATCAAAGCAAGGATAAGATACATTTTTTATGCAAGTTTAACTTTACTTTTTCCTTCCTATTTTATTATTTCATACTTTCCATCATCAAATCTCATCTGAACAGACTGAGCTGAAGACATTCAGAGCAACCATGGTGAGGATAGGAGCTGGAACTATATTTACTGGGCTTCCTACTTCACCATTGCTCCCCTCACCAGTGTTGTTTCTATGTTGGCATTAAAGGTGAATATGCCAAAATATCACATTAATTTTTTTACAGATTCTCACTGCCTGAGTTAGTTTAAAAATTATTAATAAGACACATCTAATCCTTAGCACGGGATATGAACCAAGCAAGAAGTAATATTGGTATAGTGATAAGGCAGTAAACTTGGATTCATATAACTCAAACTCTGATACGGACCATGGGCTTGGACTGGCCTTCTCCTTCCTCCTCATCTGGAAAATTAGAAAAGTATTTTCTCACTTTGCTAGTGTGCAGAGAGGATACAATAATTAGTGATTGCAATGCATCAGTGGCAGAAGGCTGTGTCAGTAAGAAGATTTCCATCTCATCAATACAGCAGATACAAAACCTTGTTGGTTTATATTATTTGTCTGGATTACTACCTAATGAATTTGGATAGAAGGTTTAACTTCATGCAGTCCTTCAAAAACCAGTGATTTGTTTCTGATGATTGCTTATGCCGTTAGGCAGGGTTTATGTTTGAAAACTTGCAAACATTTGCTTCAGGCTGAAATCTGGCAACTTGTCATATAAGGTCTCTAGTCTAGGAGCATTTTTTTCTATCGTAGATTAAAACAAAATCAATTGCACACAAGATGCTTATCAGAAAACAAAAATTGATCCAGCTGTCCTGGCATAAAGAATGTGTCTTTTCTTACACTGCTGTACCCTTAGATCTGCTATAATCATCCTGCATGTCCTGTCTGTAACTGATGGCATTTCTTATTAGCATGTAGCTCACAGAATCTTATTCTTGCCCATATCTTTCTGTAAATATTCATATCATGAAAGAGATAGAGGATCTGCCTGTTAATGCTTCAGAGCTTGTCTTGTGTGCTTATAAAAAAAAAATCACAGAAAATGGGCAGAATGTTAAAGTCCAGCAATAAATATCTGAGAGAAGATATAAGCATGGCTATGTAAACAGCCCTATTATAAATCTAATATTCACTAATAGCTTTTACTTGTAGATTTTGGAAAGCTTCTTTCCTTTAAAATCAGAGAAACCTAATCTTAAAATTATAGACAGTCTTAAGAAAACAAGCATTTATAAGGTGCTAGTCATCTTAAATCCCAAATATTTCATTAAAAATGGATAAACATCACTAACTCCATTCTATAAAGCAAGAAACTGAGGAAGGAGGTGAACTCATCTCAAAAATACACATTACAAAACTGTGGTAAAGCTGTGGATAAAGGCACCTCCATTTGGCCGATGACAATGGAAGGATATTCCAGTCTGGATGATTCGGGGGAGCTTCCACAAATAGCTCCAAGTGCTCAGCTGTGATGAGATGGATCTCATGTCAGTGGGACTGCAAATTCACAAGGAGACCTAGGCACCACTGTGCTGAGCCTTGTGCTGTGAGCACATACAACAGATGTGCCTTAAATCCTGCTTCCATCTGGACTCTGTGCTCTACTGTCCAGATGTTGGTATCTCCTGAGGTTACTCCAATACAAAAGGATGTGGCTCTGACATGCCCTGACAACACATTCTGTCCTTGCTCTAAACCCACATCCAGGCAAGAACTAAGACCATTCCTTTCCCCTAGACCTTGGTTCCTCTGGACAGAAAACCCAAGCAAGCAAGCCAGAAGAGGACAGCGGTCCAATGTGTCCAGGACCCACTCAGGAGAGGATGTCCAACCACACTGTGGTGCACATCTGCTGCTCACCTCAGCCACGTCCTGGCTTGCTCAGTTGAGTTATGCCTGAGGCTTTTCACCCCTGAAAATACTCTGCTTACTGTTGGGTTGCTCAGAAAGAGGTATCCATCTAAATTTTGGACAGACCGATAGCTGGAGGAGCGTGCTGTGCACCTCAAGCACTGTGTCTGTACAGTCCATGTTGGACTAGTGCTACAGGCAGCAGAATTCATGGGGTACCCACATGTTCACAGAAATTACAGCAGCAAACCTCTGCAGGGTTGAGCTGACAACATGTACCAGTGGCAAAAGACGTGTATGACTGCAGACAAAGCCTGGATCCCTTATATTCTGTATGGGGTTTCTTTTTTCCCAACTAGATAAAAAAAAAGGGATGATAACATATGATCAGGCCCAAAATATAAATTTAAGGTCTTTTGAGATCTAGAAGGAGTGCCTCCTTTTGAAAGTAAAGGTAAACAAATGCTGCTTTTAGACCGTATTCTTCCATGACACCTTTGCTACCAGTCCCTCAGAAGACGAAAGTCACTCCACAAAACACAAAACTTCCCCAAAGAAATACAAAACCTCCCAAAAAATATGTATAGATGACAACAGATATCAAGAGACCTGGCAATTTTGTTAAAAAGTAAATTGTTTCGTATGATGGGCCAATTATTCTGTTGATGTCTCAGATCTGTCTGTCCATTTCTTTCCCCTCAAAGAAGTGGTAATGACTGCCTTCATCATACCTTGAAGATATCTGTAGCTCCACGTTCAAAGTTGTTTGATCTATTTTCTAAGATGATCAGTTCAGTTTTACCAGTCTCACCATAAATCTGCATGAAGACTTTGGCATTGGTGCCCGCGGCCCTCACGTCTCCGGTAACTACAGACACCTCGTAGTTTATCACTAGTCCAAAAATAAAGCAATTAAATCAGCAGAGAAGCTCAGATAACAACATTCCTGAGGGCTCAGGTTCAAACTTTAATTACCTTGTTTTAACAAATGACTGTGTAGCCAGCCATTTGCTTTTATCCAAACTAAATGTGAGATAACGCTACTCTTCACTGAGGACTAACCTGACAGTTTTTCCCTTTGCAAGTATTAAGCCAGTGTCAGAGGGGTGCAAAATAAAGCCTTAAAAGGGAATTTCATTTCAGTGTTAACCATAGAGTGGTTAAATTATCTCCTTAATATAATACAAGGCAGAGAGTTACACAAAGCAGAGAAAAAACACAGCATCCTTTCTCAAGATCCCAAGGCAAATTTTAACTATAGCCTTAAAAGAAAACAAATCTACTGATAAAAGTTAAATGTACTGTAGGGATTTGGTTCTTATTTATCAAACAGCTGCTCTCTTCCAAGCAATGGGGTAATACAGGCAGGATGGGACTTGTGCTGGTGAAGGACTGGGGCAGCAAGGCAGGTAAATGTGAAAAAAGCAGAACCCACTGATATAACAATGAGGAAGCACAGTGCCTTGTGCTGTCTTACACTGCCAAGGATGTAAATTTTTCATACAATCTCAGCAAATGGAGATGGAAAACTCTATCCTGTTTGTCCAACTGTTTTATAAAACAGAACAAGAGGAGAATAGTTTATTTTCCTTACCAACATAAGCTCTTTGAGACAGGGGATTTTTGGTTTTGGTGTCTTAACACAGTGGTATCCTGGTCCTTAAGAATGCCAGTAATACAATTTTAGTCCTAGCTATAAAACAGCACACGTTTCTCAATGTGTCTTCTCTTACATTTTTCAATAGGCACAATCTCACTGGGGTAGACCTCCACCTCCACCCTGCCATCAGCCTCATCTTTGTCGAGCCATCGGTTGCAGGGGAACATGTACTGCTTTCCCTGGACTGGAACCATGATCTGGACACTGGCCAGGAACCAGCCAGACCGGAGACCCACGTTGTCATGACCAATCAGTATTCGGTTGATCTTTAAAAAAAAAAAAGCACACAAAAACTAAGAGGGCAGAAAAATCCCCAACACAACAGAATTTACTTAATATATAAAAATCTCCTTCCCCTGCCACCCTGTTCTACTGTGTTCATGTAAATCATTTATATACATATTTAATGACTAAATTAAAACACTCTTCACATGCCAGCATGTACACTAGACTGCAATAGTCTATACAAAATGTATTTCTTAATATCTAATGTAAAGGTCAGGCATTTTTACATCACATTCAGTCCTGAGTGTTATATTGATTCTGATTTGAGACACTTGCACAAAGTACAGAGCCTCCTGCAATTAATTCTTACCTTCCCAATATCCATCATATCTAGAGTAAACTCATCCACTCGACCACGTTCAAAATAATTCCCTAGATCATTATCAGAGACTAAGAGAGGCTGTTTGCTGGAGTCTGCTTTTTCCCCATAGAGTTTGATGAAAACTTTGGAGTCTGAGCTGGCACCGGGGATATCTCCTGTCTTCACGCTGATGTGATAGCTGACATCTAAAGCGAGATCAATGTACAAAACACAGACATGTGAGTTACAGTTCTAGTGCTCAGCCAGGCAATTGGCTTCAAACAGATATAGGGGAGGAAGGCTCCAGCTACAGACACAGAAAAGACTTTGGTCCTCCATTCATGCACCCAGCATCTCAGAACCACACTGGAAAAGCTGTCACAACTTGGGAGTTATTAACCAAAACATGAGAGATGCAACAGTTACACTAATAAACAGAAAATATTCTGTATTCCTCTGTCTCACTGTTAGATGATTGCCAGGCCATAAAAATGAGCTTAGGCAAGTGATACGATTTCACTTTTTTTACACTTACAATTTAATTCAACAGCTATGACTATTTAAAAAGAAAAATTAAAAAAAAAATATAAAGGATCTCAACCTGAGCTCTGTTTTCTAAAGAATATTGTAGTATTGAAGCCCTGGTTTCCCAGAAAAGGACGAGGTAATCTTTTTGACTATTTTCTTCTGGGAGCATAATGTTAATTGACAGAATTCACTAAAGCAGTGGCAATTCAAGATCCTTCAGAGAAAGCTGTACAAGAGAGCAATTCTTAAACAAATCACGACGTTAAAAATCAAAGTTTCTTTCTGCATATATAATGTTTCCATTATTCTCTTTTACACAAATTAATTCTATTAATAAACTAGGATTTAATAGTTAAGAGGCATTTCCCCCCAAGTGACCTACTGCAGCTTCTTGCATAAGAATGGCAAAAAAGCCCAGTAGATTTACTGTGAACTGTTGTGAATCATTAAGTAGAATAAAGCAAGTAAATAAGTGCATATGCAGCTCAGACACAGACCTTCTCTTCTTTTTTCAAAGCTAAACTCACTTTTTAGCATCGGTGACTCCCCAGCGGGTACTAATTCTCGGACAATCTGACCATCATCCTCATTTTTGTCAAGCCATCTGGTTTACAAACAGAAGTAAGTTATCTTTAAATAATCAAGACCTATTAGACCTTTCAAAATCGAGGTGAGCTCCACACATAGTAAAAATATACACCGTAGCCAAAAGGATATTTTTACAGGACTCTATATCTCTGTTAACTTGACAGGAGCTTGACCAAACCCTGCAGCAGTCACACTTTAAAACCTCCATTTTTCCAAGAAGACAGAGATCATGAGAGCTCTTCTCACAGTAGATAAGCATCTGCTGGGATGTCCATCTGTCTGGAAAGCACAAACTCTATAGCCACAAGTTATTCCTGTAAATGGGTAGTCTCTCTTGAAAGCATTGACCTCCATTGACCAGAAATACTTGCAGCCTTTACTACTAGCTGCCTTGATTACAACCTTTATAGCATCTAAGTTATTAAAACACCTTTTTTTTGTTTGATCTAGTTTATCATTACTTTCACCTTCCTTCCCCTTCCTATATACAGATAAGTATATAACCCTTTTTTCTCCACCAGGGAGGGGATGAATTATGTTGTTGCCATTTTCAGGGCTGGGTATGTGGAGGCAGCTGGTACCAGCAAAAGGGAGGATTTCCTTTGTTTCTCACCATAAATCTAATGATCCAACTAGACTAAATAAGAAGAAGAGCTGGGCACAAAGCAAAATGTAACATGATCTCCAGGGAAAAAAAAAAAAAAAGGAAAATAGAAGGGAACCAATTGCTAATCTGATAACCCTCACAGCTGTTCCTTCAGCCTCCGGGATGACGGAATTACATCCCCAACCCCATCATACACCATATAGCAACTGTTGTAGAACAACAGCAAGGCAGAGGTTTCTCACTTTCCACTTCAAACCCAGGCTGCTGCAGCACTCAGGATGTTCCCATAAGCACCTGCTTAAGGTCAGGTTTCCCAAAAAAGTGCACTTGGGACATTTCAGATCATGAATATAGTGTCATGAGGGCAGGTGTGGTGCCCAGCAAGCCCATTGTTCCAGGCACACACCTATCTGCTTAATAAAAATAGTTAATAAAATACTGCTTAAAACCATCATGGGTGAACAAAGGACTAGTGAGCAAGCTCTGACAGGTCCCACAGAATATTAGGATTGTTATCATAATTACCAGAACTAAAAAGAGAAAAAAAAAATCCCAGGAAACTCTTTTTAAAGGCTGCCACATAGCAATGTGAACGACACTAAACCACAGAAGACCTGTTTCTGCACAAACTTATGCAACACAGATGTACTTGCAAGCTTCCTGCAATGCCATTGTGCTACACATATTCTCCTTGGCTGACCCTCACACCAAAAAGGAGGGAAGCTCACTTCACACACACATAGAAAGCAGCAAATAACCCTCATAAAAAAACCCCTCATAAACCCCACATTTGCTCATGTGGGGACATGAGCAAATGCCCATTGAGAACTGGACTGAACCTATGGTATCTTGCTGGTAGCAAGCCAGCACAGTTTACAGTCATGAACAATTGGACTTGCCACAGTGACCAAGAAGTAACCAGGTATTTTGGAAGATCAAGGATGATAGGTTTCCATTTCCATCTGAATTAACTTTATCTTTTCAGTCACCCCCTCTCCCTTCCCACCCAGAGGAAAACCATAAGCACAAAGAAACCATGCAAAAAAAAACAGCGCTAGGAAAGAAATCCAAACATGAGCTAGAGCTGACCAGTCTCAGAAGCACGAGCAGCAAAGTTCCCATGCAAAAGGGATGCATAGAGCCCCACCACACAGACACACATCTCCACTCCCAGCCCCCTCTAAGCTTTGGCGGGTTGTCGGGTATGCAGTCTACCCCGTACTCTTCCCTTTCACTCCCTAAAGCAGGTGGCCATGTGTGGGTGGCTTGAAAAGGGCTAAGAGGGCCAGCATGATGGTGATGAATGTATGTTGAACATATGAACACCACGTGAGGACATCAGATGCAGTGTTGTGCCTCAGTGCTGGCTGAGAAGTGTATTTGGGCTAGAGGAGCAGAAAAATCTGTAGGAAAGACCATGGAATTGATGTCAAGAATTGAGCAAGGGTAGAGTGTAAGAAGGGCAGAAGGGGAGCATGCTAAGACATCTTGTTGTCTTAAGAAAGGAAAACTTTATTAATGTTTTTGGGGTTGGGGGATTTTTTTTTTTTACCTGTTAGAATTGGTCCTTAGTACCTTTGTATCATGTAGTTCTTGATGCTGGCTCAGGATTCACGTCCTTGGACAGATATCCAATGGTGAGGGGATCACATCATCCCAAAAGTCAAGATGCTTCTCCATACATGGATGTCAACCAGGAGGACCCATAAAATGCGAGCCTGAGGCTCCCCACACCAGGACCACTGAACTCAGCACATCTTTCAGGAAGGCAGAAGCTCACAAGGTAGCTACACTTCTGCTCTCCTGCTGCTGTTTTTTGTGTCCTGCAAGCTGCTGCTTCTGCTGCCAGTGTACATGCTGTTGTTTTCTGTCACCTTCACCATTACTGATGTTTTAGGGGAAAATGGGGTGAATGTGGGTGAATCACTTCTGTGCCAAGGTGACAGGATGATAATGCATCCCACAAGAAACAGATCTCTATGTGCAGCATGGCAAACACTGATTCCTTCAGCAGTGAGGACAGATGAGAAAAATGAGTCAAAAAAGGAGGACACACCCCTAGATAAAAAATTCCCTCTACCAATATTGAGGGAAAGTAGCTCCTGATGGTAAGAGAAGGAGTATGTCTTGGACTGGAAGAGGAAGAAGGAGATTTATCAGCAGAAGTGGCTTAAGGTTCCTTACTTTGTTTCAGTCAAGAGAATAACCAGAAGTAGCAGAAGCACTATTTTCTCAAGAAGATGACTTTAACTAGTGACAGAGGAAGTATTTGGATGAGCAATGCTATTGTGTTCCTTCCCTTCAGCACATATGCTGCAATATCCTAATTTTACTTCAATGTAATTCCAATAGTGTATCACTGAGCAGCAGATTGCAACCAGGGGTTTATAGTCTTACACTGAACACAAATGGATTGGCACATTATAAACACATCAGGCTGCAGAAAATAGAATTTTTCAGTGTAGTACCTTCATATTCCTAGTACAAAAGATGTGTCAAAATCTTTTATTTTACCAGAGCTTCCATATGATTTCAGTGCATGTAATGATACTGTGGGTTTTGCAAGTCCTATCCTGTGTCATATACTTAGTTCTAAAGCGATACTGTCTGTCCCACAACCCAAAGTGGACACAAATATTACATGAGAACCACTTCAGAGAGAATTTCTAGAGGATCAGAGAGTTAGGGAAGCACTGGAGAAATATATGGTATGACACCATATTTAGCATTTGAGATCCAGCAGATTATAACCTGAATGCAATTAGAATGATAGCACATCCATTAGATTCAGATACATACATATTTATATGTGTCTTTAAACATAACCTATATCTATAAATACATGTAAAATATATAGACATTTCAGTCTATTTCTAGGCAACAAAAGGAGGTTTCTCTGGATCCTTTCTATGATGAACACTTTTTGGCATTTGATTGAATAAATGTTCTTTCACAGGAATCTCCTAGTGCATCATCCCATTCATGATCTGTCTGTTGTTCCTCAGAGAATTAACAATGTTCCCTTATGCTTGTGCTGGAGAAAAAATAGGATGGGGTAGTCCATATGCTTAGGAAAAAATGTAACAAAGTATTATTGAAGATTTTGGTGAAGCTGTAATGATTTATAGCATGTAAAATTCTATCCTATCACAAACTCATGACTTTGGCTGATTGAAAATTCATTTCTGTCTGGGATATAAATATTATGAAAAATAGGCTATTTTAGAGAACGTCAGCTAGTCCATTCCTGGACTTCTACTGAGCCTTGAGGAGAAAATGAAGTCTGAAGAACTGAATTCTGAGCTTCAAAAAGGTTTGGCTCCAGTTTTGGGGGGAAAGGTGAACTCCTTCATTTTCATGAACTCCATTGATATCCACAATACCTAAACCACATCAGGCATTGTGAGGTATAAATTGCTCAGTTGTGTCACTGAATGATTCAGTGTTCAGTCCCTAAAAGCACGGATATTATCGTGTCATGTGGTCATTAGGGAGAAACAACACTGCAGTGCATCCAAGTGATGTACTAGTAATTCTGCAAATAACACTTGGGTAATTACTTGCATTTACTTCTTGCAAGCACAGATCAAATGATCGCTTTAAAAATCACTGACTCTGAGAGCTACAAGCCTTTCCCCTTACAGCCAACTGTTTTAAGGGTTGAAAGCACAGGTCTGAGAGTTATTATTTCTCAATGCTCTTCCTGAATCTGATACAAACTCACAATTAATCCACTTAGCTTCTCTTTATCTCTGCTAGCTCCCTTGTAAAACAAAGACAGTTCTCATAGAGCTCTTGTGACTATCAGGTAATAGATGTTCCTATGTAGTCATAAAAAAGCTTTCAAATTAAAAGATAAAACCTAGCTCTGTGTGTGAATATGTAAATAACAAGAACAGAGGCTTCAATGGGTTGTATTCAATGCAGATCTGTAAGGATATCTTAGACACATTAGTTATAGTGGAAGCTGGTTAGCCAGCTCTTTGCTGTTATATCTGCTCTCCACATACTGGTACGGTCTACTTTTTACAGAGGTAAGAAGCTTTCTGCACAGGTGAGATGTGTTTCTGCTGGAAGGCATTTTGTCCTCTAGCTGTCTCACAGCAGCAGCTAAGCAACAGAAAGTCAATGCAGTAGCTTTCACTAAGGACAAGGCAACAGAAGTTGTTTTTTTCAGACCATGCAATTGTGTTGTGTAAACAGTGAAAGTTAATCAGGTCTTGGAGATGAAGGCAATGAGAACATCAGCATGTCTACTGGTTAGCCACAGACCAGCCAAGAAGAAAGAGAAGCTTCCTTCGTGTCCCCTGGATGGAGTCTCTAACTAACGTCACTTATATTAGCTTGCTAAAAGAAAGCTGCTCTTCTTGGACAAGTCTTCTTCAACATCTTGGCTTTGAAGAAGCAGGTGAAGCAGGCCTTTCTGGAGCACCTGCCAAAGCAGCGAGGACATAAGCTGTCCCTGACCTACAGGACTGGAGGAGAACATCCAAACGCTGCAGGTCATGGAGATGTTTGTCCCTCACATGGAGGATGCAGTGGGTGAGCACCTTCGCCCTCAGATATCTCCAGACTCCATGACGACACCCGTATACTGCGATGATGCCCCAGTCTCTCAAGAGACACAGGCACCAAAGAAAGTGAGAGGGAGCAGCTGTCCCTGTGTTTGGTGGTGATCAGTCATGTTACCTTCTCAATCTGAGTGGAAGAGATAATGCTGGCACAAGGACAGCAAATAAAGCTGTATGAGCAACACTGATATCACTTGGAAAAAGAGACATTAAGAAAGGTAAGAAGAGTGGAATTCCATCACTTGTGACTTGAAGCCTGAATGCACCTCATTAATATTTTGGGGATAAGGTCTTGGGGTTTCTTTGTCCCTCCTTTTTCAGTCCCTGGCCTGAGGGGAATGCCCTGTGGACTCTGATGCTTCTGACCCTCAGGTGTAAAGCTAAGGAGAATGGGGCCATCACTCCAAGCTGAGGGAAGACGCTCAGAAATACAGTCAATTACGGAGGGAATTCAAAAGGAAATCTTTAAAATGAGCCAGCTTCACAGTTAGACACAGAAATTTCTCTGAGGACTTTGAGCAAAACAGCTCCTCACATGGACACTTCATGTCCAAGTGAAAACCTGTCTCACTTGCCTGTTTAACTCAGTAAAACATATGGTTGTTAAATATATATCAGAAGGCATCAATGACAATGTGTTGGTTTGTTCTCTGAAAAGAGAGAGACCAGCTTGCTTTTCGCAGCCAAGGTGACATTGCATTTGCTGCTCTGTGCTGTCTCCCCGGTGAGTTTGCTCTCTGATGTGACGTGGCATTAGTGATGCAGAGAGGCTGGGGCTGGCTCCTGGTTTGTATTTGACTGACTCCCCTCATTACAGTGGAGTTCTTCCTGATTTACAGTGACAAGAGAAAAGTAACCTGCTTAGCGGTTTTACCTTTGTTCACAATTTAAAAATAATTGTGTTTGCATTTTACAATTCCACTTGTCCCTCAGGAGATGACTTTTTAGAATGGGGACTTGATGGCATTAAGTAGAGCTCAGTGGACTCCTGTCTTACAGGAGACATTCTGAGAGGGTGAGTGGGACTTTTTGGGACGCTGAACTACACTGAAGTTAGTCTCTGAGGTTTTCTGATGCTTTCATCCAGCTCTCTCTGGTTTGTGCTGTGATGTTGAGGCAGACCCTAGTTAGTGCCCGGACAGAAGGTGCATCTTGTTGTCACCTCAGTACAGCACATTTCTTTTGGTCACTTGGTTGTCTAAGAAAGAGAAGAATACATTTATAACCCACCCATAGGGGTAAGTTACAGCCCTCTGCCCTGCTGCTATCTCTCTCTGCATAATCTGCATTTCCCTTCATGCAAGGAGCTCTCAAGACGTCAGCATATCAATTTTGCATTCTCCCAACACAAAAATAGCATCCCATTGCTTGTGGAAAGATGGGATGTGCATGTGAAGGACCAGAATCTGATCCCACACATGCAGTAAAACTAGCAGATTGCAGCGGATTGCAGAGCGTGTTTCTGCAGCAGGCAATTGCAGTGGCACTGGATGTGGTACTGGGAGGTTGTATTTTACCTTTTGGAAATTCTCTGTATTACTGAGAAGTTCACAATTCAGATTGCTGTTCTGTTTGGTAAAGGGAGTTTACCATATCTTAAACCTCCCAATCCACACTCTTTGCTTTCAGGCTTAGCAAAAAATAAATGAATGAATAAATAAAAAGGATTAAGCTGTGCTCGGAAAATTCCAGTCTTGGAACAACAGCTAGGTTCTTCAGTGCTTAGATGGAGGCATAATTTGCAAGCATTATTTCCATTACCTGTAGCAGGGGAATTCCACAGCCTCACTTTCTGGCTGTCCTTCTTCCCTCACTATCACTTTGGCAAGGTACCAGCCACTGCTTCCTCCTTTGCCATCATGCCCTATCCTCACTCTCCTCACCTGCTTCAGCGTTACTGCTTCAACGAAGAATTCATCAGCCTTTGAGAAGGAGAAGAAAAAAGGTAAGGCAATATTTCTGCTCAAAAATAAACAAACAAACCAAATTTATTATTGTAATCAAATCAACATCATCAGCATGCTGGAAGATAATTCTTCACAAGATGAAGGAGAAAGGATGAATTAATTTACTAAAGAATGAAAGCTTGAATGTTTGTGCTAGATGAAGAACATTAGATTTACAAATATATGATCTGCCAGCATTTTAAATCTGCCACATCATTGAATGCCCTCTACAACTGAAAAAAAAAAAAAAGAAAAAAAAAAGAAAGAAAAAAAAAAGAAAAAAAAAAAGAAAAATAATTTTATTATTAAGAAGTTCACACAGAGAGGCAGGAAATCCAAGTTCCAGCCCTTGCTCAGATATCAGCTTTCTGGGAAACCTGGGGCAGGTCACTTCAGACCAAATCCACAGAGGTGTTCAGAGGTGCAGTTCAAAGACATTAGCCCATGTTAAATTCACATGACACGGACTACTGAGCACAGTTTAACCCCAGCCATTCCCTGGTGTGCAAGCACCAGGCATGGCTGCATGAAGTTATTTCCAGCTGCTCCATGAATTGTGTTCAGATGTTGGTGTGAACCTAACCCAGCAGCTAAATACCCTTAATACCCAACAAAGACATGAATTTTATGTCTTCCCCCCAACCCCTGGAAAAGGGCTCAAATCACCAACCTACAGATTAGCCCAAGTGATGGCCCCTCAGGACCAGAGCTCTGTTACCCAAGGTCATACTAAGAGCAGGAGTTCCCAATGGCTGAAGGAAGAGAGATGTATTAAAAGAGCAAGTTACTCCCCTGGGAATCAGACCAGACAAATATTTATGGTATATGTACAGATGCACACACATGTATGGTAAATACCTGCATGAACACTCGGTATATCTGAAGCTTATAGCCCCACAAACAGACATAACTGATGTGGTTACCATGTGGCTGAGATGCCTTGTTTGGTAAGAGAAAGCTAACCAAACACTGTGATTCATCATCTCCCAAAACCCCATGAAGCACATGTGGTAGCATATATCCAGCTAGCTCCTAGAAAATGTGGTGGCAAGGCAGTATTTATTTAGATATTTAAATTTATGAAGACAATAATTATTTTTCCATCACTCAGGACTCCCAGCTGACCTTTAAAATACACATAGTATCACTGGTTTAAGTGTTAATGGTGGGCTTACATAAATCAACAAGTGTTACCTACATACTCAAAACCTGCTGAATTGGACATTTAAGTATTACAACCTCATTGAGTCAGTCTAAGTCAATGAATTCTAGTTCATTAGGCCTGATGTTCATCTTACTTATTAACAGCTGATATAAATTAATGAGTAAGTAACTAAATGGAACTGCAGCAAGGCAAACACCTAATTTAAAGTCATCTATAGATTTTACCTTCTATACAGTCTGTTAGTTTTCATCTGCAAGCAAACTTTTCAAGTTAAATTGTTAATCAAGGTATTATTGGTTTAAGTGGCTGTAGATTAGAGATCGCACTGACTTAGCTACATTTCTTTTTAACAGCGTATCTGGGTTAATCAGTGTAGATATACTCATTTAGTCTCTCCCATATTTGAGCTCTAAGTTTGTCAAGATCAATCCTTAAACAGTTTCCAATTCATTCATTGGCTTTCAGCTCTTCATGCCAAAAGAACAGTTTTTCATTAATATATTCCAGTTTGGTTTAAATCTTCTGGATACTATTAATCACATGATTTGATTTCCAAAATTATTTTTAGTATTTTTTTTCCTCTTCCTGCAAGTTATCCTATAACTCATTTTTGAGAGTAAAAATAAAATAGTCATCATCTGTGTTTACAATACTTGTGTCTTCTGCAAACCAAACAACTCTTTTAAGTCTTCATCACTAAGACAATGACTCATTTACCTACATTTTGACAAAATGCTGTCCTTCACAGTTTGGACCTACCTTTTAACAATAAAAAAATCTATAATATAAAAGCATAGACAAAGATTTGACGTTTGCAGTGCCCAGGTCTGCAAACCTTTTTATCATTTAGAAAAAGAATAAACTTTCCCATTATGTAAATGCCACGTGCTCCAACGGACAGGTCTCACGGGCACAAGAAAACTTTTTAAAAGGTTTTGAAAGTCCTTTTAAAGTCTAAAAAAACTCAGAAGTCTTGGAAATTCTGGACACTCAAAGGCAAATCTAGACTGTTAATGCATATTTCAGAAGCCTAAATTCAATGGTCCATTTTGAAAACATGACAGCCTTTTATCCTCATTTTCTTTCCATTCCAACTCTTCAATCAAGTAATGACACAAAAAAATGGGAAATCTGCAGAGTTCTGTGATCAGATTCCCAAAATCTCCCCCAGGAGATAACGAGTATATTTTAACAGTTTAAGCTGGACCCTAGAGATCCAGATGTGCCTCAGAATTGTATACTAAGAAGGTTGACCTGATAGATCAGATGAGCACACTATTTGCTTGCTAATGCTGCAAGGGTTTTTACTACAGTTTGACCTCTTCATTATCTCCAGCTTTTCATGGAACAGGCTCAGTCTCCAGTTCAGGCCATTTACACCCCGCTCCATCTGGGACATGTGTATACAAAAACATGTTGAAAAACAGATTGAAAATCAGACACAAAAACTGAGTGCAGCATAGTTGAGGGGAGACTGGAGGAAATAAAAATGTGTTAGGCTTTCGGTTCCAAATTTCACATTAAATAAAATGCTTTTTCTTCCTTTGCCTCAGGAGCCAAATTTTTGCCAGACTAGGTGTAGGGGAAAAGGCTCTCTCTTGCTTGTGGAAGATGGACAGATTTCCTGGAAGATTTCCTCAATCTGAAGATACAATTTCAACAGTCAGTACTTAGCTGGGGAGCAAACAAGGAGATTCTTTTACGAACATACCAATGTCAGGCAAGAACACACTGTCCTTGACCTAAACCTCCCTCCAACTACAACCTGTTATGATGCTCTATGGACATGATATATTTCTCCCTACTGCCCTAGCCCAAAGTGGCAGGGAAAATGACCAAGTTTAGAAATCCATATCTCAAAAAAGCCCCCTATAAACCATCACACACTTTCAAACCCATCTTAAGGAACTGCTGTGTGAACTTACATTGCCTTTTTCAAACTTATTGACAGTGTTGATGCAGTTGTAGAGAACACGCTCTCCCGTGTCTCCCTGGTCACCGATGAGGCAGACAAAGACATTGGCATCTGTGCCACTCCCACTTACCGTCCCGGTGCAAACTGTCACCCGGTATTTAATCACTGTGGAGACATAGATTAATAAAACAATTTCAGCAACACAATTAATTGCCATTTAAATTGACTGCATTTTCCACAGACTTGTAATTAATTTTAAGTGTTTGCACTTCCAGCTGGTGCTTCTGCTGATGTATTGGCTTTTACACTTCCATGTTATTACGTGGAAGTGTAAAAGTCAATACAAAAAGTAAAATAAAATCCCCCCCCAAAACCTCACCACACAAAAAAAAAACCCAAAACCAGGAAGGCCTACAATTTTTAGAAAACCCATAAAACCCCTCCAAAGAAGGACACACAAATGCTGTCCACTTCAGGTAAAACCTCATGAATTGGAGTGCATATCCTCCTTGGGACCACAGGAGTCCTACTTCTCCTCCTGCCTTTCCAAGAGCATCCCAGTGATGGAGGATCTTGTAACAATGTGTTTGGAAAAAAATAAATATTATTTTCAGTGTCCAGGGGAATGACAAGCAGACAAAAAGAGTTAAAAAAGGCTGATTGCTCAGGGACCTGAGGAACAGGCTCTTCATGTTGGCTTTATAGGACAGGATAAGCCCAATTGCCCCATCTCCTTGGGTTCCTCATAGTGCAGGAGTCTGGATTGTGTCTTGCCTCCTTGTCACCTTTGAGATCTTTATTAAGGATTTTGCTGGATGGATTTTGAGCTGCCACCTTCCTCTCCTCACCCTGCCCTCATCTCTGCCCTCCCATCCCACTGAGGGAAGGCTTTCCAGAAGAAATTTCACAACAAAGAACCAGTCCACAGGCCAATTTTCAGGACAGAGGACCATTTTCTCCAGCATTGGGAAGGGAAAAGAGGCAACGCTCCCACCCTCCCTCCCAAACCCATCTGCAAGCTCATCACGTGGGTGCTGCATCTTGCTCCTGCTCAGCACAACTGCTCCTCATGGAAAGTGCCTGCATTTGAACTCAAGCAGCCCTCTCCACAGTTGATTAAAAATACATTTCAAAACCAAGTTTATTTACATTTTAATAACATCTGCAATTACAATTACTCTCCCTCATCTGAGGAACCGCTCAGCTGCATGCAGATCACTGAGTTCATTGGAAATGTCATAAAACAAGGGACTCTTGTTCTACAGAGTGTGGAGTCCCATTGGATGCTTTGGTGGAAATAAGAGAAATCCCAATGGCCACCTCGAGATACTCTGCTCTTCAAAATTCTCCCTCCAAGTACATTTAATTCTCGTGACACAAGGTCAAGACAGAAGTGACCACTTAAGGAAGCCAACACGACTTCTGTGGCTTTCTTTAATTAAACCTCCAGTTCAACTATAGTTAACCCAATTAATATTTCAGACTGTTCACATGTACTGAAAGGTTCCTGTGTTCTTGCACAAAAGTTCTTTGCAATTTCCTATACATTTATCCATAGAGCTGCATAAATGTGCATATCATTAAACAAAACCTTAAAGCCCAAAAAATTATTGTTAAATTTTAGATGACATTGTAACTAAGCTTGTTTTCCATGAACTTCCCTTCAATCCTGACATTTCATATTTGAAAGGAGACTGGGAAGAAACACAAATTGAAAAAAAAATGTAGCTCTGGAAACAATTGTATTGTGGCCAGATCTCTTCCATCTCCCACCACAGAGAAATCTGCTCAGAATAAGAGCCTGGGATTTCTGAGGCTTCATGCAGCTAATGATGCACTCAGAAAATACTGCAGAGAGAAAGTGCCAGAAAGAGAAGCTAATTGAATTACATCAGTCTGCCTGTGCATCCCTTACACAATGAGGGTTTCTTTCTATTCAGGTCCTAAGCAAGCCCCTGCACGGAGCCCGTGGCTCTCACCTGGCATGACTTCAGTCACTAGAGATCCCTCTGCAGGGAGCTCCCGCACGATCTCATTGTCATCTTCATTTATATCTAGCCAGCGGCCGCAGTTGAATGAGTATTTTTCTTTTGTCAGCGTTTTCAGCAGAGTTACCTTCATTAAACCAAAACACTGCATGAGTTCAGAGGCTTAAAGACAAAAAAGCAACAAGCTCCTGACAGGTTTTTTGCCTGAGAAGCAAGAGTAGGTAGCAGCAGAGAAATAACACACATTAATAACGAGACCGTCATTCAGATGCACACACTGCAGCGATGCATGGAGCAAAGTCTGTCACCGCTGATGGCTCCTCTTTCCTCCTTTCTCCAATCACTCCATAGTGTTGTGAAAGTTTTGATGGATACCGTGGCTCTTGGTAATTGCTTGTCATATGCCACTGTATAAATCCACAGAGCAAATTGTGGATGGCACTTGCCCTTCTGTTCCCCACAGCTCAAAACAGATACATGGCACATTTAGAAAGCACACAGAGAATGGCACCAAACATGATCACAGATCTGCAGTAGCTCCCAAAAGAATAATGAGCAAATAAGATGGGACTCTACAGATGGTTGGAGAAGTGAGTGAAGGGAGGGTATGATGAAGGTCTACAAAGTCACAGGTGGCATGTAGAAGGCAGAGGGGGTCAACGATTCACTCTTCTGCCCCAAGGAATATAGGGCATTAAATGATGCTTGTACAGCAAAGTTCAAAGCAAACAAAAGGACACAATCAACCTGTGAAATCCTTGCCAAAAGCTATTAGAGTTGCTAAAAGTTTAAATGTTCAGGGGGGGACTATAACCTTTGAACAAATAAATGGAAGAAAAACCTACTAAATGCTTCCTATTTAGCAGATCTGTTGAGGAAGTAAGTCTCCAACTGGAAATAGTTGAAAGCTGGAAGAGTACTAGGGGGAAGCATCATAAATGCTTTTCCTTTTCTTACTGTTCTGTAATCATGCACTTATGTGACACAGGAGATAAGATGTTGGGCTAGGTGGACTTTTGGGGCAACCAGTATGGCTGTTCTTGTGTTCTTGTAACAGCAAATGGAAGCCTGCCCTGGCATGAAATGCCTGAGAATTGGAACAAAGCATCATTAAAGCTTCATCTAAGTTCCTAGATGCTAAAATGGATGCTCAAGTGATGAGGTTCATGTGCTGTGAGCCTGATGAAACCAGAAAACTTTGGACTATACAGGCAAACTGATTTCATGAAGATGCATGTTTGCTTAGACAGTTTGGCCCAAAGTGAATCCTAGACACACTGTCAAATCTCTCTTGTCCTCTCTGAACACAGTTTCTGTGCAGGAAAAGAGGATAACCCAGGGATATATATGTCTATGGAAGGTCCAAGCATTCTTACTCATGGTCTGTGAACAAACTAATAGAGATGATTGCAGTAGCCCACAATCTGAGTATTTGATGCCCTCTCCCCACTGGAGAGGTGTTTGACTGCATATGATTTTGCAGCTCCCTGCCATTGCAGGAGAGCAGGATCTGTCAAAGTACATTAGAGGCACACGAGAAAGATTTCTAAGCAGTAAATTGTGATTTATCATCACAGTTATTTATGGCTGCAGAGCAAAGTGCATGTTTTGTTAAGTGCAGAAAACATCTTCCCAGCTCTGCAGAAGGAGGTTGGGTGAAGCTTAGAGAAGAACTTGCTGCCTTGCAGACTCAGGTGAGGGCTGACAGCATGGTTATCATTGCTGGCAGAAGGATAAGTGATTGAAGATTAAGGAGATCACCCTATTTTTTCCCCCAAACAGCACAGTGCTGCTCTGTTCTGCTGGTCTCCATAGGCTCCTCCAGTCTGCAAGTGTCCACCTTCTGCAACAGAGCTGTCAGCACTTCAGGGCAGGCTGTGCTTCCATGTAGAACAGGCCTCTGCTGCAATCAGTTTTTCATTATGACCAGCCTAAATATGCCATAGAAGGTTTACCTCTCTGTACAGTAACGATATCTGAGAGTAGGAAGTTTTCTGAAGAGCTGCCGTTTCCCATCGCTCTCATGTCCCATACATAGCTGGGCTGAACTGAGAGAGTTGGGAAGAAAGAATTTCCTCCAAAAACCACATGATTAATCCTTCTTTCCCCACACAGTTTTGCAAATGCTACAATGTGCTCTCTTTAAACCCCGTTTTCACATAATATTTCCACTTCCACCCCTTAGCCAGCACCGTCTATAAAGAGAGGCACCTCTAAGCACTGCACATCAAACTCAGCTGCCAGCTGGAGGGCACAATGGCCTGGGACTGACACTGAACACCTCTGTAGCAAAAACACCTCTGTAGACCTGGCTTTGCAGGTCTACCTTCCCTTGCTGTCACCTCACCTTATTCAGATGCCAGCCAGCAAAGGGATTTCTTTTCTCATGCCATATCCGAAGCTTGTAAAATGTGCCCAGATCAGGGAGCTCAATCTATAGAGGGGGGGAAAAAAAATGCATTATCCATTTCTGTAAGTCAAAAAAGCCTACATACAAAGGACACCTCTGAACATCTTTTAAGAGTCAAATCAGAGACGAGTCAAAAACTAAGGTTAAAAAAAGTTCTTTAAAAGTAATAAACCCTACTCTGCAAAGATAGCTTGATGCCTCTTTTTTTTCAGAAGAGGAGAACATATAAGCTGAATCCATAGAATTCTGATTGTGAGAGCTCCTTGAAGTCACTCCTCCCAGTAAAAAACAAGGCCAGTTCTCAAGCTTCAGCTCTTTCTCAAACAAGGTCTGCAAAACACAGCCACACTTCCTCCACAAGACATCCAAGGCTGCTGGTGCAGTCATACATTAAAATCCCTTTTCTCATTTTTTTTCTGGCCAGTACCCAGTTAACTTTTAAACACATCTGTTCCTAAGCACAAGAAGACCCTCTCAGCCTTCAAACTCAACATGCTGTTGAGCTCAGCCCCAAACATGCATGGAGGCTCACATCCAAGGAGGTCGAAGACCAGATCACCAAGGAAGGGAAACGCCACTGCTAATTCTCCTGTAAATAGCTACTGACCTCTTAGGCACTGGGGAAAAATAGATAAATTATGAGCTTTAGAGAGGAAATGTCTAAATGGGTGGAGCAGTTTATAACATGAGTGGGGCTGTGCCTGAGCAAGAGACTATCTGCTGCAGGAACCACAGAGGAGATGTGGTACTTAGTACCATTATGACCTGAAGTCATCACCATGCTGATGAGTTTCTGGGCAGTGTTGAAGGTGGTGTCCTGGAAAACAATACCAAGCCAAATTTACTACCTGTGCAAGATTCATACCATGAACTTATCAGTCTGTCCAGTTTCAAAGTTGTCTGAATTGTTGTCCAGCTTCATCTCATCTGACTTCCCCTTGTCTCCATATATCTGGAAGAAGATGGTGGCATCTGTCCCTGCATTCTTTATGTCACTTGTCCAGATCCATAGAGACCAGGGGCTTTCTGCAAAGAAAGGTTCAAGACATTTTGTTTAAAAAGTAATTTTTAAAGATGTCCTGGTAAAAAAAAAATAATTCTTGTTCTTTCTTCTGGGTGGTAGAGAGGGCAGGATGGTATGAAAGAAGACCAGGTCATTTTATCCTTTCCTGCACAAATGACATACAGGAATGAGATTGCCTGGAAATATAATTCTGAGCTTTCATTTAATATAAAATGAGAAAAACTATAAATTGCTGCTTTCCAGGTGAACCATATTCTTCCATGTCATGTATTACTAGCAGGGTAATCCAGGAACGTACTCCTTCTCTGTAGTTTCAGTATACTTCTCCAACACCTACCACTACAGCTTCAAAGACCTTTTTAAAGCCAGAGAAATACTGTCAGCTTTCTTTTTGCCAATGAGAGTCTCCAGTTACTTATGTACAGTGCAACACAGCTCCAGGTAGCTCCTAAAACTTGTTCCAGATGATCTGTGTCTGGAACAAGGAGGAGTATGGATACAGCCATGTATCACTTCATCCTGAGCTAATGAGCCTTCCTAAGACTGGACTAATTACCCCAGATATGCCTTTTGCAGGAGAGGCTGGCTCACAGCCTATTCAGGTATCTCTAGCCAAGCAGTATCATGTGGGGCAAATTCTCTCAGAGCAATGGAAAGATATTTTTCAGAAGTTTTTTAATTATTTAAATGCTTAAATCCCACCTGACTTCATTTAGTACTTGTGTTTAAGTGACATACCCAAAGATTGTGGAAAAGCTACAAAATTTTTCTCTCTTAAGTGTTCACCCAGCATTTTAACTGTAAGAGCAGTCCACCTGCAGCAATTTTACATTGCTTTTCATACCAGAGTATGGTTGCACATATAAAAGTGATGTTATTTCCTCTAAAGAGCCCTCCATCTGCATTCTTTATTGATAATAATGTGCTTCACTTCTGCAGGCCTTGCAGCACCTACAGGAGAGGGAACAGGTTTCTTTCCTGACTCAGACATCAGCTGAATTATTAACAAATCCTAATGAAAGAATTGCTAACCCTTTCGGTGTGCTTGAGCCCACATGAGCATGGCTTGACCTTCAGAGTCCAGAATGGAATATAAAATACGATGACATGCATATAAATTAGATTTTTACTGATCTACTCAGCATTTGACTGTAAAAAAGAGGCAATAGCTACTAAAAAAAAAAAAATAGAGGGAGAAGGAAACTATTTTTTTAGAAAAAGTTTTGCCCTTATTTTAATAACATGCAAAATGCTGATGGCCACTCCCTTCTGAAAAGCATGAGCAAGTTTTGAGTAGAAATGAAGCTAAGACAATGGTATGTGATATAGCAGCTTGATCTCCCTGGGGAAAAAAAGCAAGGGCAATTCAGACACCAGAGACTCCTCTCGGCTGTCTGCTTTGGCCTCCCTGACCTCTTGCTGAAGGAAGGAGAAGAAAAGTGACACATGCAGGGAGGGGGAAAGCGGAACTTTTATCAGGATTAAATGCTGATAGAGGGATGTCAGGGAGAAACCACACAGGGAGGAATCTGAGTGAGCTAGGTCTGTAGCTGCCAAAGGAGACCAGGCATCTCCCAAACACTCATCATCATCCTCCCAGGACTCTCTGGGTACATTCCCATTTCCTATCCAAAGCATGATCCAGTCAGTTTGGAAATTCTTGGAGCCAGAGCAAATATTCCCCGGGGCACAAACACCAAACACAACGATATCCAGGATAGCATTCAAGATAAGGAGGGGAAAATATATATATAAAAAGACAGAGAATAAATACAAGCTACACCTCTTGCTGCAATCCACTGGAGGAAGAGTTTGCAAATGCTGTGCAGGGAGACATTTCACCACGGATACCCAAAGTCAGGTTGAACCAAGCTTTGATCAGCTCTACAGAAAGGGACAGCCCTGTATGCATGGGGAGATAGGCGAGTTGACATAATAGGTCTTTTCTAACTCCAAGTCTTACGCTTCCATAATCTGGTAGCTAAAGGTCACAGATTTCTCAAGGCTAATGCTTTCTGTCTATCTCCTGCACTGCGGCAGCCGGGGAATTAGTCTGTCACTAACAATTGGAGCTGATAATAGAGGGTTAAAGGTTGCAGATGCTTTAGTTAAATGGACCGAGTCAGAGGCGCAATGTGGTTATAACACTGACTAACATTTAGATAAAGCTTATTTAAATGAACTGCTGTTTAAGCAGGAGCCTACCCAAAGCATTGGGATTAAACTGTATCTTTTATCCTAATTAAAACATTCTGCTTACACACACACACCGGTGCAGGCAACGATCCGTTTCACTTGGTGCAAAACCAGCCGGCGGGGCTGGGTGCTGGAGTGGTGTGAGGATAGATGAAGAGTTCGTGGGGTTTTTTTCCTGTTTTCCCTCAGGTTTGTCTCTTTATTATGTTTAGGTTTTGATTCCATCTGGAACAGGGAAGTTTTGCTTCCATAGCAATGAAAAACATAACCTGGCTTGTCTGCAAAGGTGAGATGGTGGCTGAGGCATCCCTAAGCCCAGTGAACCTAGGAAGGCTGCCAGGTGCAATTTCTTCTCTTAAAAAAAAGAAAGGAAAAAGAGTGCAATTCTTCAAGATATTTTAAAAGTTTAATTTTAACTTTAATTTTAATTAAGTTTTAATTTTAACATCCTCCTCAAACCAGGATGCTCAAGCTGAAATGAATGCAGGACTCAATTCACTTGAGCCTCTACCTGACCATGGGTCTGCCCACGTCCTGTTGTGTGGGTGACACTTAGGGTGCTCTCAGGTAGGGAGTCACAGGATGCTCCTGGGCACTTGTACCTACTTTTCATTCTCCTCTGGCGCAGGGAAACCATTTCGTAGAGCTCCCGCTCTATGAGACCATCTCCTTCATCTTCATCCAGCCATTTCCCACATGGGAAGGTTTGCTCTATACCGGTGAATGGGCAATAAACCACCACCTAGGAAAAGAGACTGCAAAGGTGAGTTTGAATATTCCGTTACTGGCAACTCACAGGACCTTGATACTGAAAACTTAAGTAGCTGAAGAAAAGGCATAGCTGAAAATCTTTGTTCTACTCTCAAAATCAGGTTTTCTGGACCAACATGAACTGGACTGGTTGCACAATTCCCAATTTGGAGTATAAGGCCCACAAAAATTATCAGAGGGATGGAACAACTCTCCTATCAAGAAAAACTGAGAGAGTTGAGGTTGTTCAGCCTTGAGAAGACAAGACTCCAGGGAAACCTCATTTTGGCCTTTCAATACTTGAAGGGGGCCTATAAGAAATATGGGGACAGACGTTAGCAGGGCCTGTAATGATAGAACAAGGGGTGCTGGTTTTAAATGAAAAGAGAGCAGATTAGACTAGATATATGGAAGAAATCTTCTACAATGAGGGTGGTGAGACACTGGCCCAGGTTGCCCAGAGAGGTGGTAGAAGCCTCATCCCTGGAACCATCCAAGGTCAGGTTGGACGGGGCTCTCAGCAACCTGATCTGGTTGAAGATGTCCCTGCTCACTGCAGGGGGTTGGATTGGATGACCTTTAAAGGCCCCTCCCAACCCAAACCATGCTATTATTCTATATCTAGGACCCATCTATCCTGTTATTCTCACTTTTCCAAAAGTACACCAAAATGGGTCAATGAAGAAGAGGCAAACTACCACCAGGGGAAGGGAACAGGGACAGGCAGTGTGGCTGCAGGAGTCAGCATTGTGCCAGTCTGCAGTACATGTCCTGCCCCACACCAATGCACAGTAGGGTTTTGCAAGAAACAGAAGATACAAAAAGCTTTCAAACACAACCTAAGCTGATTTTGCTTTCCAGGAAAACTGCATTTTCTCCCAACTTCAGGGTAGGCAGCTGCCTCACTCTCCACTCTCCCCTTAGCTACTGCTGATCTTGTAACTGATCTCATATCACATATTGCTCCACTGCCTCCCAGTAACAATGATGATCAATCACCTTTTTTTTCCTGAGCTCAAAAGCAGCATCTAAAAACTTCAGGAAAGTCTGAGTATGGATGATAACTTTGAAATGTTCAGCACAATCCAAGACTAAGTTTTTGTCTGGCCCTTTGGGCAAACATCTGAAGGTGCTTTTGGCATTCAGTAAAAATAATCTCTATCTTTGTGACTGCAAAGGAGTAATCAACCCAATTAGTGAGTGATTGACTTATGTATCTAATGAGCCTTTGAGGCAATCAGCTACTACCATGCATTATGTATAATACTGACTTGTTCAACTGGGGATATTGTCATCCAAATGAAAGGAGAGTTTTGGGTTTTTTTCTAAAAACATATTTGGTTGTTGGGGTCAGGTTATGAATAGGAAACAGTCTCAGAGTTGCCTACAAACCACTTAGTCTCACCTTCTCACAAAACCAGCCAGAACTGACACCGCAATTATCATGCCCAATGGTGACCCTGCTGAGAGGGCTGAGAAGAGCAGCTATCTCCACGTTAAAGAGATCTGTCCTGGCACGCTCAAATTCACCTCCTTCCAAGAAAATCTTCCCACTGTTCTTTAAGCCTTTGGAACCATGAAGGATTACGTGGATTTTGGAGTTTGTGCCAGCTCCTCTGATATCTCCTGTCACTACAGCAACGTTGTACACAATACCTGAAGGAATCAGGAATTTGATTAGGAAAAAAAGAAGGGAGGAAAAAAGACTGTGAGTAGTAATTTTGATTGGATTTACATTACACTTTTCTGGTTTCCCACTGGTCTTTTTAACTTTTGACTTACACACAGTGCAATGTTTCGCCTTCTTTCATTCCACACATACCTCTGAGAAACACACAGGCTGTGTTACCTTCAGAATGTCCAAGAGAAACAGGTTTGTGGTGACAAACTTTCTGTTGCATGGCCCAATGGAAAAAAGTTTTTTATTACCTTGTGGTGGTAATTAGGTGAAGAAAGGCAAAAAAAAAAATTAATTGTCAACTACGTCACTTGATTTTGAGAGGTACCAAGCACGAGACACGTTACAGGATGTTTAGGGGATGGAGAGGTGTTGCTTTAAACAGTGTTGGTAAGATCTGTAGCATCACAAAACTCTGGAAATGTGGGGTCAGCAGCCTACAATGCTGCTGAAGCCAGTAGGATCTTCACTGTCAGTGTGAGAGCCTAAAGATCTCAGGAAAACAGAGCTGGGGAAACATATGAGCCTAGCTGGAAGAAAGAAAAATATTTTTGAAAAGAAATCTGTAAACATAAAAGTTCACTTGTTTTTTTTCTAGCTCTAACTGTTGGTCTAAGAAAGACGACACTTCCTACAACCCTTACTTCTCAGAGGGCTCACTGACAGGCAGATCTTGGGACTGTTTCATGGCATCGCATAGGCAGACACCTCTGCAACTATAACTGTTTTAGAGAGAATGTATAAAATATTTGAGGTCTAAGATAAATCCTTCCTTTGCTTAAATCAACCAGAAATTTCCATAGAGACTTTGGACAAAGTAGAAACATCAGAACTCATTCTCTTCTAAACAACCTTCTCTTCCTTTGAAGTTATGTTAAAAGTTATATTCAAGCAGATTTTTCTGTGTATACATCTTCAACAGAAATAATGAGAGCAGGAGAAAAATGCACAGTCATGAATGTTAAACGAGTAAGGGAAGTTTTGAGTAAATGAATTACATTTTTTTTTCAGATTTTTTCTCCCATCTTCCCCTAACTTTTCCCAACATGCATCCTGCAGTCAGGACTCTGTACCCAGACCAATTTCCTCCTGCATGTGCAGGAGGAATATAAGGACTGTAGAAGTTGCAGACCATGCAATGAAGTGAAGAACAGCTGTTATGTGCATAGTCAAAGTGTTTACTTTTATGCCAATAAATATATATAAGCAAAATACTATCCGAATAATATTCTGCTTCATAGTGATTTGTTTTATTGACTTTACATCCACATTTCTTTTAACAGAGACATAACTTTTGGTTGTGTCTGCTCCAATCATGTTGTGTAATCAAAAAGCCAGTTTGCCTGGTTTGTACAAGGATGTGTAGTTCCCCAGCCAAGAACCTGAAGTGCAATATGCACTTCTGCGTGGCACATCGATGACTGTGCAAATAGCAATCCACTTTCTGAAAGCTGGTGAGTGGCTTGCTGAGGTACAAACTAGATCATTCATCCTTTGCCCATCAGCTCCTTATCTAGCTGTATCA
Organism: Caprimulgus europaeus; assembly: GCA_907165065.1. The sequence continues at coordinate 78,539,675 of OU015527.1, forward strand.
GGTGATGAACCAGAGTGTAGGTCCTGCACAGATTCAACAGTGAAATATGGAGGTGAGACCCCACCTGCAGTGCTGCCTCCAGTGCTGGGGCCACCAACAGCACAAGGACATGGACCCACTGGAGCCAGGCCAGAGGAGGCCACCAGGATGATGCCAGGGCTGGAGCAGCTCTGCTGTGAGGACAGGCTGAGAGAGTTGGGGCTGTTCAGCCTGGAGAAGAGAAGGCTCCGGGGAGACCTTCTAGCGGCCTCCCAGTACCTGAAGGGGCTCCAGGAAGGCTGGGGAGGGACTTTGGCCAAGGGCAGGGAGTGAGAGAACAAGGGGTGATGGCTTGAAAGTGGCAGAGGGGAGATGGAGCTGAGATGTGAGGAAGAAATTGTTTGGTGTGAGGGTGGTGAGACAGTGTTCCAGGTTGGCCAGAGAAGCTGTGGCTGCTCCTCCCTGGAAGTGTTCAAGGCCAGGTTGGATGAGGCTTTGAGCAACCTGGTCTAGTGGAAGGTGTCCCTGCTGCTGGCAGGGGGAGTTGGAATGAGATGGTCCCTTCCAACCCAGTCCGTTCTATGATTATATGAAATGTGATGGTAGCTCAGCAACCCTCACACAAAACTGCTTGTCACCAGCAGATATGCAGGTCTCCCTGAGACCTAAATCTTCTAAAGAAATCATGTCATTGTAGTACTAGTACTAATTAGGCCTTTGTATCTTTGCATTTCCCACCAAGGATTCAGCCCATTATTTTACCTGTGGCTTCAGTGCCCCCAACAAGAATGTCCCTCTGGATTTTTCCATCATCTTCATCTAAAGCAAACCAGCGTCCAACTGGGAATTGGTACACACATTTATTGCCAATGTCTTCAATGATCACCTAAGAGAATAGAAGCAGCACTTTGCAAAATGCTCATGGAAAAAAACAAGGGTGTTACACGAGGGGTGACAGAAGAGCAGAAGCTTAATGTACATACTCTCACCTGACATTTAATGTATTCAATACTCCAGCAGATCCCTTTCTGCTCCCTAATTAGTACTGATACAATTTCAGACAATCAGTGAGTAAAAAAACAGGCTTTATTCTTTTCTTTTTTTATCCAGTGAACTCAATCTGTGTCTCTTACAGTGTACGAGACCAGATGTCTCCGCTAGCAAGACCAGCTGGCTGGCCTGCCTTTCTTCTCTCCAGAGCCTGTTTGCTGGCTACTCTTCTCCATCAGCTGAACGACAGCTCTTTGTTCTGCTTTGGGAACAGGCTGTCTTCTTTCTGTCTCGGTTTTAAAGCCTTGTTATAGAATAACACCAAGGTATTTCAGGACAAATCAAGACCATTGGATCTGCTTATGTGACCTAGTAATACCATATTATCCCATTCAGTCACTCCAGAATGGAACCTTTGCAAAGACAGGCATGGAATCCTGCAGCAGGAATAGCTTCTAATTTGGAAGGATTTGGCTCTTAACTCTACTCTAGAGACATATTCTACTGATGCAAGCCAAGGAACAGTCTTCCCCTTTAAGCCAGTGTTACCCACTGCAAGTTTCTTGCACCTCCTGCTGAGGTATTTCTTACCAATGTATTCTGGGTTACTGAAGCTTACCATAGACTTACTTCAGTATTTTAAACAACCAGAAAAGAGTACTGAAGATTTTTAGTCAGAAAAGAAGAAAACAGAATCCCTACTCACTGCTGTGGCTTATATGTCACAGAAAGAAAATTCACTATTACGGATAGAAAGTCATTGCCACATTTCTCTGCCTTCACAGCAAACAGGGAGAATCTGAAATCTGAAATCTGTCCTTTCTGATAGGTTTGTGAAATCATTATTTGGGAACTGGAGCTTCCCCTCCTGTCACTCATCCTACACTGCTGTTGCCCGTAGCATTACCAATTCTCGTTGTACCATTGTAGACATGGACAGCAGTGTCTGCCAGGGCTGGGATTGTCATCATGGGAGATCAGTGCTGTGCTGGAGTGTTAGAGACTAAAATATATGAGGTTCAGGAGAAATACCAACAATCATATGCCCCTCTAGTTGCTGTTCACCTTTGAGTGCCTGCTAATATTGTTATTCATATATTTAAAGGTGTAAAACCAGCTCTGAGGATAAGCCACACTGGAAACCCAGGCAACATGAGAAGAACTTCTAATGATGCTTAGCAGGTTCATCCAGGAATGACAATGCTAAAGACCCCAAATATTGGAGCAAATTAGAGAAAAACTTCTACCAATAGTAGAAGATAACTGAGCTCTCTTTTAGCTCATTCCTCCAAGCTTCTAGTTGAACTCACAAGGTAAAAGTTGCTTTTTAATTAATCACAAATATCTTGGTGGTTCCTGTGTCAGAACATAAGATTAATGTGTTGACTGCAACTAGTCATTACTTCAGGCTTAGGACTAAAGCAACCAAACCAACATCAAAAATCATATAATGGAGACTTCATCTGGAATGTGAGAATGAGATTCCTTTTCTGTGGGTTTTTTTTTCCCCTATTTACTACAGGGAGCACAGCAGCTCTGTTATTCATCTTCTGCATTTTTCATGGACAACCAACATAATAACTTTTAGTGCAGTGTATGGTGATGGTGGAAAAGCATGTGCTAATATTTGCATTTGTAATACATCAAACCACCTTGTTATCTAGGATTTACAAATCTAGGGTCAGATCTTTAGTGGATTAAAGCCAGCTGTGTTAAACTACACCAGCAGAGGAAAGAAAATGAGATTAGAGGAAAGAGTCATAGATTTATCCTTTTAAAATGTTCCTTCAACCATTTCACTAGAAGCTGCAATACCTTCACGCCTTAGAGCAGGAGATTAAAACGGGGAGAAAAGTGGGAGTGGAAGAAAAGCATCTTTGTGGCCAGTATATCTTTTTTTGCTGTACCAGTGATAAATCACTTAAATTCAGCCAGGCTGTAAGTTTTCACAAATTTCCACTGTGAACAGATTCAACAGATATTTCTTAGACTCTGGTATCTTTACCATCTCGGTAATGAGTTAAGTCAACAGAGGGAGAGGGGGGCTTGGAGGACTCAGTGCAGAGAATTCCCTCTCATCAGTCAGATAAACTGCAGTGACTGAGATAGGAAAATTATTATTAGAGCAGGCAAACTCAAGTCTTAACATCTGGATATTCTCACTGTCACAGTCACCTGAAATGCTGGGCAATTTGCCTAAACCCAGAGTGTCCTGCATTTTCTAACCACCCAATTTGAATCTGCTGCAGCTGATTTAGATGCACCACAATAGCATTCACCAGGCTGCTGCCTGCACTTCATCAGCCCCCCTTTGCTCTGCAGAAAAAGAAAGTGCTGGAGATGGTACTTCTGGAAAGGTGAAAATTTGATTTGTGCCTTTCTTAGTAGAATCACAGAATGTTAGAATCACAGAATCACAGAATCACAGAATGTTGTGAGTTGGAAGGGACCCACCAGGATCATCCAGTCCAACTCCTGTCCCTGCACAGGACAAGCCCAACATTCACACCATGTCCCTGAAGGCACACATTGGCCAAATGCTGCTGGAATCTTGTCAGGCTTGGTGCCATGAGCACCTCCCTGGGGAGCCTGTGCCAGTGCTCCACCACCCTCTGCCTCAAGAACCTTTTCCTCATGGCCAACCTCACCCTCCCCTGCCACATCTTCCTGCCATTTCCTCTGCTCCTAAACCAGAGTAACCAGGAACCTGTATCACCAGAAAACATCATTATGTTTCTTGACATCAGACCACTGAAAAGGTAAAAAGTGAGACATTTTGATCCTACAACATGCTTACGTTAAACATCATGGAGAAACTAACCTTTGCAAGGAACCAGCCAGCAGAGCCACCCTTGTTATTATGACCTATATTAATTTTCCTTAACCTCCCCAAATTTGGAGCATCAAGTGTGAACTTGTCCTCTGCTCCCTTTTCGAAGTTGTCTTTGTCATTGTCCAGTTTCCTCACACCTGAGAAAAAACATAGAGAGAAGAACTGAGGAGGAAAGGGTTACTGGCATATGCGTGTTTGTAGGCAAAGAAATATCTAGGAATGTCACCACTGACTGAATCAAATATTCTCCAGGTACCAGCTCTCTGCAACCAGGATTCAAGGTAAAGGCAGAGGACTTAATATTGTAATAAAAAATGTACCTTTTCTTGAGCACACAAAAGACCAGGATTTTCACTCTAACATCACAGTTACTTACAGCTCTCAAAGTTTTCAGAAATATATATGCAGATGACTCTTGCATCTTTTTTTCATACCACTATATTTACCTTTTATTTTTAATGTCTTCTAAAATCTCCAGACTATTTAAAAAAGGCTTTGGTCACAAGCTGCAAATTTTGACATTTCAGGACACGGGATTCTTTGCTGCATCACACAGGAAGGATTTACTTTAAAATTAGGATGCAACCAGGGGTATTAACTTTTCCTGATCTCATGGGAGCTTGCCTTTATGAAATATATTGAAAATTTACTTTCAATTAAAAAAAAAAATATGAAAAAGTGCTGACCCAGTTACTACCAATGTTGTTTCTGTGCAAGTGATGCTGTAAGTAGGATCGAAACCATGCAAGGCACCAGTGCAGGTAGAGGTGTTTGAGGGAAATTCATCCCACTTACCTCTGAAGGAAAAGAATAATTTCCTAGGGGTTTTATTCCTCTGTGTAGATATGACAGAGTGCCTGAGCAAACGGCTCAGATTTAGACTCCCACTTTCAGATGTCTCCAGTGAGATCAGATGAATCCCCTTGTAAAAGTCTGGAGAATTAATCAAGGATGAGACCTATCTGCTGGGTTTCATAATCTGTTCAAGGACACTCAGCAGACATCATGTGGTTTTTTTCTGGAATTTGACGAGATAGGTGCAGTATAGAAGAGAGATAATCTTTGCTACTGGGGTTTCCAGGAATTTCTGCCCACTCCTCTCCATGGCGTGACCCACAGAGTTTTGTCTGGGCACATCTTTTTGTATTATTGAGTTAAAAGTATTTTTTTTTTAAATAAATTTGAGTTCCTAGATGACAGCTGTAGTACAATCTATGTTTCATTTTAAAAAAAAAGAAACAAAAAAGAAAAAAGCTACCACCATTAATTTAAAGCCAGCTAATATATACCTTAGTTAGATTATCTTTCTAAATGGCCAGGCAGTTTCAACCACAACTTGTGCTACACTGAAAGGACAGTATTATTCATCCCATGCCAGAGAAATATGAGACATGCAGCTCTTACTGCATGCACTGTAAATACACATTGGTGTTGGATCCCTCAGCAGACTGGCACTTACTGCACCCGTTTATGCTGGTGCTTTATGCTCTGTTTTCCCAAGGTTTGGGTTTTTTGGTGGTAGGTAACTTCAGTTGTGCTCACAGCCCAGCTATGACTGCTGCTCTGCAGATGCAGCTTCCAGAAGCTGTGGATGTGAGAAACCCCAGAGCTAACAACACCATTTGTTGTGCCTTTCACTCAGCCAAATTATTCTGCATTTGCCAGATTGCTGCTGTGTGTTGTTCAGATCGCAGGCCTGCAGAGCAGGAAGAAATATTTTAGGAAATTATTTGCATTTGAATACCTGTGTCTCCTTTCTCACCGAAGATATTAATGAAGACATCCGCATCTGTTCCACTGCCGCTGACTTCACCAGTAAAAACTCGGACCACGTATTTGTTGACTGCAAGGAGAGAGGCAGAAATCCCAACACATTAATAACTCAATGGCTTGATGCAAAACTTAATATTACAAAAAAATTCAGGCTGTGCTGATGCTGTCTTGAAAGTGTGTCTGAACCCTGGCTCCTGGATCCCATACACAGACACTCTCCTCCGCAAGAAGAATAAAATCCATAGGCAGAGCTCTGACACTTTGGGTATTCACTGCCCTGAGCAAGAGGAAAAGACCACTCAGTTCCTGGCCTTGACACTGAGTGTTGAAATAGATGAGAAGAAAGTGCAAATTTTTATGTTGATACATGATCATTAAATGAACTTGGACCTAAAAACCAGCCTTGCTTTTTCAAAACATCAATGAGCCAGCCATCTGCCCAAACTCAGACTTGACTCCTTGGGTCTGAATGCTCTCCTACAGCTGTTTTTTGCAGTTTAGCTTATATTAAGCCTGGCTGGTAGCAAGTATTTTGAGGAATGGTCAGTCACACTGCATGAGCACAAAAATCTGAAGGTGACCACCCTGCTACTCTGCCCAGTTAAAAAAAATAATAATTGTCCAGTCCTTTCCATTTAATGGAGAAATAGGAGTAATGTCCAAGAGCTGTGAAACTATAAAGCTACATCCTGTGTGGCACCAAGGAACGCAAAAATCACATGTGTGAGCCACGCCATGAACATTTCACACATGCCATATCAGTGAGTTTGAGAAGCAAGTCTTCAGAGGGATCAAGTTGGCTCTAACTTGGCTCCAAAGGACAGCAAGGGTGAGCTCAGCTTCTTCTGAAACCAATGAGAAAACTCCCATGGCCTCCAGTGTGATGATATGTGGGGAAAACATGAGCAACTTTCAAAATCTATTGCCAAAGTTGACCTGACTACCTTGTTACTCCAAGCAAAATCAGCAGTTACAGATGTCTAGTGCTGTATCCTCTGTGCAGAACCAGTGCTGGAGACAGACAGCAAGACACGAAACAAAAGTGATAAAGATCAATGAAAAATTGACTGCTGAACAGTATATGGCATCATAGATGCCCTCAACAAAGTATCTGTTACACCCTGTATTACTGAGCCCTGGCTACCTGGTCCTGCAAGTTCTGCTCTACATCACTTCTCTATTTCTGAGTCCTGGGCATGCTGCTTCTGCAGAAGAAACCAGAAATTAATTCCCTTTGGAGCTAGGGACTGTAGCAAACCCTGGGTTGCCGCTCTCAGAGCAGATCACCTGCCTCCTCCACCATAATCAGTGTATATTAAAAATTATTCTAAAAGACAGCAGACACTTTGGTGCACATGCTCCCCCTGAGGCAGAGGATGTGAGAGCAAGCGTATGAGAAGCGGTTGTTGGACCGTCCCCTGAATTATAAAGATGCACTCAGCTCCTGGGGTGAGGACTACAAGGGCAGAACCCAAACAGAAGGGAAAATCACCTGTCACGGTTTAATGAATGTGCTCTGAAAAGGATAAAAATTGAGCTGACATTCTTGGCGCCCCATCACAAAACATGCCATTACAAATAAAATAATAATGATAAAAGTGCAATAAATACTAAATAACAAGAAAGAGGAGGGCAGAGGCAGGCTCCAACAAGAAGAAAATGCCTTAATGTTTCTCTTTAACTCTTTTGCTTCAATTCACAGAGCTCTTACCACCTGCTAGTGATATGCCAGCGTCAAAGGATTTCATTTGAATTAGCCAAGGATGGAGTTGGTGCAATTTAAGGTTCCCATTTGGCAACTAAGCTGCTCTAACCAAAACTGACCCATTATACATTTGGATCTTTAATCACAGACCATATTTTTCAAGAAGTTTTGCTCCTTGCACCTCCTTTAGAATATTTATTCTGATGTCACTGATTAATTTTCCACTCTACTTTTCAGGGACCAGGGGAGCCTGGTGGGACACCAAGGATCCACAAAAGGACAATCATCAGCAGCTGCAGTTAGATTACCCTTGTAGGATCAGGCTTTATGTCTCTGAGGTATTGACCAGAGGGTTGTCTCAACAGATGCAGAGCACTGAGGAGGACATGTAGAGAATCAGTAGCAGTGACCAAAAACAGGGCAGGAAGGGCACCTTGTAGAGCTTATGTAGAAATACAGCTGGTCAGCTAGCAAAACCCTGATAAAATTATTTGCCAGATCCAATGCCTTGAAAGGTTTTTCAACACTGCTATATTTCAGATCTGAGGTTTATAATGACATAATTTGACAACCTGCTCAGAACACCAAGTGCTTCCAAGGGTTCTTTACACACATGACATTGCTGTCAGAGTGTCAGCATGGAGAGCTCCGTGGTGGGGTTGATTCCTGAGCTCCCAGAGTTGGGCAATGTGTTGTGTTACCACTCTGGGCTGCACAGGGCACTCTGCTGAAAGGATTTTATGCTTTGCCCTGAAATATAAGCAAGGCTGGGGTGCATGGCATGGGCTTGCATGCCTCTTCTCCAAGCTCCTTGCAGATCTGTTTCCACAGGCAAAGCCACTCCAAGTATGTTAGTGGTCCTTGGTTCAGGTCATAGTACATCCCTCCTTCACAGACCACAGAATCATGCCTAGTATGTGCTCCCCACATTTTCCCCTTATTTTTTTTCATGTGTTTCCAACTCTGAAACCATGTGCACACAAGTCAATCCCTATATGTGCCCCACTCATCTCTGCATGCAGGACCATTTTAGTTCCTCCACTTTCAGGAAGCAGACAGGATCAATCCTGAGCCATGCTGAATTTTTGCTGGTGTTTTCTCCCTCTCTGAGCAATTCAACAGTCAGCTGCAGCAGACAGAGCAGCTCTTCATTCTGCTCAGGCGTCCTTCTGTGCTTCATACATCAGCACATCTTACAGAATTACATGGTGGATGTGCAAATTTAAACAGAAAGGGATGCTACATCTCAAAAAGACAGTGAGGACTCAGCTGCTAGAGGCACGCAGGAAAAGGCTCTCATTGCAGCCAGGCAGAGATCTGGCTGAAGTCAAGCACTCTTTATTTTAAGCATGGGTGGATGTTGTTCCCTGTTCTGTAAGGCCTTAATCATGCATTATTTAAAACAGTAACAACATCTTTTCAAAAATACCCACTTGCCTTTTTTTAATCTCAATATATGGCTCTGAGTTCATCTGCAAAACAGAGATCAAGATGTTGCCTGGATTTTTTTTTTATTTTTTTCTTCCTGAATGCTTCTCCTAGGACTGGGAACATGTGAGATGCAAATGTACGGCTGGTAAAAGCTGTGACTCCATCTAGCAGAGCAGGCTCGCTTCAGCACAGGCACAGACAGAGAAGCTCTAGATGTAAAATTAGCAGCTTCAGAGACATGAACTGCAAGATGCCAAGAGCAGAACAACTAACAAAAATTTAGTAGCAAGACCAGTAACTATTTTCTGCTTTCTTTCTCTTCCCATTTCTTGGTTAAAGCATCTTCCTTTTGTTTATATCTGGGTGTCTGCTCCATCAGAGACGATCCAGGTCTCCCTGACATCTCTCATCCATCACACTGACACACAGAAAGCTGTCCCAAGAAAACATTCAGAGAGGTTGCCTGACATCTCAGAGAAGCAGTGGGGTGGCACTAACTGATATGACCCCACTGCCTTAATGTCACAGAGGTGTGACAGTCAAGCAGCTTGTCTGTTACTACTCAACTCAGCCAGAGCTTTCAACACTTAAGAGAGAAGATTAATATTGCACCGTGGGCTAGACTTAGGTTCTTTCCTTGAGCAAAGGGGTTTATTTTGAAGAAGGTCTATGATGCTACAAGCATTCCTGACACTGCCCCTGAGGGATGAAGGGCATGGGGCTGCAGCCCTCCTACCCCCTCCCCATACACCCCATCTAGGCTGGCCCCACTGCCATCTCCATCCTGAGGAGCCAGGGATGCAGCACTAGCCCAACAGCTTGCCCAGGATCTTTTTATCCAGCTGCAACATCCCTCGGTGCCCTCGTGCACCCTCTCTCCTGCCTCTAATAAAGGAAAATACATGGACACACCCCAGCCAAATCCTTCCACCTGCAAGCTGCAGCTGACTGTTCAGCCATGTGATATTCATCTGTTAATGCCATTTATTTAGCAATATGATATCATGGTCACCTGAAATGCTGTAGGATGGAACTGCCTAAGGAAATCTTGTAGATAATATTATTTAGGGCATTAGATAGTGTGTTTATGCACAAGCTGCTTATTTTGTAGCAGGACAAGCACCAGATTTAGGGAAACAAAGTCAACTGTGCTTCATCACCTAGACTTTTCATCTCCTGCAGAGCACAGTGAGTTCCCTGCTAGACATCCCTGCCTACCTCCCTTGTGGATGACCTGCCATGGATCAGGTCAGCAGCACAGCATCCAACAACTAGGAAATGTCACAGCCTTCAGAAACAAAACATACTGGGTTAAAAGCAGGGAGCTAAGTCATAGGCAGTGATGGATTCTCCTCATAAGGCAACTTTTAGTAATTATCCTTCTGTTTTCACAGTGCTCCCAAGGGTGGTGATGTTTAAGATCCATCCTGTACTGCTCAGCACTGAGCATGCAGGTTTCAGAAGAGAGGAGGGGGGGAATGGGTAGGGGAGAGGCATCACTACTGCCTATGAATTGCTGCTGGCAAAGAAATACATTTGTGGTTAGTATGAAAAGCCAGAAGAATTGTTGCTAGAGGCAGAGGCAGGGGGCTGGATCTGCAGACAAAGCACAGTTTCAACCTTAGCCTGCCACAGCTTTTTTGCATACGCTGGGGAAGGTGGTTTAAGGTCCATATGCCTCCATTCCTCACTGTCAGAACGAGTCAGTCGTTCCAGCCCATCAGAAACTGTCTGACAAAATCTCTTTGTGATGGAAAGCACTGACCTGTCAAAATGGAAGTTCCTTTATACCACTTCTGACAGCGTATTCCTCAGTGACAGCTAGACTTCTTGGTCAGAGCAACCTTGAAAGGTCAGATGATCTATGGTTAGGGCTTGAAGCTGGGATCTGGCCTCCCAGCAAGCCTTGGATGCAACTGGATGACCAGTTGACCATGAGCCAACAGTGTGCCCTTGTGGCCAAGAAGGCCAATGGCCTACTGGGGTGCCTTCAGAAGAGTGTGACCAGCAGGTCGAGGGAGGTTCTCCTCCCCCTCTACTCTGCCCTGGTGAGGCCACATCTGGAGTGTTGTGTCCAGTTCTGGGCTTCCCAGTTCAAGAGGGACAGGGATCTTCTGGAGAGAGTCCAGTGGAGGCCACAGAGGTGATGAGGGGCCTGGAGCATCTGCTGTGTGAGGAGAGGCTGAGAGAGATGGGACTGTTCAGCCTGGAGAAGAGCAGACTCGGAGGGGATCTGATCAATGTCTTTAAATATCTAAAGGGTGGGTGTCAAGAGGATGGGGCCAGGCTCTTTTCAGTGGTGGCCAGCGATAGGACAAGGGGCAACAGGCGCAAGCTGCCACACAGGAGGTTCCACTTAAACATGGGGAAAAACTTCTTTAGTGTGAGGGTGCCAGAGCCCTGGGACAGGCTGCCCAGAGAGGTTGTGGAGTCTCCACCTCTGGAGATGTTCCAAACTCAGCTGGATGCCATCCTTTGCAATCTGCTATAGGGAACCTGCTCATGGGAGGGAGGTTGGACTGGATGATTTCCAACCCCCACCATTCTGTGATTCCGTGATTTTCTTTAAATTTATCTCTCATCTATCCTGGGACAGAGCCCATCCCACCAGGCTAACACCATCTTTTCCTGGATGAGCTTCTCCTGACCTTCTGGAGATGCCTTACTGCATTTTCATAAAACACAGCACTATCTCTGGAGTCTCTGTGAACACTGCAGAGAAAACTCGCCCAGCCCTCATCATCACACCTCACTCTACTGCAGTAGCAGGGACCCTAGAGAGCTACACACAGCAAGGCATAATAAGAATCTAAAGCAACCCCTGGAAAAGCAGAGAAGCCCTGATGAGTTCATCAGGAGCTAGTTCTGTCTCAAAAGCATGGCCTGTTCTTGGACAAAGCTAAAGGCACACAGTCAAGGAGAAATTTTTTTCCCCCTCCAGGAAAGGGTTGAATTCAAAGGGTTGATTTAGAGCTTGAAAATAATTAATCTCTGTCAAGAGTAATTGACAAATATATTTCTTAATGAGCTGTGCCTTCAAGGGTGGCAAAAAGCCCCTTAAATCAAGGGTTCAAGCTGGAAATGAAGTTTAGAAGCACATCTGGAGAGCAGGGGATGCTGATGAAGAAAGAGCTTTGCACTGCTTTTGGCCATTAGCACCTCTACCATACCATGGTGTTAGTGGGGGAGAAAAGCCTTGCCATGGGTTGACCCTGTCTGGATGCCAGATACCCTCCAAAGCTGCTCTATCACTGCCCTCCCTCAGCTGTATGGGGTAGAGAAAACATAACAAAAGGCTCATGGGTGAAGATAAGGACAGAGATCATTCCCCAGTTACTGTCACAGGCAAAACTTGACTTGGGGGAAATTAATTTAATTTATTACCAATCAAATCAGAGGAGGATAATAAGAAATAAAACTAAATCTTAAAACACCTCCCCTTACCCCTTCCTTCTTCCTGTGCTTAATTTTTCTCCTGATTTCCACCTCCTCCCTGCCAAGCAGCGTAGGGGGACAGGACAAGCGTTTGTACGGTTTTGGGATGCACTTTGTTGGAGGTAGCAGCGAGGATGAAAGGCTGGTGTGACCCCAGATCAGCCTTTCATTAATCTCAGAAGAGCTCTCTAAAAATGTGTTCTTAAGGAAGAGATATTATTGCTGCCACTCAAGGAGGCATAAGACATGGGAAAAGGAAATGATTAAGTTTGCAATATCCTCAACCGCTGCCTCGTGCCCCTCCTGTCATGAACTCAGACGCTTGGTCTCCCCATCCAACCCCAAGACCAGGAGGTTCAGCCCCATTTTCTGTCACTCTCATGTGAAATCAAAGTATGCATCAAAACAGTTAATATATTAGGATTCAGCCTGGATCACCCGTCTGCAAAGCCTGTGAGAGGCAATCTACCACATGCAGGAGTCTTTGCTTGTAGGATATGCTAAACTGATGTTCCTACTGTGACTTCAAAGTGATGATGACATTTTGAAGTGAGTTTAAACGACCTTGCTCAAGAGACAATAGTGGTTTAGTTGCTGAGGCATGGAGCTTAGTATGGGGCAACCCACCTTGTGACAGTGGTGCGGAAATCCTTGTTCATCTAATTCTCCGAGATTTCTCATTATTTCTCATTAGTTCAGCCCCAGGGTGGGAGCCCATAAAAAAAGGAAAGGCAGACATTTCAGCAAAGAAATATCCACTTCTCTCTTTCTCCAGATCTGCTATTATCAAAATTAGGGAAACCACTGAAAATAACCTCTTGGGTAAAATATTTCTGCTCAGGATGAAGAGTAAAGTAATTTTACAGTATTATTTAAAATCCTGTTATTATCACTGTACTTTAGTCTTGCTTTGTATAAAAAATATGTTTAAAGTAACTTTATTTCAAAATTGACATAACTGGTCAAAATTATCCCTCATCTTCACAAAGGTGTTGCATTATCTGCTTTGTGTTGGGTACATACAGATCTATATACCAGCCACACACAGAGACATCTCATGCCTCTCCAAAATTGTTTCTCTTGAAACATGAGGTCCTTTATACAAACTCCAAATCTCAATTTCCATCCCATTTCTGAGCATTTCTGCATCTTATCTTGTTTGTGGTTTATAAGTCACCAGTGCTTCTTTTTATTTCTACATTTTAATTTCTCATTGCCCTTCCCCATCTTTAGAGACAAAACAGGCAAAAAATGTGTTACAAGGAAAATGTCCATAGCTGACTTGTTTTAGACATGGTAATATAAGATGAGCAAAGTTTGTAGGGAGTGTAAAATCCTTATGAAAACAGCTGAAGTCTTTTGGGGGATAATAAATAAATAAATAAATAAAGACATTTTTGGATACTTAGCGTGCCAGATAGCACAACAGTTTTTTTTCTAGTGATATCAACTGGGTAGTAAAAGATATTATTACTCCCTCTACACTCCCTCTACAAACCTTGTTTTTTTAATACCTCAGCATACAGCAAGGCCTGATCCTTAATACAGAGGATATTCACCTTTATTAAAAAGAAAACAACTCATTTTTATTTCATAAATATATTTAGCTGCGTTTTCCTGTGCTGATTAAACACTTCCACTTCCCAATGGAAAGATGAGTTTTGATGAGCAGGTAACAGCTATTAATATTTCCTTCTCCCTGCTTCTACATCCTTAAAAATAATATTTTTCTTCTTTTTCTTTTTCTTTTTCTTTTTCTTTTTCTTTTTCTTTTTCTTTTTCTTTTTCTTTTTCTTTTTCTTTTTCTTTTTCTTTTTCTTTTTCTTTTTCTTTTTCTTTTTCTTTTTCTTTTTCTTTCTCTTTTTTTCTGATGATGGAACTTTCAAAATGTAACACCTCATTTTGGATCATGACTCAGGGGAGACAGGAGAGGGACCAGTCCAACTCTCCAGGCCTGGAGCTTTGTAAAATGAGGATGAAAGCCCACAGGGCATCACGGACTGGTGCCTCACATCCAAAATGCTGCTCCTCATCAGAGCTTCTAGCACAGATCCAGTCCAACCCTGAGGGACAAGTGTATCCCATTGGGACAGGAAGGATTTGGCTACTGACTCAAAGTCAAGCAGGTCTATCAATACCCCAAGTGTTTCCTCAAGCCACAGCCAGGTCAGTGCCTCATAAGTCTTGAGTCAGCCAACATTAAAACTTTGGACAATGAACTGTGAAATCTTGACACAAACCTCCTTTGCAGCAGGAAGAAATAACACAGCTCACATTCCCAGCTCAAATATATGAGTTTTAGGTCCTAGTGGATCTGAAAACCCCAGAGAGCATCTAGGTATGCTAACTCTACCTGTGCTTGCACAGATGGTCTCAAAAGCACACCAGGCAGAGAAGTCCAGCACAGACTGCTTCTTCATGGGCATAGACTGCCTTCATAAAGCCTGCACAGACTGCCTTTCCTGCCTTCAAAGGAAACTGTTCTGTGGCCCTGGTCTCTCTGCCCCTGGTCCTCTCCTCTGACCCACCATGAACATAAATTGTCCAAGTCTCCTTTTGTGATCTCACTAACTCTGCCCCAGATGAGGACCAAACAATGATTCAAAAAAACTTGTGAAAGACTAATGGATTGGGGCTGACCTACAACTTGATCAGCTGAACTTCTCTCATATGTAATTATAATAAATATTGTTCTCATTTTTAAACGTGAGACTACCCTCTGCGTGCCCAAGCAAAAGGGCATGTTTCACCATTCACCTGCCTTTACAGGAATCCAGTTCCCAATTGCTCAGTGTGACCTTACAGCTATCACCCCTTGGGACATGCAAACTCTCAGATGCACCATATATCAACCCCAAAGGAGACCAGAAATAACACAGCGGTCAACCTTCCAGTTCAAAGCTGGTTCATGTCTCAGAAAGGCAGAAAACTCATGTCTGCCTGCAAAAGACTCTGCAGTCTCAGCCTGATCTGATCTTGCAATTCATTTTTGACATAATATTAATAACAGTAAAAAATAATGGGTAACCAATGCCTGGTATTTTAAGTATGGAAAAAATAAAGGCAATGCAACTGTGATGCTTCCATCCTCAAGATCTGGGTGTGCCATGTGTTGTGATTGCCCTGACACGTGTTGTGGCTGCCCTGCTCCTCCATACTGCCCAGAGGGTGATAGAAGCCCCACCCCTGGAAACATTCCAGGTCAGGTTGGACAGGGCTCTGAGCAACCTGATCTGCTTGAAGATGTCCCTGCTCACTGTAGGTGCGTTGGAAGGGACCTTTCAAGGTTTCAAAGCATTCTATGATTCTGTGATTCAACTGTGCTGTATAATGCAACTATTGTTAACCCATTGATTATTAATAGATCAAATAAGACTAAACTTTACCCAGAAAAAGTAGAGAATGGAGGAGTTTTACAGTTTGAGGTCATACATGTGGTTCTGTCCTACTGTAAATAGGCAGCCTGGGAACAGTTTGACATGAGCTGCTGTCCCACACACGTTTATAGCCCATTGTGTCTAATCTTAAACAATTCTAGGGTGTTGATGGCCAAAGAGTCACTGGAAACCAATCATTGGCTCTGAACCTCGTTTGCAACAGGCAGGTTGGCAAGATGACCAGAATTTGACAGGATAGTGTAAATTGCAATCACACAGAAGACTGAATTAATTTTCAGTTATCTGTTCTCTTGAATATGGTTTTAAGGATCAAGTGAGGAAAGGCCCCCTTTACAAATGAATATTCCTGCTTTCTCTCAGTAAAAGAGCACATACAGAGAATTGTTTTGATTAGGGAGAGGTTTCAAGGGTAATCAAGAACAGTTAATACGAGTTGGCGGTACCTAACCATAGCTTTTTCCCTTGTTCTGAGGAAAACTGCAGGTCACACTGCAGAGAGCCTGGCCTAACCTCTACCAGCTACATAATGATAACAGTCTGTTGTCACCACAGAGAGAAGATGGCCCATGGATAATTAACATATCATCTAACTCAACCAAACTAACACCTTACTCAGCTTGCCTCTTCTATGAATTAGGACAAAATGTAACCTTGCAACAATATTCCAGTATTACATCTTGAGACACTCTTCAGTTCACCTGAAGAAGAGATCTCAGGACTCCCTGCTTTACAGCTGGGTGATAAAAGGTGTTCCAGTGGGGATGGAGAAAGACATGGTCCTGGTGTCCCACCTGCAGAGAGTGCAGAGCAGCTCCAGGGCTGCAGACCAGCAGGGAAAGTGGGGTGAAGACCAACAAAATGACACTCACCATGAGGTAGGAGACATAAGGATCTGTCCCTTAGAGAAGGACTTGGAGGTGTTGATTGATAGCCAGCTGAACGTGAGTGAGCAGATTACCCAGGTGGCCAAGAAGGCCAACAGCATCCTGGTCTGAATCAGGAATAGTGGGACCAGTAGGAGCAGGGAAGTTCTCTTCCCCCTGCACTGGGCACTGGTGAGGCCGCAGCTCGAGTGCTGGGTTCAGTGTTGGGCCCCTGAGTCCAAGAAGGATCTGGAGGTGCTGGAGCGTGTCCAGAGAAGGGCACCGGAGCTGGGGAAGGGTCTGGAGCACAAGTGTGCTGAGTTCCCGGCTGAGGGAACTGGGGGTGCTGAGCCTGGAGAAAAGGAGGCTGAGGGGAGACCTTCTGGCTCTGTCCAAGTCCCTTGGAGGAGGGTGGAGAGAGGTGGGGGTGGGTCTGTTCAACCAAGAACCAAGGGACAGGACAAGAGGAAATGGGCTCCAGTTGTGGCCAGGGCAGTTGAGATGGGATGTGAGGAAGAATTTCTTTGCTGAAAGGGTTCTGAGGCATTGGAAGGGGTTGCCCAGGGCAGTGGTGGAGTCCCTGTCCCTGGAGGGATTTAACAGATGGGTAGACAAGGTGCTTAGGGACATGGGTTAGGACTTTGTCAACATTAGGTTAATGACTGGATTTGGTGATTTTAAAGGTCTTTTCTAATCTAATTAGAAAATTACTCTGTGATTCTGTCGACAAAGTGGCACAAGGGATTCATGACCAGTCTGCAGGGATCAGACAATGGGCTGGGAACTGGCTCCCAGACTGACTCCATTGGGTCAGTAGTTCTTTTTGGTGGAGCTACAAGCCATTATGAATGCTTTCCTCCCCCACTGCTTCAGTAGGACATCAGACACCCTCAGAGTGATCCAAAACCCACAACACTCAAAGAAAAAACAGCACTTGACTTCAGTTTTGCACCGGTGCCTTGCATAAAGGCTCAGCCACAGTCATACAATCCTAAGGCTTCATAAACTCAAGCGAAGCAGCATAAGGCTGAACAATAGCCCTTCCTTGTAATTAATACCTGTAATGTAAATTAATCCAGGCTGCCAATAGCAGCTGCTGGGTAAATAAGAATCTGTGGCACTATCACTGTCAAAGGGCTATGGGCATATGATGTCGTGGATGTGAATACAGGGAACAGAGGACCATTCAAGCAGGAACACTTAAAATGTAACCTGTTCTCTTTGAAAAATGTGTGGCATTCAACAAGGAACCTGACAGGAGCCATTTTATTCAGATAAGTAAACACAATCACTCAGGCATCTGCAATCAGTCAGTATTCCTGCCGTCCTCAGTAACTCTATTTGGATCACAAAAATAACTCTACTTTTTGTGCATGTGTCCAGTTTTTCAATTATATGTTGACTATTTTTTGAAAACATACTATTTTCCGCATTTTTTAATAATGCCTTATTAATTTTCCTTAATTCAGCCTTTTCAAAGCTCACAGTCCTACAGAGATTCTCTGGCTGGTGTGTGCTCCTCACCAAGAAAGAGACTGAGTCTCCCCATTTCTTAATAGGTTTTGGTCCAAGCAACAACAATCCCCTTCAAATATGCTTTAAATGCCTTTACAGAGCTTCAACAAAGCAAATGTATGACCAAAAAAAAATTAATTTTTCTCCAGTTCATATCCTATACTTATCACAGAGAAGGTGCACATATCAGTAGTCACCTCCAGTTCAGGAGAGGAAGGTAAATCCTCATGACAAAGATGAGAAAGCTCTCCAGGAGAAGACAAAAAGCTGAAGATGTTGCAGGAAAGGGAACATAGAGGAACTTGTTTGGTCCAAGAACATACCAGACTGTGGTAGCAAATGGAGCATGAAAGCACGAGACTAAGGTCTATAACAACAGTGCTCGAGTGGTTTTAAAAGAACTAAAGAAAAGAGGAGAACAGTAATTGAAAATGTATAACCAAAAAGGAGTAGAATATAGCACTGAACACTGTTAATTGGAACACAGAGTTAAGGGGGAGTAAATAATGTTTCTTTACAGGTCCATAAACAACACATAATTATTCATTTGTCTAGTAGCCTAGAAAATATTAATATTCAAATAATAAACATTACCGTTTAATCCATTTGAAAGAAGAAAAAAAATCAACCAACAAAATTTAGGGCAAATGACTTGCACGTACAAAGAAAATCATATCACAATCTCATTTCAGACATTTATGGATCCAGAGGGAGCCAAATGAATTCAGATAAATTTACATTTGTAGTTGACAGTTCACCTCAACAGCCTGGGAATGTTTATCTTTCATTAATTATGGTTCAAGGGGAACTGCAACCTGAGATAGCTGAGCTAACCCTCTCCTCTTACAGATTCAGACCTGCTGTCTGGAAGGCATCCAACCCTTCACCCGTGCCTCTGGCCTCAGCCCAGCTCCCTGCATTTATACAGACAGCCCCAGAGCATCCAGCCCGTGCCACTCAAAAGTGGGTTTTTCTATCTGGTAAAGGCGATGAAAACAGAGGCACTTCTGACAAATGCTTGGTTAAATCTCTTCTTTCATACTCTTAAGGCAAAAGAAAATCTTATTTGTATTTTTTCTGGACCAAACACATAGTTAGCAGTTGATAAATAACCCAAAACCACTTCCCCAGAAGAGTGAGAGCTTGGGACTAGCTTTTCGGCTGTTGAAATACAAAGTTGCTCCAGCAATTTGGTTGGAGCTGCACTGATTTTTACCAGCTGAGGGTTCAGCCCACCAATCTTTTCCTGCTGAGAGACAGGTGTTGAACAGGATGGAGGAAATTACACGCATTCCTTTGAATCAGCTCTCCCAGGCAGGAGCAATAATAAATTCAGATAAACTGTTGTGTTATTTAAAGATCTATTAAGATTGAATGGTTGACTTCCTCCTCAAGGGAGCCTCTCGTTAACTGTGTATTGCTTTGACTCATGCACTACCTTCTCCAGACCCCTCCTGCCCCTCGAGTGTCCTTAACTCTTCCATTTCAGAAACTGAACAGATTAAAGAGCAGCAAAGGACTTTGGCACTGACTGGGTGGGTTTTTGGCACAACATCTCTAGACGTTATCTCATTCCCTTGTGGCATCCACCCTGGAAAGGTCTGCACTTATAAAATGCTCCCACATAGATTTCTTGTCAATGGATATTATTTGTGCATGCTAACTCGCATGCAGTATCTTTTATCACTCATATCTTCAACATACTGAAACTGCTTTAGGAGGTCGTATCTTAATAGAACAAAATGATTTTAAAATTCAGGGGAAAGCAGTATAATGGTGTATCATTTCATTGTTAACTTCACACAGGATCCCAATAAAAATAATAATACTTAGCTCTTATTGATGCTAAAAGCAGTGTATTAAGGACAGCAATAAACTACCTTTACAAAAAAACCCACTCCTAAGTGTTCATGTCAACAACACTAGTGTAAGAAATTTACTACTTATTCTCAAAAATATGTGATACTAGCAAAAACATGGGTTTCTCCTTTTCTGCACCAATCTATACTTCTCCTTGCCCTCAGACCTATGGCTAGTAGCAAGTGTACCTCACTTTCCATGCCCAAAAATTAAACTCCCAGAAAGGAGCAGTGTACTGGTGAGGTCACCAGGCAAACACAACTCGGTTTCCTCATTAGCACTTGCAGATAAACTGCTGACATACCACCTGAGGCTGGTTTGCTGGCTCCACTTTCACATCTCGATCGTCCTCCCACTCACGTTACATGCACTATACATCACCGCGTGGCCTACACGCTGATATCAATTTGGGAGTACATGTCTGGTTTGCAAGCTGTCCTGGCTTCGTTTCAACATCATTAGCTTAAAACCACTCTGAAAAAAATAGGCACCAGTTCAATGTGGATATCATACAGATACAGTTAACTGGTGTAGAATTACAGTGAGAGGGTTGGCTCGTTTATGGAAATTTTCTGGAGGTCATCACCAGAGCCTGGAAACACTTAACTTTGTACATAGGACTGCAACCACGCTGTCTTTTCTGACAGTACACAATGATACCTGCTACATCTTTTGGGGTGGGCTGCCTCACACACACAGAATCACAGAATGCTAGGGTTTGGAAGGGACCTTGAAAGTCCAACTCCCCCTGCCAGAGCAGGATCACCTACAGTAGGTCACACAGGAACATGTCCAGGTGGGTTTTGAATGTCTCCAGAGAAGGAGACTCCACAACCTGTCTGAGCAACCTGTTCCAGTGTCCTGTCATTCTCATTTCTGTGCAGCTATTTAAAATAATTTAAAGTAATCATGGATCCTTCAGCACTCAACCAAAGAGAGGAGCTTCTCCAAATAGTGATTTAGCCCACCCTAAGATGTCAGGTCTAACACTGGAAGAAGGAATTACCCTCTGGAGGCATCTTGTATCTTCCTATTTCTCTCTCTACTGACTACAAAGAAAACTTAAATTAACATAGACTATGCAATTACTTTTTATATGGCTAAAATAATCTGAAAGCAGCCCTGTCCTTTCAGACAAAGCACCAGAAAGTCAACCTTTTTGGAAAACCCTTACTTTTGGGCACATCCATGGGATTCAGGCTGCCGATGAGGTCTCTGACGTACAACCCATCCCCATCCTCCTTGCTCAGCCAGTTGTTGCAGGGGAAGTAAAACCGGAGGTGGGGTCTGTTCATGTCGGTCACGATCACGCGATCGAGGAACCAGCCCGCGTTCAATCCAGTGTTATCGTGCTCAATCCTAGAGGAAGGGCAATTCTATATTTGATATTTTGATTAAGACTACCCACTGGCACTGTAATTTTGTAGAATATGTTATATTAGGCAAGGCTAGAGCAACTACATACAAAATGTTTTTTTATACCTGTCTGTCCAAAGTGTTTCATAGCACTTATGGGCTTTTACAGGGTATTTTGAAAATAACAACATTCCGCAGATATCAGGTGCATACAGGGGCTACTATCTGCAAGAGGATGCACACAAACATATGTTCATTCAACATATGCATTCACTCACCTTACACTACCTAAAACATAAGTAAGTGACTCTCTTCTCACCCTTTTCTCTTCTTACTTTGTTTTATCCACCTGTTCCCATTTTCACAGTTTTATTTGTACCATTTACTAACTTTAATTTTATATGGGTCAGTCAGACGGTGGTTAAACATAGCAATTATCATTTACATTACACTAATTTAGGAAAAGAGGATAGGAAATCCTATTTACCTCCCTTGGGACATAAAAACAGTCATAAATGCCTTCCTCCATGAATGCATATGACAGAAATGCAATTCGTGGTGGGGAGTGTGGATAGTTATAAGTAATGCCGTAGGTGATTTCATGCTTCAGTTAAAATTTTAAGCAGCAGACAAGCATTTACCAACCCTTAACTTCACCTTGATAAGAGCAAGTTAACAAGTAATGAATAAAACATGGCAATGCTACAGCCTCTACTGCTTGTCATTCAATTAGCAGCTCGCAGAGCAGGTACTGTAGTAGTAATGTTGTGCAGGCACCTTATTTTCTTTATTTGTCCAACGTTGTTGGTTTTTACTCGAAACACATCTGTTTTGCTCCTCTCAAAGGCCGTGCTGCTCCTGTAATACACATGCACCAAAAGCCATGGTAAGAAAATAGCAACCTTGTCATCAAGCATGACTCGTGGTCTGACAGAGTGCTAATGTTTAAGGATGAAGAAATGTCATTTCTAGCACTGGATAAACCTACTTTTCAATGTCCCCTTTCCCATGATACTTTTCAGGTAGCTCTAAGTGCTGACATTTAACAGACTTTTCCCCTCCTCAAGCTCTAAGAGTCCTTCCAAAAACCGAGATGGAAACTTTGGGGGAAATGCAATGCTGGCCCAAGCAGATGCAAACCTTGGATCACATTCCATATCTCCTCCAAGAATAAAACATGACAAAGATTTTTCAAAATCCTCAGCTAAATTGCCCATAGAGGTAAGAGCTAGGGGAGCCTGTAAGACTTTCCCATCAGCATGTGACTTTCAGAGGTGTCTGAAAATAATTGTTGCTGAAGATATTTCAAGGCAATACCAATGAAGCAAAGATTACATGAAGAACTCCAACTCTTTGTTAACACCTCATCTATGGTTCCTCAACCCAACTAGCCCACCCATCAATTGCTAAAACAAAGAGGTAATGGCAAAAAACATGAGGTTGAGTCAGAGCTTCATTTTGCCCTTATTGACCAGCCCTTGTTGACCAACCAACATGGAAGACCCTGGCAAATCTGGACCCCTGCACATCAGTTGCTTTACAGGGCCTCAATATAGTTTTCATCTCTGTTTCCCACTCCCAGAGGTGTCCTAGCCCCTGGCTATCAAGTGTAACCACTCTTGGTGATGGAGCAAAAGAGTTCTGCAGCCCAGTGAGTTCCCTGCAGAGCCACAGATCTGCCCAGAGCTCAGCCAGAGATAAAAGCATCCAGCCACATCAAAGGTCTCTTTCCACACCCATCTTCAGCCATTTTTTAATGACCACTGAAACTTCCTTTGCAGCTTTCTCCTATGGTTTCTATCCCATTCAAAGCAAAATAACTGCGGGACAGGGACTAGTTTGGGGTTTTTTGTGAAGTGTTAAGTGTGCATTTTGTATTTCACAGGTGGAAGGCAAAATAAAGTATATTGTCCCAAGTCAGGGGATGTAGAAATTAATACCCAGCTCTGCCTCCAGCCTGCGGTGTGATCTTTGGCAAACATCTCCATCCTTTTTGAGCTCATATTTTCCACAAAAGCACTATGAATAACATCAAGGTAAAACCCATCCTTCCTCTGAAGGCACAGCCTCTTCCACCTGCCCTCTTTGATAGGCCTTGATTTCACCTGGGTCTCTAAGCATTTCTACAGATGATTAAACACAGCAAAATCCACAAGTCATATTAAAATGTACAAGAAACCACAGCACTTCAGCAGCATAAAGCTGCAGTGACAAGCAGCTTGTACTCAGAAAGTTAATGAATATTAATAATCTGAGCAAGAGGGTTCATTTCTGCTCAGCTCTCTTCTCCACATCAATGAAGGATCTGCATGTGCCTTTGTTTAAAGGTTATTTTGTGTGTTCTGCAAATGCACACACAGCCTTTCTCCTCCTCCGTCCTGCTATTCCAGATACTGCACCAGGAGCACCGTCGCTAGATGAAAAGGCTAAAACAGTTAACCTTGCCGTGAAGACAAGAGACAATTAAATCCAGCCCAGCCCCCTCCAACCTGCCTGTCAGAGAGAAAGCAGTCAGGAGTGTGAGGCAATTAGTTTGTCTGGCTTGAATAAGCATCGTAATGACAGCTGCTTCTCCGTGCGTCGGCTCTGGAGATCGATGCAGTGCTGCAGACTGCTACAGAGATGGCACAAAAGTATTAAATGAGACAAATGATCCCAATGATTTCAGCACACTGGTCTTGTTGGCTGATGGGTTATGGCAGGCCCACCACTGTGCTGGGATGTGTTCTTTTGCTGGGATGGTGGGAGAGTAGTAGGGACGAGCCCTGCTGCTCGAGGAGCACCAAACTAGCATCCAAAAGTGCCCACTGAGCTTCAAGCATCTTAAAAGAGCTTGGGGAAGCATTGGGGAACATGACTGTGGTCCAGAAGTCAAACTCTTGGAAAGTCTTGCTGTCATAAGGTAAGAAGAATTTCACAAGTCCTTTCCCTTCAGGTGGATATGCACCAACAGCACAAAAAAAGGGGAATGTTTCAAGGAAAACATCCAGCATTGTGCTAGTTTTGCCACTTAAGTGACTTTTAAAGGAACTATCCAACCCTTCCTTCTAGCATTTTACCAGTGTTGCCAGTTAAGTAGGAAGAGGGAGAGTGAAGGAATATCCCATGGTGAATGGCTATACTGAATTTTAGCCAAAAAAAAAAAAAAAAGAAAGAGAAGGAGAGAGAGAGAAGGAGAAATTACAGCTAGGCCATGTCAGAGTCTGGTCCAGGCTGGGGCTGGGGTAAGAAATTCATAGCCTGACTACTGTAAGGAACTCGTTACACCAAACAATGCAGCATGCTGGCTTGCACAGTGCCAGTGACAAATAAAGCAGGAAAAAAAACTGACTTGGAAATGGCAGCACTAAATTTCCAGTGTTCAGGCTTGACTGGGTTCAGACCCAGGGACTGGGCATGGCTAACCATAAGCTTAGTCTAAAGATTAGCAGAATTTCACTTGGAATCCTATTGTTCATCTGGGATATCAAGCTAGGGGAACTTTAGGAATACATTTCAATCACGACCTTTATTTTTTGTATTTAATTGGCTTTAGCAGCTCCGTTTTTTTTCCATAGTCTGTTGTAGTGTTTTACTCAATTACTTTGTAAGAAGCATTCAAGGAACTTCACCAAAGTTTAGTATATTAAATTCTCAAATATTTTTTGTATCTGAAGCTGTTTTCAGATTTTCTTTTGGCTGAATGATTGCCTGCAGGTTGTACTGCAAATGTACAATGATTTAGAGCACTATGTCCTCTGGTTGGGTAAGTCATGTTGCTAAAAAGTATAACAAGAACTGGTGCATATTTGAGCATGGTATTTATAAATCCCTACTGGTATCTCTGCTGTAGGCCATTGGCACAGACAACAGAGCCAGTGCCATGAGAGTTTTGCTACTGCTTGGTGTGTTGACAACAAGAAACTCAATGATTCAGTTTCAAATGCAAACGTACTTAAAATAAGCATTTGAACTAGTAAATTACCTTTTTTAAAAAAAATAAAGGGGAATTAACAAGAGCTAATCCCACCACCCAAATGAAAGTCACATTTCAAATTGAAATTTTGAATATTTGTAGAAATTAATTTTCACTTCTGATCAATTAACAGCATCCTTTCCAGAGCTGAGCTCTTAGGAACAGAAGGAAAACTGAGGTACTGATCACAGTAGAGGCATTAAAAAAAAATAATCTTTAGCAGTGATGGAGTAACTTGAACCAATTTAGCTTTGAATCATGGTATTAATGACAATTTAAACTGCCCTTCTATTAAGTGTTTTATCTGACAATGTTTTTTACATACAGTACCACCTGCAAAAGCAGTGTGGCTGCAGGGCTGCACAGAAGCACAAAGTGTTACTGGGGATGTCATTTTGAACAAAATTTTAAAGATGCTCCATTAAATCATTGGAAAAGTGGGTTCTTGCTGGCATCTCCCTGCAACCCTGCCTGCAGGTCCTCCTGCTCTTGCCACTAACATTTAGCAGCAGCAGGAGGGAGTTGGGTACCAGGGATGATTTCAGAAGGTTGCACAGGAAAAAGCATCCTACAGCCTGTCATTCTCTAGAGAAAAATAAATGCCATTTGTTTCACCCCTTATCTCATAGGAGGCAAGTTTCTCATGGACTAGGGGCAGGCAGAATAGTTTTAACATATACAAGTGGTAGGGATGAGCATTAGGAGAAGGACTTAGGGTGCTGGGGGAGGAGAAGCTCCACATGAGGCAGCACCGTGCGCTGGCAGCACAGAGCCAATAACCGTGTCCTGGGCTGCACCCAGAGCAGCGTGGGCAGCAGGGCCAGGGAGGGGATTCTGCCCCTCTGCTCCGCTCTCCTGAGACCCCCCCTGCAGTGCTGCCTCCAGTGCTGGGGCCACCAACAGCACAAGGACATGGAGCTACTGGGGCCAGTCCAGAGGAGGCCACGAGGATGATGCCAGGGCTGGAGCAGCTCTGCTGTGAGGACAGGCTGAGAGAGTTGGGGCTGTTCAGCCTGGAGAAGAGAAGGCTCCAGGGAGACCTTCTAGCGGCCTCCCAGTACCTGAAGGGGCTCCAGGAAGGCTGGGGAGGGACTTTGGCCAAGGGCAGGGAGTGACAGAACAAGGGGTGATGGCTTGAAAGTGGCAGAGGGGAGGTGGAGCTGAGATGTGAGGAAGAAATTGTTTGGTGTGAGGGTGGTGAAACAGCGTCCCAGGTTGGCCAGAGAAGCTGTGGCTGCTCCTCCCTGGAAGTGTTCCAGGCCAGGTTGGATGAGGCTTTGAGCAACCTGGTCTAGTGGAAGGTGTCCCTGCTGCTGGCAGGGGGGTTGGAACTTATGAGCTTGAAGGTCTCTCCCAATCCAAACCATTCTATGATTCTATGATTCTATGATTAGTCTATCCCTTTCCCAGCTTGCAAATACAGACAGCTTTGCTCACCCTCAGATTATCCAATATACATGATAGGGTGGGTGTATTTGTGTTATCAGCCCTCTGGCTAAGATGGCAGCTTGTCACAAGATTCAAAAAGAAATTGGAAAAAATGCTTACAATGTGTTTGTCTCATTCATCTCTTTCTTCCTACACATTCACTATCAATCGCTCCTGGAGAGAGGACACTGGCCTGGATGGACTTACGGACAGGGTAACTGCAAAAAAACCCCATATGTACAAACCATATTTCCTCTTAAATCAGAGCTCCGAAAGAAGCATCATTAACCTCCTTCCTGAAGCAAGGAATACTCCAGAGAGTTTGGTCTGCAAATATTTTACTAAGACTGTTGTCATGAAGCTGACAACATCAGTCAACAGGCAGCTGGAAATACCATGTAAGGCAGCATGTGTCCAAAAATACTCCAGATGGAAAAGAAACCAGCTGAAAAGCACAGTGACTGCAGACATCTCTGTACCAAGGACATTATTTTCTTTTTCTACCAATAACCTGACCAGCAGAAGAAATCTTGCTTAAACAAGCACAGAAGAATTAGGGAAAAAATGGTCCCACTTGAAAGGATTTAATTGAAAGAGATAAATTGCTCAGGGGTGTAGCAGCACAATGACAACCAGGAGCCAAATGCAGACCAAAATTGTGAAAACCCGTGTCTGAACTTATCCTGAAAGTTTAAAAAACGCCATAGGACACAGTGAAACAGCCCCTGCCTTATTCATAAGCATTCCAAGTGCAGATTTCAGCAGGCTTAATGGCTCACATTGGATATGTGCTCCTCTACTTTGTACTGCATGGATCAGCAGTATCTTAATGTCATTTTTTTTGTCTTTGGTGGCATGATTTACATAAACAAAATAAAATAGTGGTATTTAATTTAGATAATCAGAGCTATGCTTTGTATTAGGTGCAGTTTGGTTGTTATTTTCTGCAGAAACTGTATAGAAAGCAGACAATGCCATGGATAACGGTGCAAAGTTGCTCAGGATTTCTCAATATTAAAATACATTTTGAATTACATCTGCTTTGCCAGATTTGAGAGAATATTTTACTTTGCTGAAAATTTCTATTCCATTCCCATGGAGAAATAGTTTTGAAAATTTTAATGAGAATGAGCTCGGACAGTTTTAAGACTGAGATGAATGAGTTGAGGGTAAGGACAGGATTTTAAGCAAGGCAGAAAGGTTGATTTTGTTCTAGGAATCATCCCATGGGAAAACTGGACAGATTTTACAGTCTGAAAAATGCTGCTGGCACTTATCAGCAGGAACTTGGTCTAGTAGTTAAATTCCCCTAAACCTCTGCCTGTTTTGAGTAAATTCATGTTTATCCCTCTAAGGCTTGACCTTCCTTGTAGCTGGTACCACCAGCTGCTACTTGCATAGCTGCAGGTGGATTGTAATTTATACATATGGTAATCCTACTGGCTCTTATCTTTGGGTTGTTCAACATCACTGCCTCAGTACCCTCTCAGGTGGTTTTGCTCCTGAAATGCCAGACACAGGCTAGCCAATAAGCCTGAGCAAGAGACAGAAGAAATTTCCCACTTTGTTTCTTTTTCAGAAGTGAATATAGACTCCAAAGTGTGCTGTCACTTAAAGCTGCCCCAGATCTTTAAGTCTTCAGAGCACAGTATAAATGCTGCAGATTTGAATGGGCATAAATCAGATTGCACTTAGACACATAAACAGCTTTAAAATGGGAAACATCCTGTGTCATTAAAGTATTGCAATGCATCTCTAAAGAAGTGTTTCAGCAGTGATGAGGGAAGCCTTCCTCCACTGCACTTGGGCTTTGTTTGCTTCCTAGCTTGAACAACCACTTCTACCCCATCTATACTTTCTAACACTTCCTAATTTACTATATAACCTATAAGTTAGGTTACCTCCCTGTATTTGTTTATTTATTCCAGAGCAGTTAAACAATAAAATCAGATCTTCTGCAATGCTTTATAGCTTAGCTCTAGTAGTGGTACAAACATTAACATCCTTTGAAGACCACCGTGTAGGTACTCTACAATTCATCTGAATTTGCTGGCATTAAGAGCAGAAAAAACTCTACATAGTGACCCAAAATCAGGAAGAAAGGAATGGCAATTAAAGGTATTCAATTACTATATCTATTCCATCTCTCTTTTTTTTTTTTTTCTTTTTTTTTTCAAAGGAAAGATCTCTCTATGAATATTCATTGCAGTTGTCACAAGCTGGACAAGCTAAGCCTGATGCTGAAAAGTGGATTCATTTACACTAACAACAAATAAATAAATTTGCTACTAAACGCTGTGAACGAGCTGGCAGCAGCACTCCTGGCTGAGTTTTGCATTCGTTCTTCAGCCCCACCGTGGTGGAAAGCACTCAACCAAGGAGAAATAAAATTATAGGGAGGATCAGCATTGTTTGGTCAGCATTGGGCCATGGAGAAGCAGCTCGTGCCCATAGGAATGGTCTCAGCAACTGTCAAAATGCCACCAAGCAATTTCTTTGCATCCATATATGCGCCCATGATGGAGTCTGTGGAAAGAAACTTATTTTTGGTAGTTCTTTTAGCTTCTGGCTGAGCTGTAGCTGGTGCAGGATGGCAGGTGGGGATACAGAGAGTTTCATGAGCCTGGATTCTTAAGCAGAATTTTGATGGGGCTGAGAAGCACTTTACTAACACCCATCCACCACTTCCAGCACCCGTGGGGAGGTGATACTGTCCCCCCAAACTGGCAGATAGTGACTGCAAAGGAGGGTCCATTCCAGTCCCTCCAGCACCAGTGGGGAGGTGTTACTGTCCCCCCAAACTGGCAGATAGTGACTGCAAAGGATGGTCCATTCCAGTCCCTCCTAGACTCAAACATGACTTTGCTAAATTTCCTTGCCTAAACTTCCTTGCCTAAATAAATATATATTTTAGGATAAAATTTGGGTGTTGCCACTTCCAGAACTGATGTTCCTCCTGACAAGTCATGAAGATTTGTGTCTGTTACTCACAGTTACCTTATTGTAGGACAATGTTAAAAACATATGATATGTCGTCAGCTCACCATGTCTTCCCTTTACTGCGCAAGACAAAAAGATCTGAAATGTCATGTATTTAACTACCAGCACACAATCACAAAAAAAAAAAAAGAAAAACCTATTCTAACCAGAAGCTGAAATGGTAGTACCATCTTTAGGCAATGCATGATATTTTAGCTTTCTGTCATACAGGGAAAATATAAGCACCTATAAAATGTCATGCATTTGCAGTCATAAGTGAACTCGTGTAAACATTTAGTTGAAAGATGCATGAGATTCCATCCTTTTGCCATATTCACAAAGCTGCATAATAAATTTGGGGGCAAATTGACTAGTTCATGGTTTGCTTCATATTTAGGAGACAAGACTATCGATTAAACAGATCTGCAGACACTCCTACACTCGAACTAGGTTGGGGGTTTTTTTCGCTGTTCCTCGATGAAGCACTGCAACGTGCCAGACTTTGCTTAGAGATGCAGAAATTTCACTGATGTTTGGGAAAACCCCAGTGGAAAGCTGTAGTTGCAGTTCTAGCGGTCACCTCCTACGGGACCAGTTTTAAGAGCCCTACAGAACTACAGAAGGTTGGCTTCCCACACTTTTCATCCTTGCTTACCAACACCTCAGCCATCTGCTCTCTGCAGCAACAGGGACCAAGCCCAAAATGCTAACCCAGGTCTGAACAAGCTCAGATTACTGCTGCTGCAACCTAAAATAATTCCTACATGTCCTTGCCATCTTTCTTTCACAAAAAAAACCAAAAGTGGTGACTCCAGGAGGAAAGAGCAGGCATTAACCAGATTACCAGCAAAGATTACTTGTAAAACCAGTAGCTCATTTAAGGCCACAGCTGATTAAGAAAACCATTACAGAGATCTCTTGACTTCTTCTATGGAGTGCATATAATTTGGTTTCTCTGGTTTGTTTTTTTTGTGGGGGGAGGGGAGCTGTTGGTGGTGGTGGTTTTTTTAAGGTAATTTTTGATTCTTCCTATAGCCACATGCAGAAGAGCAGTTTTGTAAGGAAATGGCTTTTTATATAAATGCTGACCACAGGAAAACTCCCCATAAAGCAAATGCTGCTTTGATGGCTTTGCCAAATACTATGAAGCATTTTTGGGTGCTAGAAGCTCTTCCCCCAGCAGAGCTGCTGCTGCTCCCAGCTCTGCCACTCACCTGCTATGAGACCATGTCACCTTTTACCTTCTTGCCTTGGTTTCCTTCTCAGTTAAATCAAGAGGAATGGCATCCAGCTTTATAACTTCACCAGGATGTCTGGATGGAAATCTCAGGACAGAGACAAAGCATTTTTATAGATACATAATATAAAATTGGTATGTTCAGCTTGTTTTTTCTAGGGATGCTGGGATAACAAAACTCCTTTGCCTAGCTCTGATTTCTGAATTTCAAATATGGCAAACAGGGCTGAAATTTCATGTATTTTCTTTACCATTCCCATATCATTTTCTTTACAGACTCTCATGTTTGAGTTGCTTCACTGGGAAGAGAAGCTCTTTTGAGGGTAAAATTTAAAATAGCTGCAGGTACCTCTTGTCGGTGCTGTAGAAATGGAGAAAATGTGAAGTTACAGTGTGACATTAGCACAGGATTAATAATTCTGAAGCACATTTTCAAGAAAACCAAAACAATAAGAACACTGAAAACCAGAGACATACAGCCTCTCCTAGGCCCTGCAGAGAAGGGATTTCTGCTTTACCTTAGTGCAATTGTCTGGCTAAGGAGAAATTAGTACATGCAGAGCTGGGACTTTGTTAAAAGTCACCTTACTCTCATGGGAGCTGAGCACCTGAGCCCTGATGCAAGCCCTTTTTTCTTTTTTTTAAAGAAAAAAAAGATATTTAGGGAGTCAAACACCTCTTAGTAGGTTATTATATTACAAAATATGGTTTCCACTAAGTTAAACATAGTGATAAGAATTGAGAAGTTGCATCTAGAGGGTGGCATTGGCATCAGCTGGAGGAAAATGGAACAGTGCCACCACAGTGATGTGCAACCATAGCAATGTGCAACCAAGCATATAGCACATGTCACATGGAAACAGTCTAAATCAGGATGCAGCTTAAATTCTTCCGTTTCTGCTTGCCTCATATTTCCTATGGCTGGGTGTGGGTGGTTACCCATCAACATTGCTTCAAACCCACTGAGTTAATCTTCAGGAACATTCAAGGACACCTATCTCTGGTACCTGACTTAGCATGGAGACCTCAGTGGGTTTTAGGCATGTGAATGTGGCCCATCATGCCCACTCCAACAAGTGATGAATATTCTCAGCTTCTAAATTGGAAGCTCCTGATTTCAGCTTTAAGAAAAGCAAGTATCCCCACACCTTGCAAGTGTGAGCCTTATGTAATATGGATCTGAACACACAGTTCCACCTACAGAGAGGAATGCAGGTTTGCAAGGGATTCGGTAAGAAATATGTAATGGTAAAAAAATCAGATTCCCCTGGTGATCTCAAAATACCTTTTAGATTTATTCCCTCCGCATCCTTCAGCACAATATTACATTTCATTAAAATGCAACAAAAGTTACTGAGGAACAGGCCTCAAGGATATAGATTTCCTTTCAAATACTCACTTGCTTGTGAGATGAGTCTTGGGAGTAATCCCAAGCTCTCCAAAGAGAGTAACAAAGACGTTGGCGTCAGTTCCTGCTCCCCGGACATCTCCTGTCACTGTCACCACCTCATAAACTGTAGAAGGAGAAAAGAAAGATCAGGACAACAGGAGAAATCCCTCACCTTTTTCATTATAGATCCAAGTTATCCCCAGACCTGAGCTGAAATATAGACCCCATAGATGGATAGCTGCACCCACCACTGAAACAAACCCATCTCCTGGACAGGGCATGGTCACTGCTGAGGATCGACACAACTACTGAAAATCATCACATCAAACTAAAACTGCTGGAAACAGTTTGTATGGGTAGAGAAGGATTGAGTTAGGACAGATTTTGCTGAAAATAAAACACTTGTCTGTGAACTCATCACCTCCCCTACCGTAATGTGTGTGCATGTATTACATATAACGGATGAATTTACGTGAGATATTGGAACAAAGCTGTTGAGCCACTTTTCATTTATGCTCATGTCAATGCAATGCATGCTTTCCTGTTTCTCTGACAACATATTTGTATGAAACTAAGAAATAACTACAAACAGAAACTTTGCGGTTTTTTTATTCTGGAGACCAAATGGTAAATCATGATGAGAATAAGGTAGGAAAATGCTTAAATTAGAGTCTCAGAGTTCTGTCAATTTATCTTTCCAAGTAGTAGACTGAGTGGCAACTTTATTACCACACATCAATATCTTCTTGGGAGAGATAAAAGTTAAAAAGAGCCTTTTACTCAAGTGAAGAAAGGCATGACAAGGTCCAATGGCCAGAAGGTAGAGCTAAATAAATTCAAATTACAATCAGACACACATTTCTTAAGCAGGATGATGAGTGAAGTTTGAACAAGACTTAAGGCTTGAAAACAGATTACCTGTCTAAAGGATATGTCTTGTTTGGCCAAATACAGAAGGAACTAGAGGAAATTATAAATCTCTGCCTACAGCCAGATCAACCATCCTGATGGTCCTTTTTGGCTTTAGACCACATGATGGTCAGTAGCTAATAACAATATTTCAGGCTCAGACCTATAAGCTGGAGGAAAGGCTAAACTTTTATCATTCCATCTTGCACAGCCTGACTGCTAAGTATAAGATTTCTCAGAACTAATGCTGTAAAAATGTCCTTCTCCATAGGTGCAATGGAACTGTTTTGTATTTTATTAGTGTTCATCTTTTCTTCAGTACATCCCATATATATTTAAAAGAGACAAAAACTGTATTTGGATTCTCTGCTCTGAGCATCAGATTTTTTTTCCCCACTAATGCTCTTCCCTCAAAGCATCACAGAGAAGAAATTAAAACACCGTTTTAACTGAAAAGCACAGAGACAGAATAGTAGAGCAAAACCCAGGCCACTCATATAAAACTGCTGAGAAACTACTCCTCATTTCCAGCAGCTCTGTTGCACTGAGACAGAAAAAAATACCACAGTATTTTCCTAACCTCACCTTTCCATGAATGTAAAAAGGAGAGGAAGGGAACGTTATTATAATAAATACAGTAACTTATGATCTGTGCTCGGATAAATTTTAAGAATCCCTTGGCTTGGTGTATTTCATTTATGGGCTCAAAGAGGAGATAGAATCATAAAATCACAGAATGTGGTGAGTTGGAAAGACCCACAAGGATCATCCAGTCCAACTCCTGTCCCTGCACAGGACAAGCCCAACATTCACACCATGTCCCTGAGGGCCTTGGCCAAATGCTGCTGGAATCTTGTCAGGCTTGGTGCCATGAGCACCTCCCTGGGGAGCCTGTGCCAGTGCTCCACCACCCTCTGCCTCAAGAACCTTTTCCTCATGGCCAACCTCACCCTCCCCTGCCACATCTTCCTGCCATTTCCTCTGCTCCTGGCGTTGGTGGCCAGAGAGAAGAGCTCAGCGCCTGCCCCTCCTCTTCCCCTGGGGAGGAAGTTCCAGACCGCCAGGAGATCTCCTCTCAGTCTCCTCTTCTCCAGGCTGAACAATCCAAGTGCCTTCAGCCTCTCCTCACACCCTTCCCCTCCAAACCCTTCCCCAATGTTGTGCCCCTCCTCTGGACACTCTCCAGCAGCTTTAGATCCTTTTTCTCCTGTGGTGCCCAAGCTGCCCCCAGTGCTGGAGGTGAGGCCGCCCCAGTGCAGAGCAGAGCAGGACGATCCCCTCCCTGGCCCGGCTCGCAGTGCAGTGCTGGGCGCCCCCAGGACACAGGGGTCCCTCTTGGCTGCCAGGACACACTGTTGGCTCATGTTCAACTTGCCAGCGGCAGATTTCTTTGGGAAAAAGATTAAATCCACAGTTTGCATATGAGTAATATGTACGAACAATGTTTTCATTTCACCTTCTTCCTGTTAGCACTCACACATGCCAACGGGAGAAGTTTGGCATAGCGCAGAGAGACAGACAACATCCTCACATTAGCCATTAACAGGAGAAAGACTCATAATCCACCCTGCCCCAGTGATTCACCACTGATTATTGCCTCATGCTTTTCAGTGCTGTATCAACTCTGCTTTGGAAACAGCAAGCTTACATCATTAAGTTATAATATTGCTGTACTTGTTTATAACAGTCTTTTATGTCTGGCCATCTCAAAGTGTAATGCAATTTAACTGTATCACAGAAGGACCTATCACTGTCAGAGCATTCCATAGGCACTGCCAAAGTGACAGTTACAGCTGAGCATCCCTCTGCAAGCTTCCATTTGGGAAAAAGGCTTTTAACACATAGTCCTCACTCTCCCCATAGAGGCTCAGCAAAATTTAGCCCTATAGCTGTTTTCAGGGGCTGAGGTTAAGTTGTGCACAGCTTCATAGAACCATAGAATCATAGAATGGTTTGGGTTGGAAGGGACCTTAAAGCTCATCCAGTGCCAACGCCCTTCCATCAGCAGGGACACCTTCCACTAGACCAGGTTGCTCAAAGCCTCATCCAACCTGGCCAAGAACACTTCCAGGGAGGAGCAGCCACAGCTTCTCTGGGCAACCTGTTCCAGTGTCTCACTACCCTCACAGTGAAGAATTTCTTCCTAATTTCTAATCTAAACCTACTGTCTGTCAGTGGGCATGACAGTGGGCACATGGCTGAAGGCATTTTTCCTGTGAAAAGGGAAGAAAAAAAGTCATCACAACATTCTATAATTTCCCAGAGAACTTTGAAAAGCTCAGGCAGGTTTTCTAGTGAGGTTTGTTTTGGTTTTTTTACTGTTAGAGAAGTGCAAGGACTTACAAGTTATATGTGGCAGGCAGACTCTGTCATGTTACACCTGCCCTTGTTACATACAAGTGAAACACATTCCTGAAGCAGTTTGCTACACCTCTACAGGTACTGACATCACCTCATCTATGCTTCTAACCTTAATTTCCTAACAGAAGATGTAAGTCAGACTGATCTACTTCCACTTTTCAACTCCTAACAAATGAGATACAAGGAAACTGAGTGTCTAAGACAACATCATCAAAAAGTAACAATATCCCCTCCTTAAAAATCAAAACCCTTCCCTAATTCCCACAATGGGTGTCTCACACTTGCAAAAAAACCCAAGCCATGAGTATGTACAAATTTTCACTTTAGGTTCACAACCCCAAATTCATCCTGCACCCAGCTCAGTGAGCAGGCAGCACATGGGTGAGCAGCTTTTACTGGGATGGATGTGCTGAGCGCTGCCTGAGAAGCAAATGTCACAACTGAGCATACGCTGTGGTTAGCACCATTTTAATTAACTTTGCACAGAGGGACAAAAGGAGGGGCTGGGTTGGTGAGACCAGCACGTCACATTTGACAAGTGCCACGTTGCACACTGGAAGGTGAAAAGAGCCCTGCCACCCCTTCTCCAGCACTACAGCTCTGTAGCCAGCTGTGCGAGTAAATGATGTCACAACTTTCCAATGATGTCATGGACACAGGGCCCATTACTTCCTTTGCAGGAGGAAAACAGATGGAGATGAACACAGCTTCACAGAACCACGGAATGGTCTGGGTTGGAAGGAACCTTAAAGCTCATCCAGTTCCAACCCCCCTGCCAGCAGCAGGGACACCTTCCACTAGACCAGGTTGCTCAAAGCCTCATCCAACCTGGCCGAGAACACTTCCAGGGAGGAGCAGCCACAGCTTCTCTGGCCAACCTGGGACAGGGTCTCACCACCCTCACACCAAACAATTTCTTCCTCCCATCTCAGCTCCATCTCCCCTCTGCCACTTTCAAGCCATCACCCCTTGTTCTGTCACTCCCTGCCCTTGGCCAAAGTCCCTCCCCAGCCTTCCTGGAGCCCCTTCAGGTACTGGGAGGCCACTGGAAGGTCTCCCCGGAGCCTTCTCTTCTCCAGGCTGAACAGCCCCAACTCTCTCAGCCTGTCCTCACAGCAGAGCTGCTCCAGCCCTCGCATCACCTTTGTGGCATAGTATTTCCAATCTTCTCCTCATTTTGTGTCCTTATTTTTCATACCTCTCTCCAACACTCAAGATCTGAATTGCTTACTGGGAACCCAGTTCCATCACTTCTGTGATTAATGCTCATCAAAGATCTGCCTCCATGGTGCAAAGATCCCAGCCCTTAAAACACCTCCACTGATGGAAAATATCAATCCAAGTTGTTCAGAATCTTCAGAACTTCTCAACTCATTTTTAACAGGAGCACTGTGTAAATAAGTTTGGCCACCTGTTTATTCACTTTTATTCCTTTCCATCTGCATGAATTTCACATGGAATACATGCTTATTAACAGGCAAAGTTAAAAACAAACATCCACTTTATATTGTTAAATGGAAGGGTAAAAAAAAAACCCAACAATCATTCCACAACAAAACTCCTATATTTCTTTGCAAAGTAATGAAATACAAAGGTTGTTATTTTCCCATCCTCTGACTTTGATGCACATAGTCAGTTCAAGATTTCTTTTGGGACTGTTGCTCGGTCCCACAGCTGAAGACAAATTATAGCAAAGGTTTTCGAGATAGAATGAGGCTTTGGTATATCACTCCAAATTTGGCTGTATCCTACTATTTAGACATCTCCTCAATGGAAACAACCACTGAATGTAAATAAAGTATCCAAAGGGATTTTATGGTTACCCTTGAAGTTTCCAAGTGCATTCACAAAGTCTCGCTTTTCCCTTACTAATTTATGAGACATCAGTATGTAGTGGCTTTGCTTTTAGCTGTCTGACATCACTGAGTTACAGTGGGGAACCTTTAAGCTCCTCAAAGAAATCTGCTCTTGAAGTGGAGTTTGGGAGGGCTGGTTCAATCCCATTGACATCTCCTCCACAGAGTCAGTTGAGAGACTAGTCCTAAGCAGACATTGCAATGTTTTACCAGCTGCACACCTCAAGAGTTTCTGGTTTTCCAGTCTTAGTTAGCAGGACTTGAAACATTAACTTCCTTTATACCTTTGCAATAACTTTTGGCTTCCATGGTGTGAAAAACACCTCCTTATACATATTCCTGCTGGTTACACATTGCTAGTGCAAAACATGACATTCCCATGTCCACGTGTCAAATATTGACATTGGTCATCCACCTGCCTTCAAATACAGACTGGATGCCCCAAATGTTCATGCCTCTTCACCTAAGCTGCTGCCTGGTCAGGTCATTAAGTCAGTGTTAAGATGCTCCTGCCCATCTGTGTGACTCCTTAATTTTTTTTCCACCACTGTTGGCTGAGTTCATGACACACCATGAGCAGAGGAGCCCCAAAGAGAGGTCACAAAAGCAGAAGGGAGACTACTGGATCCCGGTTTGAACACTGTCCTGCTGTGTGGTCTGATGCCTACAGGAAGACACTTACATTTAGATGCTTTTAACTGGCAAACAATCTCACTCTCAAGGTCAAGGTAATTCTGTGCTGAGTGCCCAGAACCATGTCCAGGTTACAGTACTCTATAGTGTTAAGGGAATGCTTGACTTTCAGGTCAGTCTCCAAATCTTACTTTTCTCCCAACAAGCTAGGCAGTCAATACAAAGCTTTTAATACAGCCACTGATTCAGACTCTTTTGTTCCAATTATTATCTCAATCAAGTGGAATTTGGTTCATTTATCTCATCTGGTAGATATTTAATCCCCAGCTGACTCCACCGTTCAGCTATCTGACATGAAGACTTCAGAAACCGGTGAAAGTTTCAGCAAGCTAAACAGAACTGATTTGCTATGGACTGAAAACTTATTTCAGCTTTTCATGGGCATATACAAGCTCAATAAAGGAAAAAATAGACACTAGTTTATTTGCTGAAAATAAGCATTCAAAAATGGTCATTCCAAGCACAAGATACAGGCAGCATAAAATCAGTATCAGGTTACATTGCAGCATCGCTGGAAGAACATACATCCATTTCCCTGTCTTGCAGAAGGAGCTGAGACTGTAAATCTGTTCATTCAATATCCAGAGTAGAGACACACTTGCTTCAAAATGATTTCTAAAATTATTGTAAAGCTGTAAAGATTCGCAAGCAAAGACTGAGTTCCGCTAGCTTAGAGCATGCAAAATTCCCTTGGCTCCACAAGGAAGGAATATCTTCAGGGCAGAAGAGTGTTTTGGATTATAAATTCAGGTTTTTCTGACTTGAACAACATGGGACTGCTTAGCACCAATTATGACAGTGATTGTAGATCCCTTCAGGTCACGTTCCTATATGGTGAATATGGAGAACTGAGCTGGAGCTCATGATGGTGCTTAGCTGTTGTCTAGAAAGAGTTGCCCTTGGTAGGAAAAAAATTAAGGGTTGTGACACAAGAATGACTAAACAGGTGGAATAAGACAGCAAAGCTAATAAGAAGTCATCAAAGAGTTTGGGTAAGGAAGATGGAAAGCAAAAACAAGTTCTGAGCCATGCTGTGAGCATGGGCAGGGAAACAGGGAGTGAGAACTCCAAGGTGGCTGTGGACATGAAACATCCCAGCGTGTACAGAAGCAGCTGGCCACCCTTCAGTATCTCAGTCTTTTACTCCTTTCTGAGCTGATCTATCACATGCCATCATACACCACACCCAAGGCAAACATCTCTCTCTTCACCACCTGCTTCCTCAGAGATCCACAAACCCATACTTCCAGGCTGCACGCACAAGGTGGGAAGAACTAAATCCTCCTACACCAAACCAATGTGAGAAACCTGCAAGATGCTGTCTTCATCTTGAATACAAACCCAAACCAACACAAACTGCCTTGAAGCTATGGCTATCAGAGCTACCTTCAGATGCATCTGTTTAGCAGGATGCCTTTACCTCAGTAGCTGTAATGGTTGTTCTCACATCACCATATTTCCAGTTGGGAATTCAATGATTATTTTCAATATTCACTTAACGTTGATTCATGCAAAGCACCAATCACTCTGGCTCCTACTGAAGCACTTTAGCATATGTTTGTCTTGTAGCACCTGAAGAGTACCTTGACATTTACACATGGAATTTTTTAAGGGTCTGTGCTGACTGTTATGGGTTATGTTTGCCAAAATGATGCTCTATGTAGATGACCACACCAGTTAAATACTCAATATGTTTACAGTTTTATCAGGACCATCCTTTGCCCACTGTGAAGCTGGGTCTTTGAAATCAGCACTTGTTTTGTTTTTATCAAGTCACAATTTGGGTGATAATCTCATCATACACAAAATGAGTCAGATTCTACTCTCATTCACTCTGGGGTAAATCCTGACTAACTCCATTGACTTGAACACAATGACTTTGGATTTATATTGGCGAAACTGTGAACAGATTTGGGCCTCACACGCTACGAGAGATTGCTTGCTCTTTATGTGCTTTAGCGAAAGCAGCTTTTGAGTCTGGCATGGATGCCAAATTAATTATTCAAAGCCAAAGAGAGGGAATTTTTCCATGAATATTTGGACCAGTTGCACACTGTTATACATTTTGGTATTCATAGATTATACAAAGATTTGCAGAATTAATAGTATCTTGCATTTTGAGACACTTCATGGATATGAGTTAGGGAAGTTTCTTACAAACTTACCACTAGTACACACAAACAGCATTATCTTGAGCTCTGAGACATCATTTATCTCTTAAAATACAAATCCAAAGCTGAACACTGTCCTGCCTGTTCCCACAGGCAGAGTAGTTGCAGTTTGGAGTTTGTTTTACTTTGTCAGCTATTGCAAAATCAACATTTCATTCTCATGCACTGTAGGAAGCCAAACTCAATTCATCTGGTCCTCCAGCTATCACTTAAAAGTGCTTTTGCCTTAGCACCATCAGGAAAAACATCTCAGTTCTTTGCTGGAACAGCAAAGTAGAATTAGCTTAGCAATCAACATGTTTGTTATTCAAGTTTAAATTGTGCTGGAGGAAAACACTGTGCCTCGGGGGAGAGGAACATTTTTGAGGAAAACCTGTTCAATTTCTTTCATTATCTTCTGGAGACACGGGGGGCCTGCCAGGTCATGGGGTGTCTCTGAGTCACAACTGTGGACAACATTAGATATTGCTGTCCAGTGGGAATTGTAAAATGTAGCCTGGGTAAAATATAATATAGATTTTACCTGCAACCTGCAGCAAGCAAAGTCTGTGGTAGAGCAATGTGTTTGCAGAACACAACTGCAA
Source organism: Caprimulgus europaeus (assembly GCA_907165065.1). Next base: position 78,580,376 of record OU015527.1, read on the forward strand.
GTAATTCCCTGCTGTCTGTCACGTCATCCCAAGACCAGATTCAAATAAGAGCCTCACTTTCTTCTAGTTGTCTAGGCAGCAGGACAACTAAGACCACGGAGATATGGTCTCCTTGCTGCCAGCTCTGACACCCAATACCCAGGTAGCACAAAGAGTGATTTCACTGAGGATCATTTTTTTGCTGACCCCCCATCATCCTTGTTTTGGAGACATTGCAGGTGCTGTATATTCCCAGAGATGAGCAGGACATGTCTCCCAGTTTGTTTCTGGGGAACAGCTGAGTTGCTTTTACAGAATAAAACATACTGACAATGACATGTTTCAAAACTGCTCAGCCTGAGGCAGAGAATTCAGCATGATCATGTTCAGGAGTCAACAGCTGGCAAAGCCATCAAGTCAACAGCTGGCAAAGCCACAATCAGGCAAGGACCGGATGATGCTGTGAGCAGGGACAGTTGTCCCATGGAAGGCACATCATCTGCAAGCCACAGGGTGACACTTGGCAGCTGTCAGTCGAGCAACCACCACTTTTTCCTCTTGAGATACAATTTCCAGCTGTGTTTCAAGTAGATGCATGGCATAAGCAAGGATCAATACCTGTCAGAAGCTTGTTATAAGTACAAGTTATTTATATGACTTATATCTGCACACATTGTTAGATGTTATCATGAATTAGTCATAACTCCACAACTTAATCATTCATAACAGACAGCTACTACTATCCAACCAGCACCTTATAAAATATTTTTTAAAAAGAATAAACACAAATTATGACCTTCCCACCTCCTACCTCTCCCTTCTTTGCAAATATCTCCTGATTAACACTTGCAGCTCATAGACCAAGCCTGATAGAGATACTACCATGATACAGACATCTATAAAATGGAGAACATCAAACTGGTGTGGAAAAATACAGCTGACCTGTATCAGTGTCTCACTACATCATGGGATGAAGTGGTGAGACACTGGCCCAGGTTGCCCAGAGAAGTTGTGGCTGCTCCTCCCTGGAAGTGTTCTCGGCCAGGTTGGATGAGGCTTTGAGCAACCTCGTCTAGTGGAAGGTGTCCCTGCTGCTGGCAGGGGGGTTGGAACTGGATGATCTTTAAGGTCTCTTCCAATCCAAACCATTCTATGAAGATGATGATGATGATGATGAAGATGCACCAAAAAGACCAGGAGTTTCTAACAGGCACATCCAAATACAGCAACGATGAACAACTACTTCATGATATGTGTCCAGTGAGTCTTGCAATGCATATAAATCCACCCACAAAAGCCACCATATTTATTTTCAAGCTGTATTTAAGTGTTCCCACTCAGTTGTTTGTGCCATTGTGTTGCACAGCAGTGTCCAGAAAGGAGGAAAAACCAAAGCCAGAAGAAAAAAAACTCTTCTGACAATGCTGAGGGAGACACAAGGCACTGAGAATGAGCACATTTTCTGGAGTAGCAACAGTGAGCCAAGAGGAGGCCTTACCCAGACAAAAAGTACATTGTGAATCTGGAATCTACATCCTCGTCACATTCTCAACAGCTGATGCAGAAACCCCTGGTAAATCATGGCATGCTGGAAGTGGTCAGATGTTCTCAACACCACCACCACCATGAGCCTCTGCTTTCCTGGAGCTCAGATGGATAAACTACCTCACCTGAGGCTGTGCGTGAGGTTGATGGAAGCTGGAATAAAAAATTGGTTTGCCCTGGTTCATTCTCTGTGCTTAGTCCCTTATAGCTCAGTACAATTTTCTGCCCATGCTTTCCACCCAGATAGAAGTAATTCTACTGTTTTGATGGGCCAATATTCAGATACTTGTCCAAATACCCAGGGACAGGATGATAAAGAGCTTCACAGAAAGCCAGAAGATGTATATTTAGCAACATACAAATACACTCCAGATACTGGGAATTTAACGTACCAGTGGAAGGAACTGATGTACCTCTGAGCAAAAGTTTTCCTCAGTTTTCTTTCTGCCACCAAAGAATTAAAAACTTCCCTGGTATATCTTGGATTTTCTAAAGGCACAGGGATCTCACTTAGTTTCTTAAGGGTTAAAAAAAAGCGGGGGGAGCAGGGGGGTGGAATCATCCTGAGTTATTCTGATGGTATCACGTTCTAGTCCTGCATGCTCTGAAGATCACCATCCTCAGAGAGAACGCTTTGCCCTACACCTCAGATGTTACAGATCATTAAATCCAGGCTGATGGGACATGTGCTTGGGCAACACATCTAGAATTGAATATATTAGCCTGCATTTGACATCTGCTTTTCAGGGAAATTTTGTTCAGTTTCTCTTCAGGAACTCTCAGATATTTTCTATTGAAGTCTAAACCCCAAATATTCACTCTAAAAAGTAGCCACAGACAATCAAGGACATAAAACTAAACTTGCCATTCTGTTCAGATTTAAGTATTTTGCGTGTGAGGAGAGCAGCACCACCAAATTGCCTCAACTCGAAAAGCTCTTTAAGATCATCGAGTCCAATCATGAACGCAACTGACAAGTCCCAACTAACCCATGTCCCTCAGCACTGTGTCTACACCACTCTTCAATCCCTCCAGGGATGGGGACTCCACCACTGCCCTGGGCAACCCCTTCCAATGTCTCAGAACCCTTTCAGCAAAGAAATTCTTGCTCACATCCCATCTCAACTGCCCTGGGCACAACCTGAGGCCATTTCCTCTTGTCCTGTCACTTGTTCCTTGCTTGAACAGACCCAACCCCACCTCTCTCCACCCTCCTCCAAGGGAGTTGCAGAGAGCCAGAAGGTCTCCCCTCAGCCTCCTTCTCTCCAGGCTCAGCACCCCCAGTTCCCTCAGCTGGGAACTCAGCACACTTGTGCTCCAGACCCTTCCCCAGCTCCGTTCCCTTCTCTGGACACGCTCCAGCACCTCCATGCTGGAAAACGACAGCCCTCATGTGTGTGGGTTTTACAGGCATCGGACCACACATCAGCTGTGCCGTGTGTTTGGCAGCCCAACACTTACAGCTGTCCCTCAATGCTGTTTTTGGTGCTGCCAGCTGGTCTGAGCCATCCCAAATGGATCGTGTGTGCATAACGAGGATGGCTTCTGCATATGCTTGGGGCTGCTGGGTCCTGCACAGGGAGAGGGAGAGGTGAGTGGTACACGAGCACTCACTGCCCCAGCCCTGTAACTTCACTTACTCAGCACACACCTGCAAATGAAAGGAGACATCTGCAAGGATCTAAACCTTCAGATCTCTGAAAGGTTGCTCTGAAAGGTTTATTTGCATTCATCTGCTTTACAATGCTGATTTTCCACACCAATGACTAGTGGCAGCCCTGCTGCAGGTCAGTGTCTGATCACAGAAGATGAAAATCCACTGTGATACCTTGCAAAGTCCCACCTGCAGCATTTTAACTACTCATTTCCAGTTTGTAAGACCACGTTTCAGCATGAAACCTCCAGGCAACTCTAACTCTCCAGTGGGACTACACAGGTGTGTAGTGAGAGGTGTCCAATAGCCAGCTGAAAGATTTTTTGGTGCCTACATAAAAATATTAGCAAGTGCTTCTGTAACTTGAACTTTAAGATCACAATTAATTTAGTGTTGGCTTGTTCTGTCACACAAGCTGATAGTTCCTGGGTACACTCGCCAAACAAACTTGAAAAGTGATCAAAACTTTTCAAAATTCGTATTTCACGTGGTCATTTGTAATTATGGAGAATGCTGGGATGCAAGCAGGTGAGATCCACCACATCTCCAAGGCAGGTGCAGCACCACCTTTTCTCAGTAGCACACTTTGCATGTCCCACTGGATCACATACCATAAAATTGCCATAGGTACAAAACTCTTCTCTGAATGTTTTACACCTAAAACCAAAGCTCATTTTAGCAGAAAGGAGAAAAAAAAAATTAAAAAAATCTGTCTTTGAGAGAGAAGTCCTTGTTCCTTCTGATCTGGAATATTAATCAAAGCCTCAGTTTGGGAAGATCAGTGGGTGCAGGACACAGATGAGGTGATTTCACAATTGATGATCATCTATCATAAAAGTATGTGATACATTTCTCCAGTTCTGTATATAGCACAGGGAGAGCGCTGGTGATCACACAGCACTTGCTCTCCTTCTCCATTCCGCTGCTAAATTACATCAAACAGAACTCAGTAATAAACTCTGCATGTCCTGAATGCTTTTTCTGTGTAACCCTTTGCTGCAGTTGCTAAAGGAACATGGTATGACAAATGTAACACGATAAAACAGATGGTGCACATCACAATAAATTATGAGCAGCTTATATGTCTATTTCCAAATCAACAAGGGCCTTTTCCTTCCTCCCATCACCATCTGAGACAATGTTTTAATAAATACATAAGTTTCTTGAGTAGCCTTTGTCCTGGTTTCTGCTGGGATAGAGTTTGGCACCAAAAAGGACTGTTGTGCTTAAACCACACAGCCACTCGTTCACCCTCTGCCCTCCCCGCCAAGAGCTGGAGGGGTAAGGGTAAGGAGACTTGAAGGTTGAGATAAATACAATTTAATAATTGAAATGAAATGAAATAATAATTAAAATAGGAACTAAAATTATTATTATTATTAATAATAATATACACATGAGTGATCACAATGCAATTGCTCACCTCCCACTGAGCAAGGCCCAGCTCATTCCCAGCTAACAATACTGGAGGAGGAGAGAGACTCCAAAATTGCAAGAGCACAGCTTTCTGCCCAACCCTTCTCTATGTACTGAACATGACGTTATATGATATGGAATATTCCACTGAGCAATCTGGGTCCGTTTCTCTGGCTATGCTCTTACCCAGCTTGCACAAGTCCTCCTAGCTAGTCCCACACTGGCAAAACATAACAAGTTGAAAAGTCTTTGATTTCTTAGCAACAACTAAAAACATCAGCGTATTATTAACATTCTTCTCATACTAAATCCCATATTGAATCCAAAACACTACTCTAGCTACTAAGAAGAAAATTATCTCTATCCAAGTCAAAACCGGGACAGCTTTCTTCACTTTACAATTATCAACACTGCCAAGATAATAGTTCACCTTCACCCTTTGTGCAAGATGGACAAACCAGCAGTGTTTCATGGAAAGTGCTCAGCATCTGTCCCTGGAACAGATGACTGCACCCTCAAAGTACTGCATCTCCTGGGAGCTAATCCAAGATTTGCTGCCTTGCATGGGAGTGTATGTTTCTCGTGGACCTCTTGGGTTCCATTATCATCATGAGCCAGCTAAGCTTTCCTAGCCATTTGCTGTCACACAGAGCTGCCTTGTAAGAGATGACATGTATGGAAGGGCCTTACCCTTCATCCTGGGAACTTTGAGTCTGGAGATGGTGGCCAAGTGAGCATAGTGTGACAGGTCTGACTACATGTTACAGTAAAATTTCCAACAGGCAAGGAAAACCTGCTAGAGGATTTATTTCTCTTTAAAGGAAAGATACCCACTTCTTAATATCCATATCTGAAACTTGGCAGGAAAAAGGAGGGGAGAAAAGAATAAAAGAGGATTTTATCATCAATAGGACCCAAAAAAGATTTTTTTCTTCTGAAATGAGATGTGCCTCTTGGTGAGATACAGCTATGCAAAGAGGGAAGCCCCAAGATCTGAGATTGCAGCACTTTACTGAGACACTGTACAGGAGGGAGCTTTCCACCAACTGTCACAGCCCACATTCTTTCAGGGCTGGAGTGACCAAGCCAGCAGCTCAGCCAGAGGGAATATTCATGTGACATAGAATAATAGAATTGTTTTGGTTGGAAAAGACTTTTAATATCATGGAATCCAACCATAAACCTAACACTGCCAAGTCCACCACTAAACAATGTCCCCAAGTACTACATTTACACATCCTTTAAATACCTCCAGGGACTGGGACTCCACCACTTCCCTGGGCAGCCTTTTCCAATATTTGACAACCCTTTCAGTGAAGAATTTTTTCTTAATATCCAACCTAAATCTCCCTTGGTGCAAATTAAGGCCATTCGCTCTTGTCCTGCCACTTGTTGTTTGGGAGAAGAGACCAACACCCACCTCACTACAACCTCTTTCAGGTAGTTGTAGAGAGTGAAAAGGTCTCCCCTCAGCCACTTAGAAGCAAATTTGGAGAAGAAAACATTTTCTTTCTTCCTCCTAATCCAGAAATATCCATGGCTTTGGCAGAAGTGACCCAGAAAACAAATAGTGACACTTTGTCCCTTTCTTCATGGTTCTCTGATCCCAGCCCTGAACAGGAGGATAAATGACTGTGCCAGTCTCCCTTTTCCCTATCACAGACAAGATTTGTGATACCAAGAGAAAGGTATGGAGAAAGACATGGAGTTCCTGCAAAGAGTTGGTTTCAGGTCTTGGACATCCACTCAGCCTCAGGCAGCTGATACCTAAAGAATAGTTTGGGTTGGGAGGGACCATTAAAGATCACATAATCCAACCCCCCAGCAGTAAGCAGGGACACCTTCCAGTAGATCAGGTTGCCCAAAGCCCCATCCAACTTGACCTTGAATGTTTCCAGGGATGGGGCACCCACAGATTCTCTGAGCAACCTCTTCCAGTGTCTTACCATCCTCACTGTAAATAACTTCTTCCTTATGTCCAATCTAGACCTCCTGTCTTTCAGTTTAAAACCATTGCCCCTTGTCATGTCACTACAGGCCTTAGATAAAAGTGTCTCTCCATCTTTCTTATAAGCTCCCTTTAGGTATTGAAAGGCTGCAATAAGGTCTCTCCAGAGCCTTCTGTACGGTACTATAGAATTAACTTACTAATAAATAACTAATCTCATTAACACTAGGGTCACAGGAATGGACAATAGCTGCAATTTAGTTAAAAACTCCTGTTATCTCCTCTATAATTTTCTCAGATACACTGTCAGCCAGTCACTTGATATCTTTTGTTTTCCTGTCTCACAGAGCTGGATTTGCCATGTTCTTCAGTCATCAATCAAATGTGATGGGGTAGTTCCCTTCTCCTGTTTGCTAATACAATAAGACAAAGAGGACATCAGATGACACAGGCACCATTGACTCCTTGCTTATAAAATATTTACAACATCTCTCTCTTCTTTTTACAGCAAAAGAAATCACAGCTTGTGGACTGAAATATATCTCTACTGAATATTTACCACTACCAAAGGCAGCTGACATCCCCAAAGCTTCTGGGAAGCTTTTGGCAGAGGTTACATGTTTCTCAAAAGCTTGACCAACAACAATCACTTCACTCAATGGTCCTTTGGAAGAAAAGCAGCAGTGGCCTCTGACTAAGTCACACAAAATATCTGTTTTGAATCAAAATAGGAAGAGCAGCAGCACAGTGCATGGCAGAAGGAACAGCTGAATCTCAAGTGAGAGGATAGGACAGTTAGAGTTTGCTCCTGAGCTTTTGGGTTTTGGTGCCAAATGGCCCAGCAGCAGGTCTTCACTAGTGGAAAACCTCAGTGGCTCATTGATTGCACATGTTCTACTCAGCATCTTTCTCCTCCCCTTGTCCTCCTTTTCTTCCGTCACATCTATGTGCATTCACTTCCATAAATACCTGGAAACTGAGGGTGCAAAATACTGAGACATAGCTCAAGAAGGAGAGTCCATGATCCAAGGGAGCAACCAGTAGCTCACCCTTGGGACTTTTGGCCACATGATGAGCTTCTTGGAGGTCCTGGTGCTGTCAGGATAGTAAGTGTCACAAGTTTTGGAACAAGTCATTTTCATTTCTGATAGGGACTGTAAGAATCAAGTCCCTGCTTAATTCATTCCCCAATGTTTCAGCCACAAGCTATTGCCTTCCCTGCAGAAACTATTGAAAAACTAAGCAAAAGACAACACAGAGATTATGACAAATATTTTCTGGAACTTCTGACTCCAAAAAGCACAAGCTGATATTCCTTTACTATAAAAAAAACTGTAGTATGAGGGGAGAAAACCTCTTTCCCCCTAAAGATCCAACACAAATGAAGTAGATTATGTGCATGGCCTAATAACAGTGTATATGGGAAGGCCTAGCTTCTCCTGCATCACAGCATTTGAATAGTTTTTTCTTTTCCCAGTGCAGCCATACAGCACCATTGCAGAAGTCAGGAGTTATATTTAACCTATAACCACACCAGCCAGCGTGAGATGCTTCACAAGATTCCTTAGTCACACTCTGTTCTCCAAAATGCCACATACAAGACATGTTATTACTCTAATTAACTGATGGGAAAACCACAGTGCTGAGAGGTTAAGTGTCTCTCCCCAGTCACACCAAGATCCAGTTGCACAGGTAATGGGTGGCTGGTGTCACCCCTCGGCAGGCCATTACCTCTTTGCTGCCCACCTCTCTGATAAGGAGATAACCTCACTGTGCTTGGGAGCACCCTCCTACCTATCAAAGGCTTTTTATCATGGAGTTACATCATAGGTATTTACTGTTCACCTTGCAGTTTCCTCACCTCTCTGCAGGTTTTCTGGTGGGGGATTTTCTGGATTACCAGCTGCCACATGGCAGATAAAATGCTAAAGTGCAGGTTTTTTCCACAAGCTTTCTCAATAATGCCAAGTTGATGGCTGCAACCCTTCTCCAGACCATGTTCCTCTAACAAACCTGAGTGCATCACCTAAACCTTAAGTCACTGCACAACTCACCATGCATTGAAATGAGCAGACTATTTATTATACCAGTATTAAGGTTTAGAGATGAGTAGCAATGTTTTTCCAGCCTATTTGGTTATTTACAACTGCCAGAGAGCTAATATGCTGGACCTTCTCCTTCTACATCAATCCTAAGCAGTCCACTGCCTCCTCATCATATTGCTGAGATCACCAGCATACTCCTGCCACATAGGCTTGAGCAGGACTGTGCATCTTCACTATGTATCCTGCTTAGATCAGGGGAGTCTGCTGATCACAGCTTCTGAACAACACCACAATGCAAATATTAATTAGGAGAATGTAATTACAGCGATACCATGCACACAGCAAAATGACTTCATAAACTGAAAAGCTAATACAGGCACAATCTGTCAGTGCCACTTCATGTAGTAAAAATTCTTATTTAATGAGAAATATTCCCCACATAGGAATGACTAGTGCCTGCACTCCCAGGAAGGGTCTCGAGATGGGCATCCACAGAGCCAACATCACAACTGCCTGCTCAAGAGGGGAGATGAGAAACGATGGAGCTGACCTTTTTTTTTGTTGTACTCATCTTCTGTCGCGTTGGAGGAGTCCGAATGATAGTCCCGAAGCTCCTGTTCATACATCTCCAAAAAGTTATCATCTGTCTTTCCTTTCTTGGACTTGTCACCTTTCTTCTTCTTCTTCTTTTCTTTACTTTTTTTGCCTTTTTTCTTCTTTTTTTTTCTGTGCTCATAATCATCTTCATCCTCACTGCTGTACTCTCTTCGCTTGGTTTTTTTCTTTTTCTTTTTCTTCACTTCCCCATCGTTCTCCGAGTCCTCAGATTTTGATTTCTTTTTGCTTTTCTGCTCCTGGCTTTCATCTTCCCCATCATCCTCTACTACTTCTTCCACTACCTCAGCTTCCTCTTCATCCTCCTCCTCCTCTTCTACTTTGTTCTTTTCAGTCTTTTCTTTCATGTCATTTTTTTTTACCCCTACACTTTTAATAACACTGGATGATTGCCTTAACCTGACTTCTGCTGCCTACCTTGGCTCCTTTTAATTGTTGCCAAAGTCCTTTAATCCTCTTCTCCTTGCCTAGGGATTGGTTTCCCTCATTTTATGGTGTCCTTCCTCCACCCCAGCTTGGTGTAGGTATGTCCTGGAGTCCCTTGTCCTTCCCAACTCACAAGTGCCAACAGCTCACCTCCTTCTGACTCTTTCTGTCTTCCTTCACCTCCTTGACTGAGGCACCTTCCTCTCTCTTTTGTCTCTCCTGGTCTTTGGGTGTTCTCCTTTTCGTTATTATTATTTATTCATTGGCCTGTGCTGAGAACTTTATCTTTTTTTCAGTCTCACCTCAGCCCCCACTCAGGGTCAATTAACAATCTGGGTCTACAGTATCAGGATGTGCCAATCAAGGTTGTAGCTCCCTGGAAAATCAGTTAGATGGGGGCACATGGTCAAGTTGCTTCTTGTCCTTCACATGCCAGCTCAGGACAGGATAAAACAGAGGCATTTCTTCCCCTCATAACATGTTGCAGCTTCAGAAACCTCATGAAAAATTACTTAGTGTTATCCAGTCATGTGGTTATAAAACAGATGGGCAGGTGAAAAAGGAGACCCACCAAGCAACCATATCGCACTGGTCTGCATTTCCTCTCCATTATTCATGGTGTCAGGATCACCTTACTGGTAGCAAAGGTCTCAACTTTACATGGATTTTTTTCTTCTTCTTCTACTTCTTCTTTTTTTTTTTTTTTTTTGACCAGCCAGGCCAGTGACCAGTAAAATACAAACATTTCCAAGGTCTGTGTCTGGAGAACTTCAGCATCAGCAACACATTCCTGCATCCAGCTCCTCCATCCCCCAGCTACTATGTTACACCTCTGATCAAATGAAAAAATCAACATTCAATAAATAAATACAGTAGTCAGAAGACACTTAATGTGCTTTACACTAGGTGCACTTATAACAGCCCATCTTGGACAACCAAAGAGAAATAAAACTTGGATTAATAGCTGAGCACAAGCACAAATACACCCATCTGACAGCTCTCAGGGGTAAATATTGAGGTGAGATAAGTGGAGGACGGGAAAAATAAGGGATGTAACATCATGGTTGGAAGGACTTCACAGAATGAAGCATGCCCAGCACCCAGCTTGTGGCCAGGGACGTCAGCATGGGGCTCACACAACATCTAGTACATGCAATGCCCATGCCCAGAGGTAGATATGCCAATGGGAGATAGAAAGGGACTGAGAGTCCTTCGATCTCTCTCTTCCCACCTGAACCTCTCCTGCAGCCATGCTCCAAGTCCCACAACTGTGTAAGTGTACAGCCCCAACCATGCAGCCTGGGTTGCATCCAGCCCTGCAGAGGCTCTGGCATGTTCTCCTGGCAGATAAGGGAAGGACAAACATCATGAGACCAGGTCAATCTCAGCTGTAGTCGGGAGCAGATGATTTAAAGTCTGATTCTGAGTGGGAAGAGAAAGAAGAAAAAATATTTCTTCTTATTCAAAGGTGCTGTTATAGATTTTGTCATAGAAAATGAAGTTTAATTAAAAATTGTGATGTGGAAAACCGTACTGAATTTTTCTGGTGTAGCTCAAATGTACATAAACCAAGCAAGGCAGTCAGCCTGACATTAAATCACCCTAATTGAAGAAGTGAGAACTGAAGTTATGGCAAGGCTGTAGGATAATGATACAGAGCCTCCAGCTACCACCAGCCCTGCCTGAGGGATAACTCAGCCCATAGCTTCCTCAAATGATGAATTAAGTGTGATTTGTTTGATGGCATGCCGCCCAAGGTAACGATACCGTAAGTATTGTGTGGTACATCAGAGGGCTCGGCCACACTAAGTCATTAATGCACATGATTTAAAACTCTTTCCAGATAAATTTGGGAGTTTCCAGCAGCCAGCTTGTAAGGGGGGATGGCATCAGGAACACAAGGAACAGATGTTTCCATGGCAGGATGTGCAGCCCAACCACGATGGCAGCAGCGTTGCCCTGAACAGAAGCAGATGGGGGAGCACCAGGGCTGGTGATGGTCTGTCCCACTCTCCTTAACCGGTGTTTGGCACCATTAAAAATAACAATTTAATGTGAATAAACATTTTTGAAAAGCACTGTATTTTCTATGGCCTCTGATGCTGAATGGTGATCTTTCTATTAAGCACCATACAGTGAATTTTACAGGGATAGTTTCCAAGTATGTTAAAGTGCAGGTTTGGGATGATACACAAGAATGGCTTTCCTAAAGTCTTAAAATCATAAAGAAAACCAATCACTGTCCTTCCATATGATACAGCTCTCACTTGCCAAACTGCTGGGACATCAGCACCACAAGACTTGCAGCATGACTGAAATCCTGTTTATTTTTATGGAATCCCAGAATCATCTCTATTGGAAAAGACATTGAAGATCATCAAGTCCCATCATTAACCAAACTGACAAGTCCCCAACTAACCCATGTCCCTCAGCACTGTGTCTACACAATTCTTCAATCCCTCCAGGGATGGGGACTCCACCACTGCCCTGGCCAACCCCTTCCAATGCCTCAGAACCCTTTCAGCAAAGAAATTCTTCCTCACATCCCATCTCAACTGCCCTGGCCACAACTGGAGCCCATTTCCTCTTGTCTTGGCCCTTGGTCCTTGCTTGAACAGACCCACCCCCACCTCTCTCCACCCTCCTTGCAGGGACTTGGACAGAGCCAGAAGGTCTCCCCTCAGCCTCCTTTTCTCCAGGCTCAGCACCCCCAGTTCCCTCAGCCGGGAACTCAGCACACTTGTGCTCCAGACCCTTCCCCAGCTCCGTTCCCTTCTCTGGACACGCTCCAGCACCTCCAGGTCCTTCTTGGACTCAGGGGCCCAACACTGAACCCAGCACTCGAGCTGCAGCCTCACCAGTGCCCAGTGCAGGGGGAAGAGAACTTCCCTGCTCCTACTGGCCACACTGGTGCTGATCCAGGCCAGGATGCCCTTGGCCTTCTTGGCCACCTGGGCACTCTGCTGGCTCATGTTCAGCCAGCTATCAATCAGGTCTTTATTTTCCTGGAAAGCAGCAGAAAAGCACATAGTGCACCTTTACATGGCACTTCTGGGACTGAGCATGGGACAGCTGTCTCAGCAGGCACACACTGCTCCAAAGGGAACCATCCAGGCACGTGGATGCTGCCTGTCCCGAGGAGCTTGTGGAACCCACAGAGATATTTGATGATGCAGCATGTTTTCTCAGACAGGTTCTCTGCAGTGCACTACATTCATAAGTGTTACCCTTCCCCTCCCTGGGACAGCTGTCAGCTAACAGCAGAAACTGCAGGCACAAAAATTTCCATTTAGAGCTGGTGGCTGGATTTAAGTTTTGGCTGCAGAAGAGCCAGCCCTTTCCATCAAAAATAATCCCACATAACAGAATAAAAACGTGGCTCCAGAAAAAGAAAAATCATGGGATCTCTCAGAAAAGCAAAGCTCATGTCTTTGTTACGCTTTTGCAAGGTAAACACTTCATCACACCGAGTCCCTGAGCGCTGCTGCTCCGAACGGCTCCAGCTCTATGCAGCAAAATGCTGACAGCATCGACATCTAAGGCCAAAAGGCAGCATTATGATTACTCAGGAAAAGTCATCCAGGTGCAAGACTGGTCCTTTCTGGCCCTAAAATAGTTTTCCTAGTATCTACTTATACCCACCCCATAGTAAGTTACCTGCCTTTGACAAGGATGCTGTTGGGGTAGAAGAAATGCATTTTTTTCCCCTCCTGCACTGGGAGATTCAGTTTTAGGATCCTCAGGGCACCCCTGGGACAAGTCTTAGGCTGATGCAGCCCCAACAAGGGCTGAGGCCATGCACTGGTCCCAGCTACACTTACAGATACCCCAATTAATGAGTTATACATCAGGATGAAACATGTGAGGAACTAAAGGCACCGGTGGGACACACAGTGATTACCCCAGTGGTAACCATCCCTCTGAGCTACCTCTAGCCTTGGACTTCACTTTCTCTTGCTGCAGCAGAGCAGGACTTCAGGTATAAGCCACAAAAAAAATATTAAGAAAATAATAATAATAAAAAATTCCTATCAAATAGGCTAAAATGATGGGGGTAAGAGATATTTACCATGCTTCAACCTTCTCTCTGTACACTTCCCATGTCTGTTGTTTTAATTAAAAAGAAATGTGCCGAGAAGGCTCCAGCTCGCTTTTGTTCTTTTTGTGAATAACAGCTGGGAGAAGAACAATGAGGTTTATTGGTGCATAAAGAACTACCGGGAAAGCAACCAAGCTATTGGTGAGAACCATTAGTTAAAACTGTCAACAGTATTTATATGGGTTTATGTTCTTACCATGCATTCAGCAAGAGATTCCCCCAAATCCTCCCTCCCAAAAAGACTTGGGCCAGAACCCACCAGAGTGCTGTCAACCCAGGGTGACTTCTTGGATTGTAATTTATTTGGTGGAGTACAGGAGGTCAGAATTTGGCTTTTTGAGATCCTACTCACCTGTAATATTTTTTTTCCTGGGCTGCTAAATGCAGTTATATAAAGCTTATAAAAGAAGCTATATAATGCTTCACTTGGAATTATCCTATTATTAGGTAATGGGTTTATTATTATTAACTATTATGTAGAAATCAGGCAAGATATGAACACACCTTTTTTTTTTTTTAGTTCTTTCCCTTCTATGTCTTTCCTATTTTGCACTTATTATCATAAAATCCAAATGTCCTGTACCCAGATACCAACCAACACAGCTGACATACCCAAAGAAACATTTGTTCTAGTCTCCTTCCCAAGGCAGATGCAGTGAAGCTTCTTGTTTCAGGAGAGCTTAATTTTCAACACATGCTGCTATGCACTTATGGTTAGAGAAGTCTGTCATCCTCATTGCACAGTCTGAGGGCAATTTAAAGAAAAAGTGGGTGTCTGCATGCATGGCCTGTACTTGGAGGTTCTTTTGGTGACCAACACACCACGTGGAGATGAGGCTAAAGAAACTGGTTGTGAAGGACAGGCAGCAAGACATGGGTCAGCTACAGGCAAAGCAGTTTTCCAGAGGTTTTCTGTACCAGGTGTTTGCCTCCTTTGCTGCTCCTGTGGGCTTCAGGTTGGGGTATAATCCAGGAAAAAAAAAGGACATCCTTGAAGTCCATCTGAATTACCACAGGTAGTAAATCTTTAGGGGGCTTTGAAGCATGTGATGCTCTGCCCAAGATATCTGCCAACCCCTGGGACACAGATGGACAGGCAGGATTGGCAGCTGCTGCCTCAGCTTTAATATTGCAGGGATTTGTATTTTTTTATGTATATACTTGGCAGTAGGGTGGGATCTACTCCCATCTCTGGATACTTTACTGAAAATACTCTCTGCACCCCAGCATACCATGTACTTAAATTATATATACACACAGTCCATCTCCTGAAAATAAATATATTTAATGCCACAAAAATAAATACCAAAGGACTCCTTCAATGGAGACATTTCATTTCTCACCTATGTCCATGAGTAATGCACAAGATTACACCAGGCTGGGCAGAGGAGGTGCTGGGGGAGCCACTTGTCAGTCATTACGGATGTAATCAGACCTCATGGTGCTTTTTTTTTTTCCAGGGCCAGCTGACTACTCATTACCCTTTTTAAAAATTATTTTTTAAATCAGTTGACAAAATGTACATCTGCATTGCAATGCTATCAGCCCAACACCTCGATGAGAGGCAGTTGAGGATATTGGGATATTGGGGTACAGAGACTAATCTCTCTCAAAGACAGGCTGGAAAGGTTTTAGTACATCCATGGGCTTCTGCAGTAGCTCGTTGCCTTCAAGTGCATGGGCATGACGGCCTCTGCTGGTAAAATGAGGTTTAGCCAAGAGAAACATTTCCCCATCAAATGCTAGAAGAGATGCTAAGTGTCCCACAAGGAGATGAGCAGCAGTCTCTGGTTCCCAGGAGGTACAGGCATACATTACCAGGGACACACTTGTAGACCCTGAGCCCTCAAAAGCCTTGAAGCAGCAGCTCCTGTACCCATCTCAAACTCAGGACTGGGGGAACTGCTTTATTCAAGGTCATTTTAAAAAGTCTTGAAAACAGGAATAAAACCTGAGAGCTCTTAACAGAATTTGCCTTTAAAAAACCAAAAGAAGCAAAACCCACCACAAAAAAACCCCAAAAACCCACCAACCCTCAAACAAACAAACAAAAAAACCCAACAACAACCCAGCTCTTCCCAGAACAGGTGATGGAAGTTGGGGGTCTTAAACCCACGTCAAGGTAGGGATTTGTGTGCCTCTTCCACAATGCAGACTGAAGTCTCTCCCGTTGCCCAGACAAGCAGGCACCAGAGCACAGACCTCATCAGCATCCCTGTCACCTCCTGGAGGTCACCTGCACCTCCAAGGACACAGCCAAATGGGCATTGGACATTCCCTACCCAGCTTCACGTGCCAGAGAAGCTGCAGGAGCACAGAGCTTAATGTAGTTTTGACATCCAAGCATTTCCCAGAGGTTTTTATCCTGATTATGCTTCTGATTGAAATAAGGAGGTGCTGGGAGAGTGCAGTGCCCTCATCTATTTTCCCTGGAGCTGTGGTACCTTTGATTTGAGGGCTTTTGTCAGACCTGTAGGATTTGATCCACAGCTGGCATGCAGTAATCCATTAAGGTTTATTCACAGCTATGAGTTGTTTTAAAAGCCACAAGACTGGGAAGATGCAGCATTGTAATGCTGCTAGGATAAAACAGAGCCCTTACAACAAGAAGTGTTTAAGGCTGGTGAAAGAGGTGCTCTTCTTTTTTATCAATTTAACTCACAAGGTCTAAGCACTGCTAAGAATTGATTAGCGACAATTAAAAATAGATTGAACTGTGATTATGGCTGTGATTATGTGTCCTTAGAAAGTCAAGCTGGGGCTATGTTCACTCAGCAAATATAAGAAGCTAAAAATCTCTGCTGGCAGCTTTTTGCATAAACAAGGGGGCCTCAAAGCTGAGAAGTCAACCTCTGTCACCAAAGGAGCTCTGCAACATGGGTTTGGGAAAAAAGTAATCCAAGACTTCTTGATTGAGAGAGTTTTGCAACAGCAGAAAACAGGAAAGGAGCTGACTGCATTTTCACCTGCTTCTACAACTGCCTTTTCACAAAGCAATAAGATAATAAGACCCATGGAGATTAGGAATTTCAAGTGCACACAGGAACACTCCAATCCATAAGGGACCAGACTATCAGCTAAACAAATTAAAGAACATTATTTCTGTTCAAACCAGCTCAGCAGACAGCCCTGATTAAGGCATTAGCTACACTTACTAGTATTGCAAGTAGTTTCCTATGGAAGAGATTTTTTCCTTAAAGACCAACAGTTTGGGTCCTGCTGATTCCAAGAGAATGAGAGATTCAGCCCCAAGACTGTAATCCATCTATTCCTTTTGGTCATAATATACATTAACCTGACCACCAAGAGTGGGAAGAGGGATTCAGAGCACAGGTCACTTCGGTACCAGGTACTAAGCATCCCCACAGATGGCAAGGCTCCTTCATCACCTTGTACAAGAGTTATTTTAACTTTCCCCTAGGAGGGATCAACCTACCTCCTCACATCCTAAAACTTTCTGACATATCTGTTCTGCCATAAGGCTATAAAATCCACTCTTTCTTAAAAAGACTGTGACTCACATCAGCTTTAAGTATTTCAAAGGACACTGTTCTTTACCCCCAGTGAAGAACACTATAGATCACAATGAGAAGCAGCAGCAGAAGTGACTAAGTGACAGGGATACGAGGAGGAAAGCAGCTATCTTCAGGCACTGCAGCAGGGGTAAAGTACCAAAAAGGTTTAGTTTTGCAAGATATTGAGCACAGCAAGATTTAAAGCATGAAGAGGAACACTGAAATCAATGGTATTCATCAATACTTGAAGCTCTACCTGAATCAGAGCACATCCAATAAAACCCAAGAGCTTTTCTCTCATCCCAGTGGCACAGAACATGTCACTGCTGTCAGCATCCATGTGGCTGCTTCTCCCTGCAGAGCCCAAGCACGGCTCTGCTTGCTCCTTGCCCAGCTCCCAGCCTCCACAGCTCAGGAAACCAGCTACAGCACCAGGTCCTACATTCACTCAGCTTCTCCTTTGCCAATGCACAAGGAATGCTCAGGAATGGGAATCTGAGCCCATATCAGATCATCCCATATCACCCTGATGACCTACTGCCTGCAGCAGAGGCCAGACACCACCTCACCCCACATCTCCAATACCCCAAGCTTTCCTCTTCTCTCTCCAGTATCATCTTCAGCAAGGACAGATGGACAGCACAACCAACCCAGCACCCACTGTCCCAGCCCTGATCTTCTTCATCCCTAGTTCAGTCCCCTTTTTCTCTCTCCAGAAGAACCAAAGCCATCTCTGATCTCCAGGGTACATGCATTTCACACATCTCTCCAGCTTGGGTCTATAGCACCATACCCACCTGTACACAGGGCTGACACTTCCACTGGGGAGAGGAGATTGAAAGGGGGAAAAGAGGTGGAGAGGTGTCATATCCACACTCTCCTGATAATTCCTACCAAAGGACCAGTCTGCATTTCCACCTATCTTCTACATGTATCATAAGCAGCACGTCTTTGCTCCTTGGCTCATCATCTGCAGAGATAATCATCATTTTAATTAACCTGGCTTCTCCTGGGACTAGGTCTTCCCCTGAAAAGTGCTATATAACAAATTACAAGCCAAAGGACATGTTTAGGGAGCACAGAGGTGGGCAAGTCTTCTGCAAATCGTTCCACTGGAACTTGCCTTCTCTTTCAAAGGCTGCAGGAGGATCCAAGAGCAAACAGTGAGTGCACTGTGTAGCAGCATTAGCCTAAAATGTGCAAAAAGAGGATTTCAAGGTTGGCTATGAGAAACAGTAAGGCCAAGAGGGCAGAGACACCAACTGTCTGCTGTCCTTGCAAGGGCAGAGGTTGCTAATAGCAGACTAGAGACCGATGCAGAAGAGAAGATGAGGGAGAGAGGGGGAATCTGCTAGCACTTTCCACCTCTACTTCACTGAGTATCTCACTTTCCTACGTCCCCAGCTGGAATTTCCCTGGGGAATAGAGCCTCATGCACAAGCTTACAGGACACTGTAGGGCAGAACAACCCATTCCCCTGTCTGC
The DNA here is from genome assembly GCA_907165065.1 of Caprimulgus europaeus. The sequence continues at coordinate 78,599,103 of OU015527.1, forward strand.
AAACACACTGTTCATGGGCAGCCAAGGAGACATCATCCCATGGATTAAGAATAAAAACACCTCCTCCTTTGAAAAACATATTAATTAATGGCATTCATTAGGGAGCTAGCCAGGAAACTAGGTAATTTAATTTCTCAAGTACACAATGTCAGGAAAGGTAATGGGCCAAAAGCTAGTGCTGCCAACAAGGTGAAACCTCTTTCATTTATTATCTGAGAGGTGGGGAAGTCAAGCATGAACGTCAGAGTGTCACTAGAGAAACTAGATACACTGCAAGTACTAAATTATCCAAATGAGTCCATTATAACTATTGCTGTCACACACCACACAACAGAGAGGAAAAGTCTCCCAGCTCACCAGTGATGCCATGGGCCAGTGCTCTCCTGCAGGTGAGGAGCTTTGCTGGGCTAGACACCAGACAGAATGAGTCCGTAATTCTAGAGAGAAGGAAAAGGAGAAATCTCCCAGCCAGCAATTTGCCACAGGAAATCATGAGCAAATAAAAATTCAAATAACATTCCCCTGAAAGATGTTGATACCCATGAAATGCTGACTTAACCAAGAGCTACAAAAAATTATTTTAAATCCCCAGACTAGTTTGCAGTGTTATATGCACAGAGAGGCTGGGTCCTTTATCTCTGCCAAGAGATGCCCCATCTGGATTGTGTTTAGGGAAGGAATGGAAAAATCAGGCTGGCTGACTTCGTTGCTGTCACCTGTATAAAAACTGATGGAAACAATCAAGCTTAGTAATTTTGCTGTGCATCTCTGGTTTTCTTCCAGACATATCAGAGAACTTAAACACAAATCAATCCTTACGGCAATTAGTCAAGCCAGAAAGATCAGCCACCCTCCAAACAGGTCATTTGGGGTTTGAGGAGATAATGGATTTATTACAGCACCTGCCCAGGCTGGTTTAGCAAAGCAGGATTAGAGGGATAAGAAAATGAGGCAAATTCACCCCCTTCCCCAGCAGAAGAGTTGAGCATTTGCACCTTGGGTAGACGTATCCTTCCCTTTTCAGAGACCAGGCAGGTAACTCCAAAGCACCAGATTCAGCAGAAGGAGGCACCTGGCCAGAGCTAGGAAGCTCATTTTGACTTCACAAAACATGGTCTCAGATCCAGAAGTCCTTTATGGGAAGAGATTTTTTTATTATTATTTTTATTTATTTTGAAATACAAACTTTGAAGCAGCGAGAGACTTCGAGCACAATCAGTCTAAGACACCACGGCTCTTTAAAAAGGCTTGAGGCTCTGAGACAGAAGAAAATAACCACTGACATCTCAGTTTTAGAAGGTTTAAGAGTATTATGCATATACCCATCTGTTGGTTCCCAGCCTACCCTGAAGAGTCCAAGATGATGCTCAGGCAACACACCCTACAGGGGTCAGTGGAAGCAAGGTTACCCCAAAACAAGCAGGTACAGAGCAGTTCCCATTCCTGTCCCACCCCTAGGGAAATGTAAACATTTCCCTCCCCTCCCCCTTAAAGCTCACCCATGTCAGTACATTATTTTTTGCAAATAACAACATGACAGTGCACCATTAAATTTGCCTAATTCATAAAAAGGAATGCAACATAACACACCATAACACTAGGAGAAATATATTCTTTCATTTAGGACAAGTCTGAAATTACTTTTGGATACACGTAACCTCCTTAAAATTGGAATTCAAGCAGCTTTTGCTCTGTTTGGTTTTTATATTCAGGAACAGAAACCCTATTCAGTACATACCTCCAAGGGAAAACATTACTGTTATCGAAGATGACATTAAGATTTAATACAAACAACACAGTAATTCAGCCTTTTAAAATTCAATAATAGCTCCTCTGATTTGACACACAGTGAAGCTGATTGCAGAACTACCATTAACTTCAGTGATTTGGAGGCAAGCTTCCTGACAAATTCAAAATTACATCCAGATCACACAACATCATTTATTATGATGTAAGCTATTATACAGTAAATTAAAATCAAAGCTAACAGATGCTTCTACAGCTCTGTTTACTTTAAAGTTACACAACTAAAGAACACCATTTTTAATTTTTTTTTATTTAAACCGATGTGCAGGCTACCAAATCTATGTACATTTAATATTTGATGCAAACAGTATGATCCCTAAGAGAATTCAGTGCTGCCAGTGAAGCCACTACCACTGTTGACATTAGATAGTTAGAGTGTTTGCCGAGTCCAGACCCATAATTGATGTAATGACAGTAAATATGCAGACCCTGATGCATGTCCTCCAACTTCAACAGAGTTAAGCTTCCAAAAGGCAAGCTGGGATTTCGATACCACATCCATGTATCAGAGACCAGAACATCAGCAATGATTAAGGCCTGTAGTATACAGCTTGTTGTTGAATTTGGGGATATTTGCAGTAAATGTGCCAATTCTGTAAGCTACCTTCGCTTAAAGATAAAAATCTAATTCAATAAACACAGAAGGGCTCAAACACTCAGTTCTTCAGACTCTGCCAAATTGCCTCTGCAATGGTCATTGATTTCCTCTCCTGCACGTCCAGAGCCTCCTTGAAGCCTGTGGCAGGGCTGCCAAAATATTGCTGAGCATCCCTGTGCTGCCTCCTGCCCTGTGGGATGGAGAAGCTGCCTGGCCCAAGAGCACCCGTGCACATCCATGGGCAGGAATTTCCTGGCAGCAATGCCCAGACACACACATGGTTTATACCTTAAATGCCTTCCCATGGTGCAAATATTGTTTTACCTTTTAAGATAATTGTTAACAACGTAATCAGCGCCAGAGATACCTCTGCATACTCTGTTCACAGCTAATGGGGGAAAAATTGTTTTTATTTGTTATTTCATATTTGCACTGAAGTGACATTAGTGTTCCCAGCTGAGACTGGGTCCCTGCTGTGCTGAATGCTGCAATAATCACATTGAGAGGGAAAGTCCTTGGCCCAAAGGCTCTGCATAGATAAGAGAGACACAAAGCTAACCAGAAAAGGACAGGACCACAGACACTGTCACTGAGCAGGTCACCACAGCTGAGGGCACCTCCTGACTCCATTACCTGCCCTGCTCCAGTAATCATAGAATCACAGACTGGTTTGGATTGGAAGGGACCTTAAAGCTCATCCAGTTCCAACCCCCCTGCCAGCAGCAGGGACACCTTCCACTAGACCAGGTTGCTCAAAGCCTCATCCAACCTGGCCGAGAACACTTCCAGGGAGGAGCAGCCACAGCTTCTCTGGCCAACTTGGGACAGGGTCTCACCACCCTCACACCAAACAATTTCTTCCTCACATCTCAGCTCCATCTCCCCTCTGCCACTTTCAAGCCATCACCCCTTGTTCTGTCACTCCCTGCCCTTGGCCAAAGTCCCTCCCCAGCCTTCCTGGAGCCCCTTCAGGTACTGGGAGGCCACTAGAAGGTCTCCCTGGAGCCTTCTCTTCTCCAGGCTGAACAGCCCCAACTCTCTCAGCCTGTCCTCACAGCAGAGCTGCTCCAGCCCTGTCATCACCCTGGTGGCCTCCTCTGCACTGGCTCCAGTGGGTCCATGACCTTGTGCTGTTGGTGGCCCCAGCACTGGAGGCAGCACTGCAGGGGGGTCTCAGGAGAGCGGAGCAGAGGGGCAGAATCCCCTCCCTGGCCCTGCTGCCCACACTGCTCTGGGTGCAGCCTAGGACATGTTTATTGGCCTCTGGGTTGTGAGCATGATTTGCCAGCTTATGTTGAGTTTCTCATCCACCAGTTTCCCCAATTACTGAGTCACCAGAAACAACATGCAGCAAAAACTCATAATTTTGTGTCTTCATATCTTCCTTGCTGCATGCTGCCACCTGCACATAAAGAAGTTTCAGGGGAGTAATAGATGCTTTTCACAAACAACTAAAAAACTCTTCAAGCAGTGGTGGCTCCTGAACAAACTGGTCATAAGTAAGTTTAAGGTTTTCAACATCAGACTAGGGAGGTTCCCAAAAAGACCCCCAAAAACAGTAGTGAGCACAAACCGATAGATGGATTCAGCAGGAGTTTGGAGCTTTCATGGATTAAGTATTTCATGGGTTAAGCTGGAACTAGACTTAGTGATGTATGTGGTCCCTTTCCACCCAGCATTCTCCAAAAATCTGTGTTGTGAGCCGGTGATGCTACAGTAGCATGTCACAAAATTAATACTTCATAGATGGTCCAGGTCTCATCATCCTAGCATTGATTTATCAGTGTTGTCTGTCTTGATGGCACTTCATCATTCCCAGGGCCTGATCCAATGATCATTTATACCAATTACAATATAGCAGCACTTGCCCCACCAGTGAACTTGTTGCCACCATTAGTGGTCATAGAATCAACTCATGGTTTGAATTGGAAGAGATCTTTAAAGGTCATCTAGTCCAACCTCCCTGCAACGAGTATGGTCATCTCCAGCTAGATCAGGCTACTCAGGGCCTCATCCAACCAGACCTTGAATGTTTCCCAATGAGAGACTTGGGCATTCAGACAGGAGATCACTGGACCCAGCCCACCTGCTGAAAACAAAAATTTTGATGCAAAGTCAGGTCCTTCCCATCAGTAGCTCAGCTTAAGTCCTGTTCTTCCTCCAGCCCCAGATGCTGCTGCTACCCTGTGACACACATATCCAGGCATCTGGACAGGGCTGTCCAGGTGGGGCTCATCTCAACTAAATGCATGCTATAGGTGTCCACACCCCAGCGACCTACCCCACACCTCTGCCAGGGTTGACAGATGACTGCTAAGATGAGATGTCTCCATGTGCAGGAATGAATCCCACCCAAGAAAATGCAGAATCCCACCCTTGGCCCTGGCTTCTCCAAATCCAGAAGACATAAAAGTGCTAATGAAGAAATTTTTGCACTGTGGTCACCTGCTGAAAGTATTGCTTTCTGCCCATCACACACCTTCACGCTGTCCTCCAAGAGGTCTTCTGCTACTGCTACACAGATTGGCTCCTTTCTTCCTTTTTGTGGTGGACAGTGTAATATCTCACCACTGATACAAGGCAGGCAGCTTACAGTAACATCCCTGATCACAACCAGACATAGCTATCAAACATATTCAACAAGGAAACTCAAAAATCACAGAAATGCTTTACATACATCTCCTAGTACTTGCTGGAGGACCCAGAGTGACACAGCTATTTTCATCTCTAAATCCCAGACAACATAACTAACAGATCTTTGCAGACAGGGCCTCAAAGAAGGAAGGTGAAATGTCTTGCCAAAAGTCTAGGGTAAAGATGGGGTCCTTTTACAGTGCAGGACACTGTCTCAGCTGTTAAAAACAATCATTTCTTTGCACAGCACCTTGGAAATGAAGCACACAGAACGTCTGGCATCTTTTCTTTCAGATTTGGGTGTTCAGCACAGCGCATTAGCCATTGATGGACCACAGCTGGAAGTCCTGTGCATTAACTCTGCTCTAGAAGAGATCAGAGAGGATGGTGAGCTGAGAACAGCTGTAAAATTGCTAGGGTTTTATTTCCTTTTAAAATTTAAAAAAAAACCCCAAAGCTTTGTTTTTGCAGTCCTGTACAAATGTGTTTTCTCTTCATCTTTTCAGCCTTTCAAACACTGGTCATGCCCAGAAGCTTATGACACAGGTAAGGGCTGAATTTCCAAGACCTGGTGTTGAAAAGCAACCAAAGCAAGCCTTTTTCAATGCTTTTGCAGACTGGAAATGCTATCACTCCTGCAAGCCCCATCCAAACTATGATATGGTATTTCAAGTGGTAGTTGTGAGTCTGCTTACACACATGGACTAAATGGGTTTATTGCTCTCTTTTTATTCACATGAAACCTCTGAGTCACCCTAGGAGCATTGCCTACCTCTCATAACGCCATCCTCCTCCTCTTCCCTAGGATCCTTATCTTGAAGAACTAAGTCTTTGCAGCACTCAAACCACTTGAGACAGTCACTGAAAGAAAGTCACCTTTTGGCCAAAGTTTATTTGCTCAGATATTTTTTCACCTCCTTTCTGTATCAGCAACAAAATTATCACCAACATTTTTTTTTTTTCTCCTAAGATAGTTAGTTTAGAAGATTTCTGCCAAGGAGGATTAGAGCCATTGTTACAAGCTGCCAAGAAAAAAGAGTGCAAGTGTATGCACATGTGTCTGGGAAAGGGTAGGAGTGAAATAATTGCAGCTAAACTTGCTCAGTTAACACCAGATAAGTACAAAACTTTCCATTAAGATGACATAAAAGTAGAAAAGCTCTCAGAGTTACAGGGATCCAGACCTAACCCTAGAAATATTAATACCCATTATCTGTCTGTGCCATGGATTTACTCTCAGGCTGTCAGAGGTGATCTAGTTATTTCCTGGAGGACTTGCTGCTTGCTATACCTTATCTGAATGCAGCTGTAAGTATCTGTAAGCATGCAAATAAGTTTCCCCAAAATGCACTGCACCACTTCACTGCCCAAGTGTCATCTGTTTTGTTTGTCCATAGGTGACTCCATCACAGCTGCACAAGTGGCCTCCACCCCATGAGGGCGAATAAGACGCAAATGCAGAATCACTGGGTTGCCTTGATTGGAAAAGTGCTTTAAGATCATGGAGTCCAATCATTGACCTCACACTGTCCCCAACTGACCCATGTCCCTCAGCACTATGTCTACACGACTCTTCAATCCCTCCAGGGATGGGGACTCCACCACTGCCCTGGGCAACCCCTTCCAATGCCTCAGAACCCTTTCAGCAAAGAAATTCTTCCTCACATCCCATCTCAACTGCCCTGGGCACAACTGGAGCCCATTTCCTCTTGTCCTGTCCCTTGCTCCTTGCTTGAACAGACCCACCCCCACCTCTCTCCACCCTCCTCCAAGGGACTTGGACAGAGCCAGAAGGTCTCCCCTCAGCCTCCTTTTCTCCAGGCTCAGCACCCCCAGTTCCCTCAGCCGGGAACTCAGCACACTTGTGCTCCAGACCCTTCCCCAGCTCCGTTCCCTTCTCTGGACACGCTCCAGCACCTCCAGGTCCTTCTTGGACTCAGGGGCCCAACACTGAACCCAGCACTCGAGCTGCGGCCTCACCAGTGCCCAGTGCAGGGGGAAGAGAACTTCCCTGCTCCTACTGGCCACACTGGTGCTGATCCAGGCCAGGATGCCCTTGGCCTTCTTGCCCACCTGGGCACTCTGCTGCCTCCTGTTCAGCTGCTGTTGCCCAACACCCCCAGGTCCCTCTGTGCCCAGCAGCTCTCCCCCAACTCCTCCCCATGCCTGTGGCGCTGCCGGGGGTTGTTGTGACCCAAGGGCAGGACCCGGCCCTTGGCCTGGTTGAACCTCATCCAATTGGTCCTGGCCCATGGATCCAGCCTGGCCAGATCCCTCTGCAGAGCCTCCCCACCCTCCAGCAGATCAACACTTCCACACAACTTGGTGTCAGTTGCAGACTGACTCGGTTTGCACTCCATCCCCTCATCCAGATCATTGATAAAGATATTAAATAGGACTGGCCCCAGTACTGTGTAACACCAGGGCTCATAAGCATACACATATACACACACACAGAGGGTATACAAGCAACTGAAGCACCTACATAAATAGAAAGGAGAGAGAAAAGTAACCCAGCCCATCTAGCGCTGTCTTTGCAATGGGCACATGAAGGATGAATGTGAATGAGCAAGGACGAGGTACAATATCAAACAGGTGAAAAAAATGGCTACAAAAAACCAACCAACCAAACAAACAAACCAAAAAAACAGAGGGCACCTTTATGAGAAGAGATGAAGAGGGTAACATCATTACCACATATCCCTGGTCTGGGAGTCGCAAGTAAGTCATAATCCACACTGAGATTGGCTCTGCCAATTAATTGAACTGAAATGCCGACTGAAAGCAATCTAATTCCCAGCATTTTCTAAGGGGCAAAGGCTCAATTCAGAAAGCACTTTTTCAGAGGATGGACTCTAAGTGTGTAATTAGGCCCGCAGGGTAAAATCCTGGCCTTAGCAGCGAGCTCTTACTGAACTGGATTGAGGCAGGATTTTGCCTGTTGGACTTTGTGAGCGCTTGGAGGCTTCCCTGAATCCAGACAGGAATTTCAGCTGTTTGCAGAGAAATAATTTGTGCAATTTATTTCTGTTCCCTTCACAAAGAAATTGCACAAAGTCAAAATTTCCCAATGTTGGTGTCCTGAACTGAGGAGTGTTTTGCACTGTTTTCACCAGGCTGGACCATTGCAACTCCCATCCTCTCAGACCCATCCTGCCATACACCAGAGCCTTGCAGTCAGGTGTGGTTCTCAGCTTTAGCATCTCAGGGGTAGCTTTCTGTGACTTGGCTTGAGGCTGAATTTCATCAACCCACCAAAATGATTTATTATCTCCTTTACTGTAAATCTCTCAGCAGTCTCACTGGAGCTAGCACATGCCAAATTAAACAGCCCTTTAAGTGATATGAAGTTCACTGCTGCCTCATTCGTGGGGAGCGTGATGCTTTTTGCAGCACATAATCGCATTTCCTGGTTTTGCTGGGCTAGAGTTAATTTTCTTAGTAGCTAGAACAGCTGTGTTTTAGATTCAGTGTGGGATTTGTTATGAGAAGAACGTTGATCAGGTACTAGTGTTATTCGTTGCTGCTGGACACTCAAGGCCATGGTGTTTGGCTGGTTCACAGCTGCATTAGGGCTGGGAGGGGGAAGCTTAGTAATTAGAAAACCCAAAATTGATATTTGGATGTGCCAATGAGATATTCTGTATCATATCACGTCACGTTCAGTATATTAACCAGGGTTGTCCAGAAATTGAGGGTATTCTCTCTGGGATTGTTTGGGCTCTTGCTCTTCCAGGGTTTGGGTTTGGGGACTGTTTCTGCTCCAGGATCACTGGCTGGGACAGGTTGGGAATCAGTCAGCAAGTGGTGAGCAACTGCACTGGGCATCACTCAACTGTATTTTCTGTTATTACCATTATTATCATTATTATTTTATTTCAATCAGAAAATTGTTTTTATGCCAACCCATGAGTTACTTTACCCTTATCTTTCCGGCTCTCTCCCCTACTCCCTGGGGGTGGCAGGGGGAGAGAGAGAGAGCAACTGCATTTGGCTGAAGCCAAAGAAGTGAAACCACCACATAGTGTTGGATGCGCAGCCACTTAATGCGTCCAGCTGCTTAAGCAGAAGACAATTTTTTCCCGTTTGTGTAAACTCTTCAAATCAGAAGGTTTTCTGGAGGAATCACTCAGGACATCTCCTACTGGTGTTTTCTTCAGACAAAAGCCACCAGTGACTGTTGGTGTAACTAGAAGAGCAACCTGTGCACTCCTGAAGGACTCTGGGCAGAGCTGAGGACATACTGTCATCCCTTGTCACAACATGGAAGACTCATCAAATATTCAAAACCCATCAAAAACTCCCTGCTTTGGAGATAACAAGCAGCATATGATATTTTGTGGACTACTTAAGGTTGAGCTATAAAAAAACCCTCATACCTGCACACTTCATACTTCTTTAAGAGTCATGTAGACACAGTGCTAAGGGTTTATTCATGGTTTAGGGGACTTGTCAATGTGAGGTTAATGATTGGACTAGATGATATTGAAGCTCTTTTCCAATCAAGGCAATTCTGTGGTTCAGCATTAATATTTTTGCAACACACTTAACCAAGAACATAGCCAAAGTCTAACTTCAGCTGACCTAGACCATGGCACCCCACCCGCCATGGGAGATCAGTGATTACAACCACGCAACACTAAGCCTCCTCCATCCTATGCTTGGGTTCCAGGCCAGAAACACATCTTCAGCGTCCAAATTAGGGGATTTTAGTGGTGACATTAGAGCTATTCAAAGAACAGGACATTGATTGATACAAAATTCAACTGTACATTTTCTCCCACACATAAGGACAAATCATGCCTTTATTTGAAAGACACACATCTTTTCATGAGAAGCCACAGAGCAGACAGAATAACTCAAATATACAGTTAATAAATGGCTTATGGAAGTATAACTCTTCTTGACCTTCTGACAGAGACTTTTGAGATTTACAAGCACACCACTTCACATGCAAACAAAGAGAAATAAAAAAGAGAAAGCACAAAAGGCTCCTCACCCTTTACCTTTTTACCACCAAGATTTTCAGCACAGTGCAGCCCTCATTGCCAGGGCCAGTTCTCTAAGTCTGTATTAGTCTGCATTACTTCATTTAAGATATTAAACACTAAACTTCTTATTTCATACAGCAGCAGCCTAGCCTATGGACCCCCTCCAATCATATGGATTTAGGGATGTTTATTATAATCATAAGCTATCAAATCATCATGTAAGTTTTTTATTTTACCATTATTAACTTAGGTAAATTCAGGTCCTTTCAGGCCACAGATGTGGCAGAGGAGTGCATGGGGCACTCTGCTACTCTTTGCCCAAATTTATGCAAATTCTTATGGATATCCTCCACCTGTGCTAAAGAGCAGCACTCACTTTTTTATCTCATCAGTCTTCTCCTGCAGAGTACAATGTGCTGTCAGTTTAGGTTTAAAAACTGAATGGAGCCACTGCAAAATATTGGCATCAGGCTCAAGGTAAACAGAAGCTGTTATGACATGCCTTTGCACTCCTCCAGCCTCAAGACTTTTTATCTGTATATTTTAGCTACTTTCATCTTACAGAGATAGAAGATTCTTAAGGTTTTGGGTTGATTTTTTTTTCTCCTCTCTGTAATTATGGTAGAAAAAAACCCAAAAGTTATTATAACTTCTGGACATACCAAAAATTGATTTGATTTTGGCTCACTTTTGGGATGGAGAAAGGAAAAAGGAGTTTGTGTGCATCTAGAGTTCAGAGCAGATAAGACAGAAAGTGAAAATCATTACACTACCAACCCATCCACCAGCAGACTGGAGCTTCTTCACCCACCACATGGTGACTGCTCTTGATCTAGCGGTCATCAGCCAGTTGCCTTCTTCAGCTGCTGGTTGCAGATTGTTAAAGGAAACCACCTAGGAGAGAAAACTTTCTTCCTGAGGTCTCAGGTGCCCTTGGCAGAGGAGCAGGACAGAGAAACAGGAGGGGAGACAGGATATTTACCTGCCAAAGGCAGTCAGCTGAGAGCCCTGTCAGAGTTAATGAGGGTTTTAAAAAAATATGAACCAGCAAGGACCTTTTGACCTCTGGGAGACAGCGGGGAGATGATAACATGGGGGTGGAGGGGGGAATAGGAATAAGTAATTGTACATTAAGCAGATGTTCTGCCATTGCAGGTTTCACTCGTAATTTCATTTCTGCCATTTAACTCACCTTGACTTTCTCTGTGTACTATGGACTGGATCCATTTTATCTTTTCATACAAAGCATGAAAAAAACCTTCAGTTTCTGACTTTTAACATCACTCCTAAGAACAGTAAAATCCCCTTCTCAAGGCACAGACCAGGTTTGTTTGATGGAGTCTATCCCATGTGACTAAAAACATCTTCAGTCCTGAAGTTAAATGGACCTTAAGGTATTATTTTACTTTTCAGTATTCAGACTTGAGAACAGATTTCCTCCATCTTTCCTAAGGATTTTCTAATTGGTCAAAGGAACAAAGGATGACTGGGGAGAGCTGTGCATGATGGCCAACTTCACCTGCGCTTGACCTAAAGACAAGTCACCACTGCTTTGCAATAGAAACAATACAAGGTCAGCCTTAGGAAAATCTGATCCAGAAACCTTGGTTTGAAGACACCATCTGCAGTTCTTCCACAGGTCACAACTAACCAGGTGCACTTTCTTTTGGAAAATAAAAAGTTTTCACTGTAATTAAACTACAGACTTTAACTACCTAAAGAATTACAGAGCTTGTTTCATGAAGATCCAGCCAACGCTGCAGACCAACAGCAAATTAGAGCAAGTGATGTCTCACAAAGTCTCTTTGCAAAAGCAAACTTTAAGGCTTCATATTGAACTTTGAAGAAACAAAGGGCACTACAGTGTGTGTTAGGGGATTTTCCACTCAAGCACAACTGGAGTGGCACTGCCAGCCCATGATGCAGTATGGACCAGCAGGTCCCACCCAGGCATGTTCACCCAACAGCAGACCTCAGAGAGAAAATACTGAATTTAGGCCTTGTTTTGATTTACTTAGCACAAATTGCTTTTTATGAACATGCCCCAGTTTTCTGAGCTTGTGTATGTGAGCACATACTGAACAGTCTTTGCTTTATTGGCTACTGTAAACTCAAAAAAGACAAAACTTGGAATAAATAATGGAGCCAGTTAGTGAACTCAACTGCTTCAAAAGCTAAAGGACCAAAGCTGGGAGGCAGATGGGAAATTCTTTGAATCAGAAGTTCAAAGCCTATTGTTTCAGATCTAAATCATAAGTAAAGGGGGTGATGGGAGACATATTCCAAAAGTCAGTCTGAGTTAGAATTTGGAAGTTAATAAAGAATAAAATATATTGCAACGTGGATTTCTAAAGAGAGAGGGTGTCTGAATAAACTGAATAATCTCTCTGATTATTGTCTCTTTTTTAAGAAATGAAAACATGCCATTTCTCTTATATTTGCAACTTAATCTGTTATGGAATATGTTGCAATGTGGAAAATAACTTAATTCAGCTACAGAAGGTGTGGAGGGATTCAAGCATCATTTGGCAGTGAAAAGAAGGTAAGGGGTTTTGCTGAAAGGAGAATAAAAAAGCCAGAGCTTACCAAATGGAAACTTAATGTGTGTGTGCATAAATGAAAAGTATGGACTTCATTTTAAATAATTACAGGAATAATCAATATGAAGGAAAAGGTCTTTTCATTCCTTTGGATGAAAATATGCTCCAAGCACATGGAACCAGCACCAGCCTGCCCACCTCATCCTTATCACCTTGGCCTTCCTATCTGGCAGCTAAATATTGAGTTGAGTTAGGATCTTCTACTTTATTAGGTGTTTTTTGTATCAGTCCCACTGAATGTGATAATGAGAGGAGAAATGCCACTCAGGTGCTGCATGAGTACCCTCACTGAATAATAAAATTTCTCCTTGAGAAAGTTTTAAATGTGGTTTGTCTGGCATCTTTTTATCTGGCAACAATTACCCCTTTTAGATATACGTCCAACACCAGAGAAAACTCCCAAAAAAGAAACAAAAAAATGTGGAAAAACATGCAGACTACCCTCACTCAAACCAGGGAGCAACATAGCAGTGGGGTGAAGGTGAAGGTTTGTCGCACAAGCTGTGAAGCCATTGCTATCTTGAGCTGTTGAATTCAGCAAAGAGCAGGAGAACTGTGCTGTGTGACCCTCATTCACACAGAGCACACACCTAAATCCAGTACAGCTGGCTGCTTTGGGGACAATATCTTAGATATTTTAACAATAAAGCCAGACTTTCTGCATGGTTGTGAGCTAATGACCATGGGGAGCCAAGCTCTTTGCCTGCACAGCCCAGATGAGTGGCCCAGCATCACAGTGATGGACCCACAAGTGCAATGAGAGGGTACTGACATCCCAAAATGTCTCACCTACAGCCAGAATTTAGATTTTTTTGAGTAGCCTCCATCCAACACAAGCACCAGTTAGCTCAAGCCATAATCAAATGCCTCAAATGATGATAGAGGAGATTGCCCTTGTGTGCTTCAGGGCTCCCTGATCAGCACAGGTGGAGGTACAGAAAGCCCTCCTTGTCCTTGGAAAGATAAAGGTGGGAAAGACATGCTTAGAGCAAGGAAAACAAAGCACAGAGAGTGAGCAGGGACACTCACAGGGCAAATTACAGACCATGGCCAGAAACATTTCTGCATGGCACAGCCTTCCTCCTCTGGGCTTTTCTTTGCCCAGGCTAGCCCTGCCTCCTCTTGCCAGAGGTAATTGAGAGCTGACTACATCAGTATTTTGAGTTAGGTTTTAAGCCAATGAAACTCCTACGCTGCCCCCCAGGCCATTCCAGCCTTAATTTCACTTTGAAGAAAATCAGATTAATCTAATATCCCACACCAACAGTCTTCTATAGAGTGGTATTTTATATATATATATATGATTTCTGGATTGTGGATTGCCAAGGTATAAACAGACTCTACTGAGGATTTAAAGACTAATGTTGCCTCAGTCATTGCTGATCCAATCATCTTTGGTGTGCATGTCTTGCTTTGTTTTCCCTTCAAGTCCTTCTCCTTAAGAAATACCTAGGAAACTTGTAAGGCAAATCTCTGTGTTATAAATAAGACAGCAGCATTAATACTTAAAGTACTTAATAGCAATCTATCAAGATATAGCAATGAAGTAAATTAATACTCCAAAGTCTTGATTTGGATCTCACTTACTTGGTGTTGCAGCACTAAAACTATTGGTTTCAGCTGGGTCATTTACAGAAGAATAACTGAGATTAGCCTGACCTTGCATTGCTCTAATAAATACATTACAGTAACAACAGATCCAGAGTCAAAAGGGGTTTTCCACTGGTTGCAAGAGTAGCATAGTGTAAATAATGCTTGGATATTAGAAAAGCAATTGCATCCCAATATCAGAGCCCATATCATGAGCACATACTACTCTGCAAAACAACCTGGCTCTATTGGGAGGAATGCCCTTTCTAAATTACAGCGTTACAGATCAGCTAGATATTCTCTTTGTTTCTGTGGTGACACAAAACAGAAGACTGCTCCAAATTTAAGGTCAGCCCAACTTTATTTTTTTTTAATAGATCTCTTTAAGGACATGAGTTCATCTTTCACAGAAAACAAAACCTAACCTCATGAAAACTGTGATCATTCTGATGCCATTTTGGAGGAACAAAGCCATTAGCTCATCCAAGCTGGTAAATCTGTGGTGTGTTTCTGCAAACAGAGCCCTGGCAAGGAGTTCATCTGTAGGGTCTACACTGGAGATGTCCAAAACTAGGACAGATTGATTTCATGCTAAGTACTGTTGCTTTGTATCCACAGGAGGTGCAGATTTAACTTTTCTCTGTCTCTGTTTTTCCATCTATAAAGTGAGAATGTAATTAATACACAGCTAAGTTCATTAATGCTACTTAGATTGTTGGAGGTCAATGGCCAAAGAGATAAGACAAGTTCTCATCTCTTCATTTCTCAGGGTTTTACCACTTGTGGTTGTTTCTCAAATGGTCAAAAACCACAACCTTGACTTCAGCTTTGAACAGTCATTTGCTACTTGGCAGACATCTCATTTGCCCTCAAAAATGTTGAAATTTAACACTCTGAGATGAGCCACATGCAGTCTTCTTGTGCAAAGAGTATGGTTTGGATTAAAAAGAGTTGGTCAAGGCTAACAACCCAAAAAAACCTATCTAAGACTATGGGATTTATGGTTGGATTACTGGGAGATTTTAACAAATACTTGTCCTTCATAGCAAGCCCCTTTAAATAGCCATAATCATGGTATAAAATTATGCACTGGAAAATTATAATTCTTTTTATCAAAATAATATTGGCTAGGATAAGGGAGCAGAGCCAAACTATTTTTAATGTCTTCTGAAGCATCCAATGAAAAAGCATATATTTGATTGCTCAGTGAATGAATCTTGTTTGCTTATTATTAGTATAAAATTAAGAATAAAAAGGCCAATAGATGAAAAAGTTGTTAAGGTATAGGTTAACTGATCCCTAGAAATTAAATCTTTTGCTCATGCAGCTACATGAGAGAGGAGAGACCTTATGTGAGGGGAGACCTTATTCTCTACAACTACCTGAAAGAAAGGTGTAGTGAGGTGGATGTTGGTCCCTTCTCCCAAATAACAAGTGACAGGACAAGAGGGAACGGTCTCAAGTTGCACCAGGGGAGGTTTAGGTTGGATATTAAGAAAAAATTCTTCACTGAAAGGATTGTCAAGTACTGGAACAGACTGCCCAGGGAAGTGGTGGAGTCCCCATCCCTGGAGGTATTTAAAGGACGTGTAGATGTGGTGCTCAGGGACACAGTTTAGTGGTGGACTTGGCAATGCCAGGTTACGGTTGGACTCGATGATTGTGATGGTCTTTTCCAACCAAATGATTCTATGATTCTATGAAAGTTGGCTAATCATAAAATACATTTTTCAAGCAAAAGCTTACTAAAAAATTGCACTAGAGATGGTAAAAAATACTCAGTGCACAAGATGGAAATGAGCTGTGCCACAAAGACCTGTGGCTGATGAGAGCTAAATACGTTAAAGACCCTGCAGATGACAGTCAGCATCTGGTGAGCTGGTGGAAAACTCACCCCAAACCTTCAATAATAAGAGCTTATAAAGATGCAAATACTTGCTCCTTTCCAAATGAATCATCAAGTTACATTTGTATGTGTCTTATCAGCCTCTTCTCTGTGACAGTTTAGCATCAGCCTGGCAAAATGTCTGCAAATTCACTGGGATAAAAAATATTAAGATAGCAGAGCAGTTACTGGGCAAGTTCTTAATATTTTGGGGTCAATATCACCTGTTGATCTGATTTCTTATAGAAAGGGTTGTGTAAGCTTCCTGCCTGTGTCTGTCTGCCAGCTCCTCCCTTCTGCCTTCCAACTCCTGTGCCAAATGTCAAAGCTGAGAGTAAATCAATGTTCTCAGAGACAGCCTCTTCCCAGATAGTTTATGGAACATTTTAGGGAAACAAAGAGCTATTGTGGATAGTGCTCTTATGCTTTAATTATACCGGAGAACTTGCAAAAGGGAGAAATCCCAACCAAGCTGGGGGGGGTCTCTGGTGTCTAATATGGCAGAAAATCTGATTTAATCTCTTCTGTTCATGCAATCATTCATAAGATCTCTTCTGCTGGGTCAGTCTTCCAAGGTCTAATATGGGATAAACCCACTGCTGCACTTATTTAAAAAAAAAATATTCTGCCCACCATGATCTATAAGTTCAGAAGATAATTTTCCTCAGCTCTGTTCACAAACCTGTTCTGGATGTCTTTTAGACATTTTCAGCTTGTGGACACGCACGTTTCCTCCCACAGTGATGTGTAAACATTTAATTCTGCTAGCAGGTTAAATAAAGTGATGCCAGCAGTTCTTTCTTTGTAGAATACGAGGTCTGTGTAGACACAAATTGAAGATCTGCTTTCTGTAGAATATTGTATACATAGATTTTTACTAATTATTCTCTATTCAGATGAGTGAGGTAACACACCAACCAGATATAATTATATAAACAGAGCTAGATAGTTTGTGTGTAGAAGTGGATAAAGAAATACTGAAAAGCAAAAGGTTTAGGTTGTTTGTTGGTTTTTTTTTCCCAGTGTTAACAGGCCTGTGATTTGAGATGAAACAACTCCAAACCTCCAATAAAAGCAGCTACTAGATATGAGATAATAACTGTGGTGGTCCTTCATTATCCCTAATCATTTATCATAGAGTCACAGAAGGGTTTGAGTTGGGAGGGACCTTAAAGCTCACCCAGTTCCAGCCCCCCTGCCATCAGCAGGGACACCTTCCACTAGACCAGGTTGCTCAAAGCCTCAGCCAACCTGGCCGAGAACACTTCCAGGGAGGAGCAGCCACAGCTTCTCTGGCCAACCTGGGACACTCTCTCACCACTCTTACAGCAAACAATTTCTTCCTCACATCTCATCTCCATCTCCCCTCTGCCACTTTCAAGCCATCACCCCTTGTTCTGTCACTCCCTGCCCTTGGCCAAAGTCCCTCCCCAGCCTTCCTGGAGCCCCTTCAGGTACTGGGAGGCCACTAGAAGGTCTCCCTGGAGCCTTCTCTTCTCCAGGCTGAACAGCCCCAACTCTCTCAGCCTGTCCTCACAGCAGAGCTGCTCCAGCCCTGGCATCATCCTGGTGGCCTCCTCTGGCCTGGCTCCAGTGGGTCCATGTCCTTGTGCTGTTGGTGGCCCCAGCACTGGAGGCAGCACTGCAGGTGGAGTCTCATCAGAGGAGAGTTTAATAATAATTCTTATAATAAATAAGAATGACAAATTATCATATAGGCCTAGCAGAAGTGAATGGTTTGGGGAAAGACAGAGTGTTTGTGCCTGGGTGAGCTGGAGGGTGGGTTGTACATCTGCAGTCTACGTGTCTGCAGTGTGCAAGTGGACAACCTTGCATCTTCATTAGAAAAGAAGGTGGCTCGAGCAAGACCAGGAACCTCCTGGGGTGGGTTGCAAAGGTGCCAGGTGAGATTGGCTTTTAGGTTTCTCGGTGGCAGGCAGCAAGGCAGAAGGTCAGACCAAGTCTGGTTCTGGGGCTGGTCCGAGGCTCTGCAGCCTCCTCCTACATCCCTTTTCCCTCATCACTCCCATATTATCTTGTTGTAGAGAAAGCAAACAAGATTCCCAGAAAGGCAGAAGGAAAAGTGAGATTCATCCCCTCATCCTACTCCAGCAAGGGACTGGAGGTGGTGCAGAAAGCAGCTTGCACCACACTATGTTTTTCCCTTCAAGGGGAGCAGGAGGGATGTAGTTGCATGTGGCACCCACCCTAAATCTCAGCAGGAGACAGGGCATGAATACATCAAACCACCCAGTTATGAGTGGCTTTCATGAAGTGGAAAGGTGGAAAAAGCCACCATCACTCCTGGGGGTCTCCTCCCACAGTTGGTAAATCTGGATCCCACCACCCATGGGTCCTCCAGTGGAGACAAGCCAATGGTAAAATAGGTATGTCAGGTGAACAGAGAAAGATATTCAGCTGAAATTCCCTCACTGCTCCAGAGGCATGGATATCATCTCTCCAAAATATGTTGAATTTAACCAGTTTGATCTATGGGATACATGGACCATCAGAATTGGAGAAGAAAAGGAGACCATCTCCTCTGGTTGCAAGGATAGCACCAGCTCTGCGTAAGTAACAGGCATTCCATAAAGGAGAAAGATAAACATCTAATAGTGGTTAAATTTCACCCTCACCATCATTCAAAGAGCCTACTCAGTTTTCAAAGTAGTGCAATACTGAAATCCATCAGTGTTGTATAATATAACCTTTCCCAAATGTTGCCATGTGAAGCAAAGTTTCTGAGAGATTTATTAAAGATGTGATTGAAGAGACACTTCTGAAACAACAACAAAAAAAACATTCTCAGTACATGGTACTTCATGAAATACCTAGATGGGAAATCAAAAACGTCATTAATCTTTCAAGTGAAAGAGATGCACACGCTGCATTTATCATCCTGCACCACATGTTCACAGAAACATTGAGGAGCACGGCATGAGGGACTCAAGGATTTTATTTTACCACCCGATGGCATTTGCATTGAGCAGTAAAGATGGCAAATTATTTGCAAAATTATCAGACTTCCTTAGTGCCTCAGCACTTATCAAAAGAAATAATGTGCTTAGGAAAATGGATGTTGCCAAGATTAACTTCTACCGCCTGAAAGGCATTTGCCTGCCTGACCTGACTGCAGCCCACAGTTTTATCAAGTGCTGCTAAGCAAACAGGCAGTGAGATTAAAATGCTCACGTCAAGCTCCAGGCATCAGCTCAAGATGCCTCAATGGTATTTCATTCACCTCGTCTGGGAAAAGGATGAACTTCATTTTCCAAAAACTAACGAGTCCAGCAAGGCAGAAAGACTGCTAAAAATTGTCAGAGTGACAGTCCTGGCTGTTAGTGCATCTGACAAAACCTATTCCTTGCAAAAAATAAATAAAAGATGCCCTGTGAAAGAGAAACGGTGGGTTTGAGTCCCTTCTTCTTTCCAAAGATGCAAAGAAGCCCGGAGAAATCTTATTTTTGTTGATGAATTTTATCATTCTCCATCAGACCAGCTGTCAGCAAACCTTGCATCTGGGATACCCTTTCATATATCAGCAGGTCTGGAGGCCTCAAAAGGCAGCACCGAACCACAGTAACCTGGATGGAGAGAGGTCCAAAAGGCCCTTGTCCTTCCCCTGCAGGACCAGCTACCCCAACAGAAAGGATCTCCATACAACCTGACTTCTGACCCACTGGTGACAGAGAATGCAGTGACTCCCCAGGAAACCTTTGCAAGTGCCAAACCCTCGTTATCTTTCTGATAAATCCCTGCCAGGTGCTGCCAGAGGAAGAGGGGTGGAAGGCAATAGATGGAGCAGGCAAAAGATGTCCCCATCATCCCCAAGGTGATGGAGGATGCAGGCAGAGAGAGGGGAGTACCTGGAGGGATGCTGTCAGCAAAGAAGGAAAACAGAATCCTGGAATTGCCTCAGTTGGAAAAGCCTTTTAAGAACATGGAATCCAACCATGAACCCAACACTGACCAGTCCCCACTAACCCATGTCCCTCAGCACTGTGTCTACACGAATCTTCAATCCCTCCAGGGATGGGGACTCCACCACTGCCCTGGGCAACCCCTTCCAATGCCTCAGAACCCTTTCAGCAAAGAAATTCTTCCTCACACCCAATCTCAACTGCCCTGGACTCAACTTCAGGCTGTTTCCTCTTGTCCTGTCCCTTGGTCCTTGGTTGAATAGACTGATGATGGTGACACGGTGTTTTTCTACAGCTCTAGGCAGAAAAGAGCAGGTGAGTTGTACTGGACCTCCATCTTCACCTCCAAGTACTGCAATGAAATGCAAATCAAAACTGGTGATGACGAGCTGAAATAACTGCCCATTGATTTTGCAGCTTTGTGAAATGACACACCCAAGAGAGAAAAAGTCAATGCCAATGTACTGGGCAAAACTAGGTTTAGGTGATAAGAATAATCAGAGTGTGTAGGGGGATGCATAGTTCACTCATCAAAAAGCAGAGCAAGAAAATAATTATTTTGTTAAGTATTTCAGAGTTCTGTTTCACATCTCTGCCTTTCTGCCCACAAATATCTACTTAGGGCTCTCCCAGTTACTAGCAGATGCCTGGTGAGACACCATCATGTAGCATTTCTGCTGATTCAGCAGTAGGATTTGAGATTTGTATTGTTTTCTCTGAAGTCCACATAGTCATCTAGTTTCTATGTCCCACCTTCAACAAAATACTTATGCTCCCAAATCTTGGCTAGGACCTGAATTTACTAAGTTAATAGTTTTAAAGCATAGAGGAAAATTAGTCGAGTCTGAGGTTCTACACTTAGGAAGCTTTGGTATTGATATCTTTCTAATGAGGGTGTCTTCTACACCTCAAAAGGTGTCTGTGGGAGCAGTTATACACACCTTATGGATTATTTTCCCTCTCTGTGATGGAAAACAGCTCCTTTATGGATTTAAATGGTTTATTACTCTAGCTAGACCCAGTGGGAGGGCTTAAAGATGACTGAAGCCTCAAAGCAAGGAAACAACTAAGTGATAAAAATTGCCTGACGGCTAGCACTTCAGCACCCAGGAGTAGTTCTGCTTAGCAGTGCTCATCACAGCTCTAGAGATGGTGGGAGTGGGGGAGAAGTAAAAAAATGATAAAAACAGATTCATAAAGGTTTTATTCCAAGAGATGATGCCTGTGGTGGAAGAAGGGAGGTCAGTATCTTCCCTGGTGTCACCTAGCAGGTCCCACAACCAAAAGACATCTTGCTGGGTGCCTTTGGGAGGAAGTATCAGGTCACAGAAGCAAAAGGAATCACTTCATCACATGAGCACAGAGCTAAAATCTTGACATTTGGTATCACACAGCATTGCTGAGGCCAAAAATACAAACTGGCAATACCAGCTTGAGGGAATACCAGTGGAAGGGACTTTTATTACTTTATTTTTTCTGCTCTTTCCCTAAGTATCCACTCCTGGGCACTGTCAGAGACAGACTGTGGTGAAACATCTCTGCAATTCACTACAGCTTTTTATTGAGACTTTCTCAGAGGAAAGACTGCAAAAGCCACGTAGGAAAATGACGGATGCTGCAGACTTTAGGAAATGAACCATTCTTTGATTGCTTGCTTAGCTGAGCAATTTGCAACATGATAGACAGCAATTATATCATCCAGTGTCAATTTGTCTATTCATTTTTCCCTCTCCACATGTTTCCTCTTCTTGATTGAATAATCACTAACAATAATCACAAGCAGCTGGGGGAAGGAAGTACATCCATCAGTTTTAATGTCAGCAAGAATGAGAACTGATTCCTCCAGCATTCACCACAGCTCTGCATCTTCAAAGTAATTTACATTCTCCTTATACCAGTGCTCATATCAAGTTTGCATTATTTCTATTACCTACTCCTATTTCAGTTTATAATCTAGGAACAATAGAGTGCAACAGGAAAATGACCAATTTGAAACTATATATATATGGTTGCTTTATCTGCTATTCTGTATTCCCACAAATATTTTTACATTTATATTTTAATTCTCCTGATGCTGATAATATTGATGGAAGTGTAAGCTTGTAAGACTGCAGCTACATAAGACAGACCAGACCTGAGGAATTTACATTTATGTATAGGGCAAGGACAGTAAAGGACAGAGCTGTCAGGAAGGCATAAGTAGGCAAAATCCAGTGATTGCAGAGGCTTTTCAAAGCTTTTCTGCATATAGATTGCTACTTCTAGTAATAAAGTACTTTACTGTGCCCATATATATTGTAGGCTACAATCCAGAATGTAATATTCAACGTCTGGTGATAAATTCTCAATTTATATCACCATAAATTTATATCATATAGCCCTCTATATAGTTTTACGTACCTGTATACATACATTATGTCATAGCATCATATAATTCTACAGTGATATTCTCTGGTTATATGAACAAATTTCTAACATCTGAGTTTCCCACTGTCTCTATTCAGAGACACAAAATAGCAGAAAATACAAAATGAGATTGGAGGCAAAAAAAAGTAGCCCGAAAATTAACTTTCCCATAAAACTGTTAAAGTGGTTTATTCAGTAGAATTAAATCATCTTTCAAACACAGTGACACAGACCGAAAAAAAATACCCTGATTACTGTTTTAGTTATGGCTTACATCAATTGGTAGGCTTCTATTACAACCATAATACAGCTACAGAGACAACAAGCAAAACTACAGGGTGGAAGGTTGAAAAAAGAGAGGTGAGCCAATGGACATGAGGGGTTAACATCAACGTGAAACTACCATGACTCCGCTTGGATTTCTCCACCCCAACCATCACCACCTTGCAGAAATAACAAACATGAAACAAGCTTTATTTTTGTAAGAGCCCAAGCTCCCCTAATGTGAAGACACACAGTTTTGCTCCAGAATTTCCAAACTAAACATTTGCTTTCCATCATGTGAAAATGGGGGATATGTTCAACAGGCAGCAGCTGTTCAATACAATTTACATGGGCTGAAGGTAGAGGTTTGATCAGGGAGCTACCAGTTGACAATAAAGAGGATCCAGAACTGAAGCAAAATTCACCATGTCCTGTCCCAGATGGAGCAGGTACCAGCAGTTTTCTTCATCTCTAAGGGGACAGGCTCTAGCATCACGTTAAGTGTGTATCACTTGGCCAACACAAAGTTAACAAACAGGGATTAATTCAATTCTGCTTACTCCCACTGATAAAACAGGTAATAACCAGAGCCTGGAGATATTTCAGTGTCTTGGTCCATCAGATATTTTCAGGTAGAACAGACATTTCAAGAACTAGCCAAGACAATATCTGATTTTGCTGGCTTAATTTGTCACCATTTTACACGCTAATACATTTTACAGTGATTGGTACAGATAAAAACATACATCAACTTACCCAAAGATCAAACACCAAGAACATTTATGGCTTCTAAAGGGAAAGTCAAGACATGCCAGTAACATATTTACACTTTTCAATCCTTGAGACAGATTGGTCTTTCTTTAAGTTTCCCTCTATGACCCAGTCCCACATTTCTGATGTTTCTCAAATGTTCAGGGCTTCAGGGAGCACTGGAGGTGCTGACAGCCTCAGACACAAGCTCTCTCACTCTAATGCCTAGCATACATTTGGATTTCCCCTAAGTTTATTTTAAAAAGCACTTAAGTGCAATTGCTTGTTGATTTTGAATACCATGCAGACAACACAGGGATGCCCAGCAGCCTCACACGCATTAGACAAGATGTTAATAAGACATAAAATTATAATAATCTGGGAGGGGTTTTGGGGAGATACAAGTTATTGGCTTGATTTACAAGCATGTGACCCAATGGTGGGGTTTTTTTCTGTTGAAGCCAAATGCAAATGTTGTGATGACTTCAAAGGGAACAGGATGAATTCTGCCCTGAACACATTCATATCACTGATGAATTCCATGCTGGTATTTTAAAGCAAGCAAAAAAACACCTCGTTTCTCAAGGCATGTGATTCACATACATACAGTTAGGTACAGAGGGTTCATTTGTGATTTGATATGGTAATTCACACTACCACGATGAAATGCTTTGCATAGATGAGTTTGAAAAAGATGAAAAGTGACAAAAATCTGGAAGGGAGAGTGACAGTCATAACATTTCTGCTTCCAGATAAGTTTGTTCTTTACACACACCATTGAAAACACAGTATTGCTACTGCATCATATGTACAATATTGTTAAAAATGTATCTGAAATCAAGTGAGTAAGAAACAAGAGGCTGCTCTTCCTGCCCAGGATCAGAGCCCGTTTCTGGAGGCTTGCTCTGAAGTACACCAAACTTCCCACAGACTTCACTGGATTTTGCAAAAGGCCCTCAGCACAAATACTGACTCCTTTATTCCTAAAATCTCAGCTCATTCCAGAATTTCCCAGGTAATTTGGACCTCAGGGATTGCAGAATTTTGCTATGTTTCCTTCTTCATATATGTATAAAAGCTCCAAAGTTCTCTGCAGGCTCAGATGCAAGTGAGATGTTGGAAAGGACCATTTCAGAGCTCCGCACTTTCACTACCCAAGCTTGCACTCTCCACAATCAGAGCTTTGCTGACAAGCCACCAGGCCTCAGAAGATTAAAAAGGACAGGTTCTGTCTCACTCTATGTCTCAGTGTTTTATCCACCCCAGTTTCTCTCACGTGCAAACCAAAGATTGCTCCTTCCTGCCATGTAAAGACGAGCACGGGCAGACCGCCCACGTCGCTGCGTCACCACCACTGCTTTTGCCTTCAAGGTCTGAGCAAGATTTCTACTGATTCACCAAACCCCCGCAGAGTGGACTATTCTTAGAGTTGATTTCCTTCCATCTACTACATCCCACCATCCCAAGTGAACATCATCTTTAATTTATCATCAGTTGAGGCTGCATGGGGGCAGCTTTTGCCAGGGACTAGGGGAGCTACTCCTGGCCATCGCAAGCTGTGAAGCTTCATCTGTCATCACTGTCATGTTACTCCACAGTGTTAAAGGCTCTGGACCAGAGCTGTGGTTGCAATCTCTCATATTCCCTTTATATCACTTTTCCAGGTGATCACAGACCTACTCACTGTGGTGTCTCTCCTCCTTGAGATAACAACAGCAGGAGCTGCCACAGCCTGGCTCTCCCTTTGCAATTCATGAGCTGGCTTTGACAACTCTGCTGCAATCACAGAAAATATGCTAAAATTATAATGACCCTATCACCTTTTAATCCACTCTGTCCAAGAGCAAATTGCATTTCATAAATCAAAAGCAAGTGGATAAACTTTTTTGACTAAATACTTCCTTCCCTTTGATAAAAGCACTGGCAGATTCATAAGTCTCCCCTGTTGACCTGACAATAAAGGAGAAGCAGTCCCAGTTACGTTTTTCTGACTGAATTTGCATTGCCAGTGTATGGAGATCTCAGGAACTTCTTAAGAGATTCTCCTAAATAAGATGAGGGTTTGGGAATTAAACCATAATATTATAATTTTCTCTCTCCCTGTCTCAGATTTCATAACTTCAGCAGCAAAGCTGGGATTACAGCTCGAGCTCAGGATGTGGTACCAGACATCTGACAGCCTGTCTTTTTGGACAGATCAGATTTTTGTATCCAGGGATTTCTCTGGGGCCTGCAGCCTTTTCTGTAGCAAAGTGTGACACATTATGCACATCCTGTACTTGCCATAACACTGTGCAGCAAATACACTCATCTTCCTGACAGTCTCTTCTTATCACTCAGGTATCCCATTGTTCAAAGAAGGTTAAGATTGGACATTTGGAGCTTTGACCACGTGGGAGAAGGGAACACAAAATAGCCTCAAGCTCAGACAAATTTTTGATGTCAGAAGAGTATTTTCTTATGCTCAGTACGCAAAAGAATGATGGCAGAAAACAAGGAGGGTCCTTCTTTCTGCAACAGCCCTTCTTTTCATCTTTTTAAGCAGGACAGGCAGAAGCTCAGGCTGGTCAATGCTGGCTCACCCACCCACAGTGACATTGCACAGGTAGTGACCTCCACCTAGATAAAATCTCCTGGAGAGTATTTATTTGCTACCTGCAGAGAAGTAGGTAAGATCCATCTCCAGACCTTGCTCCTGCAAGCTGCTACAACGTCATTTCTGCTTGACCCCACAGACACTGTGGTACAGCAGAAGGAATCTGATTTTCTAGTGCCCAGAGCAAGGTAAGGAGGCCAAAAAACATCTGAAAGCTTCTGCATGTGGCATTTTGAACAAATGCCATAGTTTTTCAATCAATTTTTGAACAACACCTGAAAAAATGAATCAGAAAGTAAACACGTTGCAAAACGCATTTCATCTCAAGGACTATTTCATAGACATTTCTTTAAGTATCTTTCTGGTTTGCAAATCACTCTTTATATCTAACTATACACCTATGTACACCTGCACAAACATGTCTGGGTCTGTTTCTACAGTCCCTACACAAATAAAATACCCATCCACTTGAATGGGAGATCTTTTCAGATAAATGTGTCCACATTGGGCCTTTGGTGCATACGTGCGAGTATTCTGCACACACACATTTTAAAATCTTTAAAAAAATATAGTAGCTATAGATTTATAACTGATCAAAATCTAAACACAATAAAACTGCACTTATTACAGTATAGTCTAGGTGAATTTACATTGCTCGTTTCTCTGAAGCAAACAAAGGAAAGGAAATCTCTGTGACCCTGAAATTACAGGTTGACTGTAATTACAGTTTTGCTTATACTTTTGTCTGTCCAAAAAGTCCAAAAGGATTTTTGCAATTAAGAAGAGGGACATGCATCATTTCTTTCCAACATATGGATGCTTCTCAAGTGCTTTCCCATCTTTTTTTAAAGTAACTTTTGCAACATATCAGTCTCCTTTCAGTTGCTTGTGTTCACTTCAATCACCATAGTAAAGAAAAATCCCCTACTAAAGAAGGAAACCTTAGCAAAGCAGCAGCAGCAAAGCAATACTGAAGTCACTACTAGTCCCATACTCAGGCAGAATAAGGAGTAAGGGCTCTAGATACCAGCTTCAGGGTCATTCCTGTTACCATAAAGCTTAATGCACAGCAAGATGGCCAACCCTTGGGGTTACATTGCTCTCTAAATAGCACTTTCATTATAGCACTTCATTATCAAAGCCCTTTGCACATAAATTTACAAAACACAGCAAAGACAAAGATCTCTTTTGCATATTAAATCAAGGAAACCATTTCATCTACAAGTTCATTCTTAGAGTGCTGCATATTTCACAGCTAGCCGATACGAGGTGGTGATCACTAACACACGTTTGTAACTCTAAGACCAAAAGCACAACACAAATACATAAAGCTTAAGCACAGGTCCTTCACTTACCCCTAGCTGGTATTTCCCAAGTGAGCTCTGACACCTTTATCAAGGTTATGGGTTGTTTTTAAAGTAATCAGACTACTGGAGTCTAATGTAAAGTTAAGGAAATACTCGCTCACATATCTTCCAGGTCACTGCTGGGCAGGAGGGACTTTTGAAATGGTGACCATTGTGCTTCACTTCCTTTCTGATCATTTTATCTGGAGTGTGAGCAACTTTCACACCTCTCAGTATAGCACAGAGGCTTTTAAAAGAAGCTTCATGCATTCATGCATTACAAAATCAAAATGCAAGTCCAGATTTGGACTTAAAACTTCTCCCCCTCCCCCCCAAAAAAAAGTATCCCTCATACAGAACTAGCTCTCCAAACCCTTGATCAAAGATCTTGTAACCAAAGTAAGACAAGACAAGGCACTGGACAACAGCCCAAGTGCTTCAGATTAAGAATTTACATGAGGAAACTCTGTTCATTTAACTATGCCAGCACAACTGAAACAGCAAACCTCACCCTCCTGCATACGCAGTCACACCAGTATGACAGGGCACGTACCAGTAGCCTACTACACCATGATTCAGCAGACAAAATAAACCCCAGCAACACGTGGCATTTTTTCTGCACCAGGATTTTGCCAGTTTAACTGTATCAGGTGAAAACTTAAGCTTGGCATAACTGACAGAGTTACACTGGTAACTTTTTAAAGAATACACCAGCCCTTTTAATATCCTAATAACATTCTCAACATACAAAAATGCCACGCTAAGACATCTGACATCTTGAGATGCATTATTTTAAAATAAGCATCATAATCCAAGCCACAAAGTATCTTCACTGTGTCTTAACTTCATTTCCTGCCAGTACTTATCACAGATACCCGTAAGTATTTAACTCGACCCGCACAACAGTGAATCAACATTCAGATACTTTTACAAAGTCTTTCATAAAAATCAAAGAGGAAATGCTTTTTTTTTTTATATCTTATGCTGTGATAGTTGAACCAAAAAATAAACTCAGAAAATATAATTACAGTAATCTCCTTGCTATTCAGCCTGAGCAAAGCTTGCAGAAGTGTGAAGGAGCATGTTTCTTCCATCTGAAGCTGAGATGGTCACTGTAGGAAAAAGCACACACACCGCCCATGCATTAGCTAGAAGGAAAGCATTGCAGACAATGAGAAAGAAAAGGAGACCAGAAATATAAGACACAAGAAGGAAGAAGAAAGAAACTCTAAAAGAATTGCACACCATGATCAACACAGCTAACTGTTGCTGTGAATGGGAGTTTAAAATTCTCTTCTATCCTGGCTGAAAAATTTCATAAAGTGATCTTGTTTATTCCTATCACATCTATCTGCTATTTTTCACCAACACGTTGTGACATTACAGAACAAAAGACCTCAAGTTATATACTCTCTCCTAAAACTATAATGCTAAAGAGTATTTTCAAAAACCCAAATGCCAGAGAACAGAGCTTTCAATAAATTCTGGCAACGCCCGAAGGTATTCAGTTCAAAACCTATGTAAAGTCATACAGTCTATGCTAAAATTCTCCATCACTGATTCTCCTCAAAAGTTTGGTGCTTTTCTTCTTAGTGAAATGATAACTACATTAATGTGCTCTGTTTATCCCTAAATCTATTGGAAATGAGCTTCTTATCTGACTTGCTATCCAGGACAGTGTATACCCCTGGGATGGAGTTTTCCTCCTCCTACACTGTTATGGACCCAACTCTACTAGCAGGAAAGATGCTGGTATACTGGATCCTATGGGATGCAATGCCTTGAAGAAATTTATATCAAACAATTATTGCATAATCTCAGGATGTAATAAAACTTCCTACATCATACGCAGGCATTGAGTTCCTGTTACACTTTTGCATCACAGGAAGAAGTGTGCCTGTCAACAGCAGCTACAGGTTCCTGTATGAACCCGTAGGATCCCCTTGCTGTGCATGTGGAGGAAGTTGAAGATTTCTGAGGGCATGGCATGAAAACCAGGGCGAGGTTTCACATTGTCATAGTAGTGGTGAGTTATAAAAATCCCTGAGGGGTTCATGGGGAAGGCCCAAAAGCCAAAAAGGTGGACCTCTTCACAGAGCTCCAAGGCAGCAGTCACCAGGATCAATCCAGTGCTAATCCGCTTGGCCCGCACCCCTTGGCCGAGCCAGTATCGTGAGACATTGATGAGATACTGGGGGTGAAAGTAATAAACAGCTTGCTGCGATTCAAAATCATCCAGGACATATTTGACTCGGATTGAGACATCTGTGTTGCGAGTGTTGTAGAAAGCTGGCAGCAGCACGGAAGCGTTCTCATAGACCTGGAGCACATCATAGAAGGGTTTCCTCCATTTCTCCAGCTTATGAAATCTAAAGGGAAAAGGATGCAAATGATGGTCAGACCAGCGTGGACTCAGTTTGGACCCAGCAGATAATAAACCTCCAATGGGGCTTTACTGAAATCAGAGAGAATGGAAATGATGTTTCAGTTAAGAAGGGGGATATATTTAGATCTGTAGCTAAAGAACTGGTGCTAAACATAGGGCAAAAAGGGAGGGGATAAAAAACCCACATACTCTCCTCTCTTTTGATAATACTCTCATTAAACTGTGGACAAACTTGGTAGACATTTCTGATAATGTCTCAATTCGCATTTTATTATAAGTAGTATGTAATTTTTCCAAGGTTTGGTCACCTGTATAGTGCATTATGTAGAACAAAACTGTATAAAAAAGTGGCAAATACCAAAGCAGAGCAAATGTCTAAAGTGTCTAGCTGTAACATTTAAAAGAAATCCAAAATGCAAGCAAATGACTTTATGTTGCTTGAGAAAAAAAAACACATTCCCCTTAGCAAGAAAGGAAAGCACTACTTAGCCCCATGGTCCCAAATCTGTCAGCAAGCTGGCATTAAAGTATTAACAAATTTAAAATTAAAATCACTTAGTCAATCCTGGCTACAGAGTTTAACCAATATTTCTTTAAAAACATATGACAATGTGTTATTTTATTTATACACTTGGGGTTGGATCCAGTTGCTTCCACCCTAAATGTTTCTGAGACGTTTGCCTGGGGCTTGCAAGTACAGCACGAGATTTCCAGGGGAAGGATGTCTCTGTTGTTATAATTCTAGCTCATGAGCTTCCCACTTTCTATCACCAATGTGCAGGTCTAAGTGTTTAATGTATTTCTATAAGTTATTCCAGATTTCATATACTGAATAACTTAAATTCAGAATGAAATGTATGATTCATAGTGTCAGTTTAATATTTGGAAAAAAAACCCCAACTCTGTAACTGGTAGAATTAAGTGGAAAGTAGATTTGGAAAAGCAATAGAGATGAAAATACAAAAAACAGAAATTACCTCTCAGTAATTATACTGGGATTGACAGTCACAACATCCGTCTTTACGCCAACATCTGTGAAGTATTTCTCAGATATAGGAGGCAAATTGCACCTAAAAAGGAAAGAAATTATCAAGAAATTTAATTCCCAGCACCTTTTCAGACCTAGATGGTAGAATTGATTTAAACATTTCACCCAAGCAACAAATCTAAAAACAGACTGAGAACTTTAAATTGCGTCAAACATGTTGATGCCCAAACTGTGCATTAAAGTAACAACTTCTCAGGGGCTGGATGAAGACCTCTCTTTTTGCCCAAGTCTGTCAGAACTGACCTCTTTTTGCAGACATAGCCGATACTCACCCATTTTGCTTCCATAATAGCAGTTGAGCTATTTACTTTGTCAGTTTAGGATGAGAAATGAGATGAACCCTCAGGGACAATCAGCCTATAAAATCATACTTCCTCAGTAAGGGTTGAGCTGTATTCAATAATTAATAGATAAACTACATCTATAGCATTGCCTTTAACATGCTTTGGTTTATACCCAAGAGAATTCAGGGAAAATGCTTCACAAGAGACAAATCAGTCCAGTCCTAATTAATCCCAAACTACCGGCTTCCCTTTATACGTATTTCCCAGCACAGTGTAAGAGCAGCAATTCTGACTCTACAGATTCACCAGAGGATCTCAAAGCTATTAGAAGCAAACTTGTGAAGGTTTGCAAACTTTGACTTTGCCCACTCACCTTGGTCTTGACCTAGATTCATCATCTCAAAAGATTTAGAGCATCCCTCAAGAGATGATGAAGTTACTGAAACATACACACAAGCTATCACACAACCGTAGGAAACCCAGGAAAAATTCCCAAACATCTCAGTTTCTAAAGATCAGGGCTGAATAGGACAAAAATGAAAGTATTTACAGTAAGTGATGGTCAGTGTTTTCACAATACTAGAGTTCAGCTGCCATCATAATTTCTCAGTCACAGGGAGTCAGTGAGCAGAGGGATGCACAAAAATGCTTCAAAACCCTTCTCAGACTCAGGAGGTTCACATCTACTTTCCAGGGAGTCCTGCTTTGCCAGGTCAGAGACATTTTTTTAGCTACCTTATTCTTCTCATAGGTGATGTTATTTCCAGCACTTTTCACTGCTAGGTCACACAACATCCTTCTGAAGTCCTCTAGCATCCTCAGTTCCACCTTACACTCGGCACTGTGCTCATTAGATTATATTTGAAAAAGGTTTCCATATACTCAGCTTCATTATTTTTGAACAGTAATCTCCCACCAGGATTAAGAAAGACTGAATTTGTTGCAAGTGGCAATTCCTTACAACACTGATACAATCTGCATAAACTTTTGTTGTTAAGACTCCAAAAATTAATCCCTGCAAAGAGAGTAGTCCCATCTCTAAACGCAATCAGATGTTTCATCACAGATCTCTACACTGGCCAGTAGATGGAGATAGACAATAACAACTAGTAAATGCAGTTCATGTATGTGTATTTTATATATTCTATTGTACTATAATTAATGGCTATCAGACTTTATTTCATAGAAAAATCTCAGTTGCATCCTGCTGGCCACAAGCTTCCTGACAATAAAAGATTTTCTCAGGGGTCCTGAAGGTGTAACTGAATTTCAGCAGTGCTCCATAAGCAGTTTTTGAAATATTTTAAAGAATTGTTCTGTTGGTGACCAAGATGGGGATTCCTGATGGTTTGGTGCACTGGTGTCAGACTGGAAAGTGGATGTGTTCAGACCTGACCTTAAACACAAGCTTTACTTTAAAATTTATGTCAGTAGACCTTAAGTAGACCTCTTAAACACTAACATGTCTTTGTGCATAATGCTGGTCCTACACGTTTTGGAGATGGTGAACTAGAGGGTTTTTTGCACAAATACTGAGGTAGTTGTTCATAATTCAGTTCTACTTAAGCCTCTACTTAATTAATTAATGGTAACAAAAGCAATTTCTAAGTTCTGTACTGAGCTGATATGCTCTTTTTAAGCAATTGTGGTACAGTTCAAGAAAGAGCAACAGTAATAAAGAGGGACATCCACTGAAAGTTCTTATACATAAATGATGATATTTGCTGCCTGCATTTCCATTTCCACTCAACAGCTTGTCATCTCCATGTGTAACTTGTACTCCTCCTTTCAATCATACTGATAGTTGTGATCCAACACCACAGAAGGGAATCTACAGTAACTATTTAATGTATAGGGGGTACACTAGGCTTTTAAGAAGCAAATTATGTGAAGCCTGGACTGTTTCACAGATTAAAAATAAGACAATAGCTTTATATAAAGTGGGCACAAGAGGCAGACACAAGGATCTGAAAAAAATTAATAGTGAAGGTAGGACCATTAAAATTTTATTTCTCATTAGATGCCAAATTAAATTAAGAGTGCAATGAGCAAAAATCTGACCTAATTAGAGAAATTCATTGATTTATGCATAGTTATTCTAAAATGATAGGAAAGTACTTAAAATAGGTCAACAGAAGTAAAAGGATTATTCTTTTCTACAGAGCAGGTCATGAATCTCTGAGCTAGCTGTCATATGCCATGACCTGGGAAAAGAGCTTAATAGGATTTAGAGAGGGATTAGTCATGCATATGAATAGTTGTGGTGGACATCAGGTGTCACTGAAGACACTCTATCACTCCCCAGCTCAGCTGGACAGAGGAGAGAAGATACACTGAAAGGCTTGTGGGTCAAGATAAGGAGAGGGAGATCACTCTGCAATTACTGTCATGGGCAAAACACACTCAACTTGGGGAAAATTAATTTAATTTATTACTAATCAAATCAGAGTAGAATAATGAGAAATAAAAAATAAATCTTAAAACATCCTCTCCTCACCCCTGCCTTCTTCCCAGGCTAAACTTTACTCTGGAACTCTCTACCTATTGCCCATCAGTGACACAGGGGGATGGGGAATGGGGGTGGTGGTCATTTCATCACACATTGTCTCTGCCATTCCTTCCTCCTCAGGGGAGGACTCCTCACCCTCTTTCCTCGCACCAGGGTGGGGTCCCTCTCACAGGAGACAGTCCTCCTCGAACTGCTCCAGCCTGGGTCCTTCCCATGGGGTGCAGTCCTTCAGGGACACACTGCTCCAGGGTGGGTCCTTCCCATGGGGTCACAAGTCCTGTCAGCAAACCTGCTCCAGCCTGGGCTCCTCTCTCCACGGGGCCACAGGTCCTGACAGGAACCTGCTCCAGCGGGGGCTTCCCACAGAGTCACAGCCTCCTTCAGGCATCCACCTGCTCTGGTGTGGGGTCCTCCATGGGCTGCAGGGGGACATGTGCTCCACCATGGACCTCCATGGGCTGCAGGTGGACATCTGCTCCATCATGGACCTCCATGGGCTGCAGGGGGACATCTGCTGCACCATGGATCTCCATGGGCTGCAGGGGGACATCTGCTCCACCATGGACCTCCATGGGCTGCAGGTGGTCATCTGCTCCACCACGGACCTCCATGGGCTGCAGGGGGACAGCTGCCTCACCATGGTCTTCACCAGGGGCTGCAGGGGAATCTCTGCTCCAACGCCTGGAGCAACTCCTCCCCCTCCTTCTTCCCTGACCTTGGTGGCTGCAGACTTGTTTCTCTCACATCTCCTCACTCCTCTGTCTGGCTGAAATTGCTTTGGTGCAGCAACTTTTCTGCCCTCCTAATATTTTATCACAGAGGCGTAACCACTGTCACTGATGGACTCAGGTTTGGCCAGCAGTGGGTCTGTCTTGGAGATGACTGACACTGGCTTTATCTGACACAGGGGAAGTTTCTGGCAGCTTCTCACAGAAGCCACCCCTGTACCTGCCCTGCTACCAAAATCCTTCCCACACAAACCTAAAATAATACTAAAAAAAAATCTTTCATATATATATATTAAGGATGATAAAATTTCTGCTAAACTCTGTTATCCAGGAGTGCAAGTTGTGGGACATCCCAGTCTATACTTGGATAACTCCACATATAGTGGGGAGCACAAGATGAGGACACTCAACCTTCAAAGTTATTCAGGCACATCTGCACACTCTGGAGTCTTCAGTACTGAAGTAACTCGTATTATCCAGCACTTGAGCTCTGCACCACTTCAGAACCACACCTCCAAGGCACATGAGCTGCAATTAACATCTGGCCAAGGTGCTTGTCACACAATAGATGTTGTAACTCTGGTTCAGAACTGCCCCAGGAAATCATGGACAAGTTCACAGGTCACTGCTTATGGGCTAATGTCCGCAGAAGGATAAAGCTACAACATGAGTGACAGGGGATGAGGACATCAAACTTTGCTAGTAAGTCAGTGATTAACCAGATGTAATTAGGGAGAAATAATTCTTCAAAGCATAATTTTTAAACAAATATTATACAGTGAAGTGTTGGTTTGTTTGGTTTTTTTCAAGATATTACTTTTTATGCAAGATGAAAGCTTGATATGTCCAGTTTGGCAAATCTCATGTTTCCATGTGTGAGAGAATAGCTTTGCAACCCCTCGTTTGCCATTAAAATGAGCAAAAAGAAAAGTGGTGCTGTGACAATTACCGAAACACGAAGTCTGCACTGTCAATCTCCCGGCCACATCTGCTGTTCTTCAGAATCCCTCCGTTCCCAACCACCGCACATTTCTTAAACTGGGAGCGGTGGTATGGCATATCCTGCAACATCACACCAAGGAAACAGTTAAAAAGCACGAAATGTAGAGGCAACAGGTCTCTTTTTTAACATTTTCTTCTTTACTGTGCAGCTGCATCTTGCTGCAGATGCATTAATCACAGGAAGCTGACGCTGGATCTGGCCCACAATATTCCCATGGTGTCCATAAACGGATAAGATTGTTTTCTGTGCAATTAGAGATACTATTGGCAACTAACTCAAGAGGGGAAAAAAGCAATAACCTCATTTTGTCCAGACTTAATAATGGAAGAAGTTATTTTAGAAACTTGCTTTCCCTTCTAATTTCCACACAAGGGCATGAGCCATAAAATCAGCATAGCCCACACATTGCTTTCTGAGCTGCCTGCCAACTGCTCGCTTCTCAGGCTATGATGTCCTGCTTTGGAGAAGTCTGCACACATAGTTCCACAGCAGCCAGTAAAGCCCAAGAAGTCTAAGTCAGACAGCACATTACAGCTATTTATGAGAATCTGACACAAGTTTTACACAAATTTTAGTGCCTGCTACCACTAATTGTATTAATTATTATTAGTTAGCACTTAGTACTAACAGCAGTGCCTAGAGCCTTTGGTCAGGCACAACTTCTTGGGCTTGTGTAGGACACTTCTGTAATCTTCAGGCAAAATTCTGTCTTCATAGGAAGACATGCAGCTGCTGCTGAAGGCAGAGAAAGTGAAAATCCCTTCTCCAAGAGCAGAACTGGGTCGTTAGGGTGAGAGGGTTTGTGATGCAGAACTGAGCCGCGCTACACCTCATAAATATGTAGAGATGGGCTTATATAAGCATGAGAGGGCTCGTTTTGGTACATACATATTTTATCAATAACTTCATACCACCAACTACAGAGAGATGCAATAGTGGCATGACATTTCTAGGTGATTATTCCCAGAATCTTTCCATAGCATTCATAAGCCATGAGGGAAAAGGGCACCTAATTACACCTGTTTGAGAAAAGCAGCAGCTATCTAACAGAGAGGCAATAGAGAGTTGCCTGTGCTTTATCCAGTGATTTCTTAACACAAAATGCCTTGGCAGTCCTGAAAAGAGAGATCAGAAACAAGGTCTCCACACTCAGCACAAGGCTCAAGCCCTTATGGTTTTACTCCCATGCTTTCAGTCCTTTACCTCCTGTATTTGCTATGCTGCAGCCCTGTTTTTAGGCAGAGGGTGGCTTTGGCCATGTAGCTGCTGCCCAGTGAATCCCAAAGGTACCTTGGCATGTGATAGCACCTTCAAAGCACCCTCAAGGCACACCTGGATAAATACAACAGCAGCTATAGGACACTCCTAGCAAAAGCTCTTTCATGAGTTCATCTGTGCAATCAGGCACTGCTGGGTTTAGATGTACCCACTCTTGGCATGTCTCCAGATGCCAAAGTCCTTTCCTGGATCTGAGCCTTCACCCTGCTCTGCCCCCAGTTCCCCATGTGCATGTTTAGATAACAGCACTACCCTACCTCTTACTAGTGCTCAGAGAGCAAACAGATTAAAAGTGGTTATACCCTGAAGGATAACGTTAATGACACAAATCTAAGTACTTAACTTGAATATTTTTCTGATTTCCTGAAAGGGATATATTTCAGTTATCCCCTCCAAATATACCATTTTAAATTCATGGGGTTTGCCCCATCATAAATCTGTAGTCACATAAACCCATTTCTGCACATCAGTCACTATGTGCAATGGGAATTGCCCACAGGTTATAACTTTGAATGACCCCCAGGTCAAGGATTATTTGCTGAAAGGGTTTTGAATCACCATTGTGATTAATATATTTTAAAATTGTGCAGCCTGTTCACAGCGAAGCTGCAAACAGAACTAAGTATAAAAAGTTAGTCATTGTGAAAATGAATTAAAAATAATCATGCCCCTAAAAAAGCAGACCTACCCTAAATTTTGGATTTATTGTATGTGAGTATTGTACTTTTAAAATGTACTGATAAGTAAGTGCCTCTTTTATTCAGCTTTCTTAAGTTATTTTATTAACCACTTTGCTGCTAGGTCAGTAATATTCTGCAGGAAAATAAATACAAATATATATAGCATACTAGAGGAGATGACCACTAGAAAATAGGATAATCAGCTAAAATATAGTATTAAAAATAAATATTTTCAAAGCATAAGCAATTAAATTTGTAGAAATGTCAAACAGCCAACTGCTAAACCCTTGGCTGTTTGATAGCATCTAATGCAGCAAGTAGAGTGAAGTTAGTTCTGCAAATTGACAGAAGCATGAGGCACCTTTGGAAACATTTTGAAGATTTCTTGGTTGATATGGAAGATTCCACTAGTATCCACTTCATATTTCAGTTTAGTCCCCAGGGGAGTATTTTTCTGGGTGGTGAACAGAAAGGCAGGGGCATTGCAACACCTTGACAAAGTAGACCTACAAAATGAAAAAGAGAGAAATAAATCAAGGAGTTGATAGCATGCTTTGGGATTTGCAATTACTATTACTCCTAACAAAGCATTTTT
Organism: Caprimulgus europaeus; assembly: GCA_907165065.1. Next base: position 78,637,000 of record OU015527.1, read on the forward strand.
AATTAAAAAAAACAGGAGAGGTAAAACTGTGGTTTGCTATATTTTCCTTTAGAAAGTTTCAGATTCAGTGAGATTTTCCTTGATTGGGGAGCTTACAGTAAAAAACAAAACAAAACAAAACCAAGCAAACAAACAACAAAAACAAATGCAGAAGATGTGAGATCCCTGTACCTATCTCTTCTAGGCTGCAGAAATACATGTGCAAATGCAGTCCTGTTCCTGACCCCAAAGCCAAGCTTCTGACCCCAGTATCCTGGGGAATCCTTCCTAACAAATTAGTTCCTCCCTGCTTTAGAGGTCTTCCATTTTTTGTGAATTGTTTATTCATCAGTGAGTGGGAAATGTAGGGGTTAAAGTATTTATCTGGGGATGTGGAAACTCATCAGGGCATGGACTTAAACACAGCAACACCTAAAGACACTGTCCCACTTACCAGGCTACTGTGGAGCATGGCACACTTACAAAAAAACTTTTAAAGATGTTATTTTTGCCTTTGACCTTGCATATGTGCACCAGGAAGATGTGGCTCTGACAGATGGGTGCCAGGAAGGCTGGTCATGGCTACAGCTCCAAAATCTCAGATAAATGGGCAAAATTTTCTTAGTCATTGGTACAAAGTGGCAGGTATTCCAATGCAAACTTGGAATCTTCTTGAAATCTTAAGAATGGGATTCTTGGCACGAGAGAAAACCTTTTCAGATGTGATACAAAATTTAAATAGGAAAACAGGAGTCCATTTCTTAGCTCCCATCTTTCCCCAAATGCTTTTCTCCTTTTACTGCTGGAACTGAAACTCTGACTTGAGCTTACTCTTACTTCAGAGCCAGTCTGTTTCTGAGTCAATGCATCTTACACCTTTAATGAAAAATACATGTCATGGCAAATGCACAAACCTGAAGACAAAGCTAAATGGATCTCAAATAACCTAGATTAAATACCTTGCCTCTAGGGTATGTGGCCTCATTACAAGCTGGAAGAATAAGCCAGTCTTCTTTATGGGCTTTATTACAAGCACCAGAAAGCAAATACAGAATTATGCAAACATTTTAGTGATGTCCAATTACTATTATAGGCTTGACTCATGAAAAATGACACAATAGGATGATCAGATCAAGGTAGCAATTGAGACTAAATAAGTCAATGAATAATTTCTAGTAATTAAATAATTACAAAAAGGCAGTGGGATTAAATTGTGATATTTGAGATATGAAAAAAATTCTTCATTAGGTCTGCATTAAGGAATTGAAAGAGATGTTGCTCTTTATCTAATGTCCAACTGGTTTTCCAGAGGCATGTTCCTCAAAGTAAATGTCTGATATCTGATGGAAGAAGACTGTCAAGGAAATTGTTTTTCTTAGTCTCCTGCTAAAAAAGCTGTGATTTTTGTGCTTCCTCCCTCCCTACTGTTTAAGTAGCTGACATTTAACTTTTGCTGGATTCTTCCAATCTCACCTGATGGTCCAGAACTGGCAAAGTTCGAAAGCCCACAATTCAGTGTTGTTAGACCACCACCTTCTAGCTTCCTACTAGTCTACCTCCAAACTCAGAGACTTTGCTCTGCTTTTAAAGGACTACAGTTTCCTCACACATCCATGCGCTGAAGTCTCTGTCCCATAAGATACAAATAAAACAGACTTTGAACTTCTATTTTATTAATGAAAAAAACTTTTTTTTTTTAACAATTGGATTTGATGATCTTCTAGATCTTCTCCAATTGAGGCAATTCTGTGATTCTGTCATTCAATGACTAGCATGATTGTTGCTCCTGGAACCAGCTAGCAAAGGTTAGTCTACATCTAGATGCCAGTGGGAGTTTCTTAGACAGTGATACATCAGCCACATGAGTACAATCAGCAGCAGGAGTCTTTCATCTCTTGTTTGTCCCAATGCACTCTCTAGGATGGAGAAAGGTTCTTTGCTTAACGTGCTGGTGTTGGTGGCCTGAGAGTGATGGTCCTCCTGATGGTCTTTAGACAGTCCTTTCTCACTGCTCCCACTTCTGGGCTGACCTCCATGCTTCAATGTGCTCCTTGCACTCAAGGCACAACCATTAGTTCTCTTACTCCAAGCAATCTTTAAGATAGTACTAATCCTGAACGGCTCTTGCCTTCAAAATATGATCTGATAATTGCCCATCAAGTAACTTCAAGAAAAAAATATTTTAAAAAACCTAAAAAAACTTATGTGTGGGGCTCATGTTGGAAAAACTGCTATGAGCCTAGGACTAACAATTAGTTATTTTTAAAGATGCTAATGACTAACTCAGCACATGCATTCTCACATTCTCCTATTAACTCGTGACAGCTATTTCCTGGAATCATGCAAGAGAATTTGGGAGAAAGTTGTGGGGCTTTATTCTAAGCAACAGCTCTGAATCATGCCTGTGACTTACAGACTTAACCAGTCCATATTCCACTTACTCTGAAATGGGTTCTGTAGACCTACTCAGATATGGCCCTTGAATATACCAGTACACAACATTCAAATATTGTTTTGGCTTCATTCTACTATTGCCTTCACAAGACAAATTTCAAAAGTTGTATCTTGAAAGGATCATGGGGGACGTTCAGTAAAGAGGAAGTCACATGAAGGAAGACAGAATACAACAGAAACAAACTGCAGAGGTCTCTGGAGACCATAAAAAATATCTAGATAGTCAGGGAGTAATAGCTGAGAAGCCATTAAAAAAAAGGAAGTAATAAACAAGGTCTGACAGCACCTAATACTCCACAGAAAAAATGCAGTTTTATTATTTTGTAGGCCAAATTTGCAGTGTCAACAACGATATTAGCATTTTATACCAACAGAGAGTTAGGTTGATGTATTAGGTGAAGCCATTAGGTCTTGGCTTTACCTTCACATCAGCCTCAATCATACCTGGAAAAGTCTTTCCCATACCAAATTCCCCACCTTACCTGGAAAGACTGTCCCACATGCCAGAAAAGCTCTCTTTCACTCTTGCTATTGACTTTTCCAAAGTAGAAAAAAGTCCATATTTATTCAAAAGGATGGTACTCCAATAGTAACAGGGTTATAATTCCTACTCTTGCTATTCGTATGAAGGAAACTAAATGAAAACTAAAGTAAATCTTACTCATTTTAATTAATGTGGGCAATTCTTACTTGAATAAGTTAGCTTCTGTGACATTCATCTCCCATTTGCACATCTGTAGGCTCTTCCATCTGTCAAACAATTCAGTTTGTTTCACCCTAAATGATAAAAAAGAAGGAAAATAAAAATTCACTGTATTACAAGGGCTTCATTTCCTAAAACATCTGCAGCCAGGGTACCATGCAGCGGGATTTTGATAGATCAAACCAGTAAGTCTATCTATTGCAAAATTTATCATTTTTATTTCCTGTTCTGCTTAGTCATAGCAACACTAAGCCATGTATACACAGGTACTGATGTAGCTCTTCAGATGTTTGGGACTGATTTCTATTCCCTGATAGGCATTCTCAATTTCCTAAGGATAAAAAATGCAATATAAAGCAAGAAGCAACTACTATACTGTCCATAATATGCTGGGAAGCTAATGAGTGTCTGGCAACTACAACAGCTTTGGGGAGAAAAGTTGCACCTAGCAGAAGAGCCCAGCAGAGGGGGTACTGGAAAAGATGATATTTCAGGTAATTTGGCAAACTACCGTTATATTTTGGTGAAGTTATTTTAATCCGTGATATCCCACGGAACAGTACTGTTGGTAAATCCATTTTATAAACTACAAGATCACACATGTAGGGATAAACATCTGTGACAGTAAGATGTTCTTCATATAAGTTCTTTACATAAGGATCTCTCCCTCCCCTTCTGTTAATAAATGTGCTTTTAGTTATATCAAAAAATTACACTTTCTACTAGGATGATACAGGATGACACACTTTTGGTGATATCATCAATTCCAACCACTTCTGCCTTAGAGTTCTTCTGTATTTTGGACAACAGAGATAATGAAGTCCTTGCAAATATCTAGAGTTTGGGAGCAATGTCGTAACCTGGCTGGGAAATTTTGAAGTCTGAGATTTCTTCAACACTGATAGGTCCTAATGAGTTCTCTTCAGGCTTCAGGGCTTTGGATGTTTGAACAAAGCAAAGACTTTTAAGATAATTATACATTTAAAGTGAGCAGAACTTGAGATTTCCCGGGCTGTGGAAGTAACAGGAAGGAATTAGGTCATATTGTACTTTCTGTAGCCCACCAGAGCACTTTAACTTGGAAATCTTCCATGACCGTAAGGGCTGACTTAGGAAATGTAGCATGTTAGAAGCAAGCACATCAGAAGAACCCAGCATAGTAAAAGAGCATAATGTCAAACAGCATCTATCAGAAAAGTAAGGCTAACTCCATCCAGCTGAGCAGCAGTCCACTACCTCCTATGTGCCATTGGTTAAGATAAAGAGAAATGAGTAATTCTCCGTACCACCTGATAAGTATGCAGAAAAGCAATTCAAAACTCCCCATCTTCAGCAGAACATTGGCAAAGTTGTCACATCCTCACCCCTTCTTTTTATTTTTAAGCAAGTCAGCAAGCAGTGCAAAGTTGCTACTCGTGTATCCTTCATCCAGTACCAAATACAGAAGACAAGGACATAACCTACATTGTTCTGTGCACAAAGTCAGTGAGGGAGACGTGCTCAAAATTCATGCAGACCTGGAGTAACAAATTGTATATGCTGTAGCCTTGATTGTTTAATGCTATGCACTTGTATAGCTGCATTTTCAATTGAGATTCTCAGTGCACTTTACAGACCTTAATAAGCCTTGTGGATTGCTGGTAAACCACTGGTTTTAGATACAGTAAGGGATTAGGCATAATCTAAGCACCTAAATTCAATACAATGCTGAAAAGGGCAACACAAAAATACTCTGCTTTTGCTCTGTCCAATGAGTGCCATGGGCAACCTCACTTTTTTGCCTCATTCCATCTCTATGGCTTCATGGATACATTTCATTCAGCTCATTAGTTTTCTGATGCACATATAGGACCACAAAAGTTAAAATATAGATTTTTTTATTATTTCTCAGAATTGCATTTTCCTACTTTTTAGTGAGTGTTATTACGTGTGAAACTCACTGCTGCAGGAAATTGTGGAGGTCAAAATGGGCTCAGAAAAGATCTAAACACATTAACAGAGAGATCTGTTATCTACCCTGACTACTGTAGTCTAGTAACTCAGGTTAGTCCCCAAGCCAGTATTTGTGATCAGAAAAGGCTGACCTTTTTGCTTCATTTCTTAGCCTTCAGTGCTGGCCACTGGCAATCCCAGGGCCTTAGGCTAGGTGGACACTTGCTATGAGCCAGTCTGGCTGTTTTTACTCTTCAGTTATCCTCAGTAGAGGATCTGGAACATAATATTACAAATAATATCACAGTGTATTTCATTCTAAACAGTAATACTAGGCCTGAACAAAATGCCTCAATGTATGTGAAATGCCTCCAGTTTTTTCAAGTGGACCTCAGATCAAATTCGAATGTGACTATTTGCACATATAGGAGAACCTCAAAACCCTGAAGAGATTCCTACTGATGAGATCTCTTAAGCCTTGCATCTTTGACCATCTTATTGTAAGTTATCATTTTCACCCTGCCTGAAAAGTAACATTTTAGCAAACATTCTTTCATACTTACATAGACAAAACCTTCACCTCAATGATGTCCTGCCGTAATTCCAGGCATTTCGTGGAGTTGTATTCCAAAGGCCCTTCATAAAACTCAAAATACCTGAAGAAGGACAAGAAAAAAATATTATAAATAAGTCTTTATTTGTCTTAAATATCAATGGAAATTTGCTTAAAGCTCTCATTTATGATTTCTGCCTAACTTGAAACTACACTGGCCCATAGGCAAGTCATTACTTCACAGGAAAACACAGATGTCCTTGCTGATTGTAGAAGAGCCACCCATGTCCAGTTTGCCCATCTCTACAAGCATTCATTTATCTTCTAGGCACCAACAAGGACCAGCTACCCTTTTCCAGCAGTCAGCACATGGCAGCTGCCACTGAAAGTCAGAGGAAAAGTACTGATCACTGAAGGAACACTGTTCCCATCCTTTGGGTGTTCGAATGTGCTGAGAGTTTAAAAATCAGCTCCTTAAATTTTGCTCACAGGTGGAAAGCAAAGTGCTGGAGGTTGCATCTTGCCTGTGGAAACTGTTGCCTACCTCAACACAACTGAGCTTTTTGTTGGGATTTGATCTTTGATGTTTTCAGAGGGGAAGGGAAGCTGGGATTGTCTTCTCAAAAAATTTGAGATGGTTTCAAAAACAAAAAGATTTGAATGTTGAGACACAGCACAAATGATAGTCTTAATTAAAATATAGACATAAATATTTGCTTTTTTGGTTAAATTCCTCCACCTTAGCCATCAGACTGGAGTGAAGGGAAAACAGAACACAAGGGTATCTACCCATGTGTAGGGGCCAGAGAAAGCCCAGGCTGCCCAGTGAATTATGAGACTGTGTTGAAACGACAGAAAAGATTTAGAGTTTAAATCAAGTTCTGTATCAGTTTCAGCACTTATCATTAGAAGTCTGTATTAAAACCTAGTATCTAAGAACTGCACATACCCTTACAGCAGTTATAATCATAATGAATAAATACAAGGAAATGACCTGAAGGAATAGGCTAAAGCAAATTATTTTGGATGGATCCTTTAAAATCTCAGAACTCATGAGGCTGTAACTCCAAACTATCCTTTGAATTTTCAATTGGAAAGAAAAATACAAGATTCCTGGAAGAGCTTTATTTAAGCCACCATTGGAAATGTAGTATTTTGGGTTTGTGTAATTTTAAAACAACATCAAAATTCATGTCTGGCCTGAACATCTATTCTATAATCCCTAAGTAGGAAAGCCTTGTTAGTTTCCTTAGTAGTTCATGTTTATAATTAATATCAAAATTTTGAGGGACCCAAAACTGATCTGTTCTGGGGAACAGTGTTCACACCTCCTAAGAGAACTATAGGAAGGAAGAGTGCCCAGAAAACAACATCTCCAGGTGTCTCCAACAGGGTTTTGAAAGGCCAGAAGCATGTAAAAACAAACAGCTTCTGAATTTAGCCTTGTAAGCACGTCCAGAAATCGATCTGATAAAGCACAGAAGAGAGAAACCCATAAGAAGGGAGAAAGGGAGTGGATGCAACTGGAAAAAGCCCAAAACAATCTGCAACCAAATGGGAACATTTCTATCCTGCCAAATGCTGCTTTAGGATGTGTCTCCTTCACCTCTCCCTGAGGTTTTCACCACATCAGCTTTGTCAAATCCCAAACCATTTCTGTGGCCCAGTGAGAGCCAGAGACCTTGAGACTGAAAGGAAGAAGGCCATGCCTAAAGGTGGTAGGAGGACATCATAAATTCCTAATAAAGAATTGAAAATTAAACTGATTACTCTCAGAGAAAAAAAAAAAAAAACTCAGTAATCTTTAAAAAATGTATTTAAAGCGCTCCATAATCAATGACAAATCTGGGAAAAGATTTCCTCAGCCTCCAGAAGGGAGCTAAAGTTCATGTAACATAAACCTTCACCTGGTCTCTCACCAAAAGACTTGGGCTCTCCTTCCAACTCAGTTGTTCACCTGGACATTCAGCCTTTACTAAAGAGTAGCTGAAATCCATTGCACTGACACAACTCCTGCATGCTTGGCTTCTTGAACTGGAGCTGAGCAACTTGTGTATTTTGAAAGCTGCTCCAACTGAAATTGGATTAAGAGCTCACCTGGTTGCACCAGGTCAAAGCCATGTGTGGATGTACTCCAGATAAATGTCCCAAACTACACTGAAATCTCTCTCTGTGGAGACAACACCACAGGATTTCTTACTGGTCACAGAATTTTATAGGGATGAAGGAATCCTCTCTGGCTACAAGTCTAGACAACTTTTCCATCCTTTTGCAATACTAATTTTTCTTATTGTTTTTTGTGGTACCCATTCTTTACTTGGGTTCTGTGAGTCAGAGAAGACTGGGACCATGAATGTGCATGTTCCACACAATAGCTAGAGGCAGGTATACATCCCCATGCAGCACTCAGCATGTTACACACCACTCCTACCCCTTTTCTTTGGGCATAAGGGGGATAGCAATGGCTATCAGCCTCCACCTTGCCTTTCACCTAACACTGCATTTCATTACTTTGTATGTGTCTCAGGACAGATAAAAATGTCAAAAATCTAGATTAACATGTATTTATATCTTTCCTGCGTGCTTCTGACTCTGCTGCTAAGTTAGAGAACTGCAGCTCAGATGTCAAACAGCAGATGCTATCACGTGGGAACAACGCAGCAGGGGAAAGCTGGCTTCAGCCCATGGCACTGGAGACAAAAATGTTATTTTATGAAACAGAGATGAAATTTCCTGAGTCCAAACCATTCCCTTTGATCATTGCCCGATCCACAAACCAAAAGTCGAAATGAAAAAGGATGTGTCACCAAAGAGGCAGAAGGGTAAGGAGGAAAGGATTAGATAAAAAATAAACAATATCTGGTTCTGAAGGGAAATCCACAAGGCAGCACTGCATTTGTTGGAGTGATATTACATTAGCCTACAGCTTCAAAATGCACAGGACTGTCCTGCAAGTCTCTCTCTCTCACAATAGCTCCAGCTTTTCCAGCAGAGTCACTGGGAGTGTTGAATTCACCCTTTGTCACCTTGTGGCAGTGCAGAGGGAGGACCCATGAAACAGGGTGGATGACACACGGCTGATGGGACACGTGCCTCCTGCAGCAAGGGCAAGGGACACCAACGGCAGTGTCACTTCTGCACTGGGTGGGGAGAAGATGCTACTGGCCACGGGGTAAGCTGAATTGAAACTAACTCAGTCTGCCTGAGCCACTGAATAATCATCATCTGGGCTGTCATTCATAAGCCCTGAACCACATCTGAAGCAGACAGCCAGACACTAAGTGTCCTCAGTATTAATGCTACTGATGCTGCAACATTTAGGTTGCATTAAGGCATTTGCAAGACAGTATCTGGTCTAAAAGATAGACCAAAAAAAAAAAAAAGTAAAATAGTTTATTCTCTTTCTCCCAGGAGTGTTTTCATGCTATTTATCTGCTTGACAGCAATCCTCTCCTGCTACAGACACCAAGGCAAATAAGCAGAGGCAGGTCCCTGGAGCATTGGTCAACCTCTTCCCGCAGAAGTGCCTCACGCTGTACTTTCCCTGAACACAGCTTTTGCACAACACTGGGCTCTAGCACAAGGAACATGGTTTCACTCACTCCCCACGGATGTTCTTCAAACCCAGCTCCTCTGCTCAGCAGGCTCTGGTCCTGCTGGGAATGTTTGGAGACCAGCCCCCCACACTCTCCCGGAGGAAGCATCAGTATCACCCACTCCCTGGGCTCTGAGTGCTGCTTCTGCCTATTAACTCCTACTCTAAACCATGCAGTATCCTGTGAAAGAAGATACATTTTCCTGTTAGAAAGCTTAATTAGCACAAATGGAAACTATCCTCCTCATCATCTTCCTCGGTCTGATATCCAGCTAAGAAGCAAGGGTGTAGTGCAGTTCATTTTGATTTGTGCTCTTGATTAGTAACAAGTGACAAACCTGACTACGTTACTCCTTTTGCTATGGAAAAGGGCTGTGTTTCAGCGTTATGAGAATGACAGTCATGTTTTATATCCATAACACAGAGTTGATAAGTCACCCTCAGAATGTCTTCTCCCTGTATTGCCTTCACTTCCACTGCTGAAATCTAAATAACTTTTGTATCTCAAAGATCACAAGTCTACAGCAAAACCAACACAAGAATTCATTATTCTTTACATTAGGGAACACAACTACAACCAAACCACAACAAACACCACCACTGCAAGTGGGATTGCGTTTTCCCATGCACTAGACATGACTCACTGCTCTATGTCCTTTCAAATCTACATTTTTCCAGGACCAAATCCTCTATCAGAACAGCACACAACCTGCAAGTGCTCAGAGAGTTCTCTTTTTTTTTATTATTTTATGGCTTTTAGTACTGAGTGCCCAGACATGAGATGCTATTCATTTTGTAATTTTCCATTTTTTACTAACTGAGACTTTCTTCTTTTCTAACCTTCATGTCTCCCATTGCAACCTCACTTCCAGCTGAGCAGCTTACTGAGCTCACAAGTGAGAGACAGATTTGGTTTCCCAGTACACCAGCTAACTCAGGTCTTTGATCATCTGCAGTTGGGCTGCTCTTGCTTTGATCAAAAGTAAGCTTTTCTTGATCATGCTGCATGAATTAAAAAGCTTGAGACTTCAATCCTGCCTTCAAGTGACACTTGGATTGAGGCATTGATTTGTCTGATATATTGAACAAAGGTTTTAAAATATAATTGAGTGCAATTTTCAGGCATCTTTTAAACAAGGCCATTTTCTCCTGCACAAGCCACCTTCCTATTTGGCTCATTCCTGCAGTGTGGGTTCTGCACTGTTCGCAGTGAGGTTGCAGCACTTACTGCAAGAAAGGAGAGTATCACGGGAAGCATTCCACCCACCCTGCAGAAAAAACAAAGTTCTTTCCAAAAATATACATTATCCACTGACTAAGAAATGAGAATAAATGAACCAAGCACTGCAGGCTTCCACTTATTAAGAGAACTGTCCAATTAGCAGTGCCTGGACTCATCAGTATGGGCAGATTCATGGCCAGCCTCAGGATTAGATTCACCTTACCTACTCTGGAACCTTGCAGGTGTGCCACACTGCCCAAAGCACACAGGGACTCGTGGTCCTCTGGCAAGGCCAGATGGGATCTTCAGATACTTGTAGCAAAAATACCGCAGAGGTGGAGCATATCATAGAATCATACAGAATCATAGAACAGTTTGGGTTGGAAAGGACCCTAAAGATCATTGAGTTCCAACTCCCCTGCCTTGGACAGGTTTGCCAACCACTAGATCAGGCTGCCCAGGGCCCCATCCAACCTGGCCTTGAATGCCTCCTGGGATGGGGCATCCACAACTTCTCTGGGCAACCTGTTCCAGTGTCTCACCACCCTCTGGGTGAAAAATTTTCTCCTAATCTCTCACCTAAATCTCCCCTCTCTCAGTTTAAAACCATTTCCCCTTGTTCTGTCACTATCTGCCCATGTAAAAAGTCACTCTCCCTCCTGTTTATAAGCTCCCCTCAAGTACTGGAGGGTCACAATGAGGTTTCCCTGGACCCTTCTCTTCTCTAAGCTAAACAAGCCCAGCTCCCTCAACCTTTCTTCACAAGAGAGGTGCTCCAGCCCTCTGATCATTTTCCTGGCTCTCCTCTGGACCTGCTCCAACAGCTCCACATCTTCCTTGTGTTGTATATTATGTGTATATTATGGCCACAGGGGCTCTGGAAAACTCATGCAGGGCAGAGCAAAGTAGGTGTTGACTTCATCAGAGAGCCCATTGTGAGTGAGCAACCAAATCCCACCAATCTTTGCCTCTATTAATATTTCTATGTGACAACATCAAAAACTACAAGTTTTGGTCAAAAGGTTTAAGAGCCTGACATCGATACAGTGGGGTTTTTTCCTTCAAAGAGTGCACCCTACCACTTTGTATGGCATATTCTCTTAAGATGATTTTGACCACATTTGGAAGGTACAATCCTCATTTGCCAGATAAAGAAGCTGATGTAGAGGCTGACTGACAGGTAAATCTGCCCACAGCAGGCAGAACTGCACTCTGCTCTCATAGACACTGCCTAGACTATGTGATTACCACCAAGAACAAGAGTAGCCTCTGAAGCTGATGGAAATAATAATGACCTTTCACACTACACCTTGCAAAAGAAAACACTTGTGGACATACTGATGTTAAATTAAATCCCTCTGCTCTGACAACTTAGATTAATTTACATTTTACTAGGGCTGTGGCACAAAACATCACATTGCTGAGCTGACTTCTTCACAACAGGATGGTTGGTGCTTGAAAAACTGAAGTGAGAGAGAAGGTGCTGTGGACACAAAGGAGGAGGGTAGGGAAGCAATAGTCTTGTCTTACACAAGTTGATGAAACTGTTTGACTATCTCCTCCTTGGGGACAACAAATAGAAAAAATAGATGATTCACATTCCTCCTGGCTACCACCTGCTGACGCCAATGTCACTGGCATTAATGAGTTGAAATCTTTTACCATCTTTACCTCCAGTGTTACTAGATGTAGTAGATGTCTAACTGATCATGAACTTTCAGTATGTGGCTGTAGCAAGGAACAAAATGTGTCACTATAAACTGTGTCATGGAGAAATACAAAAATATAAGCAAAAGACAATGGTCATACATCTTTGTATACATTATGTGGTAACAGCTCTTCTGAATTCCTGCATCCAGTTCTGACAGGTCATGTTTGAAAGTCTGAGACACCAGCAAGAGTTACAAAAGCACCTGTAAAAATTATCTGGGTTCTAAAAAGTATGAGAGGTGTATGAAGTTTAATCTAAACATATGGTGACTGAGTAGGGAGACACTGCATGAGGAAGCAATTACTAGTGGCAGAAAGCTTTTCAATACAATACAGCAAGGAAAAATTGCATCCAATGCCTGAAAGATAAAGATAGAAATGGCATCTTTAGTTGAAGGCTGTTTTTCTTTCTAGAAAAAACAGAGTAATCAAACAAAATTCAGGAGCTGGAATTCTTGTGCAGGAGATTCATTTAGCTGAGATTAAATGTTGTTAACTCATAAATCTCCTGATCATCCAAGTAGGATATTTTGAAGTATTTGGTTAGATTTGTGCCCTTATATGTCACAAGTTTTTCTAGGTTTTGATAACAGATGGTATCAGAAGTGTCCATCCAGGACAAGGGCAGTTTCCCAAGATACTCTGCCCTGATTTTTACTTTAAAAAGTGCTTCCATGAGCCAGCCCTAAATTCATACATTTGATCTTCCACAGAAGAGGACTGGCTTTTATACTTCTGTCCTTTAAAAGTGTTCATTGACAGCTCTGTGCACCTCCCAAGTAACCTTAGAAAAGTGCATGCCCCCATTAGCCATATCTCAGAGATGCTCCTTTTCTGGATTCCTTATTTGATCTGGTCCTGTGACTTCATGAGCAGTTTACACATTTGTTATAGTTAAGATGATGGCTGTGATACCCTGAGGATATGTTTTTCATCACAACTATGAAAGCTCTTGGAAAACTGGCACCGGCTGCTCACTACTGTTCTGATTTTGATCTCCTGTCTTCATGTCTCAGCCCACAGATCATTTAGGACTGCTTGGCTCTACTGTCCAGTGCCACATCAGCAATGTGAATTGACCAGACAACCGCTCCTGCCAATGCCACATTATTCCCTTCTCGTATGTCCACTTATTTGGGAGCCAAGTCTCTCCAAAATTTCAGCCTAATATACTACCCAGTACAGCTCTACTACAAGAGCTCTGGGTGTAACAGCGGGAGCTAAAGCAGAAACAGTCTTAAATGATGCAGCAAAATCCTGGCTACCTCCTGCAGTTTGTTCACCCAGGTGGGATTAGCCCACCTTGCAGACCTTACTTCTGAAACAACACCATTACCCCCTGTGTTTCCTAGGTCTTCACACTGACTGCCATGTACCTTCCTGTAGAGGTTTTCCCACTGTACTGTCAGCCCTAAAATGATTTATTGGAGAGTGTATTGAACTGAGAGTATTGTTTGAGGGACACTTCAGTGTTTCTTTTCTTTCACAGTCACTGTATCAAAACAACAGTGGCTCCTGACAAGCAGCAGTGGGGTATGCTGCAGGGAGTTCTGTTTTACCAATGTCATTTCAGAACTCTTCCAATTTTTAATAAACTGCTGTTTGGCTGTTTTAATCAAGCCCATTCCCATCACTCTGATTGAAACAAGCTACTGATGTTGTTATGCATATGACCACCTGGGAGGCATAACAAAACACATGACAACACTTACACATCAATAACATCTCAAAAACCACATTTGAGTTTATCATTGCAAGCAATGGCTTTTCTTTTTTCTTGTGGTTCTCAAGATTTTAGTATCTTTGTATAAGTTTAGCATTATGACTTAAGGAGCATCCTCAACTACTGTCCTGACCAATGAGGTCTGATGACTCAAGCCCTTACATTCATTCTTGTAAAATGTGTATTTGATGAATCCAATTGATTATACTTTCAATTTTGTAGCCTCTGGGGACAAAGCTGCAGATTTGTCATACTGGAGAATTCAGTGTACAAAATGACAGGCCCAAAAGTATATAGCTCACATCCCCTCTCATCTGTCAAAGGCTTCTGTGGTCTCACCACCTAAGTCCTACATTGAACCTTACCTTCAGCTCAGATGGACTAAAGTGGCAGAGAACACCAGAGCCCAACTGTCAAAGAGCCTGCAGCTCATCTCGTCCTCCTTTAGTTGAAAATACACATCCCTGTGGTTTTATAGAATCATAGAATGGTTTGGGTTGGAAGGGATCTAAAAGATCATCCAGTTCCACCCCTCCTGCCATCAACAGGGACACCTTCCACTAGATCAGGTTGCTCAAAGCTTCATCCAGCCTGGCCTTCAACACATCCAGGGGATTTGTTTTGAGGATTTGTTGAACGTTTCACTTTTACTTCTTGCTAGAAGACCTGCAGCAATGCAATATGCATCAAAATGAAGCTTTTGGTGCCAAATAAGCCCCAGCAAATACAGATCTCTGTTGGGCATCGACCCTCAGCAATATTAGATGCTTCAGATCTAATAATCAACACAATCTACACTCTCAGTTGTACCATATACTGAGTCAAGCTCATGATATTAGCTTTTATCTCCATGCCAAGTTCTATGCAATCTGAAGAAGTGTCTTATGCACTGGGATGAAAAGCCTTGGTTAGCTTGGTGACTTTGGCACAGTGGAACTGTTGGCAGTCAGAGTAGGGCTTATTTTCTGAAACTGTGTAATGAACTCCCCAGGACAGTAAAAAAAATATTCCAATGGCAAGCCACCCTTTAACTTCATGCATTAGTTAAGGTCTGAATCAGTTTCTACTGAAATCAGACAACATTACATCCTTCATTTCTGTCCTACTTGAACACTTTCATGCAATGTTTAGTCTTCACTGTTCATTGGTTTTTATATGGCCACTACTTTTGTGAAGTCTTCTCTGGCAGTTCTAACACACTTATTCTCTCAATGTGCCTTTGCTTTGGAAGTCCTTCATTTTCATCTAATAAATCACTCCCACAGGATGAGTTGTCAATGTCTCTACACCATGTATTAAGATAAGATATGGAGTAGTTATAGAATATACATGGGTTGATACCACATATGTATGAATAAACATGTATCTGTATACACATAGATATATAAATGATATAAGCTAATGAAAAGCATATTATTACCTATTTCAGTTTAATTCTTTCACAAGGAGGTGATAACACACAAGAAACTGCAGAGCCATGCAGTGAAATATATTTACTGTGCATATGCAGACATATAATTAGGTTTTTGCACTTTAGACATCTCACTGGAGACCTGTAAATATATACAAGTAAAATTAGGTTGGTAAAATGTAGTCTGCAAGTTTTGCATTTGGTGGAAAAAATTATTCATTAGAGGAAGGCTTGTTTTCAATTGATATCAACAGCCTGAGTTTGGGTGTCAGATTAAGACTCTTGGGAGATGTCTAGTGATAACACAGTGAGAAAGGTGATCAAAGGTAAACAGTATACAATTTATGACATAGCTCTGCAGTTACTCACCACACAGTCTCACCTCCACATTTATACAGTTCTTTTTTATTTTGCTGAATTCTCAGCTTTGCAGACAAATGGATAAATAATGTCTCTAACATACTTACATACCACATATGTTGCAGCTAGACAACATAACTAACTCAAAATCCCCATCTTTCAGCTCCACAGTCATTATCATGACTTAGAAATTTGCACCTTTTATTGATATTATAACCTTTGAAATTCACACCTAACTTGTGTAGTTTGAGCCTGTTTGTATAAAAAACAACACTTGCATCCTGAACATCTTTGTCTTTGAAGGGGCTGAACAGCTTGGGAACAGTACTGTGGTTCAGTGCCTCAAAACTAGGATGTATTTTGCAGTCAAGGTTTTTGTTTCCCTGTCCTGCAATCAATGATGATTCAGTTGTCTCTGTCAAGGGTGCCCAGAGGGGGAAATCTACATTTATTAATTCTCTCATGTCTTCAAGAAGATGTCTTTGTGCCACATTCAGTTCTTTGATGTGCCAAGTGCCTAAACTGAAGACTTTGTGTATACACACACTGTAGATGCATACATGCATCTGCATTGGCATTTTATTGCCCAATATGGCAATAAATGTAGAGACAGACAGACAGATAAATAGATAGATAAATTGACAGATACCAACATACATAGAATGAGCCATTTTTAACTTGCTCTGAGCAAAAAAATGCAGCTTAAGCTGGTACTTTTTATAAAGAACCTTAACCAGTTAAGCCAGCCCAGTGGCAGGTAACACTCAAACTGGATCACATTACAGCAGAGAGCCGTAACAGGAACTGCAGCATT
Organism: Caprimulgus europaeus; assembly: GCA_907165065.1. The sequence continues at coordinate 78,653,456 of OU015527.1, forward strand.
GCTGTGGCTCAGTGGATGATTTTTGGCAGGTCAGACTCTGTGCTTCCGCTTGCCTTTGAAACGCTATCAGCTCCACAGCTGTAGGGGTGTATGGTTACCAAAATATACTTTGACAATATTTTAAACAAAATAGGTAATTTATCCAGAGAGAGTGGGGTTTTTTTATACATCACTATTAAATGCAAGCTGCTTTTCTTTTACCTATTTTATTTTTTCTTTAACTTCTGTTATTTCTAAGATTTCCCTGCTATTTATTGAACATGATATTACACAAGACTCAGGATATTTAACCTCTACAACTGAGGATCCCAGATTTACATAGATGGCCTGCAATAGCCATAGAGCAATTTAGTCACAACTGCAGCCAGTTTCCTGACCATGCACATGGCTCTTCATGACCCTTCAGGTAAGTGTCAGTCAAAAGGATCTTACTGCAAATTAATAAGAATGCAAAAACTGCTACAGCACATCAGTGCTCCTCATATTTTAAAAATAGTGTAAATAAAGAAAATACTCCAGCCTTATCTTGACAGAACACTTCTGCCCTACCAGACCCTGGAAAGATTTCAATTTAAACTATGTTTTCTTAGAATACATATTCTATTATAAAGAAAGCCTTGCACCAGATTCTCCAGTCTGCTCTGCATGTATCAATACTGTCACATTGGGACACTGCCCACCAAAGTCCCACCCTCCCATACTGCCACTTATTGCCACACAGCATTGGAAAGAGGAGAGGCCAGGACACAGAAGTCACCCTCCTGCATACTGCATGGATGCTTATGGCATATTCCAAAATGGCCCCGATGCCTTGAAGGGAGAAAACAGCACAACACTTGGGCATTCCTGGCATCTTCTGTGCCATGGGGAGCAGTACCAAGCAGCCAAAGCAAACTACAAATCTCATTTTTCATACAGCTTGTGCTCACAGTTGTAGTTAGTACAAAGAGAGAGAGAACTCTGTAGTCGTTCCCTCGGGTGTTGGTACCTGGTGCCTGTGTCACTGCCACTCTTCACTGCTCCGTCATCCGTGAAATTAAAGGTGCCGGTCCAATTTGCCAATTCCTCTCCATTCTGCCAGCTAAACTGCAGCCCTCTAGCAAGAAAATGAGGCAGTTGATATTTGATATCATTCATTAGGTTAAGTCTATCAGCACGAGTTCTCATGTCCTTTTTCTTAACACAGAAATGTGATTATGACACGTTCATCAAAAACAATAAAGATACCAAGAACCACAAGACATCCATCATCTTACTAGTGGAAACAATTAATTTTAACTTCCCACAGACTCTTCACCTTGGCTGAAAACAACACCAGATTCCCCAACCAAATTGGAAGGCCAGTAATCATCTGTGCTCATAAACAACATACATATGTGTGGAGCAAGGTGGAAATTTCATTCCCGGAGATGCTAATGCAAAAAGCTGCAGATTTGTGTGAAAAAGTGCAGGGCCAAAGAAGTAAACCCTCCAAACTTCAATTTTACATCTACAGTAGTTGTTCAATACAGAATTGTAGAATCATAGAATTGGTTTGGTTGGAAAAGACCTTTAGGACCATGGAGTCTAAAGGTTAACTTAACATTGCCAAGGTCACCACTAAACCATGTCCCCAAGCACCACATCTACACATATTTAAATACCTCCAGGGACTGGGACTCCACCACTTCCCTGGGCAGTCTGTTCCAATGCTTGACAACCCTTTTGGTGAAGAATTTTTCCTAATATCCAACCTAAACCTCCCCTGGTGCAACTTGAGGCCATTTCCTCTCATCCTGTCACTTGTTACTTGGGAAAAGTGACCAACACCCACCTCACTACAACCTCCTTTCATGTAGCTGTAGAGAGCAATAAGGTCTCCCCTCAGCCTTCTTGTCTCCAGACTAAACAACCACACTTCCCTCAGCCACTTCTCATAAGACTTGTGGGCACTGGGTCCTTCCTCTGATTTGTTGGCCATGCTAGCAAAGGATTTGTCATTTGATAACTTCTCTATTCCACACTATATTGCTTCTTTTCCCTGTTTGGGAAGATGGTATTTTTTAAGCCAATGCATATCACAATCATCATAACTCCCTATTTTCCAAACTTTCACAAATTCATTACAAGACCCATGATGCCTGCAGTCTTCTGGAAACTACACCTATAGCTGGGTAGAAATCTCACATATATTTTAAAAAGCTGGGTCTGAAGAAACATTTGACAAGTCAAATCTTTCCCTTAGCTCAGAAGTCAATGAAAAAGAACCTTGCAGACTGTTATTTTTAATCTTCTCCATTTTAACCTAATTTCATCATTTCAGAAGTCTGGCAGCTGAGTTGTGAACATTTGGTGCTGCCAATAGTGAAAGTTAACTTCCTGCCTGGGCTATGTGGGGACAGCCAGGAAGAAACCTGCCAGCTTGCTTTGCCCAAAAGAAAGGGCATCCAGGACCCCGCTAGTTTTCTTGGTCAACAGGGTTATTATAAGGAGTGGAGAATCTCTCAGACTACATCCATCCTCTAGTAAAATTGACAGCAGTTATAAGCATAGGAAATTAAGAAGGAACAACACATAAAATAAAGCCTCTTTGGTTCCTGCAGCAGAGAAGGGGAGTAGCTCTAAACAGCCCCAAAAACATACAGTAGGAGTTTATTTGCTGTATGTCGTGGAAATGTGTTCACATAACTTCTTGCTGTCATAGTAATTTTAAGACAACTCGTCTAACTTCAACTATCTGCAGTGCAGGCATTTCCACGTGAACTAATTGTCTTCACTCTTAAAAATCAATAGAGATTGGCTCAGTACAGCTAGTTTAGGAGAAGATTCACCTGACCCAAGGCTGGCCTTCAGCCTAGGGTGAACTAATCCATCCTCCAAACTCTTCCTCCATCAGCAGTACAGGGAGCCCAGGGTTGTTTGAAGTGTGGGCACACATGGCAGAAGGATCCCACCACCAAAATGTAGTGTAGGTCACCAAAAATGTTTTTTTTCTGACCTAAACCCAAGATATTTTGAAAGAATTTAAGAAGTCTATTCTTGTATGTTTTGTGTCTTTTAATCTTCTTTTTTTTTTTTGGGGGGGGGAGGAATGGGGGCACCATTAATTGAAAACAGACATTTTCGTAAAGACATTTTGAGGAAGAATTAATCCTGAAGAAGGTAGGAAGCCATTTCAACACTCTGAAATGAGAAAGAGAGGTGCCCAGAGAGGTGGTAGGAGCCCCATCCCTGGAAACATTCCAGGTCAGGTTGGACGGGGCTCTGAGCAACCTGATCTGGTTGAAGATGTCCCTGCTCACTGCAGGGTGGGTTGGACTAAATGGACTTTAAAGGCCACTTCCAACCCAAACCATTCTATGACTCCATGATTACTAAATTGCCCCCTCCCCTCCCAAGCTGCCTCCCACCAAAAAAGGGGCAGAAAAGCGCTATGACAATATTGAAAAATCTTTCGCTGAATCTTTCAAATGCGTTTTCATTCCTTGCATGTTCTGCAGTGGCCAAATTTTGCTTTTTCAAATAAAAACTTGTTAAGTATAAAAATGAGAACATTTCAAACACAGAAGCCAAATTTTTGCTCATAGGAGACCCATTCTGATTACTTCTTAGTTAAATATATAAATGCAATTCTCCCGTTTTCCAATAAATTAAAACAAGTGGAAGAGACTACCCTGATTACTTTAAGCAAAATAAGATATTACACACTTACATCTTACATTCAGCTTGGAGAAAGCTACTTTGGGGATCAATTTGGAGAATTACATCGAAGGGTGTATACCTTATGCTATAATGGCTATAGGGTAATGCAGTGCTAGGGCTTGTCAGGGACTCCCATACCTTCTGCATTGCTCTGACAATTTTTAATCAGCTGAGGCTGCCCAAGGTACTACTTCCAAGTAGAATATTGGTGTGAAGAAAATATGAGAAAATTCTCACTTTTACTAAGACACCTTCACTTTTAGGCTTGTTGAAATAAACATTTGTGATTTTCTCCCATGTACTGCAGTCTGACACATTTTTTTGCCACGCTGTAACTGGTATGGAAACATGTTTCTTTTGAATGTGTATGACTTTGTAAAAGGCATCTAAATATATGACCTTAAAAATATGCTTTAATTGCTAAGGGTAGCACTGAATGATACATGAGGAGAGAGAGTAGAAATGTGAGAAAAGCAAGTTGGAATTGTACTTTTTAATTGGATTTAAATGAGATATTTTGGGCTTAGACATTTACTTGCAAACTGAAACAGAGAGCATTAATCTAGATAAATAGCTGGTGTCGGTGTGTCCTTCAGAGGTGAACTCTCCTAAAGCACAGCCAATATTCAGGGAGATGAAATGAAGAATCAAAACATCCAGTGAAGTCCTTTCCCTTTGTACATCTTCACTCGACATGTAACAGCTGGAAGGAAAGCTAAGTAAATACTCAAAGGTGGAAGGGGGTGAATCTGTACATAAAGCAAAAGAAATTACAAATCCACTCTTTGATACCCTCCTCTCATCAACTCTTTTTAGGGAACAGTGTGTCCTGCAGCTGAAGCACCAGGTTTAAAGGAGGACATGCACATTTTGGGTAAGATCCAAGAGGAGATCAGGAAGACTAACACTGAGGAATGGTAGATATGTCTTATGATGAGCAGCCTAAAATACTTAGCTTTGAAATGGCAGAAAGGGGGATCTAATTGAGGTACAAAAATATCTAATGAGAGCAAGCAAGGGTCTGGGTATGACACTTCTACATGATAAGGACAAAGTACAAAGCTGTGAGCTGAGCTTAAGGTCAGGAGCAAGCTAAATGTCTGACCGTGAACCAGGCAGGAAAAAGGGGACTAAACATTGCTTTTCTTCCAAAAAACAGGTAGTCAAGAGTTAAACACCACACAGACTTACACAAAACACACCACTGAAGAAATATAACACAGCTCCTAGGTCTGTATGTGTCTCTGTGATTCTGCAAGACTGAGACCAAGCTGGTGCTCTGCATTTTCCAGGGTGATGGTACAATAAATCTCTTCCTCATAGCAAGAATAACTCCCTTGAATAATGGTCTGAAGCATTAGGACTGAGTAGCAATCAAGAATGAGACATTTAAAAACACTGACCTGAATTAATTCTGTTCCTAACAAGATTACTGAGTGTTTTACCATTTATTTCAATAAGCCTTCAGCTGGGAGATTTCAATTGTAAAAATACAAAATTTTCTAATCCTCTCACTTGTGAGTTGTAAATGTTCATAAAAGCTGTCTGGCCAAATTTGCAAACAGCCTGAGAAAATAGAACAGAGACATGAACTGCTCCAGTAGAAATTTTCTTCGGCATATTATGGTAGTTAAATTCTAACACATTCACTCTCAGCCCTAACTAACAGGTAAACAAAGAAGAGGTAAAGTAAGTTTCTGTGAATCAGAATTGCAATAGCAAAGCATTTGCAGGATGGAAACACAAAAAAGGGAGAGAAAAAGAAGTGTAACCAAAAAAAAAGGTAAAGAAAGATTAAAGGAAGGGAAGGAAAACAGAGGAAATGATGTAGACATAGAGGTCTCCTATGTAATTTAGACAGTTCATGTCAGAGAGTCAAAAAAAAAAAAAAAAAAAAAAAAAAGAAAAGCTAATTTAAGCCTGGAATTGTTATCAATGATTACCAACAGTGGAACTTTACCATTTGCTCAATTTGCCCTAATGTTTTTTCCTTCTAAAATTACTATGTTTTCCCAACACGTGATGCTGATGATGACGCAGGAAGACTTTATAAAAGATGTAATAACCAGAAACACTCTTCGTGCAGCGATGCTGTGTTTTGCCCATTCACTGTAAGTAAATTTCTCATCAAGGTTTACAGACATTATTAATCACAGGACTTACCCCTAACAGATAAGATTATGAGCAACATTGTGCTTCGCATTAGAGAAACTCCATTAAGTTGGATGTCTTAGCAATAAAGACCTTGAGTTTCAGGTAAATGTCAAAGCAATATTTTGATCCTAATTGGTAACTGTAAATGTCGAATCAGTATGTGGTCAAATAAACACTGGCATAATGTAAGAATAGTGGGAGGGGATGAAAAAAAACAGGAAATTAACAACACAGCAGTCATTCTGAAGGGCTTGTCAAGACCGGCTGTCAAGAAGCAGCAGGAAGCAAAGCAAAAAGCCTGCTGCCACAATCCAAACAAAAAACAACTCCTGCACAAGTGGAGGTTTTAATAGCAGAGGATGCCAAACAATTATGAGGTTTTTGAACTATAAGGCAAGAGTGAACAAGTGGATAGATTGCAGCAAGAAGCTTTGTATCGATGCTGTTGTCACGCTGAAATCCCACCTCGGGGGTGTCTCACTGCCTTTCTAAAGTACAAAAACAAGGTGAAAATTCGGCTCAGGCAAGAAGGCAAGGCTATTCTACAGATAATAAATGGAGAAGACCCAAAAGACTTTAAGCAAGGCTGGCAGTCCTATCAGAGCTCTAACCAGAGAGCAGGCCATGACCATGTATGCAGCAGAATTTACTCAGGAGAGAGTCACATGCTTTTGAAGCATAAGAGCAGTTTGGTGCAAGTGGCTGAGTAAAACAGTGATCAGCACCTATGGACAACGAGCACTGAGTGGCAATAAGGGCATAGAAAAGCACTTGCCACTCCAGTGCCAACCCATTCCCCAAAACCCAACAGCTCATCTCATTTGATCCCAGACAGCAGGCTATTTCCATTCATCTTTCAAGGTGACAGTTACATCTACCCCCACCCTGCATCTACCAGAGGCAAACTAAACTCAAAAGCAAGCAAAACCAGACAGAAACCAATGTCATTTTATATCAGTGAAACTAAGCCAAAATCTGACTCAGCTTGCTGGTCTACCACAGATGGTCGAGCAAGGGGAAGCAGAGGAGTCTACAGACTCCTTCTTTGAAGGGGTGAAAGGAAGATATGCATGTCCCCAGGCAAATTAGTTCATTTTCTTTCTGACCTCCCTTTTCTTACTTGTCCTCATTTTTCCTGAGCTTGCTTTCTAGCAGTTCTGATATCCCTTCTCTGTATGCATTGTCTCTAGCAAAAAGATCATTAGGAGGTGACAGCAAGCCCAGCTTTTGTGACTCCTGCTCCTCTTTAAGCTATAAGATAATAATATATACATTAATTATGTATATATCATTAATAATTTTATAATCATATTTCTACAGGCCTGGTCATGGCGCTGCACTACACTGTTACATACTACCCAAACACAGAAGCCATATACAGTCCCTGCCCTGACAAAGAGACAGTGCAGATCATGTATAGGTTTTCTAAAGTCAGTAGAAAATCACTTCCATTGTACTTCAGTTTCTTTATTTCATAATTCTTTTGCCCTTGGGAGGAGGAACTGAAGACTTCAAGGTTAAATCATCTTCCTTTGAAAATGGAAAGTGACACCCCTAGCCTCCTAACAGGGATGTCACAGAAGTATAGGAAAGTCAGATGGTTAATCTTGCTGGAGATCCAGTTCCTTCTTTCTGCAAAATAAGGCAAAATATGACTCACTGTGTCCACAGGGCGTATGGAAAATAAAAAGAAAACAGTGGTATGCATGAATGACCTGCAGATGAGAGTGATTGAAAACACTCACTGAAATGGAACAGAGAGTAAGAGGAGGTTGGATAAGGGAAATATCAGGCATCTCCAATGTGACAGACTGCTGCACAAGTGATGACAAGCATAGGAGCCAACAGAGATAAAAGTAAGAGGACTTTTGGAGAAAAAAACAAGGATCTGTTTTTTTCCACACAGGTCAGAAACAGCAAGTTTATTTACACTGCACTTGCAAAGACATCAGTGGGGCTCAAAAGGAGTAAAACAACCACTGGGTAACAATGAGATGCTGAGATCAAACCCAACCCAGCAGAGTCAAGGCAGACTGTATCCAAAAACTCGCCTTTCCTGACAAAGGGGCCAGACTCAGTCCCTGAAGATAATGAAGTTAGATGACAAGAGAAAGGCAAATGCTTGCTTGAATAGTTTAATATCCCTTGAAACACTCCAATCCATTTTGAAATAAGTATTCAAGGCACAGCAACCTAGAAAGGCACAGCACAGATGAAAGAAAGAAACATAAATCTGCCTGTAGCAGTCCAGGTCCAATTCACCTGTGCTATAATACCAGAAGGACAGCATGTGTGTGTTGGCCTCTTTCAGTGGAGCATAACCCTACCAGGGGCATAACCCTACCAGGTATAGCACAAACAAATAAAACACTGTTGGGGCCAACTCATATACTTGAGCTGGATACTCCCCTTCTTATGTGAGTCCATAATAAAACTCACATTTGCCTTCAGTGGAAGTAGAGTTGAACCTTACCAGTCTAGTTTAGAAAAATACTTATTTCTTCAGTAAAATTAGCAAAATGGATGGTTTAGTCTGGATAAATACACATTCATACTTCTGCTCACTGCATTAAGAGAGATCAATCTTTGTCTCAGCAACCTATGGCTTTGCAAGTTAACTAACAGTGGGTAACTGCTGAGCTGATTGCTTGCTATCTCATTGGGAGAAAACTCTTTAGAAAAGGTTTTGAAAATGTATTAAAATATGTGGGAGAGCAGGAATGGTATATTCACAACAAAAGGAAGAAATGAAAGAACATGAGTCCCATGAAAAGCAAAAAATGGGTGAAGGATGTGAGAAATGTGCACATCTGGTTGCACCACACACTTGGCCATATATTATACCTGGGACAAGCTTAGCTCTACATAAAGTGGTGGAGGAGTATATTTTGGCTAGCACAAAGAGCAAAATGGGAAACATAGGTGGGAAGCTTCTGGATTATAACCACTATTACACAGAAAAGGTTTTGCATCAGATATTCATATGCAATGTCTGAAAAACCTGGTCTAAAATAACTTCTGAAGGGAGATAAAATAGAATCAACACCAACTTTCAACTAGTCTCCTTAAACAGGATGAAGTGTTGACTAAGACATCAAGGACATCAAAGAATACCTTTCAAAATAGTATAGTCTTTCCTTTTCTCATCTGTGGCTGGAAGATAAACATCCAAGGAGTAATAAATAATCAGTATCAATTCATTTTCTAATAATTATTCGTAAGTAAAGCATTATTATTTGTAGTAATTAGGGGCAACATAAAACCCACAAAAGAATGAGCTGACAGTGAGACAGGTTGTTTTCTTTTCAAGAAAAACAGTGATTCAAGCCCTGAGAAGAGATATTCACAGGAAATCCCATATATTTTAAGACACCAGGAAATTCTGACATTTGAGATGGTAGCTCAGTGCAAAGATACCTGACACAGCATGGGTACCACAAGCAATCTCATCATAGCATTACAGATCTGACTGAGCTGATTGCTGTGCATCTCATGTTTCCAAAACTAATATATTTAGCACCAGGTCAAGTGTCCCCACACTGCACTATATTCTTCTGTGTAAACATACCCATAAAGTCCCAGTTGCACTGAGGACATTTGCTGAAGATGATGAGCACAATGCCATTTAGAGTCTATGCATCTGTACCCAGTATCAGCCACAGCAGTAGGCAATATTCCCTCTCTCCATGCACAGAAATGGAAGGTGGAATCTCCTCCTACCACTTGTGCAAGCCCTCCAAACTGTTGACTGCCCAAAATTTTCTACTGGGACTGTCAAAAGCCTAGCCTTGGCTGTATTTGTTCTTATGGAAAGTGCTATGAAACTACCAGTGACAGAGATTGTTTTTAAGGTTCTCATCATGAGAACTAAAGCATAAAAGTAGCTAAATAAAGAGGACATGGAAGGACAGTGACTATCTGCAGGGCTGATGAAAAAGCAAAATGGATGCAAGCAATGAAGGGCAAGGATGCCTCAAAGTAATGAGAGGTTAAGTCCACAATTTGCCTGAAGGAGGCATGGACTGCTGAGCAATGAATACACTTGAATTAAAAGATGAGAAATGAAATGAAAAAGCAATCGAGGGTAAGAATGAGGCAGAGTGAAAGTAAGAAAATGCAAAGCTTTGCACAGTGATTATGTCTGAACCAAATTCAGCAAGTGTAAGAATGATCAGGAAACTCCAACTGAGTCAACAATAGAAGACTGAATTACCAGGAGATCTGCAACACTGGTCACAGAGGTCAGCAGTCAAGGATGTGATCACTCCCAGTTGGGGCCACGGTAGATGCAAGTGTAGTAAAACAAGACAAGAATAGGATCTGGGTTTGGCTTTCTACAAACATAGGTAAAACTGAACTTTAGAATCATAGAATCATTAAGGATAGAAAATACCTCCAAGATCAACAGGTCCAACTGTCAACCCAACACCACCATGCCTCCTAAACCATGTCGTGAAGTGACACATCTTCATGTTTTTTGAACACCTCCAGGGACGGTGACTCCACCACTTCCTGGGGCAGCGTGTTCCAATGCTTGAGCATTCTTTCAGTAAACATTTTTTTCCTAATATCCAGCCTTAACCTCTCCTATCTCAACTTCAAGCCATCTCCTCTCATCTTGCAACTTGCTACTTGAGAGAAGAGACCAAGACCCACCTCCCTACACCCTCCTTTCAGGTAGCTGTAGAGAGCAATAAGGTCTCCCCTCAGCCTTCTTGTCTCCAGACTAAACAATCCCAACTTTGTACTTGCCCATAAACATAGAGGGCAAGCTGATAAGTTTTTCAAAACAACATAAAACATGTTGATGGCAGGTTATAACAGAGAAGGTTTTTGAAAGAAATGTCATGGGATTTAAACCACACTGGATGAAAGGGCTTTGATCCACAAGTGCTGAATGCTGAGCATCGGCAAAACTCAACCATTACTTGGCAGTACAGAGGAAACAGGTCTGTGTAAAGTGCAGAAAGTGGAGTTAGTGTAGATCTTCAGCCAAATATTCAAAAAGAGCTGTTTGCATGGATGGAAGTGGGCTAGATCCCCACACAACAAAGTCAGAGACTGAAGCAATCTGCTGCTGGGTATTATGTGAATTAGAATCAGGACTTAATTGTCTCTATATTAATTGATGAGGGTAATGGCCACCTTTTGGCTGATAAATGGCACACCTATAATTCACCACTCCAGGGCAAGAAGCTTCTGAAGAGCTCCTACAACCAAATATGATTCAAACTCCAGGCAAACCAAGCACTTCTGTGCAGGATGGGCTTGTGGGAACTGGATTAGGGACAGGCAGGAAGCCACAGCCACAGTGAAAAGGGCAAGCATCTGTAGGTCACTCTGTAATACTCTTATCCACCGTGGTTTGAGCTCAGGAAGGACTGTGGTGTAACACACCAGGGAATTACACACTCAGGATAATGCAATTTGCACGTGTAAAATACTGAAATAACTGGCTTTCCTTACCTTAATTTACTGTCATCTGGGGAATGGAGAAGGACTGGCAATTCACAGACTAGATCAGCATGTGGTTTTGCCATCTTAACAGTAGAGGTGCAACATAACCATGGTAGAAATAAAGCAAGGGATTCAAACCCTGCCCAGCATTTCTGCATCATAGAGAGCCATAGAGAGCATTGCCAGGGAGCACCAGAGAGAAAATAACACACCCCAATGCGCTGGTACTAAAACTTCATCCACTTGATGCTTTTCTTTAAAAGCAAATGAAAATAAAAGAGTCAGAAAAAACCTGCAAGTCAGCACAATGAAAGCCTCTGTTGCAGCCTGTGCCAGAGCTGTGGTTGTTTACAAATTTTTGCAAGAGCTTTAATTCACATGCTGCATGCTTGTGAGCTCTCTCCTTTTATTTGATGTGGGGAGACAGGAGCATTATGTAAAACAACAGTAGCAATGAGAAAGGGAATGGGATGACCAGTGGGGGATGACTTTGCAGGCAGCTGAGTTAATCTATCAGCTCCTTATTTGTTCTACCCCCTCCATGCCATTGCCATCATCTCCCCTGAGCTCTTCCCCAACACAGGCTCCAGTGCTCCTCTGACCTCTCAGGTAGCTGGTTCAGCTCCATGTCTTGGCAAAGTTAGTTAGAGTCAAGCACCCAAGTCAAGCACTGGTCTCCATCCCCTTGAAATGCTCTTGGGAATGCAGCAAGAACAGCAGGGCTGGAATCCCAGCTTCTCCTGCAATGGTAGACTAGATCCAGTCACTCTAAGGTGATGTATATACACATATTGGTGGATGTATCTTCAAGACTTTGCTGTCTCCTGAAGTTTCCAGTGCTCTTCTCTGCAGAAAACCAACCAAAACCAAGACCTGAGCTGCAGCCCCATCATGGATTCAGTGAGGTCTCATGTCAATTCACTGGGATAATAATTCACTTTGGTTAGAAATGGAGAGGGCACAGGGCTGTGTGTTAGAGAGATGACTCACTGGGTGACCTTCAGCTTGTGTCTCTTGGGAAAAAATATTTAAATGGAAAGAGACTTTAAACACTGGAATAGATGATCTTGGGTTATTGTTAACATCTTTGTGAGGTGTCAGAGGAGCAGGCCAGAGGAGCACATGCAGGTATAGGACAAGAGCTCTAAACTGATGTGAGTTGGCTGTAGTTCCTCAAGAGCCCAGATTAGGACAAAATACAATTCAGGCCACAAACAGCTTCCAAGTCACACAGAATCACAGGATGGTGGGGTTGGAAGGGACCTCAGGGGATCATCCAGTCCAACCCCCCTGCCAAAGCAGGTTCCCTACACCAGGTTGCACAGGAAAGTGTCCAGGTGGGTTTGAACATCTCCAGAGATGGAGACTCCACAGCCTCTCTGGGCAGCCTGTCCCAGGGCTCTGACACCCTCACATGAAAGAAGTTTTTCCTTCAGTTTCTCTGGAACTTCTGGTGTTCCAGTTTGTGCCCATTGCCCCTTGTCCTGTCACTGGGCACCACCGAGAAGAGCCCGGCCCCATCCATGTGGCCCCCACACTTCAGATATTTACAGACACTGATCAGATCCCCTCTCAGGCTGCTCTTCTCCAGGCTGAACAGTCCCAGATCTCTCAGCCTCTCTTCACACAGGAGATGCTCCCGGCCCCTCATCATCTTTGTGGCCTCCACTGGACTCTCTCCAGAAGATCCCTGTCCCTCTGGAACTGGGGAGCCCAGAACTGGACACAACACTCCAGATGTGGCCTCACCAGGGCAGAGTGGAGGGGGAGGAGAACCTCCCTCGACCTGCTGGCCACACTCTTTTTAATGCCCCCCAGGACACTGTTGGCCTTACTGGCCACAAGGGCACACTGCTGGCTCATGGCCAGCCTGCTGCCCACCAGCACACCCAGGTCCTTCTCCACAGAGCTCCTCTCCAGCAGGTCACCCCCAACCTGTCCTGGTCCATGCGGTTATTCCTCCCTAGGTGAAGGACTCTGCACTTGCTCCTGTTGAACCTCATCAGGTTCCTCTTCACCCAACTCTCCAGTGTGTCCAGGTCCAGATCACAACTACTTCTGTCACTGGTATAAGTAAGATATGATCTTGCCTTATAGCACAGTACAGACCAAATGATCTCTCAAGGTGTAGTCCAGGTTTATTGTCTGTGGGTTTATTCCCTATTTGCCCATGCTGTGCAAAAAATGACCATAAGTTTTTCTTACGTGAGAAAGGAGAAGGGTAAAGATGTCTGGGGGTTGATTCACAACTGTTGAATAAAAGCTGCTTCAGAAATACCAAAATGGTGGTATAACCTCAAGTTATGAAAGTCTGATATTAATTATAGGGTACACACACAGAGGATTGATGTTTTATTCTCATTTGAAAGATGTAAAGCCTTCAAATAATGCAGGCTGCCTGCCTGGGAAGGTTTGCTTTTTCTTGCTGTGTGATTCTTTGAGTTATTGTACGTGCTCTCTCTCACAGATCCCAGGGTAATCTTTGTTTAAAGTCTTTAATAGCTTTGAAAATGTGTTCTCCTCACGTGGCTGAAGGAAAAAAATAGTTTTAAAGGGGCAGATTCCCTTCTTCAGCTGACTGTCAGCCTATGCAGAAGTTAGGCTGTTAAAAAAACAATATTTAGTGAATTCTCTACCAATAGAATATTGGTATATAGCAAAGTATTGCTCTGATACTTTTCCCTTGCCAAAGCAGAAAAGGATCAGCCTATTGATCTCTCCCACGCTACAGGTTGGGAGACGAAGACAGGGGCCATTTCAACATTTTTTACTGTAGTGGCAGTTTCCTGATGTAATCCAGGATTATTCCCTGCTGGCCAAACAAGAGCTCACAAAAAAAGGCCAGCCCTCAGCTGAGCATCTGATTCAAAAGAAAACTCAACTGAAAGCTGAGCATTGGAAAGATGAGTCAATACAAAAGGAAGCGGCAGCTCTGGATTTAAGCAGAAGTCCACAGCGTTTAACCTACTTTAGCAGATCAATGCAGTGGATTTTTAATCATCATATTAATCCTAAAATAAAAATAATTACCCCAGAGATCCGTATTAAAGTCCCTTAATTATATCTCATTCCATCATCCTTTTTACTCAGGATCAAGAGCTAGAGAGGTCAGAGCTCCCTGATGTCATTCTCCAGCTGCAGTTACTACTATGGGGACAAGGCATTGGCCTTGCTTAGAGCACTCACATCCATCCCACTTGGGAGGAAACTGAAAAAGGGGGAAAAAATAGGTGGGCAGGATTCTGCTTTCCACTGACAGAGCACAAAACAGCAGGGGAAGCAGCATAAAACATTATATGGTGGGTGAAAAATGTATGAATACCTAGAAATTCAATCTCTACATTCTCCCTGTCTTCCAGCAATGCCAGGAGCTCATTAATATCTCATTAAGGGGAAAGAGAGGACTTGACCTAAGAGGCTGGGACCCTTATCAAATTTCACTGAGCAGAGTTTCTTTCCTGGAGTGTCCTCTCCTGCCTCCATGCAGTCCTGCCATCCCCACAGCCAGGTTTTGGGAGCGTGGCCATGGGCAAATGCAGGACTAGGAGCCTTCATGGAGAGCTTCAGGTGGGTTTTTATGGCAATAAAACCAGCCCAGTCCCTGCTTGTAAGGGTAAGTGGTATGGCACAGCTTACAACTTTTCCATCTTTCTCCCAGAAAAGAGTACCTTTGTCCACACCACTTACTGGAACCAGTCCCTAATCCATGTTGTCCCTGCATTGTGCCCAGGCTGCTTGTTTTAGGTCAGATTCCCCCTAACTTGCTGGTCTTTACCCATTTCCACCATCTTCTTGCAGAAAGCAACAAGCTAGCCCTGTGTTATATTTAGGCTTAAAAGCATTGTACATTTACTGGCATAGTACTTGAGGGCAATTTTCAGGTTTCTCTCAATACACCAGGGAATTTCTTCCTGCTGTCTTGGGAAGAGGCCCAAAGGCTTGTTATTGTTGCAGATGTTGGGATGCAAGCAAAGGCTATCATAAAACAAGCAGCATGTTGAATCCATGTGAATAAACAGTTTTAGGTTTAGGCAGCATCCCCAAGCTCCAGCTTGGCAAGTGGTACCAAAGCTATAAATATCCCATTTCCCCTCTGCAAGGATGCTCTCCAAAACCACCAGCTCCACCATGGTCCCTGGAGGTGCAAGTTATAATGTGTCCAAGCAAGCTCATAGCCGGCATCAGCTTCTAACAGGGCACTTAGCACTGGAGATTTGTGAAATAAAAGAGTAATTAAAGGTTACAGCTACCCCTGCACCGAGCAGCCTGGTAATCAAACTGCCTAAGAATGGTCACCGTGATGTACTGCAGGGCATCAGAGTGACAGAATGAAAGAAGAAGTGAAAAAGCACTTTCATGATAATATTATGGTAACAATGTAGGCTGCTATGTAAATCACCTTTCTGTCATTAATAACTGACAGCCTGAGACTGCCACATCCTGCATTTTTATTTCCATGAAAGAAGGGAACTACCACTTCCTAGCAGAAAGGAGCAAAAGTCCTTTTTATCCTGCGTGCAGGAGAATCCTGTTTGAGACTATTTCACATCATACAAAAAAAAAAGGAAAAGAAATGTATTATTACAAGCTGGAATTAATAAATAAATAAAGTCAAAGTGACAAAATGTATGCACATCTACCTGCTTGAGCCCCTTTGGTGGCAGAGTGCTCAGAACCAGACTTCCTTCTAGCAAACTTGGGAACTGGACATCATCCCTTTTTCATTCCCTGCAGCCCACTGATAACAGAAGAGTCACAGAGGTCACTCACTGGAAGAGTTTTAGTTCCATCTTCTCACCATTTTATCTATATGTTGCCATTTTTCATTTCAATTTATCCTTAAGATTTGTTTTTCATTGCCCTAATCCTGTTACAGTCATTTCAACTTAGAAAAACAAGTGTAAGGCTGCAAAGCCTTCAGGACAAATGATAAAAACTGAGAAAATAAGGCAAGATGAGACCTCAACTGGTCATAAAGTCATTCTCTCAACACCAAGGCAGCTCTGTACTGCCCTTGTCTACCTAATAGGTTCCTGAAGTCCCCAAAGATGGAGATTTCATACCTCACTGTGTAGACTTTTTATTTAAAAGTTTCCCTTCATGATGAAATCCAATCCTTTCCTGCTGCAACTTGAGTCCATGACTTCTTGTCATGTTGTCAGTCTTCACAGAGATGTGTTTATTACCTTCCCCTTGGGAGAAATAGTTTGGGTATTTCAAGACAGTTATCATATCTCCCCTCAATTTTCTCCAAGCCAAACAAACACGTTTTATACCAATTCTTGCTGCTTTCCTTTGTCTCCTTCCAACTGAGTTGCATCTTTCTGGAAGTGAGGTGCCCAAAAGCAGAGTCCCCCAGCCCCCCAAGGCCTCACTGCTAAGCAAGACACACAAATTGTTCTGTGGATAAACTACAACACTCCTACCTATACACGTTAATATCATGCTTGCTGTTCCCTCCCAGTGAGAAGCATTTGCTGATTTGTCAGCATTTTGCTTGCTCTTGGCACAAGGCAAACAACTACATGTGTAGCAAACCAGGCAGGAACAAATCATTGATCTCTTCTGGCAAAATGCAGCTAAATTCCAATTAAAAATTCCACAGCAGCTGCCTACATTACTGAAACTCACTTACCTAAAAGCACGTAAGAGAAACATTCCCCTTTATAAAATCATACAAGCCCTAACACCTCAAACTAGATTTAAGTAAAATAAACTCTGCACAGGTCAAGGTTAAACACTTGAAGATCCCCACTGGTGTTTGCTATAAAAAGAGCAGAACCATTTCCAGATCAAAGACCAACGTGCTTTACAACAAAGCAGTCTCAGCAGTATTCATGAGAAATAGCAGTGAAAAAATAAAGTGCTCTCTCTGTTATTTGGAACACTAATATTGCCACTTTGGTTTTAGGAATTGCATCTGCATGGAGTTTTTTTTTCTAAAGACATTAAAGTTCAGGCAATGAGCATGATATCTTAATTCAGTCTCTTAAGCCAGTTCAGCTTGAACTTATATAGGGTGAAATGTCTATATGGCAGGGTCTGATCAGGGGCAAATACTCTGGTGGTACAAGTCAGCCTAGCTTAAATTAAGTAACAGCTTACAACAGCTAAGGACTAAAACACAACCTAAGAAGCACACAAATCACTATATTCTGCCTAATATTCTCCTTCATTAATAATCTAACAGACATTACAGATGTTGGATGCACCTTCCCAGACTGACAAGATATTGTCAGCACACCTTTGAGAAGTGGTTTGAAACTGGTATATTTCAACTGGTATAATGGTATGGCTGGATCACTGTCTCCACTCAGTCCTACGATACAACTTTTCCTATTCCCTCCAATCCCCCCTTACCTTTTGAGATAGTTTCTCCCATAGAGGATCTGCTGCAGCAAGGTGACCACGGCAAAGGCGCAGATGAAGATGAAGAACAAAGTTCTGTTTCCCAGCAAATCCCTGCTTGATGAAGGGTCAGTGTATCCCATCCTTCTTAAAAGCCACTGAAGCTTTGCTGGGTAAAATTCAGTTCATTGTCGCTTTCATGCCCTTTCTGCTGGAAAGTGAAGGGGAACGCTTGCTGGCTTTTCTCTGAGCAATCCAAGGACAAGATATCCCATTGTTTGGCCCTGCTGCCCCTTCCTTGCCCCTTTTTGGGTGTTAGCTGCAGGATTGTGCGCAACGGCTTGCTTCCACAGTAAAGTTTCCAGGAGATTCAGACGTGGGTAACATCTAAAATCATCTCTCGGAGCTCTTTCAGTGCAGGCAGCCTGTGCTGTGCAAGAGGCATTCTGTTCCCTCTAAGCCTCTCTCGAAAACCCGCTGCTAGCAATTATCTACTTCAATCCCATTTTCATATTCCAGATGGGGGAAGCTGCAAATAAACCAGGAAACTGCAGCCAATGGCAAACACAGGGCTCCGGCAACCCGTGTTGGAAACACATAGTCGTCAGCTCTTCTTTGCTTCTGTGCTTCTGCTCAGTGATTCCAACGAAATGTGCTTGCAAGGAGACGTGACTGGGGTGTGCTATTATTGAACAAGCCTGTAATGATCATGAGGATTTCATTCAGTCCCCTGCAAAAAAAAAAACAAACCAAAACACAACAGCAGCAATCTGGTTAGGCTAGCAGGAAAGCTGCATTTTGTGTGGCAGCGTGCTGTCCGTAACGTACCTTTGGTACTGTAGCATTTGTATGCAGAATGCAGTGCCTTTAGTCATACACCACTCACTATTTGGGCTCTTATATTTCCCCTGGTTATTCCTCCAGAGTAAGCATAAGCAAGGTCACTGTGCATCTCTTCAAGGACAGAGCTCTCAGTTCCTGCATGCTGATTTATTGGAGGCTCTGAGTAGCCTCACAGCCACAGAAACAGAGACTGCCTCTCAGTGCAGGCTCTGAGAACCATTCATTTAAAGAGACAAATATTCTGATTGTTCCTCCACCAGAAACAGTTCTCTTTTGAAAGGGCAAAGCAACAAGACCTTGTCCATGGACATCATAACTCCTCTAAAAATCTCCCCATTGTCAGGAGAGGCTCGATTCAGCTCCCAGGGAAATCAATGGGAGTTTTGTTGCTGGTTTCACTGGGAGCAAAATCTGCCCCCAGCCCTTAGCTTCTTAAAACAAGTTCCAATGAAAGCTTTATCCATGAATGAAACATCCTGGCTAGGAGGTTGTTCTGCCCCAATAACAGATGGGAAAATGATTTTGACAACAAAATGTGGGGGGAAAAAATCCTTTGTCTAAGAGAATGGGGCGATTTTTGTGTGAATAGGTTTTCCAACAGCTAAATCAGCATATGCAAAATGTTGTAGTGTGCCAGCAGCCCAGCTGTGTGAAGCAGCAAACAGGGACTGTTTCTGGACTTTGTCTCAGCTTTAATTGGTGCTGCACGGGAAGAAGGGCCAAAGGTAACTTGGTGCAACTCTTTCAACCCAGTTCCTGAAGCTAGGGCTAGTTCTCAGTATGACCTGTGGCAATTTAGGCTAGGGAAGATAATCAAAGGCTAAAACAGGCTTTGCCTTACCTAATTTTAAGCAACAAAAGTAACAAAAGTGTTTAAGGTAGGAACCTGGTCACCCTGAACTGCTGCAGGGAGGAACCCCCAGAGGAAACCAGCCCTTTAGACACCCTTGACTTTGTAGAGAACGGGTAGGGATCCAGCCTCTGCTACCTCCTTCTTCAGTCCCTTTCAAAGATCCCACACATGCATTTGTGAACTCTAGGCTAAATACTTCAGTTATCACCTGTGCATATAAAAAGAGTGGTGATTCCAGGTGAGTTCAAAGATTATCCAGCCTTTTCCAGTGCCTTTTCCCTGACAGTGGGCCAGTGATGGATACACAGGAAAAAATAGAAGAAGAGGGCAAGGACATACTAATACTTCCTTGGAAACACTTTCCTACAATTTTGTGGTTCAGGGTCTTTCTGAACCAGGAGAAGAAAAACAATATTTTGGTTAGAAAAATAACTGAGTTGGATGCACTTATTTGTACTGTACTGGGAATAATACACATACCAGGGGACTGCAAATTAAATAGCAAAAGCAGTTTTATTCCCTTTTTTCAAAGTCATCATCTCTAGGGCCATATATGTTTCTTTTAATCATCAGTTTATGTAAATGCATATAATTGTAAACTCACATAATACAAGAATGTTTCCATGTAGGAACTGTACCATTTAGATGGATCTAACCACATACCCTGCTCAGTAAGGGGAAAAGCAGTATGGCCACCAGAAATCCCAGGCTAGGACCCCACAAGATACCACAGAGGTAGATTTGTATGGAGAGGCTGAGAGGTAAGGCCAGAAAAGGTACTGAAAGAAAAGGTACTGAATGCTTTGATTTGTGGATTTTTACCGAAAGCTTTGAAAATCCTTTCCAATAAACTTGTCTCAGTTGCTCCAGGAGTTATTTTACAACAACAGCAAAGTATCAGAGAATAGAATTTGTCTTCTTATGACCTTCTATGGGTGGGATGCCAGTTTTGCAGATTTTAATATCACCTAGATTTTGGTAAAAACAATTTCAGCCTTTCTTTTTCTACTTCCTTCCATTCAAAGTGATGTTTTATTGAGATATCTGTGCTGTACTGCATCAAAGGCGTGAGCCTAGCAGTTATTCTTTCTCCTGGACTGAGGGTCAGCCTGAGCTGCAGTAAACAGCCCAGAAGCACCATGCACTCTCAGTCAGTCTTTGATTTTCTGTGTCCTCTCATCCTTCTCTGCTATATCAGAGCTGGCCAGAAGATACAGCACCTGAGACGCCTGCGTGCAGGAGAGCTGCAAGCCTAAAGCAAAAAACCAAAGTAGACAGATAAATATTATAAGTGAAGAGGGTTTTGTGTGCCAGACCTCGCACAGACACCAGTCCTGATGTCACATGTAAAAGAAATCTGTTTGCTGCCTTCAGCCTGGTACTGCAATAACACAGCAGAACCGGAAGCAGAGCAGCTCTCTGCAAGCATAAAGAAATAGGATGCCTATTAAAAAAAATTTAAAGGATACTCAAGGTTGCCACTATTATTTCTTGTGATAGAAAACAGTTATACAGTGCATGCAGAAGGGTGAGCAATGCCAGCAACTCATTCCCAAGGGCCCTTTGAGAGTTTGACTTGTCAACTACCAGCCTCATTGAAAGCATCAGGCCTCTAAAGAGAACAGTTTAATATTTTTTTAATGATTTTACACCCTGCAAGCACTCTAAGCAAGCAATAGGCAACAAAAGAGCCCCTTCAGATTTTGAGAAGTTGTATAGCAAACATAGCTTTGCTGAGAATGACTGGGCTTCAGGTGCTGTGTACAGCACTGACTGCTAGTCACGTAGACATTGACCCTACAATGCACAAAGGAGCTACAATGGTCCTGGTAACCTACAGGAAACCCAGGCCACATTGCACTAGACTCCAGTCATCATCATGCCAGAGCAGAGGAAAACAGAAAATAAGATCTCTTCCATCACTAGAAGATCAAGTACCACTTAACTAGTACCAGCTACTCAAAATACCTCTTACGAGATAGTAAGGGAGAGGTGGATAAGCAGCATGATATGCACAAGCTCAGAAAGGATATTCCTATATAATTTCTTGGACTATAGACTTCAGAGTCTATAAAAGTGGCAAAATGGAACTGCTCATAGCCTCTCACAATATGAAGCTGCCAGAAGCAGTCTGTCTTACACATTGCTGGCCTTTATTTGTTGTATGTGAGCTGCTTGCTAAGTATCATCAGAGATAATCTATCACAAGAAACATCTCCAGCCTAAACAGTGAGACTCTAAGCCCTCTAACACCAACATGAACATGCTCCAGACAGTGATACTCTCCTACAGGAGCTCTTAATTTGCTCTGAAGTCCAAGTGAAGAAGTGAATTGAAAAAATAATTATAATAATAATAATAAAAAATTAACATCGAATCTCAAAGACAAATAAATTTTGGCTAACCACCAAGACCATGTTTCTGAAGCTCCACAGAATGAAAGCTGAATTAGCAAAAGGACAAAACCTGGTAGGAGTTAGAATCTACTTCTCTTTTACAGAGAACAAGCACATCTCAAAGGACAAAAGGACAATATGCAGCCCTTATTTGTAAGGTGCAGTTTATTTTTTAACACAAATGAAACGGAGAACTTAACTTCTGATGGGCAGGTCTGATTGGGAATTTCCTTAAGCACCTTTCACTGAACCTGTCATTTGAATCAGTGTTTGACTGATTATGCATTATAATTTCAGCTGAAAGCAAGGGCATTTAGTGTCTCAGATAGCAGGATCTGTCTGTTGGTTAAATCATGGTGTACATAGCTGAACATTAAGCAGGTTCAAGGTAAAGCAAAACATGCTTTACATTCCTCTTCAGGATTTTTTCTCTCCCTGCCTGCACAGCCACTCTCCACCCCTCTTCAAGACTGTTACACAGATTAAAGGACTTCACATGTAGTATAGCAGGATACTATGGGCTGTAAAAGATCCTAGTAGAACACTTTTTACATCTCATTCTAGTATCTTTTTTTTTCCTCTAAATAAACATTAAATCAAGTCTATTTACAGTTTCTGTGATGCTAGTGTCAACAGCTAGATCCCTGGTTTTGCAATGCACTGGCATGTAGGTACGTGCCTGGAAGATTCTGCTGAATATGAAATTCATAAACATATGCTTATCAATATTAATTTTTTTGCAGATATAAAACATGCATTTATTAGCATAATCTAGTGCTTAACACAATGTCTAGTCTCCCATCACTGCCAGAAATCCATATGTTTTAAACTGGGATATTGAAGGAAGCTGAAAGGATTCAGCTAAGATGTGAACATTTATTTCCTCCTGGGTTGGGCTAAACCACAAGGAGATGACAACATCTACTTGGGACCAGGCCTCCTACCTGTGGCGCTGTCTGGATTGGAGGAGGTGTCCTGAAGATAACATATGATCTGTATTTTGTATGTACATTACATCATCTACTATGTCCAGTTTCATTCCAACTATGGGTCACATAAGCACTGGGGGAAAAATGACCTAGTGCATAAAATATCCCTTTTTTACACTGCTGACCCTGTCTCTGTTGGAAAAGGAGTGAGGTCTTCCCCTCGCTGATAGGATGCTCTAATGCAGTGACTGCCATGGCTGTAGTGCTGCACATTTACTATTAACAGTTCCTCAGAGGAGGACTTGCTAAAACTTATAGCAAAGTGCAAAACTAAGCTGAGCAAAATGCTAGGGACAGCCTTGCTTTCCTAATGGTGCTCCCAGATTCCCAGAAAATATAGAAAGTGATTGTTGTGATCCTGTAAAGGCTGACAACAACCCTGCAAATAATGGAGAACCATGGAAGCTCAGTTTCTCTGCAGGGGAAAAAAGAAGCAGGACCAAATTGCTTTTACAGGAATAACCTGTGAAAAGCATTAGCTTGATTTCAGGGCACTGCATGGGAGCCCTGGATTTAGCACCAAATCAATAGGATCGAGATGTTGGCAGAACCATAGAGGGATCAAATGCTTTCCATGACTGACATTTGCTCCCAGAATAGGAACATGATTCCTGCCTCTACCCCAGGCAAGTTGTAACTCTCACCTAGTTCATCAAAACCAAACTTAAAACCTTCCAGTGAAAGCCTGGAAAGTGCTGGAGTCAGTGGCACCCCGTTTATAAGTTTAATGGCAGTTGAAAGTTTTGACATTTCTTTTCCCTGAAAATATTCTAGCATTAACACAACAATGAAAAAATATTTCCCACGGTCAAAATAAGGATCACACATTATCAAATGCTGAAAAACCCATATTTCACTTTTTCAACTACACATTTTTACAGCAATAATAAAAATGTTAATCCAAGATATTTAAAAAGCCTGTAATACAGCATACAAATTTAGTCCATGCTGGTCCTTGCTCAGTTCAGTCCATGACAAAAATTAAAACAAGAAAATAAAAAATCCAGCTGGCTTCTATGGTCTTCAAAAATCCCCATTCTTCTGGCACTGTGGAAATCTGGACAACCAACTCTAAATAAATATCTACCCCTACACTACTGTGACTGAGCACATCTTTTTGCCCCTCCTGTAACAGTGTGGCTTCAGCTTTTAAGCTCCACACAGAGTCTGGTCTGACCTGCATGTGGCTACAGAGATGGCTATTAATAAAACTAGTGACCCTTTCAAATTCCTTCCTTTGGATCTACAATCTGCCATGAATTTCTGGGCTGTGCTTATCTGTCTTAGGGAGGCAATAAGAGACTAACCCTGGAACATGACTGAGGCTGGGCATTAGCAGAGCCAGTTCTTGCCATAAAAATTTATAATTTAAGCAGGCAAGAAAGAAAGGCAAGAGAGGGATTTGTTAGGTCCTTAGACAGAGAGTAGGAACTGTGATTTAGAGATCATGTTTGATAGCATGCAACTTTCTCAGCTTGCAAACACATATTAGAATGCAAAGCCAAGGTGATGATGGTCCACTTTGCTGACAAACAAGTTCAGGAGTCCTGAGGGGACAGCTGTCCACCCAGACTGAGAAACTCACCCATAGGCAGGGCCTGGATCACCCCTAACCTCTACCAGCAGCCTGAGCTTTGCCAGCTCTGTGAACGTAAATGTCACTGCACTGTGGCAGGCAGTGCTGACACGGACAGGGAGATTGAGGGTCGCAGCCAAAAGGATACTTAAGCACCTTTCTTCTCTTGAAATTTTGGATGTTAAATGAAAATCCTTGTTTGGCTCTTGGCTGCAGTGAATTGTGCTGGGCTACAATTCAGAGAAGGACTTAACAGTGAGATCTTAAACTCAACTGAAGCTTGGGGCTAGCGTGGGACTTGTTCTGAGCTGAACACGCATAGCCCTTGGGGAAATTGCAGCTAACCATGACCCATGAGTCCCCATTATACTGGCATGAGTCTAAAAACACACCTCAGGCTGAAGGCAGTGATCCATGCTTTCTCTGCTCACACACCCAAATATGCCATGAGCACGGCTGACACACTCTTAGAAGTATCAGGAGTGATCATTAATGACCATCTGACCAGACTTCCATCCTCCACAACATACTGCCAAGAAGTTGTTAGTGGTGGTGTTGAACTTCTGCTAGGGAGCCTGTAACAAGTTATTTATTTAAATAGCTGAGTACAGCCACTCAGTTGTTGTTTTTTTCTTTAAAAACCTAAAACAGTGAAGACAGAGTGGTAGCTTATCCACAGTCTATTATTAATCTCCAACACGAGGAGTTGCAACAGCATCTGGCCTAGGGGATCCAGTGCTCTACAAGCAGGCATTAAAGAAATGCCTTTGACAGGGAGAGACATCCCCAGGAGAGCTCTCCTCTGAGAAGAGGGAAGCACAGCATGGCATTTAGCCAGAATAGGGGTTTTTTTTGCAAAACATTCCCATCATCATCACCTTTATTTAAACTTCACTTTCTATCAGGTTTTTTAATTTTCTTCCAGTTGCTGTATCCAGCAACTCCTCTGGAGCTAAGAAGTTTGTACGTGGGGTTTTTTTCATGAAGTGTGGGTAGGAAGGTATGTGGGAGCTGTAATTCAGTCACTTTAAATCACATGAAGCTGAAGCTTGAAAGGAAAAATAATAATAAATGGTTCAGATTGTCAGGCTCAGTGCAATTCTCAATCAATTAAAGCTTATTTTAGCATCAGGGCAGTTTATTTTTGAACAGTTCTTCCTGGCACTTTGATGCTTTCATGTTACTGTGCAGCTAGAAAGGTCTTGCTGGGAACAAATTACTCTTAGTAAAGCATTTTCTGAACTGCATTTTTTTGTTTCTGTCAACTGACAATAAATAAGATCCACATGAGTGAACAAGAGCAGCAAAATAGCTAGTGGTAGTGAGAGAGTAAGGCTTTGGACCTGGGTAAATGAGGAAGATAAATGTGGGGCTGAAGCACAGTAAAAACACAGTTGTTTGGGCTCAGGGTCTACAAACATATCCTTCAATGCATCTAACTTTTCATTGTGATTCAGTATGGGACATTAAACAGCAAAACATCACTGATGAAGAGATTCTACATCAAATAGTTGCTTTTTTTCCCAATTAGTTTAAAGTTAAATTTTGTATCTGCATTTTGGATCTTCATTTTGTGACATTATCTTGGTTCCCATTTCACAGATGTGGATGACACAGGAACAGCCAAATCACTATTCCTCTTTTGCAATCCATGCAGCACTTAAGAAAATGAACCACGGTGACAGATTCACACTGAGAGTTTCACAGGTCCAAAAGTTGGTTATTTGATGAGGAAAGCTCTTCTCCAATGTGGCAGCAAAAATCACAACCAGCCTATTTATGGGTCCTTGCAGTATATGAGTGTAGCTGGCAAACAAGAACAATGTTGTGAGTTCACTTCCACTGGAATCACAGATAAAATATTTGCTTAATAAAAGGGGCAATAAACACATTAAATTCTGCTTTTTTTTCTTTTTTTTTACTGTGGCAAAGTCAAAGGGATTATGGAGAATTTATGTCATAGTGTTGTATATCGTCATTATAAACTGATTAAACTTTTGCTCTAAGGTTTAACAGCCGATAAAACTAAAAGAAAGCTTGAAAGGGTGTGTGAAGACTGTCCCTTACCTGTTTTTAATTTACAATTTACTAACCTCCTACTGCCTATGAGTTTCTGCTTTCTCTTGCTTTTCCTCCTTCAGGCCTGGAGCCATCCCTCACAATACACTGCCCTGGGTAGTGTTTTTATGTTCACTTTTCCCAACTAGAACTTAGATGATCACCAGCTTCACAGGAATACACATCTTGCTCTGGGCCACACATCTGGTAAATCCCTGCAAGCTTTGACTGTCCCTACACAGAGCAGAGTTTGACTTTGAATGTTACATACATCTTGAATTCACCAGCTGCTGCCTGGAACCAGGACATCAACCTTCCCTAAAATATACAGGAAAGTAATTAATTCTGCATTTCATGACTGTTGCCCACCCTTGCTATCCCCTCTCCCATCACTGCACATCTGTGCTCCAGAACTTAGATGTTCCTGTTAAAAGTATGATCTTCCCAGCAGCTGGTGAAAAGTTACAGAGCTACAGAAGTTACAGTTCAACAATATCCATCTGAGCTGACTTCCAACATCACCTCCAAGTGTTCGTACCCCATTAGTTTTAATAGCTTATTAAAATTAAAAGAAAGTGATTCGATTAGAAAAAAATCATTAACTATTCCCTAGTTTGCTATTTTTGCAGAACTATCCACTCCTTTTTTAACATAAAAGCCTAAACTCAGTGGGCCAAAAGCCGAGTTCATCCTTATCCTCAACCCCAGCTGGGGACAACAGCCCTAACAACCATTTGCTGATTAGAAGGAGGTTTGGGCTCAGCTCCATGTTTCACCAGGCTTCCTTCATGACTTCAGGCAGAGCTACGCCGCAGTGTTGAGATTTCCAAGCTGGCTTGGGAAGGCAAAATGGCATTTCTGTGAAAGCATGTCTGCTTCCAGCACTCGATCTGTGATTCCTGCATGGTGCAGTGGAGTCATCTACCACTTAGTCACCTCACCTTACAATCCATATGCCGTGCAGATTAGTATCTTTACCTTCCTCGGCATCTCTTTCCTCATTGCTGAATGAGCAAGCATCACATTTCTTGGCCTCGCAGGTGTATTGCAGGAGGAACAAGGACAACTGTACGAAGCTTTCCACTTACAGCATAAGGAAAAAAAAATCTCCTGCCTTTTAACAGATGACTTTGTCAGTCTGAGGACTGCAAGAGAAGGATTCACCTGACTGGGCACAGGATTCAGTTCCCTAAGTGCTGACATTCTGAACTACTTGACATGCCCCAGGATTATCTGGTTAAGACAGACAAGTTTCATACACAGCTCGGGGGTACCAGGAAATCTCAGTATTAATAGCACTAAACATAGATGTACCTGGCTCCCACCATAAATGTACGTGCCTGGTGTCTACCAAAACCCTCCATGCAGTTAGCTGAGATTTAGTGAATACATTTCATGGAGACCAGGAGTTCTTTTCCTCCTAGACTGAACTTCTAAGCTATGTTAAATGAATCACATCCTAAAAATGCCTTGCATTTCCTGACTACAATCACAGAATCAGACTGGTTTGGGTTGGAAGGGACCTAAAAGCTTATCCAGTTCCAACCCCCCTGCCAGCAGCAGGGACACCTTCCACTAGACCAGGTTGCTCAAAGCCTCATCCAACCTGGCCCAGAACACTTCCAGGGAGGAGCAGCCACAGCTTCTCTGGCCAACCTGGGCCAGGGTCTCACCACCCTCACACCAAACAATTTCTTCCTCCCATCTCAGCTCCATCTCCCCTCTGCCACTTTCAAGCCATCACCCCTTGTTGTGTCACTCCCTGCCCTTGGCCAAAGTCCCTCCCCAGCCTTCCTGGAGCCCCTTCAGGTACTGGGAGGCCGCTAGAAGGTCTCCCCGGAGCCTTCTCTTCTCCAGGCTGAACAGCCCCAACTCTCTCAGCCTGTCCTCACAGCAGAGCTGCTCCAGCCCTGGCATCATCCTGGTGGCCTCCTCTGGCCTGGCTCCAGTGGGTCCATGTCCTTGTGCTGTTGGTGGCCCCAGCACTGGAGGCAGCACTGCAGGGGGGGTCTCAGGAGAGCGGAGCAGAGGGGCAGAATCCCCTCCCTGGCCCTGCTGCCCACGCTGCTCTGGGTGCAGCCCAGGACACGGTTCTTGGCTCTGTGCTGCCAGCGCACGGTGCCGCCTCATGTTGAGCTTCTCATCCACCACCACTCCCAAGTCCTTCTCTTCAGAGCTGGTCTCAATCCACTCATTGCCCAGCCTGTATTTATGTTTGGGGTTGCCCCAACCCAGGTGCAGGACCTTGCATTTGGCCTTGTTGAACTCCATGAGGTTTGCACGGTCCCACCTCTCCAGCCTGTCCAGGTCCCTCTGGATGCCATCCCTTCCCTCCAGCGTGTCAACTGCACCACCCAGCTTAGTGTCATCAGCAAACTTGCTGTGGGTGCACTCAGTCCCACTGTCCATGTCACTGACAAAGTTGTTGAACAGCACCAGCCCCAGTACCAACCCTTGAGGGACACAACTGGTCACCAATCTCCACTTGGACTTTGAGCTGTTGACCGCAACTCTTTGAGTGCGACCGCCCAGCCAGTTCCTTATCCACCGTGTGCTCCATCCATCAAACCCACATGTTTCCAATTTAGAGACAAGGATGCCATGCAGGATGGTGTCAAACACCTTGCACAAGTCCAGATAGATGATATCAGTTGCTTTAGCCTCACCCACCAAGGTTGTAACCCCATCATAAAAGCCAACCAGGTTAGTCAGGCACGATTTGCCCTTGGTGAAGCCATGCTGGTTGTCACCAATCACCTTCTCATTCTCAATGTCCCTTAGCATAGTTTCTAGGAGTATCTGCCCCATGATCTTGCCTGGCACTGAGGTGAGACTGACCGGTCTGTAGTTCCCAGGGTCTTCCTTACTTCCCTTATGATGGAAGCTTGGGATGTCCAATTGCAGGTATCTGCATGGTGGATGTCTAAATGTTGGTGAGAGGGTCAAGTGTAAAAACACCACGAAAACAGAAGTTAATGTCAAATACATAACATAAGGAAGGGAGCGATGAATGTTTCCCCCATAATACCTAATCCATTCGAAGTACTTATGTTAATTCCGATGACACTGTCACAAAAACTCACATTTCCTGTAGTCACTTGACATTGAAGGGGGACAAAGCTACAGAATTTCACCTAGATTTACAGTAATATTCTGGTTCTCTTTTTTTTCTCTCTCATAGCTACTGTAGATGATCATCATCAAATGAATAAAACATACTTTCATGCGAATGAAACAACATGTGCCAGCTTTGCTGCTGGCGTTCTGTCCACATGACTAGTGCTTCCCTTTGCTAACCCTTCATCCCACTTCTACTATTAACCCTCCTCTCACAGTCCAAAGGAAGACAAGGCAAATCTGGGAGTTGTGATATTTTTTCCCCCAAAGTAACATTCAAAAATGGTCTGGGGTGAGGAGGGATGGGGGGAGTTAAATTTCCAGGCAATATAAGAAAATCAGATAGTTTAAAATACCATTTCTCCTAGAATGGGAAGAATTTTTAAAGTATCAACAATTAAATAATTTGAAACTAGTAAAAAGAAATGCCCAGTTATACAGCATATAGCTTTTGGAATTCCTTGCCACATGGCAAAGTGCTTACTGAGGTTCAAAAAATCCTTTGACACCCCATGCAAAGGCTAAGAGCATTGACATCCTCACAAATTGTGTATTAACATTGGAGAATCACTGTGTGAGCCATCCAAAAGTGTCTCAGCCAGGCTATTCTGTAATCATCTGTCAGGAAAGGGGGAAATAGGAAGAGTTTACATGAACTGAAGCATTTATTACACAGCCTTCCCTTATTTTCATGCCGTTTACTAAGATGCCTGACCTCCAGTTTCCCCCACAGGGATGGTAGGGAACAGCGATAGGAATGTAACATTAAAAAATGCTCATGTTTGCATAATTTGGCCCCTGGTTGAAATCTCAGAGTGAAATCAGGGAAGCTAAGGATTGTTAAGAGGATATGCCCTGGTTTTTAGGTTATGTTTTACCCTTTGGTCATCTCACTTGGCTGCAGACTTAAATACCACCTGCTATGGCAATAACAAATACAGCTTATTTGGGCTACAGCTCCTGGTACACTGGTTTATTTGCTATGAACGCTTCAGGAAAAGGAATGAAAATGCCTACAAAAGAATATTTCACTTGCTGCACCATCTGAAGGTTAGCAGATAAACCCTTGAACAACAAGCAGCTAACGATTGGGTAAATGACAGATTTCAGGGAGTTCTGCCAGGGGCGTATTTGGCCATGTATTTTTCATTTGTACATCCCCCATAAAGTTGAATCATCAGGAAAATTCTGCATTACTGCTTAATCAGAACCTAAGCCAGTACATGCTTAAATCAATGAGAGGCAATCTTGATTTATCTTGATTTCCAAGGGAGGAAGCAGAATCTAAATCACTTTATTATCAATTCAGACTCACTTTTTTCCTTTTTTTTTTTTATTTTTTTTTTTTGTTCTCACAGTAAAAGCTACAGTGCAAGTGGCTTTAACCTACCCCAATTACTATCAGAAACAGAGATCCTTAATCCAGCAACTGACCAAGCACCCACAAGCTCTTTTAAAGCCCTAGGGAAAGCTTAAAGCAATCCTGGGAAGCACCCAATATCATATTGGTCTGATATGCAGAACAGCTATTTCAAGCTTTTTTTCCTATTTGTTACCATGCCAGATAAAAAAGGCATTAACTAATTATTTTAATTGCACTTTTTGTAGTATTTCTCATGGGACCTGGACTGCAGCTGCCTCAGCTTGATCCCATCTGGCTGGGGGATGGGAACCTATTATAAAATGTGTTTTCCCCAGAGTGAATAGGACTTTCTGCTGCAAGTGTCTTTATGGAAGTGGGGGAGCTGTTTGAAACAGGTGTATTGAACATAAATTCTCCCTGGTTTGAAACTATCTAATGGACTCCAGCAGGAAAACTTCAATCAGCTCCACAGGATCAAAACCAGCCCAACTCTCACCCTGCTTTTTTGCAGGGGACGGTGAAACACACGATTACTGTAAAAAAAAGCAAACACCTTTGTGGGGCTGATGTCTTGAAAAGGTATTTATTAATTTCCAACAGGAATTTTACTGGTTTCTGACAGAAAAATACTGCAACTTTTTGAAGCAGCTATGACCTTGCATGAGATGGATTATCTGCAACAAGATTAAGATCACTTATGGAAAAATATGCTGTTAGGAACTGAGTGAAGGAAAACACCCCCACACAAACCTGATTAATCAAGTACAACCGGCAGCAGGCATGGAAGAGAGAGTGTGTTCTCTAGGAGATTTTTTTTAGTGCTGATGAGTTTTTGCTTGGCTCCAAGTGACATTGTCACGTTTTCCCTACTCCCATTCCTGTTTCACACCAAAGGTTCTGTTGGTACCTCAGACCCTACACATCCTGACTCATTTTGCTTGGGTTCCCGTCTTTTACAGATGCCTGGTGATAAGTAAGAGGGAATTTGACTGGGATTTTCATTGGTCTCAACCAGCTTGTAGCTGCTGAAAATCTGTATTTCCCCCTGAAAATCCTGCTCATGTTAAAGATGAGTTACATTAGTGTAACAGGCACTGAGCATTTCGTACCCAACTCTTTTGGGGTGAGTTAGAGGGTGAAGTTTCCTCCCCTCACAGTTAGAATTTGATAGCCAGAAGTACATACTGCTCCTTCTCCATGTCTGATGTTAAGGAGTTAATTTTTTTTCCCCCTCTGTTTTATTTCAGTTCCTTTTCTGAACATATAACAGATGTGCCCATAGCCCAGAAAAGGAGCTTTGGGAAACATTTCTGTTTTTTCACTAAACAAATTCTGACAAGTCGAACATCCAAAGTACTACAGCTCCCTTCCCCTCTCTGACCTCTGCCTCTCAGACTGGAGAGGCTGTCAAAGGCCTTTTCTCCTCCACTCACATTTTCTGCATCCATGGCCTGGTCTGTGCACTGTGTTACCACTTGCATGCTACCCTGGGGCAACACAGCATCTCCTGACTCTGGAAGAGACTAAGTTATATCATTTTGGGGTACAGAAAGGGTTTTATTTGACTCCCCTACATCTGCACAGTTGCTTAATGAAAGTGCAGCACCTAGTCTAACAGGATTTAATTTAAAAACAAAAACAAAAAACCAACACTTTCTCAAACATTTCCAACTCACTGTTCCAGATTACATTATTTTATGGAAATGTTCATGGTGTGCCAGGACAGAATGTTTTCTTAATGTCTGAAGATAACATGAAGCTGCAATATTACAAGTACTACAACCTGGCCTAAACTGGTATAACCAACAGAAAAAGTAAAGCCATCCTGCTCTCAGCTACTTGTCTTTCCTGTTGCACTGCTCCTTCCCTTGTATAGCATTATTGTTTGCACAGATGTGTTGTGACTGCCAGAGAGGTAATCTATTTTAGAATAAAGACAGCAGAAAAATAATTTAAATGTTAATTTTCATGTGGATCAGCTTCCCAGTCCCTATACACTGCACAAGCACACAAACACCCCCAGAAAAGAGGAGAGGGGATGATACACAGGAGGTATGAGTAGGGAAGCTGGAGATGAAGGGGTGAAGAGCTGTTTTGAAGGAGATGAAGCTGTTTTGGCAGCCATGCTGGCTATTTTCAGTTGAAACTGTTTGCAAAATGATGGCCTGAATAAGTGACTTGTGGCACTCTCAAGCAAGCCCTGATGAAATCTTTGGACAACATCACATCACGTCTCTATTTTTGCAAAGCACAGGCTGATTGTCCAACAAAACCAGCCTGTTCAAGTAGACAGAAGGATAAAGACTTGTCACACAAGTGGGTAGGACAGAAAAAACCTATAAGCCATGTAGAGATGGGGAATTTTAACTGCAGGAGAGCTACTGCCTCGCTGTATAACCTTGGGAGAGGAGCTTGGCCTCAATTTGCCTTAGCTGGAAAGCTGGTGGGGAGGGATGTGCGGGTGCACAAGCCTGACAGCGTGATACATCCCGAGCTAAGATTTGCTGGACGTTGTGTAGCTGCTCGTGGGCAATTATGTACAAAATCACAACAGCGATGCTAGAAAGCTGCAGGCATCTTCACCAGATTTTGCTGGCCATTAATCCAGCAGAAGGCTGCTAATGGCATCTGATCGCTTTCTTTGTGCTACTGCCATTTAAGGTCACTGTGAAGGACACAAACTCTTCTAGATTTTACAGTGTGAGATTAGAGCAAAATAATAACCATGGGTTTCAGAGAATGAGTTCTCAAAATGACAATAAACTAACAAGATGTGAATTGTATTTTTTAAGTCTACAGCCACGAACTGAAAAGGAATAAACTCTTGAGAAGCAAAGATCTCTGATTATAAATGAAATACGACCTAAAGAGAGCAGATGAAGAATTCATCTGTGACACTTACATTACTAAAAACCTTTAGAATAACCCTTTGATTATGATCCACACCCACTGTAAAACTCTACCATGGTGCAGCTCTTGCATGTCCACATGGCATCACTGCACTTGCAGAAGTGCATAGCATCCACTGAGCAGTTCATGACTTGTCAGTGCACAGCAATTTTCTTTATGGGTCAGACAGTGATCCTAGAATCACAGAATGTGGTGAGCTGGAAGGGACCCACAAGGATCATCCAGTCCAACTCCTGTCCCCGCACAGGACAATCCCAACATTCACACCATGTCCCTGAGGGCACACGTTGGCCAAATGCTGCTGGCACCTTGTCAGGCTTGGGGCCATGAGCACCTCCTTGGGGAGCCTGTGCCAGTGCCCACCACCCTCTGCATCAAGAACCTTTTCCTCATGGCCAACCTCACCCTCCCCTGCCACATCTTCCTGCCATGGCCTCTGCTCCTGGCGTTGGTGGCAGAGAGAAGAGCTCAGCGCCTGCCCCTCCTCTTCCCCTTGGGAGGAAGTTCCAGACCGCCATGAGATCTCCTCTCAGTCTCCTCTTCTCCAGGCTGAACACACCAAGTGCCTTCAGCCTCTCCTCACACCCTTCCCCTCTAAACCCTTCCCCAATGTTGTGTCCCTCCTCTGGACACTCTCCAGCAGCTTTAGATCCTTTTTCTCCTGTGGTGCCCAAGCTGCCCCCAGTGCTGGAGGTGAGGCCGCCCCAGTGCAGAGCAGAGCGGGACGATCCCCTCCCTGGCCCGGCTCGCAGTGCAGGGCTGGGTGCCCCCAGGACACGGGGGTCCCTCTTGGCTGCCAGGACACACTGTTGGCTCATGTTCAACTTGCCATGGACCAGAACCCCCAGGTCCCTCTCTCAGGGCTGCTCTCCAGCCTCTCATTCCCCACAGATGTACCAGCACAGGAGCAAGGGCAGCCAGCAGCGTGCTTCACATCATCCATGCACAGAAGACCAGACCTGCCAGCTCCAGCTGGGTAAACTTTCAACACCAGGAGCTGGTATCAAGCTTAAAAATATTCCAACCCAGCCTTTGGAAGATGACTTTTAGTCAGTGTGGTTATGCAGTGGTCATCGCTGGCCATGACAGGTTATTATGATTTGTTCCTTCCTGCAAAGGTAACAGACACCTCATTCATTGCCTGATTTGGAAAGACCTCACACAGCAACCCAAAGCTTTTGAACTCAGCTATTTTTCAGAGTCAGAGAGTCAACTATCACATGCAAAAAGAACAGAAATAGAGAGGCTGGATCCTGCCTATCTTGACACTTTGGCAGCTCCTTCAGCCTCAAGGAAGGAGTTAATCTAACTCAGAATGGATGGCGAGCATCACCACAGGGTTAGTTTGCAGAAAAAGAAAAAAGAGATGTAGCTTCACTGTAGCTAAAAACAGTGATAATGAGCTTGTGTCATTTGGCATGTGTACCACTGCCTGCCTTCCTGTTTGTCCCCAGGAGGGGTTAAGCTACAAGCTCTGTATGATCCCTCCTGCTCTGCATAAGGACAACTCTGAGGGAGCAGGTGTGAGAAGCTGGGAGGGCACCTGGAAGTCAGAGGCACCAGCTAAATGGTATGAACCAGCCAGACTGAAAAATCCCCCATCCTATGGAATGGCTCCAGTACAGGACTAGGTTAGGAAAAATGAGTCACTCCTGCCCAGATCTCTTAAATACACATTGAAAATACATTTTAAAATACTGTTTTTTCTTTTTTAAAATTATTACAGACTAGTGAATGTCCAGGGGGAATACTCACCAGCTGTTAGAGCAAGTGAGTCTATTTAAATCACAAATAATTGTTCATGCAGTCAAAGGAGGATCCAAGTTATGTGCTTAATCCTACCTTCACAAGCTCATAGGACAGCAGTGTAGTTGGGGGCAAAATCTGATAGGAAAAAAGGAGTGAACTGGCCATTCCAACCTCTACTGTAAGCATTCCTGATTAACCACAGCTGATGGTTTTAGAACAGTGGGTCTGAGGATTAAAGTATTATGTAGCCTGAAAACACCACGTCACATCTCTCAAATTACTTTGCTTTGTATCATTTAAGATTCTGCATACTCTTACAATCAATTCTTAAGTCCTCATTCACTAATGGGAACTTACACCTCAAATCTAGTTAATGCTTAAGGTTACTCACTCATTCTCAGAGGTTTTTATAAAAGATTCTGCCTCCAACTCTGCTTTATCTTATTTTCTCATTTGTACTCTTCAAATTCTTCCTTAATGGTTTCCCTGGGAACCAATGAACATCCCACATGTAGATTAAGGAGAACTACAAGCCCTATTTTTTTTTTACAAGGATAATTTTTAACACAAAGTAGTAATGTAATGTCCATTCACTCAAATATATTAACTGTAAATAATATACCAGGCTATCAGGCTACCTTCTGACAAAAAAAATGCATTAAAATGTATCTAGCTCCTAAAGTTCATGATGCAAATGACCTCTTACTACATTTCCAACTTCCAGAGTTCAGGAACTAGACTAATTTACCTGTGGGTCTTTGCTCTGTTTACTGCAAATAATAGAAACTAAATTTTCTGGGTGTCACATTATAGAGAAAGAGGGGGAAAAAAGCATATTATATTAGAAGTGGCAAATAAAAAGTCTGATTAATGTTCATCTAACTAAGGATATAAATTGTGCTTTTTCTGAACTGAAATTTAAAAAAAAAAAAATCCAGCTTCACTTACAGAGGAAACATGCTTTGGCTCTTGCTATGGACCTGCTCAGAACATGTGTGTGGTGTGTAAAATGCAGAATTCATTTGGTTAAATGTTAGCTCTCTCAGTGATAGATCTCTAGAAGAGGTGTTCAGCAGACTCCTGCTATAGCCAGCAGACAAAAACAGGCACCTCCAGAAATGTTTCATTGCTTTTTAAGGTAGAAAGACAGGAAAATCAGTCAGTGGGTAGGCTTCTCTCTCCCCACTGACTACAGAAAGTGTTTAAATGAGTAGGTGAGACTGAAGATCTAACTTTACAACTGAAACTGAGATTAATCCCAGCTTGACTGAAAGATCATCCAAGATGATGCAGAAATGCATATTAACATTCTTGACCTCTGTTTCATTACATTTCTGAGAGGTGAGTAAGGTCTCATTCACTTTTTTTTGACACCTCTGTAGCTACTTGAGACTCCTGCTCAACGTCAAAACAAGGCACCATGAGTTCACACAAAGATGCAGAAGAGCATAAATATATATATATATATTTATTTTATATATATATATGTACACAGCTGTAGGAAATATATTGCAGCCTTCTACATCACTGTGTGCCAGGGTTCACCTCACCCCAGCCTTCCTCCACCTTTGTAGATTGGTGGCTGGACTGAGCATTGTCCTCCAGTAAGGAAACTCCCATGCCTCTGACCTCCAAGCTGGCTTGATACCCACAACACAAATTTATCTGTAGAAAACTTTGTTCCCAGGCCATGGGCAGGTTAAGGCAACCAGAGATAGCATGACTTACTCAACACCCTGTAATGTGGAAGTGGCAGAGCCAAGACTACAACATCTAACTTGGATTAAACTCAACATACATTCATCCAAACCACCTTCTTTCCTTCTTATATCTCTGTTTTAATTTCTTTCCTCTTCAAAAAGCATTCTAGTTTTTATTGGTAGGGAGAGGAATCAAGTAAACAGGCTGCTTTCATCTAAAGGTCATCATTTAATTTAAATGTAATCATGTAAAATTTCATCATCACTTTAAAACTCCTGGAAGAAAGGAGAGGTACCAGGCTGGAGAAGCTTTATGGAATGAAGAACAGACTAGGGAGCATCAATACTGGCCAAATACTCTCTGAATATGCAATAAGAACTAAGATCAGGGTGACACATCTACTCAGCTCAAATTATGAGATTTCATGGCTAAACTGGGATTGAAACTCTGACATTCTTGGAGCCAAAACCTTATACAATCACAGATTAATTTATGATGGTAGGAACTTCTGGACATCCTCTAATCCAACAAGGCACTCAGATCAAGGCCTACTCTATTTCCCCAGTCTCTCCTAGCAGCCTTTTGTAATGTTTAAATGAATGCTCCCAGAAGTCCACTTAATAAATATGCTTTGAAATTCTACAAAACTTCAGTGATTTGTCTCACAACAGATTTTCTTTCCTTTCTAGCTATCAATGTAGTACTGCCAAAAAATGAATCAATGGTGAAAGAAGAAGTCATATGAAAAACAATTTGCTAAGTGACCCAGAAAATCTAGCGGGTTTCAAGGGGTAGGACTCAAGGAATTTGCTGTCACTCCCAACAGAAAACATTTATTTAATTTTTTTTGGTCACATTATGAAAAGAACTGCAGGTGGGATGCATTTACCTAACCAATAATACCTCTCATTCTGTTCTAAGCCTTCAGAGATGTCAAAAACTTAGATACAAAGCGGTAGGAGCCACGCCAAATGTGCTGAGCTCAAATGTTTTGTGAGGAACAATGTTCCTGGTTTTCATGTAATTTTAATTCCAGAGCAAAGGACACTAAAAGATGTGGATTACTCCAACATATAACATAGCAATATTTGGGGGTTTGCTCATAAAAAAATACAAACTTCTTGTAAAATAGATCTGCTGAGGTGTGAAGGTGATAGGTATCTACGGTACTTTCAATCTGCTCTTTGAAACAGATATATTTATTACTAGCTGTCTAACTGGAAAGTATATCAATTTCAGCTGCAGGTCTAGGAAGCTGCACATGTTAAGAAAATTCCACTGGTTGCAGTCTGATTTCCAAAAATTAGATATGCATTGAACTCGAGCTCCTTAATGTTTATATGGTTATCTTTACATCAATAAGGACACAGACATCTATCAAAACTGAATGATACTTGCTTTTCTTTTCAGAACAGAAACTTGCACTCTATAAATGTCATAAATTACACAACTCAAGCAAGGAAAGGATATTGATAGATAAAAGCCCCTTACTAGGATACTGAAAAATATACAGAATTTAAATATTAAAAGTAATAGAATTTTTAAATTAACTGTAAAATAAAAATGAATTGAAAAATACAGAATTGCTTTAAAAGAGGAGATAGCAGTTAATAGTTTGGGAACTACAAAACACTTGAATGCTTGCTAGGATCACAGGGAACATACAGTCCCTCCAACAAAGATGATCACACACAATATTTACACCTAAAATCACTTACAGGATCTCGACAGAAGCAGCAGCAAAACAAGACAGATAACTGAGCACACAGTTCTCACCTTGAAAGTAAAAACAGGCCAACAGCTATTTCTTTCCCAGATCTCAAGTCAGGATATATATAACTGAGTTCACAAATTGGGACTGCTGATTTGCCCAGTGTTATAGGTCCAAAAAGAGACATTTTGCTAAAACCACCCAAGTAGCTAAGAATGTAGAAATACTATTGGTGTTTAAACTTGTCACGCAGAAAGATGCTCTTCTAACTTAGCATTAAAGGGAAAAGACAGGAGGGTGAGATTTCCCTTCAGAGGTTGTCCTTCTCTTTCTGTTCTTGGGGAAAAAAAGAACTAAAAACTCCTCAGTGGGTCTACATCCTTGCTGGTAAGATCCAGAGAGAGAGACAGTAAGATTTTTAGTAAACAGTTTTTCCTGTAATAATTAAAGCTAATTTTCTTAACAGAGTCTGTAATGACAGTTATAAGCAATAAATTTAAATATTTTACAACAATCCTTTTCACATCTTAATACCCAAATAGTATGAATCACACTCTTGAGAGTGTTGTAAGTCAAATGCTTCCTAATTCTTTGGGGAATCATTGGAAAGTTGACAAATGAACACTAAGGGTTATAACTGATGATGTTGAGCAAATGCAATAAAAAGTCATTTTCTTGCTCTGTGACTCTGAGTCCCATTAGAACAATTCACTTGACCTGCAACACCTCCTTTGACACCTTCTTTCCAAGTGATGAACTATTGATTACATCTCCATTCTCTCACTTTCAGTGACCTAATAAGCCTCCCACATCCCAATTTAAAAAATACCTTGTAAAGAAAAGCTGGCCTGAAAAGGAGCTAGAGGTAAAATTAGCAAACTGACATACTCAGAATTCAGTAAAAGGAGGTTATTCTAATTAAATCCTGTACCAATACTGTCTATAGTACCAAAGCTGTACTGATCCAATGTCAAAGCTCTCAACAATCAGAGTTGAGTTCTAAAAGTGATCTGGCAACTTTGCAACAGCTTAAGGTTGTCCCTTCTTTCATGCATGGCTTCCCAGGTATCATCCAGAGTATATCACACCTACGGGTCAGGAAATGAACAGCTGACCTATTTAATGAGATAGATTGTTCCCCATTTTTACCAAGCTTCCTTTCCCCTGTAAATCCTGAAGGTCAGACATTCCTGGCTGCATCTCCTTCATCACAGTGTATTTGGTGATAGATCTTCAAATATCCCACAACCTTTCATCTTTTACATGAAGTTCAGTGGATCTTGAGCAACTTAGCGTTTTCAAAGTGCTTCTATATTCTTTGAGAGAAGATGTTATTTATATAAATGCAAAAACTAGCTACTCCCATTTTCTGAGTTTACCTGACAAAAAACCACTGCTGTATTTCAATACTCATGCTTGTGCCTGAAATATGAAGTGGACTTCTAAAAATAAGTTAATATACAGAATAACAGCCAAGAATAAAATCACTCTGCAAAAGCAGATGTTTTCTTTGCACAATCTATAAGAATTGAGTTCTGGAGGAAACCAACACGGGTAGTCAAAAATACCTGTAGTTTTTAAATACCTTAGTCAAAAATAGTTGCACTCTTTAAAAACCACAATGC
This sequence comes from Caprimulgus europaeus, assembly GCA_907165065.1. Next base: position 78,693,987 of record OU015527.1, read on the forward strand.
ATTCACCTATTCACGTGCTTTAGAAGTCTTAGAATTATTCTAGAAACAGGTTCATGTGCTTCTGTACATTCACCCTAAACCAGCCTTCCTTTGGCCCTGTCCATTACAAAATTTGGATCATTCTTGAGCAAAAATCAAGTTGTTTACTGCTAATTTAAAACACTACACCTAATTACTCCATCAAATACCTCATTCTGATGTAATTTGTAAAAAAAACTCTTTTGATAAGGTAGTTCTATACATAAGCATGCTGGCCTTCTGCCCTGAGACAGGGTGCAAAGCAGTGCTGAGCACAGGCTGAATGAGTCGCTGGAGAGTCATTTAGTTCTTCCAAGTAAAGCTGTGGCAGGACGTGGGTGATGCATCGTGCCTCTGTAGAGCAATTAATTGCAACTGCTGCAGCCTGTGTTTGTGGTTTCTGCATTCCTACAGGAATAATTAAATATTCTTTTTTGCCCAAGAAACAAGTGCAAGAGGAAACAAGCTGCATTTTCTCTATTGGAGTTTATCTGGGAACTCCTGGTCTGTTATTTTTTGAAATCTTAGCTTTTATCTTTTTCTCTTTTCTGTGATGTTTCAGCACTTTTAAAAACCTCACATGCAATTAGAGCGTGTAATGTCAGAGAGGTGCAGTGCTGCTAGCAGCCTCCCCTGGATGTGAAGGAAAGATTCATTATTGCAGTCTCTCAACATATTAGTGGATAGTGGGTACTAGATCCTAGATAAGAGATTTACTTGGAAACTGGAAATAAGATCTTAAATCTCCTTCTTCAAGGACAGAGCCAATGTCATTTTGAAGGGTCAGATGCTAAGACACAGGTTCATTTCTTCTGCCATTCCCACCCCTACACCAGGTGATTTGCACTGCTATTTAGTTTAATGGCATCCTGTCTGACCTGCAGCCACAGCAAATGCCCTCATCACTCATCCCTAAAACTGATGCTCATGCTCAAATGGCTATTCATTTGATTAACTTGGCAGCATCTGCACAGTGCACAAATACTCTTTAGGTAACACAGGAAAAAACACCGTACCAGAGAGGTCAAGTTGAGGCAAATCATAGCTGAGTCAGATTTAATTGGACTTAATTTGACTTCTGATTTATTTACACTTCATCACACAGTCAGTTTCCATTACGATCCATCTTTATTTCCTGCTTCCGTAATTCCACACCATTCTCTTAACTATTATTAGAGTTAGTTAAATACTCCAGTATTTTTGGCAACTATGTTCAGTGCAGGTGTTAATAGCTTGCTAAGACACCTAAAGGAAAAAATCTAAAGCACAAATGAAGTTCAGCAGCTAATTGCAGCTGATCTTCTCGTTGTAATCCCCCCTCTTGTAATGCCCATGCATCTTACACGTGTGCCATGCCTGCTTCTGAACTCTCATTTTCTTGCATACAAATGTATTTTACTTTTTTTTTTAAATCACCATTTGAAAATTAATTATTTTGTGTTAGGAGTTGAGTCACAGTTTTTAATAAAGCCTTTAGATTAATGCAGATAACTGTGGAGCTAGATTTCCTGGAAATTTTTGCTCAAATGTATTGGAACTGTGCACATAGCAAATGCAAGCAACCCAGCCAGACCAGGAGAGCAGCAGCCACTAGATGTTTGCCAATCAAATTGCCCCTTATTTTACTGTGATTATTTGTTTACCTTGTACAGGTGCTGTGGCTGCCCTTCTATCATGTCAGATTGTCACTTTCTCTCTCTTTCTCCTCCACTGCCACTCATGGACTCCTGCTTCTTTCACCCTTTGAATCATGGGCTGTCCCCCTCTTTCACCTCCCTGAAGCATCAAGGCAGATCCAGCCTTCACCTCCACATCACAGACAGCTTCCACCAGTGCTGGGTTTCAGTCTCCTCCTGATGTCAAATTTCAGCCCAGCCCACGAAACCCACCCCCTGCCTTGGCTCTGGCATCATCAGCTGGAAAGCCCTCCTACGTTCAAGACTTTGTAAGGGATATTTGCAGGGAAGCAGCAGTTTTATTCACTCTGTACTTTATGTCCTATTTCTTTTGCAGCTTTTCTCTTATGTGACAGCAAACAGCTGTTTGTGTTGGGGGAAGCATCTTTCTCGAGATAAATTTTTGCCTTTGCTGGGAACAGTTCTTTCAGTTGCTCCAGTGGCACTGAAATCCCCTGGAGTCAACAAAACTTCTCTAAGGAGCATTCCTACTACCAAGCTTTATTTTTGTATCTAAAAGAAGCATTTAGACTGTCTTTGAAGAGGTTTATTTCTCTTTAAATATGAACAAGATTCTAAAATTCTAAATCAATGTAACTTTTTATAGGTATGACTGCTGAAAAGCAAAAAAAAAAGGGCAGAAGATTTCACTGCTGCCTAATTTCAAGTTAAACACTGAATCTACAAGTTAATCTTGCAAGCTGTTTCATGAGTAATTTGACTCAAACACTGACCTGTTCAGGGCCACTCACATGAGTACGGTGGTAACACAAAACAGGTTAAAACTTGCAGAATCCAGGCTATTAGATTACTTGAGGCTAGGACTGCCTGTTAGTGTTTGATTAACACACAACACAAAACATCTTTCTGCTCCTGCTAAAAGCCTCCAGGTAGATCTCCAGTAAGACTGAACAATAACAACAGATTGCTGATGACATCTGGAGCAACGTTCCTGCCTTATCAACTCTCTATCACGTTTTACACCTCAAATCAGCTTGGAAGTTTTAAAGCTGAATAAATCTGCAAGCTCAGTTAGAAGCACTCACATAGATAGTGAGTAAGTTACACCGTACCATTTCTAGTATAATTTGTGATCTCTGTAATTCTGTCACAACTTATCAGTTTACTTGACATTCCCAGTTAGAAAGTGCTTTCCCCACGCTCTGGGTAACTCATTCTGTTTAAAACACACCACCACTAAATCCACAGTGAAGTCAGTAAATCCATCATACTCCAGCTTTCCCCTCCATGGTAGATTGGAACTCCCAAGCCAAATACATTTGCAAGATTCCCTGGGACAAAAGGGAATAGGAGGGATAAAATGTTTCTCTGATGTCCAAGTATACACTTGATGGAGAACAGTTGGTGGTCATAAGGCGCTGTTAGGACTCTGAGCCCCACAATAAACTCACCTCAGAGCCCTACAGTTTATGGAAATGTTTCTCAATATTTCTCAAGGAAGAGTTGGATTTTATCAGAATTGTGAAGATTTGTTACAAATGTTTCTCGCTGTGTTTACACTTAAATAAATATGACTTCATGCTTTAATTACCACAATCACCATCACTAGACAACAGTGGGCCAGCAGGAGGTGGACAGAAGGGTTTATGAACTCCTCAAGGTGACATTTCTGAATTTTTCAGAACTTTTTTATTCCTCCCACAGAAAAATCGGTAAAAAGGAGAGAACAATGTTTTCATCAGATGCCAAGGATGAAAGAGAAATGGCAAGTTCAGAGTACGTATGTCAAGAGCGATTATTCACAGAGATATCCCTCAAAGAAGCAAGGGAGATCAAAAGACGTGGATGTTAAAAATGCTGTAAAGATGCAGGCACAGGCTACTGGGAAGATCTGGTGCTTATAAGCAGGGATAAGATGAGGTCCCGTATCCTGAGCTGCACCCAGAGCAGCGTGGGCAGCAGGGCCAGGGAGGGGATTCTGCCCCTCTGCTCCGCTCTCCTGAGACCCCCCCTGCAGTGCTGCCTCCAGTGCTGGGGCCACCAACAGCACAAGGACATGGACCCACTGGAGCCAGTCCAGAGGAGGCCACCAGGATGATGCCAGGGCTGGAGCAGCTCTGCTGTGAGGACAGGCTGAGAGAGTTGGGGCTGTTCAGCCTGGAGAAGAGAAGGCTCCAGGGAGACCTTCTAGTGGCCTCCCAGTACCTGAAGAGGCTCCAGGAAGGCTGGGGAGGGACTTTGGCCAAGGGCAAGGAGTGACAGAACAAGGGGTGATGGCTTGAAAGTGGCAGAGGGGAGATGGAGCTGAGATGTGAGGAAGAAATTCTTTGGTTTGAGAGTGGTGAGACACTGGCCCAGGTTGGCCAGAGAAGCTGTGGCTGCTCCTCCCTGGAAGTGTTCTCGGCCAGGCTGGATGAGGCTTTGAGCAACCTGGTCTAGTGGAAGGTGTCCCTGCTGCTGGCAGGGGGGTTGGAGCTTGATGAGCTTTAAGGTCCCTTCCAATCCAAACCAGTCTGTGATTCTATATTGTTATCAACATAGCAGTGACCACTGTTACCATTAGAAAACCTTGTCCCTTCTTTTGCTCTGGTTGTGGAGCAGTACCCTGACCACAGAGAAAAACATTAAAATATAAAACACAATAGAATTAAAAACTCACCAGATGAACAGCGTTAATAGAGCTTGCACTTGGCAAAGTCAGATGATGCTGCCATTTTGCTATTAATGTCACAAATTACATTGCCATAAATGTTGCCAACTCTGCTCTGCTCAACATTTGTGAAGTAAGAGAAAGTATTTTGTCTAGAACACATCAGTGATGGCGATCCTCAGTTCATGCAACCACTATATCCAGGTGTCAACAACAGCATTGCAGTAGGACAGATAAACAATCTGATGAATTCTGTATGCTGCTTCCAAGTTGCATTGTGTGACGCTCACAAGTCACTGCCTGGAAGCACAACTCAAATGCCACTTTAAAAAAGAACCTGCAATATTTGTTTTGCATCTACTGTGTATGAGTTTGAGTTAGTTTGCTTTACTCTGCATTTTCAGCTACTGGGAACAATAGACAAGAAGGAGACAAGGCAAGGCAAGATGAAGAGAGACAGAGGCACAGCTAGTTTTAGGAATGCAGTAAACAACCAGTTTTTCAGCCCTGTTACTTACAGCAATACTATAACCATACTGCAAAGCTGGCACATTACAACCTTGTCCAAATATGCATCCACAACTTCTTTTCAGCCACACTGGCAAACACAGTTTCAGGTTGCTAACTGTTTGGACATTACCATGTAGAGAGCCTGTGGTGTAGAAATACCCTCAGTGATATATGCCCAGGGATCTTTGTAAGGGGTTAATTTTACTCTAAGGGATTTTGTGCAGATAGAAATCATAGAGGTCAAAAGCCTAATAGGATTTTTAAAAAGGATGGGACAGTGCAAATACCCACAGTTACATTAGAGATAATAGCTCTAGAGATAATAATGATATGTTTCAGGAGACATAAAACCCCCTCCAGCTTCAGAATATAAACCAGACATTAAACTGCTTATGATGACAGATAAACTTCCCTCCATGGGCTTCTTATTTCAAAACTGCCAAGTGCCCAAGATTTATGCCTTTTTCCTCAGAAAACACAAGCAACAGCCTCACTCAGAAACTGTATCATATGCTGACCTGGTACTGAAAGATGACACTGAAACAAATATAACTACTTCTACTTTTTGCTATAATCTTTAATTGCAGAGGTATCTGAAGCATTTTGCTGAATTCCACACAAAGGCAAGCCCTGGAGATGTGAAGCTCTCTGTGTAGGCCTAGACATGCCTGGCCAAGCATAGGAGTGCAGGAACTCCGGTTTTGCTAACACTTCTGCAGCATCATGCCCTGAAGAGTGCACTGAGAAAATTAAAACAATAAATAATAAATTCTGAAATGCAGTACTTTCCATTTTCTGAAATTGAATACTTTTCAAATTGGTTCAGGCAATTAGTGAGCAATTTTTTCATACCTCTTTCCTGTTTCTTCTGGAGTTCTCTCTAAAATGGGGCCTGATCGTTTTGAAGATGGAGGAGCACCCTATTCCTAGGCACAAACAGAACAGTTGAATATGTATTAGAACAATCATATTTGCCAGAGAAGCCAAGAAAAGGAAACTTCACAGACAGAGCTGGAACGTTATTGCACCATATGCTTTCCAACAGCCAAGCACAACATGGTCCTTCCACAATCCTTGCCTTACTGCACCCTGTTGTATTTCCACCTGGAAAGACATATGGCAGTGCCGAAGAGAGAAATTCTTCCTTTTTCTTTTTTTTCTTATGTTAATGTAATTTCCCAACTTTAAAGGAACATTTGATTATCAAACATGCTCAGGCCAAGGACAAAAATAAAGTTTCTATCTGTTCCCAATAATGACAAAAGCAGGTACATTGACCTGTTGGCATTATGACCAAATAAAAACTTAAAAGAATGGCTGGGATGCTACTTTGTCTCATCCATCACTGACAAAACTGTCTGTTCTGTAGAAACCTGATGCTTCATAGTTATGTCAGGGACACTAAAAAGTACAATTTTTATTTTTCAGCTGTCAGGGAGCACTGAGGGAGAGAGACATTATAAAAATCACCCTTCTGCTTGTAAAACGAAAAATATTGCTTCGTAAAGAACTGACCATTAACAAAATGTTCAGCACCACAACAGACACTTTTACCCCTGATTACAGTCAGTTTTTATAATGTCATTTTTTACTGTGAACACATTCATCATCATAGTAAACTGCTCATGACTGATGCTAGATGAGGGAAGAAGTTACTTTAGAAGATGGGAGTACCTGGAAGAATGAGACACTACACAAAAGCTCTTATAACTATCCTATCATCACTCAGATAAGCAGAAATATTTAACAGTGTAGCAGTAATGCTTTTCACCTCACCACAGCAGCTCAAAGAGAGTTATCTTGGATCATTTCTGCTTGAAAAGGGCTATATCAAGTCACCTTTTAAAAAAGAAAAGTGCATAAAGTAGACTGTTACAAGCCTCACCATAGTCGTGGTATGAGAGGATGATGGTGAAACTCTGGATTTGCTTAATCAGCCTGGATTAATATGATCATTGTGGAGGGCTGTTCCCCCCTTCTTTAGTGAAGGTGCCCTTCCTCCAGTCGTCTCACACTGCGCCTTAGCTCCGTGATACCCATTGCCTTGGCCAGCTGTACCCAGAGGTAAAGTTTGAATGCCCCAGGCAGCTGATCCAACCTGGCTTTAGAGTGTCATCTCCTCCATCCCAGACTTCACAGAATCCCAGGATTGCCTCGACTGGAAAAGACCTTTAAGATCATCAAATCCAATCATGAACCTCACACTGTCCCCACTAACCCATGTCCCTCAGCACTGTGTCTACATGACTCTTCAATCCCTCCAGGGATGGGGACTCCACCACTGCCCTGGGCAACCCCTTCCAATGCCTCAGAACCCTTTCAGCAAAGAAATTCTTCCTCACATCCACTCTCAACTGCCCTGGCCACAACTGGAGCCCATTTCCTCTTGCCCCATCACTTGGTCCTTGCTTGAACAGACCCACCCCCACCTCTCTCCACCCTCCTCCAAGGGACTTGGACAGAGCCAGAAGGTCTCCCCTCAGCCTCCTTTTCTCCAGGCTCAACACCCCCAGTTCCCTCAGCCGGGAACTCAGCACACTTGTGCTCCAGACCCTTCCCCAGCTCCGCTGCCCTTCTCTGGACACGCTCCAGCACCTCCAGGTCCTTCTTGGAGTCAGGGGCCCAACACTGAACCCAACACTCAAGCTGCGGCCTCACCAGTGCCCAGTGCAGGGGGAAGAGAACTTCCCTGCTCCTACTGGCCATACTATTCCTAGAATCATAGAATCAATCATAGAATCATCCAATGTGGTGAGTTGGAAGGGACCCACAAGGATCATCAGGTCCTACACAGGACAATCCCAATATTCAGACCATGTGTCTGAGGGTGTTGTCCAATCGCTTTTTGAATATTGTCAGGCTTTCAACATACTGAATTCAATATATTCAATATATTCAGTATGTTGAATATTGTCAGGTTTTTTGAATATTGTCAGGCTATTGTATCATTCCTGATCCAGGCCAGGATGCCAGTTGCCTTCTTGGCCACCTGGGCACTCTGCTGACTCACGATCAGCTGGCTGAACATGAGTCAGCTGAACTTGAAAGTGCTCACAGTGGTTTTACCAATAGAAGAACCGAGCTGCCAGGTCTGGCTCCAGCTGGGAGCTTTCAGTCTTAATCTATTCACTGCCTGAGTAATAAAGATCCAGAGATTCCTTAGAGACTTCAAACCCTGTACACACGGGTTCACCAAGACTGCTCATTCCTGATAGAGCTTCTTGAAATTGTATTTACTTCCGCATTGGCTTTGCTCAGGGCAGCCTTACTGCATTGCCACTTGGCCTATGCCATTCTTTTCAATCAATTACAAAACATACCCTGCTCCCAGATAAACAGATGTGACCTTTTCAGTGCAATTTGGCAGATGTTCTCAATGTAGCAAACTCACCAGAAAGCTGAGTGGTAGCCCTTATTTAATTCACTGGAGAAAATCTGCCTGCATTCTTCCTGAAGCAGAAAAGCACTTCATTTATTGTACTTCCCTTTTCATTCTGTTTTACAGCCAGAACGGAATGAACACTACAACTAAACTTTCTTGAATCTTTGATAAAACATAACTCTTTCTACATCCATATCACCACATTCAATATTATAATAGGATTTAAAATAATCATACTTAATTATAAGATATATCATAATAATAAATTGTGATAAAGTAGGGAAGTATTATTAATTTCATTCACAAGCAGGCACCTTGTGGCAATGTAATTGTAATTTTTCAGCAATGTCTTTCATTCATCTCCCAAAGTAAGTCAGGTGCCTTATTTATGAGACCAACTCTCGACTCTAAACGAACTTGGTTCAGTTATATTCTTGTTCATTTGGTGTGTGTAGACAAGTGTGTTTCACTTGCACAAATGATCACAGGAACCGTTTCAGATTTATACAGACTGGTTTTTGCAAAATGCTCATTTTTACAGCTTGGGTTTTCAAAAACAGTCATTTTGGGCCAAACTATTTCAAACCAATGACAACAACGATCTCACTAGTTTAAGAACAGAATAAAGGCAACACAGAGAGAATACTTTTCAAAATCATATGCACTTCTTTTATGTGTTGGTATCCATACCAGATATTCTTGCAAAACAACCAGTGAAGGAGCAGAAATAATATCATGTGGCATATTCTACCAGTCATTCAGTCACAACAAATCACAGGTGAGCAAAAAGCTGAAATGCCTTCCTGAAGAGCCTGTCTCTCTTCATCTACCAATGTAGATCTCTGTGTTAAATGCCTAATATTTTGTGAGATGGACCCAGGCATGTCTGAACTGCAGGCAAAATCTGAAGAGATTGCTTGACTAAAGCCAATGTATAATTAAAAAAATAAATAAATAGCTAAAGAACTCATCAGCCTTCTGATTAATAGTTTTAAAGGAACTGCATGCTGTTAAAAAGAAGCCCATGAGGGAAAGAAAAATTAAAAGTCACACTGAATATATAACTATATACCCTTGATTATCTGAATGTCAAGATGGAATTGAGTTTAGTGGGACAGTCAGGGGTTCAAACCCACAGGCTGCTGAGATAAGAGGTTACAAAGTTAAAAAAACTATGGCAACAGATTAAGGAAACTTTCAGCTTTAAAAGCAGTGCTACCCTGGAAAATCCCAAAAGTTGGTAGTAAGAGTAATCCCAAATTATTCACTGGCTCTCAAAGTTTATTATACCATACAGCTTCAACTTATAACTAGTAGGATTTTCTTTCCACAGTCCTGAAAATCAACACAAATTTTAGACTTTTTCTGCTCTTTACAAGGTTTACTGGCATCAGTTTCACAGATTTTCTAACACTGTCTTGGTCAGGTGCCCTTTTGCTGCCACAAGGGCATCCATCAGAGCCTTTTATTCATATAGAAGTATTGTAAAGCAGAAGATTCATAGTAGTATTTTGAGGTGATGGTAAATGGTCCACTGCTTCCCTGATGAAAAATTTGCAGGACTAGTCCCTGTTAGTGGTCCAAAAATTACGTGAAACATCTGTTGTAAAGAAACAGTTGTTCCATCAGGCATCTTACAGCAGTGAAAGCTTTTGTTGTAGAGAGGCTTAGTAATAAAGTTGCATTTTTTTCTTCTCATGCATCATTATTAGAAATCAGATCCAAATAGGTAATCTACTGAAACATGGATAAACCTGCTGGCTTCATAGGATCCCCTCAGAGGTCTTCATGGTAGGTTTAAAGAAGTGCAACTGGTAAATAAAACAAATAGGCTACAGATCAACCCCAGTTAGCTGCAGTGTCTTAACACTACTAATATTGAAAATAAGAAAATATTTTAGTTCATGCATTTGAATAACACACAAATAAGACCCTGGTACTGACAAGGCAGCAAACACATTGGGCTTACAGCCTGTTCAACAAAGTTCCCAAGCATCTGGCCAAAGAAGTTCTGGAGCTCTCAGATCTAGCTTTTCTTCTGTTATAGTATCACTTTGAGGAGTATAGTGCAACTAATACCTGCTCTTTAATAAAATGAGTAATGCCTTTGTGGTAATGTGTAATTCTGAAGTCCTGCTGGCCATTTATGACCACTGAAATTTCTGTTAAATGAAAAAAAAAAACCTGCAGCCAGAATTTCCAAATCACATTCTTACTTTCTGCTCCTTCCTGAGTGCTTGCTTTTGCTATTTTGATATCCTAGATGTATTTTATTGCACTAAACTTTATCTAATTGAGTAAAATACTGCAAGTCCTTCTTGGGCAGAAGCTCTGCTGAAAGTGCTCTTGTGGCCAAGAAGGCCAATGGTCTCCTGGGGTGCATTGAGAGGAATGTGACCAGCATGTTGAGGGAAGTTGTCCTCCCCTTCTACTCTGCCCTTGTGAGGCCACATCTGGAATATTGTGTCCAGTTCTGGGCTCCTCAGTTCAAGAAGACCAGGAACTCCTGGAGAGAGTCCAGCAGAGGATTGCAAAGATAATTAAGGGGCTGGAGCATCTTTCTTATGAGGAAAGACTAAGAGAGTTGGGTCTGTTTAGCCTGGAGAAGAGATGACTGAGAGGGGATCTTATTAATGTTTATAAATCATAGAATCACAGAATGTTGTGAGTTGGAAGGGACCCACAACGATGATGGAGTCCAACTCGTGTCCCTGCCCAGGACAATCCCAACATTCACACCATGTCCCTGAGGGCACATGTTGGCCAAATGCTGCTGGAATCTTGTCAGGCTTGGTGCCATGAGCACCTCCTTGGGGAGCCTGTTCCAGTGCTCCACCACCCTCTGCCTCAAGAACCTTTTCCTCATGGCCAACCTCCCCCTCCCCTGCCACATCTTCCTGCCATGTCCTCTGCTCCTGGCGTTGGTGGCCAGAGAGAAGAGCTCAGTGCCTGCCCCTCCTCTTCCCCTTGGGAGGAAGTTCCAGACCGCCAGGAGATGTCCTAAAGGGCAGGTGTCAGGAGGATGGAGCCAGACTCCTTTCAGTGGTGCCCAGCAAGAGGACAAGGGGCAACGGGCACAAACTGGAACATAGGAAGTTCCATCTGAAGATGAGGAGAAGCTTCTTTCCTGTGAGGGTGCCGGAGCCCTGGGACAGGCTGCCCAGAGAGGGTGTGGAGTCTCCATCTCTGGAGATGTTCAAACCCACCTGGACACTTTCCTGTGCAACCTGGTGTAGGGAACCTGCTTTGGCAGGGGGGTTGGACTGGATGATCTCCTGAGGTCCCTTCCAACCCCACCAGTCTGTAACAGGACAGTATTTTTCCCATGCCTGAGGCTGGAAGCAGTTTCTAAAAAGGACCATTCATTCTGTATGGCTGATACAGCCATTTATTCCATCCACTGCGCTTTATATATAATAATATGCTTGCATAATAGTTTGATTTTATAGTCTCCGTTTCTGATCTTCAGTTCTTAGGAACTATCACTGTATAAATTTTCCCTTAGTTTGATCCCAGAAGTTGGTGCTTTCAGTGAAGACATTCATGCGCTCACTCTGTGCTTGACAATTTAATTAGCTAATATATCTAAAAGACATTTTCGGATGAAAGTCTGTATTATAAATGTGAAGTGCTGTTATTACTTTAGTGTCATTAATGACAGCAAGGTTGGGGTTGGGGGTTTTTTTCATTTTTAAAGGGAATGTGATATCATCTTCGCATTTCAACAGGGAACCTATCAGTCATTTAACCGATTTTTAAAAGTAACTAATAAAGGGTTATGGCAGCGAACCTGTCTACCTGTTCAAAGCAAGCAATCAAACCTGACACTAAACACCCTCAAAGGGAAAACCCACCGGGGCGGTCCCCGCAGCAGCAGGGCGGTAAAACCCGGCGGCCGCCCCGGCGTCCCTCTCTGAAGGAAGGGACGGGGCTCCACCTAACGTCTCCCCGAGCGCCGGCACAGCCTGAAATAGCCACGGAGAACCGGCCTGATGGCCGGAGTCGGGACCCTCAGTTCAGTTCATGAGCCCAGGGACACCATAAGCCGCCGTGGTGGCGGGGCTGCCCGCCCTCAGCCTGCCTCCACCTCCCCGCGCTCTCCAGTCTCCCGTCCCTTCCCGCAACCCCGGGAGCCGCTGCCCCTCTGAGGGAGCCGGGAGACCCTCGGGTGCGGGCGATGGCGGGGGGTCATGGCGGCCTTAGGGGCTGGGCGAGGAGCCGACACGCCAGGGTCCCCGCCGCTGTGAGGGGGGAACGCCGCCCCTCAGCACACCACGGCCGCCGGACGAGGTGAGGAGCACTCGGCGCGGGGAGGGAGGATGCTTGAGCCCGGCAAGGGCTGATCTCAGCTCGTTCCCACCTCCCGCAGCCCAGCTGAGGCGGCAGGTGGGATCCGGAGCCATCCAGCATAGTGAGTGCTCCCGTGAGGAGGAGGAGGAGGCTGGGCTGGGCGGCCAAGCCGCCGACCCACATCAGTACTCTGAGGCAGCGGGGTCTGCTCTGAGGGCAGCTGCCGGGGGCGGGGGGCGCGGCGGCCATCTTCCTCACCGTGCCTGTCTGTCTGTCTGTCACAGCGCTGCCTGTCCGGCGCAGCGGGCTGGGAGAGGGCTGGCGGGTCGGAGCAACCTGGCTGGCCCTCGCCGGAGAACCATACTTTTTCAGGAGTTTCTCCTCATTTCTCTCTCAAGAGGCCGAGGAGGAGGAGAGCGGGAGGAAGGCGGTTCCCGCCCTCCCGGTGCTGACAGGGATCCGGGGAGGCGGAGGCGGCCGGTAGCGCTGAGGCGGTTCTGGCCGCGTCCTTTTCCTGCCCGGCTGTGGAGCCCGGGCACCGCTGAGCTTATGTATTTGTTTATATCCTTTTTATGCTCTTTTATTAGAAGGGTGCCAGGTGCAGGGGTAGGGAGCGTGTTGCTTCTTTCTTTCTTCCTTTGCAGGTATGGAGAGCACACCTTGTCACTGTAAGTCGTGGATTTTAACATTTCTGTACAGGTTTTTTTTTCCCCATCAAAATGTGTAGTGAATTCAAGTATAAGCTTTGGGGTTAAATCCTAATCATCAGCGTTTGTAAGGTTAGGAGATAAAAGCATTGTGCGAATGAGGCTTGGAAAAGGCTGTGCATATGTATGAATATACGTATATATGTATTAGTGCTGCACTAATCTTGAGGAAGGATGCTCTGACCTGAATCAGCTCAGCAGCATTTTCTCAGGGAAATCAATCTTAGAAACACTGCAGAGTGAGTTATGTTGGTTTGGGGGTTTTTTTAAATTTATTTTTCCCTTTAGGAAGCCTGCCCTGTTATTTTAAATCACTGCAGTTCTGGTAATGTGTTTCACCTGGGTTAAGTCTCTTTTTATTCTAGTGAATCAGAATTTACCAGCCTGTTTTTGTAATAAATAGATGCTTGTACATCTTTGCATTTCTTGGTGATTAATGCTGTTAGAACCCTTTCTTCTTTTTCTTTTCTTTTCTTTTCTTTTCTTTTCTTTTCTTTTCTTTTCTTTTCTTTTCTTTTCTTTTCTTTTCTTTTCTTTTCTTTTCTTTTCTTTTCTTTTCTTTTCTTTTCTTTTCTTTTCTTTTCTTTTTAATTTTTAATTCTTGTAATCTTCCATTATAAAGGTATTATAATTTGCTGACATGGACATTCTAGTACCTATGTCAACTTCAATACATGTTTTCATTTTTCTTTGTTTTTAGAATATGAATTGAAGTTATGTAACAGTTTGTTACAATACAAATTTTAATATCTTTTAGAGAAAGAGATGCCCTTCAGAAGAGGAAGGCAGTATACCCCAGAGGTGTGATGGATAGCCAGGGTTAAGCAACACTGCAGTATGGGCTACCCAAATGATGTAATGCAGTAGTAAAAAGAAGCAAGGTCATTTTCTGGCCATAGTGACCATGAAACTTGACAGTTTGGGCAAAAATGTGTAATAAAGTGGTTCTGTGTGTAGTAAAGTGGTAATGTTTCTCCCTTCTACAAACACTGCTTTCATCTCCTTCATTTTTTACTTGCTGTTGCACACTGATGACCTTAACCCCTCTGCAGCAAGCATTTCATAGCAAGATAACTTTGATCTGGTTGCTGTCTATCACAGCAGACCAGAAACTCTGTAACAGCTCTTTAATGAAAACCATTTAAAATTAAAATTAATATTAAATTTTTAATCTGGCTTTGTGTTTTCAGTTGTATTTATGACCAAAAAAATTTGTGATGCCAGTGCATCTTTCTGTTGTAGAATAGCACATATGGTAAATGCTGTTTGGCATTTGTGTAAATGAAGTGGTAAATAAAATGTTTGGAAGTGGATAGCATTTATTAATACATAATCATGACATTCCTGCCAGGAGGCCTAGTAAGACATTAATATTAATGCTTGAATTGAGCTCTTTATCTTTTCTAATATACTATATTTTATTAACAAGCCAATTAGCAGAAACCTAAGAATGGTTTACCCAGTTGCATAACAAGAACAGCTGCTATGATATAACAAAGTGAATTGAAAGTGAGCTAGCAGTATTAAGCTCTTATAAATACTCATTCAGGCCAAGGGATGAACCCAACAATAATAAAGGAGTGCCACTTATGTAAACCTAGCTCTCAGAATTAACTTCATACAGGCTGAATGATTCGTGCCCAGGTATATTATATTGTAATCCTGGCAAAAAAAGCACTAATATGATAATATCTAAGACCCCAGACTTGCAGTTTCTGGGAAGGAATGCAGTCTTGTAGTTGAGCAGTAGACGATGGAAAGTTTGAAATAAAAACATGTTCATGTTGCTGACATTGACTTGCTGTGAGATTTGTCAGCAGTCACTTGCAGAGGCCTCTTCACCTCCTTGTCTGTGATGATTTCTTTTGGGGTTTAATGTTGTGGAGCTTTGGGTCCCACTGTCTGTCTAATCCCTTAAATTTGGTTATAGATTCACCTTGTCCTTTGCCTCACCCTCCCCCGCCATCCCAGTGCTGCCTGACCCTGCTCTTCTCTCACTGTGCTTCTCAGCTCTCCTTTCCCTCACTTTGACTTCGTGATTGTTTTCCATCTCAAACTATAAAAATAATTAGTTAAATATTTATCAGAAGTAGGTTTTACTTGTTCCATTAAGAAAGTGTACAATTAGCAAATAGAAAGAGTTTAGGTATACTTCTTAACACATGAGTATTTATTTATGTTATTTTATACTTAATTCTCTCTAAGAGTACTGATTATTTTTTTTCTTAGCACAGCATGATTTAAAAACAGGGAAAATGCTAAAAGTAGAAAAGTAGTGGTGCTGTTTTCTCCAAATGAAAAAAAAAAAAGAGAAGACAGAAGTATTTCAAGGTCTCAGAAGAAGTGTGTGAATTTTGCTCCAGGACACCCTAAAACATTCTAGAAAAGAAGTATCATTGTTTTTTATTAAACTGAAGAATAACCTGACAGAACAAATTCAGAAATGAGGTGCCTTAATTTGAAGTGTATCACTGACAAAAAAAAAAGTGCATATACTCTAAAAATTGTCCTGTTTGTATTAAATTTTCTTTAGCAGGGAGAAATGGGGCTGCATTGGTTGCACTTTGGACTTTAAGGTAGGAAAGAAACTATAAGTGTAGGCCAGAGTGCAGAAATAATACATTGGGGGGAAGACAACAGGGTGTTGTTTAGTGTGGATATTTCTCATCTCTAAAAAGAATTTCGCTATTTTAATTAGAAGTATTCCTTTTTTATAGAAGAACCATTTTCTCGAGAAAATATAGCATGAAAAAGTTGAACTGAAGATCCGAAGTTAGTATGAGGATATGCAGTAAATAACATATGTGTCAGAAGTGTATATGTTCATGTAAAAAATCCCTGTTTTGTCTTCTACATATGATTGTATTTTGAGCTGGGCTATGGGGTTTTTGTCCTAATTAATATCTTACCCTTGTGAGAAGACAATTTCCCTGTGTTCACATGCATTCATTGAGACCCGGATTGTGTTAGAAACTATTGTAGGGGTGGTGATAGAAATGCATGTTTCATTATTTCTGTGCCATTTGCAACTCAAACTTTAGTGTTTCCCTTGGTGTATTTGTCTTCACTTAAGCAACTAATATAAACTGCTGATGTGGTATGTGATTTTTGTGTTTGTTTTTTTAATATTCCCTAACATTTTTCTTCCCAATTCTGTCTTTTTCCACATCCCTATGAAGCACTTCATGCATTTAAGGGATTTGCAAGAATAACCACGTTAACTGCACTCTTGTGACCTACAGGTGACTCTCATTACAGAATGAGACAGGCTGAGATTAGTAAGATCTCATTTTCCTTTGCTAACTTGTCATGTGTTTAATAGATAATTAAACACATGGCTTCTGAGGGTCAGGATTTTTTTTTTCTGCAAATTAAAGGAAAAAAAATGTTTTTAGCAAGATTTAGAAATTTACAGGAATAAGAAAAAAATTTATTTCTGGGATATCATTTGTGAGAGAGGCTCTAAAAAGTTGCACTTGGCTAATTAAAGTCTTTAAAGAGGTTTTTGACTGAGCTGGATCAGCAGTTCCTAGATCTGGTATATTGGCTGCAAAAGGAGAAGGCTCTTCTCCAAACCAGGAGGAGTGGTTCTCCTGAAAAGCCCTGGGAGATGGAGAAGGGGTATGGGAGGAAAACTTAGCCAAGAGAGGGGCAGTGGTGGGAGGAGAGGAGAAGGGGGTGTGTGGAAGCTCTGTGAGAGCTGCAGCTTGCAGCTGTGTGCCCTAACCCTCCTGTCACATTTGGCAGGGAGGAGCTGTTCTGTCTCCACAGGTGGATTCCTCATTGTTGTGGTAGCTGACAGTTTGTGATACGAAATCTGAGCTGCATTTAAAGTTAGGCTTCCCCTCTTCACGCTTACAAAAACATTCTGAAAATGTTGACAACTACTTGTAATACTAAGCTTAAAAGTATGAGCAGCCTAATTTCTTCTTTAAAGTACCAATTTAACAGCAAGTAGTAAAAGTTTAAAATTTTATATAGGCATTTACATACTTTGAAAGAAAGCAATAGCTGGTTTTCTTTCTTTTTCTTTTTTTTTTTTCCTCTCCCATCCAGGCAGATTTCACAGTAGACCAGATCTAAGCAATCCTGTACAAGTCCAATATTAGGAACATGCCTGTGACTGCTCATGTTGATCATGGCAAATCAACCTTGACAGACTCCTGGGTGTGTGAAGCAGGCATCCTTGCTTCAGCCAGAGCTGGAGAAACACAAAGATGTTCAAGGAAGATGTATCACAATCAAGTCTATGTAAGAATTAGTTTCTTTTTCTTTTTAATCTGAAGACAGAAAAATGGCTTTCTCAAAGCCTTGCATCTTGTCAGATCTTTTTTAAGTGGACACGTGAATTAAGCTGTGCATTACAGAACAGAAGTTCACAGTGTTCAGAGTGCAGAGTGAGCAGTTTTGGAGTAGAGCTTGTAAGTGATCTCTAGAGACCATTCTTACCTGCTTCTCACTATGGAGAAAAATGCTTTCAGAAAGATTCTTAGTAATAAACTTTGTTTTTATTGGATTCCTTACAAACTAATGCCCTGTTCATCCAAGCCACAGTGGTAGGCTGTATCTTGTTATTATTACCTCTGTCTTTGATGTCTGCAATTGTGGAGTTAACAAGTTGTGAAGTGATTTGAAGCATTACTCTGACAGGTGTCTGACAGTGATACTATGATGTGACTGCTATCTTGAGGTGTTGATTTAGGATAAGAATAAAAACTTGTTACACCTAAAGCAGAATTTTAGGTCCTAAGAACTTCAGGAATTTAGAAATATTGAAATATTGTGGTTTTTCCTTTAAGTACCTCAAGAAATATTGGCATTGTACCAAAGCAGGTATAGTTTACTGACCAATGCAAATCTTAAAATCAGCAAATTATGAAACATTATTAAAATGGCTTGTCTTCTCTTACAGGGCAATTTCTGTGTGTTGTGAACTCAGACTCAGCCTTCAACAAGGATGGTTCAGGTTTTTTTATTAATTTAACTGACTCCCCTGGATGTGTTGATTTCTCCTCTGAAGTTACAGCAGCTCTTTGTGTCATTGGTGGTGGCCTTTTTGTGGTTAACTGTGTTTCAGGTAAGCATGATCTTCTAATTAGAAAGACCTCAGTGTATTTTATTTTCTTTCTCTTAAGAAAAAAAAAAAATCATGAGTGATGGAAGAAGCTTCCTTCTCTGAAAGTTTAACTTCTAATGGCAGGAATTCTGATTTGCAGTTTTAGCCTGTGGCCTTTCCTATATTTAAGAGAATTATATCAATTTCTTGTGGGTTGAATGTAGAGAAAATGAGGAAATAAAGCCAATCTTTCAGTAAAATCCTGGGGAGTGGAGCTGCCTGTGATTCTTCTCCTCCTTCAGTTAGAAAACAGAGCGATAAGTGCAGCTGAGTAATGACAGTTTCATGGAGCGTTTCCCAGACACCACTGTACAAAGTAGATAAGAGATCTTGCCCTTATCTGTAATGCATGTTTTCATTGTGCTTATATTTTTTAAAGGGGTTTGTGTACAGACAGAGGCTGTTCTGCAGCAGGCTATTGCAGAATGTACCAAACCTGTACTGATGATGAACAAAAGGGATCATGCTTTGCTGGAATTGCAGCTGAGGCCTGAGGAACTTTACCAGACATTTCAGTGTATTGTGAAAAATGTCAGTGTCATAATTTCCACCTATGGAGAGGGTGAAACTGGGCCAATGGGTAATATTATGGTAAAGAAAACTTTAAAACTTTGCTGTAGTTGAAGTCCTATTTTGGAGGATACCAGACTTGACATGGAATAATAGTATACATTTATGGCAGTTCACATCTCTGGCCAAGCTGAAGGAGCCAATCTTCAGTCCTCTTCCACCCCCACTGAGTCATATTTTTTTTTTCTTTTGAGGATATTATTTCAGTCCAACCAACTGAGCAACAGAAGCAACTGGGAGAGAGGAGAGAATTCACAAAGCAGATCATCCTCTCACAGTGATATTTTCTCACTAACAAAATGTGTAACCTCAAGCTGCTGCTCAGTGTCGTTCAAACATCAAATGTCAGACATTTGCCTGGGGCAAGCTGCTGAAGGGAAGTTATGGTTTGAAGTTTGAAGCAAAGGACCAGAAGCCAGAAGATTATCTTTCTGTGCTGGGCTTTGCTGCTTATGTCAGTTACATGACAAGAAACATGGCCTTTCTTGCTGTTCCTGACTGATAAGACATTTAATTTGCTCTTTTCTGATCTGAAGATGTAGGTCTCTCTTATCCTACCAATAATTATATCATAATATGCTGGATATCTCTGGAAGGATGGTTTGAAACTAGAAAGACAGTATTTCCTATATTGCAACTGAGAACTGTAAAATAAAACATAGCCAACTGCAAGTCTTCTCTGGTGGTCCAGCTGTTAGAGTAAGGAATTGTCAGAATCTTGCTGTTTCAGATGTTATTTTTTCCACAATATCTACAAGAGAGACCTTCTCAACGAGTTTTCAGACCTTGCTTAAAAGTGATTTCCCTAAACTAGCTTGTTTTATGGCTAAAATTGGCTGCAGCTTCATCTAGTTACTGGAACAAAGGACTCTTGGCTAGGATTGTACTGGTTCTTATATTCCATGAATCTCAGCCATTCTTAAGTCAGACCAGTTTTATCTGTGTGCCAGGAATGAGCAGCCCTTATTTCAATTTCCAGTGAAAGTCCACTAAACAATTCAGTGAATATTCTTTACTGAGTCAGAATTCTCCAAATCCTGCTTAATACTTTACAAATATATTTCTGAAGTTTTTGTTTTAGGCTTTATTATAAATATTTCCACTGTGGGAGTCAACGTAAGGTTCTTGCTTCAGAGTAATATTCAATAAACCCTTTTTAAGGGACATATTTCCTTGTTCTATGTTTCAGAAAATATGTGTCATCTTTACTGATCCTACCTGTCATTGACAACAATTCATACATTTCAAATCAGTGTTTTGTGAAATGCATTCCCTTTTTTTCCCCCCAGTTAAAGATTGATCCAGTTATCAGTACTGTTGTGTTTGTCTCTGGGCATTTACTCTGAAGCAGTTTATTGAGATGAATGTAACCAAATTTGCCACCAAAGGTGAAAAAGCAAAACCTCCTTCCAGCTGAGTGTTCAAAGAAACTGGAAGACATGATGAAAAATCTCTGGAGTGATAAGTAAGTAACACAGTGCTACATTCTTAGATACCACAGTGACACTCTGAAGATATCAGTGACGTGTACCAGTCCATGTTGAGTTTGTGCTTCCATAAAACTAAACTTCCATGGTGTGGTGGTTTCACTGGGTGAGCCCTCGGCTGGCAGCCAGACCCAGCCGCTCGCTCCCTCCCTCCCCAGCCGGGGGGTAAGGGATAGAACTCGGGGCAAGGGTAAGGAGACTTCTAGGGTGAGATAAGAGCAATTTTATAATTTAAATTAAATAAAACATAAAATAATTAAAATAATGATAGTAATAAAATATGCAAATGAGTGACACCCAGTGCCACTGTCACCACCTGCCGACCCAGCCCGGCCCGTTCCCAGAGAACGATCCCGGAGCAGCGACAATCCCGACCTGAAACCGCAATCCCGGGAGAGCGAGAGCCCGAGCGAGAGCCAGAGAGAGCCAGAGAGGAAGAGCCCCTCATGGATCTCCTGCCCATGGGGGACAGGAGATGGAACAGCCCCTTGGCAGAGCCCAATGCCCATGGAGCTGATTCACTGCAATATTCCTCACCCCCTGAGATCTTGTGCTTTTAGACCAGCAAAACACAAAGTCCTTCAACTTCTAGCAACAGAAATGAAAACACTGTTATGTTCTCAGTGTTTCTCTCCTAACAATTCCCAGCAAAACACAACACTATTTAGTTACTGAAAAGAAACCAGCTCTGTCCCAGGTAAAAACCAGAAGACTACTTATAGACATGAGTTTGCAACTTTTACAACAAAAATATTTGTATATTAAAGAAAGCATTTTCTATATTTTTCATAAACAATTTATGTATGCAAGCTGCATTGCTTGTAATGCAGCTATGCTGCATGTGGCTTCTATGGTGAGTTGTGATATCCTGCTCCAAAAGAACAGAGAGAGAAGATTCACACTCAGGCTTTCAGAACTTAAATGCTTTTGTTGAACTGCATGGGTAAAATTAATACACAACACAAGATTAATGGAACAAATCCAGTCTTTTGATACCAGTGAGTATTTCTGTGAATTTAATGAATCTTCAGTTGTATCTCAGAAACAGTGGGGTTAGTTTCCCATTAGATGTGTAAACAGCTTGCTGTTACCTGAATGCTGTGTACATGTGTGAAAGAGCGGTATATTTGCTTGTCCTCTGATGCCTTATAATGACTTAATCTACCTGGACTCATTTAATTCAGAGAGTACTCCAAGATGTATCTTGTGTGGTGTTTAAATTGTTTTAGCAAGGCTTCAAAGGGCAGTTATCAATAACAGGGTAGAGTAAAAGAATTCTGGGCAACAGGTTTGTTCACAGTTCCTAAAAATGCACATTGAAGTCAGTGTTTTTAAGTGTAAAAAAACCCAAACCAAACAAAAAGCCATCCTTTCCCTCCCAAAACTTCTAACAGTTATTGCAACATTCAAATAAGGATTAGCTACATTTCTGCTATTTTAATCTCTGCTTAAATGTGAAACTTTACAAAGTTTTCTTTAAAAAAGGAATAAGTGGATATTTGCAGACATGGATACTCCTCAAGTTCAGACTGGATGAGTGAAAATAAACATCTTCTTTACATGTTTTGATCCAGCAACTGGAAAATTCAGCAAATCAGCCACTAGTCCAGATGGAAAGAAGTTGCCAAGGACATTTTGCCAGCTAGTTTTGCATCCTGTCTTTAAGGTAAAGCAATATTTTGCATTGATTTGATGGCAGGGGTGGAAGGGGAGACTTGAAGTTAGCTTTTTGGAAAGCCATCCTTCTTATAAAGTAGGTCCATACTTTCTGCAGAGACCAGAAAAATTCTGCAGCATAAGAACAATGTACAAAAGGTGAGACAGAAGTAGAAGGCAGCAAATTTGAATTTATTGAAGTAACATTCTGCATATTGTTAAATTAAAGACTTGTGTGTCTGGTCTGTGAACTTTTTCTGATAGGAATTTGGAATTTCTTTTGGAATTACAAACATTTTGTATTATTTGTGAATCTTGATCTGCATGATCCTTGTGAATAGTTTCTCAAACAAAGGCCCAGAAAAGAGAAACCAGAGGGTTTTCAGATGTACAACGTATTTAAGCTAAATGGTAAGCAAAACCTCTCTTTGTTATATTACTTATTCTGGTTGCTATAAACTTGTTTCAGATCTTTGATGCTATTATGAATTTTAAGAAGGAAGAGGCAGCCAAACTGATAGAGAAACAGGATATCAAGATAGATGCTGAATATGGAGATAAAGAAGGAAAACCCTTTCTTAAGGTAACTTGGCCTTTCTACTTCACTGGAATTACCAGTGTGGTAGCATTTCTTACCCTTGAGCAGTCTTTCAGGCCTTTCTAAAATCCACAGAAACTTACCTTCATTGTATTTTCATAAGCCCATCAGTTAATTTGTGTGTCAGGAACCTCATTACTTGAAATAAAGTGTTTGGCAATGTATTGCACTGAATTTGCTCAAGATATAACAGGACTTAAGTGTCTTGCAGCCTACAAAAGGCTTTGATTTAGGGAAAGGGGAGAAAACTTTGTTTCATACATGAAAGAAACAACCAATACTGCCTCCCTCCCTCTTCTCCAGGTGTAAATGCGATGCCACTACAAACTCTTTTGCCACACTGTATGCTGTGGCTGTGAAAGCAGGAACATGGTTTCTCAGCTTACAAGATATTCAAGAGCACTGCTGAATTCCAGTCAACTTGTTGTAGAGTAGTGTCTGAAAGCATGTGATCACTTTCTATGCAGCACTGAAGGTTAAGAGCAAAGACTGTAAAAAATTGTCCATTTCCTCTGCTAACTTGTCTTCTCCTCAGATATGTTAAAACCCACATGAAAAGGGAACCCAGGGGATACATGTGGAAACTTCTTAAAATAATCACTGGAGAAAGGAAATCCAACCACACCACTGTGGCAAATGGCCAGAGTTTATTAAAACATTTGGGTTTATTTTCATCTTCCATATATGGCAGATACAGCCATAAAATATGACTGTTCATGGACCCTCTTCCTTCTGCAGTTGTAATCTGTTGTCAGCAGAGAAGGACATTCATGCTTTATTTCAGGAGCTTAATGGAATCCAAAAATCCTAACCTTTCTGTTGAAATTTAGGGCACTAACCCAAGTTAAAAAAGAATGCAAAGAGTGCTGGTTTTCAGTAAATCAAACATGGAGGTGTGTTCAAATTGCTCCTTCTAGGTAAGTATTTTACTCATAGCCTTTAACAGGATTTAAGTACTCATAGGGAAATTTTAAATGACTGTCATGCCTTTCACATTGCATCCCTAGGTGTAGCCTTCTACATGCTATCCAAAAGGTTTATTTGGGGGTTAGTTGTTTTGGTTTTTTTAAATAAGTTTTAATTACAGTGTGAATTTTGGGTCCCTAGGCTGCAATGTGCTGCTGGCTGCCTGCTGGAGATGCCTTGCTTCATGTGATCGCCATTCACCTACCCTCCCCTGTAACAGCACACTAGTACCACCATGAACTTCCCTATGAGGGGCCATCTGATGATGAAGCTGCTATGGGTAAAAAAAGAAATTTCCCAGCTTACCAAGGGCTGTCAAAAATACAGACCTCTAGTACACAGATGAGTAAAACAGCCTGAAATGGATATGGATTAAGTTTCTGTGTTATAATGATGATTCCTAATTTGGGACTCTGAGCAGGATATTGTAAAAAGTAGGAAAGCAAAGGAAAAGCCTTGAGGTACTACACATAAAACTTGTTGGATACTGATGTGTGTGAAACCACCTTGTATTTATTTTAGATTCAGAGAGCATGTGGTTGAGATGAGCAAGGAGGTGGTATGCACCAGCCTTAGGGTATACTGTAAGAGATGGATGGAGCAGCAAGTTCATTACCCTCATTCTCTCTGCAGCTTTGATTATGGTCTCCTAGTGAGTCCTGTGATTTCCCCTCAGTCACAGTCAGAATCATAACATGATACTTCACTTTCAAACACTTCTGATATGTCCCCTGGGTAGCTGACATGTTACTGTTCTCTGATTCAGTCTCTACCTTAAAGGTGGAGCAGGAAAATCTGGTAAAAGATGGAACAATCTCCTAATTATCTGAAGGTGAGATCATGACTAGATAAAAGAGCAAACAGCTGAATCTGAATCTAGTAGGGTGCTGTTAGTCTGACAGGAAGGAGTTAAGTTTTGAAGAATTAATCTGTAATATTATCGTCAACTTGAGTATTTTTAAGAGAATCTGCCTTTTTTTTAGATTTGTATACATTTGTCACTTCCTTCAGACATCCACAGATGTTGAAATAAATAAATCATATTCAAAGTAATTTTCAATCCCAGTATTAGCAGAAGAGAAGCTTATCTGTGATGGCACACGTGTTTAATCCTCCACTAAACCGTTAACTCTTTCTCACAAAACCAGAACAGGACTTCTGGTTAGAGGTCCTGCTTCTGATCATACCATCCATATGATTACTGGGGATGCACTGTGTTTTGATTTCTAGATTCTCATGGATTACAGGGGATCTTTAAATCCCCCTATTCAAAACTTTTCCTGGGACTAGATCATATTACTGGAAATTTAGTGATATCGTGGAACCTGCTACCAGAAGAGGGAAACTTGAGTAAGCAGGGAATAAGTACTAACAGAGATGTCAGTGTTGAAAGAAACAACAGTGATGATGATTCATTACCTTAACAAAGAATCTTTGATAGCTACCATAGCTATCATTCACCTGTCCACATGCATTTGTCCCTCCCTAACTGAAAAAGAGAGGAGCTGGTATAAAGGTTCAGTGAATTTTGAGAATCAAGTATAAAGTTCTAAGTTTTGAAGTCTTGCAGAAAATGTGTCTGATGCAGAGCCATCTTTTATTGCAGGTGTCAAAAACTGTGATCCCAGAGGCACTCTGATGATGTGCATTTCCACAATGGTCTCCACATCTGATATGGGGCATTTCTATGCCTTTCAGTGAGGCCTCTCTGGTGTTTCTACTAGACAGAAGGTTTGAATCATGGGACCAAACTATGCACCTGGAAAGAAACAAGATCTTTACCTAGAACCCATTCAAAGGTAGATGGGAACAGTATATTTCTTTGGAATTACAATGCATGCAAATACAAATTTCGGAATCCTAATGAAATCAAGATTATATTTCTTTGTAAGAGTCTTCTTTTCCTATTTAATAAAATCACTAATCCAGAGGGATTATTGGCAAATAATAGACAATTTGCCTTTGTGTGGAAAGGCTTAGCTTTTTGGAAATAGTGGGGAATAAAACAAGTATTCAAGGATTGTTGCTCATCCTCTGTCTTTGTAGAACCATTTTGATGATGGGTCATTATGTTGACCACATTGAGGATGTACCTGGTGGCAACATTGTTGGTCTAGTTGGTGTTGACCAGTTTTTGGTGAAGACAGTTAGCCACCTTTTACCTTTGGTAAAGACCATTACCACTAATTATCATGCTCACAACATGAGAGTGATGAAATTTGGTGTTAGTCCAGTCACATGTGTTGCTGCTGAAGCAAAAAAAACCCTGCTGATCTGTCAAAACTAGTTGAAGGTCTAAAGAGTCTGGCCAAGATCTTATGGTTCAGGTGAGTGTTAGCTCTGAGTTTTAGCTTTAGAGTTGCTGGTTTGCACTGCAATACACAAAGCATTGGACTTTATTCTCAGAGAGCTCTTTATGTGATCTAATGGCGTGGCTGCAGGCTCAAAACCACTTACAGTTGGGATTGCATGAGCTAACACAAGGTAAATAGGGGTAAGTCCCATCAGTGTTTGAATAGGAAGATCCTGAGGCAAAACACAAACTCTGCAGCAGTTAGCGTGGGGTTTTGAGCAGTACTTAGTAATTTTCCTTACACTTCTTTTTTAATGATCAAATCCCTCAATGAGGTGGGAACTATGTGAGAATACCGAGTTTTGCTGGTGAGGAGATTCATTCTGAAGCAATCCTGGAAACAATATAGAGGTAACAGTTTGTTAAATTTTTTAATACTTGGGGTTGAGCAGTTTTGGAATCTGCCATTTTCTGGTTTAGTCTGTGTGTGTTTTTGTTAATACTAATAAATTCTTAAAATGTTTGCTCCCTACTATTTCCTCTTCTAGTCTATTATTGAAGAGTCTGGTGAACACATCATTGCTGGAGCTGAGGAGCTGCATGTAGAAATTTGCCTTCTGGAAGAAGATCATGTTTGCATTCTAATTAAGGTATTCAAGAATTTTTGTGGACTAAAGTGTCTGGAATATGACTAAACATTAACCTTTGAAAATATCATCTTAATGTGCTGTTGTTGATTTCCTGACAGCAAGTTCCATAAAGCAATTTGAAACTTTTTAGGAGACCAGCTGATTAAGTAATAAAAGCAATTCTTTATTAGTTCATTGGAAGATCTTAGAATTAAGACAGAGATGTGAAGAAAATCCAGTCAACAGGAAAACTAACTTGAACAATGACGGTAACTGTAGATGTGCTACTGAAAGTGGTGTTGTTTCTCATGGTGAAGTTAGCAGAGCGTGCCTGGGTGACTGTGTGAACCTGGCATTAACACACTGCCTTAGCAGGAAGAGCCACAGGTTATTGGATGACATTTGCATGTGAAAATGATCAGCCTTTTACTTGGGGAATGTTTTGTCTTTAATTTACTTGGCAGAAGCCATACTTGGTTGTATCTTACTGTGAGGTGGTTGGGTGAAGTGTCGAGCTGAGTCTGCTTATCCAAATCTCCCAACAAACACAACAAGCTTTGTACGAAGGCTTGACCCTTTCCTGATGGCCTGGCTGAGGACACAGACAAAGAGGAAGTCAGTTCCCATCAAGAACTGAAACAGCTCCCACATTACCTGGCAGAGAAATACAAGTGGGATAAGTCTGAGGTGTTTAAGATGTGGTGCTTTGGACCTGATGGTACAGGTCTGAGTGTCTCAGATGATGTCACAAAAGGTGTCTAGCATCTAAATGAAATCAAAGACAGTGTTGTTGCTGGTTTCCAGTGGGCTATGAAAGAGGTGAGTGTAGTTCTGTTGTGTTGTACTTGTAGTTTGTGTTACTGAAATGTATCTGAGCTCTGTTCATGTAAAATCTTTAGAAACTGTTGATAACTGGCAAGAACGGGGTAGTGGGCTAGTTGGAATTTGTCCCCACTGAAGAACATGTGTCTCTCAACCTCTGTCATCAACACATGGTGTCTTCTTATGTCCCATGTGTGAGTTCTCAAATGAGTCCTTCCTAGGAGTTTGCTGTGTGTATAGTGTACACTGCCTTGATCCAAATACAGCTGTGAGTGACTTAAATCAGGCCAGAATCCTGCTAAGTGAAGGTTCATATCTTAGAAACTCCTGAGTAGTATCACACCTTTGCTTTTCCCCTTTTAACACTGCAGAGTGTCTTGTGTGAGAACGTGAGAGGTGTTTGTTTTGGTATCCATGATGTCACTCTGCACACTGATGCTATTCACCGTGGTGCTGGGCAAATCACTCCTACTGCAAGGAGGGTTCTGTGTGCATAACCCAGGCTTATGGAGCCCACATATCTGGAAGAAATACAGGTATGCAACAGGGTGTTCTGTATGAGATCATAGAATCATTTAGGTTGGAAAAGACTCTTAAGATCATCGAGTCCAACCATTAACCTAACACTGCCAGCAACAGAGGTGCAACAGATAGATATATAATCCTGTTTCCACATCCTCTTCTGAGAAACTATAATAGCTCTGTTCTGTATCCTTCAGAGCAGTGATACAAAGACTTTTTGTTGGAGGGAAGGTTTTTCAGTTCAGAGATAGAAAGAGGCTGAACAGAAACAGCAAAATGTAGGTGGGGAGGTGAGTTATGCTGTTCTTCATGAATTGCCAGTACCTGGAGAAGGCTCCAGGGAGACGTTCTAGTGGCCTCCCAGTACCTGAAGGGGCTCCAGGAAGGCTGGGGAGGGACTTTGGCCAAGGGCAGGGAGTGACAGAACAAGGGGTGATGGCTTGAAAGTGGAAGAGGGGAGATGGAGATGAGATGGGAGGAAGAAATTATTTGGTGTGAGGATGGTGAGACCCTGTCCCAGGCTGGCCAGAGAAGCTGTGGCTGCTCCTCCCTGGAAGTGTTCTCGGCCAGGTTGGATGAGGCTTTGAGCAACCTGGTCTAGTGGAAGGTGTCCCTGCTGCTGGCTGGGGGGTTGGGACTGGATGAGCTTTAAGGTCCCTCCCAACCCAAACCAGTCTGGGATTTTATGATTCTATGAAAGTTATGATTTGGGATTCCCTCCTGCCCTTTCTGCCACTGTAAACATTCAGAACAAACAATGGGTATCTTAACCAGAAAAGAGCATCAAAGAAATATTTTTGTAATAAGCTTTTTTGGAGCTGTTTAAACATTAATTTCTGTCCTTTGAATAATGGGATTTTCTTGGTAAATTAAATTCTTCCATGAAAGAGCCTGGAAAATGTATTCAATGCTAAAAGTGTTTATTTATCACCAAGTACCATTCACATACCAATTTGTCTTAACTATCTTAAAAGCAATTGCTTTAAAAATTAATTCCAGACTATGGTGCTGGGTGCTGGGCAGGAAATTTACCAGCTTAGTTGCTTAAAAAAAACCCTGGCCACGAGGGCTGAAGAAAATGAGCGTGAGTAAGGACATAACAGCAGAATGGAGAATTTTTTCACCTTAATAACTTGTGAGACCTATCATGACAAAGCAGGGGAGTTTTGCAGCCTTAGTGGTGTGTTTCTAAGCAAATTTGATTTTTTAAGTACAATTTTAATCAGAGTGCTTGCCAGCCATGTTCTAAGATAGGGTATGGTGAGATCCTGTTTGTATAAAATTTGCATCCTGCAGTAAATGCATTTCACAGAATCACAGACTGGTGGGGTTGGAAGGGAGCTCAGGAGATCATCCAGTCCAACCCCCCTGCCAAAGCAGGTTCCCTACACCAGGTTGCACAGGAAAGTGTCCAGGTGGGTTTGAACATCTCCAGAGATGGAGACTCCACAGCCTCTCTGGGCAGCCTGTCCCAGGGCTCCGGCACCCTCACAGGAAAGTTTTTCCTTCAGTTTCTCTGGAACTTCTGGTGTCCCAGTTTGTGCCCATTGCCCCTTGTCCTGTCACTGGGCACCACCGAGAAGAGCCCGGTCCCATCCATTTGGCCCCCACACTTCAGATATTGATGGACATTGATCAGATCCCCTCTCAGGCTGCTCCTCTCCAGGCTGAACAGTCCCAGCTCTCTCAGCCTCTCCTCACACAGCAGATGCTCCAGGCCCCTCATCACCTCTGTGGCCTCCCCTGGACTCTCTCCAGAAGATCCCTGTCCCTCTGGAACTGGGGAGCCCAGAACTGGACACAACACTCCAGATGTGGCCTCACCAGGGCAGAGTAGAGGGGGAGGAGAACCTCCCTCAGCCTGCTGGTCACACTCTTCTTTCTTGTGCCCAAGGATCGCTGAAGGTGATTCACTGAGCGTATCTGCTTCTGCCTCACTTTGTGTGTGTGAACTGCAGTCCAGTACAGTCAGTGTGCAGAGGGTGGTGGTTTCACTGGGCTGGCAGCCAAACCCAGCTGCTCGCTCACTCCCCACCTCACACAGGGGATGGGGGAGAGAACTGGGGGGCAAGGGTGAGGAGACTCCTAGGGTGAGATAAGAACAATTCAATCATTGAAATAAAATAAAAC
Source organism: Caprimulgus europaeus (assembly GCA_907165065.1). Next base: position 78,723,970 of record OU015527.1, read on the forward strand.
TTAAAATAATAATGATAATAGTAATAAAATATGCAGATGAGTGACACCCAGTGCCACTGCTCAGAGAACGATCCTGGAGGAGCGACAATCCCGAACTGAAACCACAGTCCCGGGAGAGCCAGAGCCCGAGCGAGAGCCAGAGAGAGCCAGAGAGGAGGAGCCCCTCATGGATCTCCTGCCCATGGGGGACAGGAGATGGAACAGCCCCTTGGCAGAGCCCAACGCCCATGAGCTGAGTCATTGCAATATTCCTCACCCCTGAGATCTTGTGCTTTTAGACCAGCAAAACACAAAGTCCTTCAACTTCCAGTGACGAATGAAAACATCAGTTTGTAATCAGTGTTCTATCCAATCCCAGTTGAACCCAAACTCCAGCGCTGTTCAAGTTCCTGAAAAGAAACCAGCTCTGGCCCAGCTTAAACCAGGAGAACAGTAATTGGAAACTTCAGAGTCACATGAGGCAGAGCTTCTGAAACACGAAGTGAGAGTGCAGCCATTTGCTGCACGAGATAAATTTCTCTTGAGTGAGGAGCCATCATGACATCAAGCGAGCTGTCTGTAGGGATTGTCTAATGCTGGCTGTCTGTGTTTTAATACCTGGTGGTCAGCTTCCTTCTTTGTTGTAACATGACAGAATTTTATAGTGCCCATAACAAGTGGTGGGTGGGATCTATGCTGTGCTGAACAGGAGAGGGGGACATGTTTTTCCAAGTGGCAGGAGCTCCAGTGTTTGTGATCAAATGAGATACGGTCAAATGATGCATTGTTACCCACATGCAATTAAAGAAGGACCTCTGCAGGATAAAAGAAGCTTAAGAATTCCCATTTTATTAGCTCTGAGCTTCTTCCTGTTGTCCCTTGGATCTTCAGTTCAGAACAAATCGTTTACCCCTGCTTTTTCTGGCAGCTCACTCCATTGGGCTTTCATGCCAGCAGAGGGTGCCAAAAAGACGCGGCAGCTTCTCACGTTAAGACTTTTCAGTGTACACCAGATTCGGTTTCCATCATTTTAAATCAATGTCTGTCTTTGAAGCAAGCCTGGAAGAAAAAAAATTGGTCTGCAGCAGCAGCAGGCTAGAAAACTTGGTACCCATTTGAATCTTTAAACGAAGGACAGAGTGCCATGTCATATCCCATCATGTCCAGTATATTAACTGGTGCTGACTGGAAAGTGGGGGGTTCTCTCAGGAATTGCTCAGGCTCACTCTTTTGGGATTGTGGGTTTGGGTTCAGGGTTCCTTTTTGCTCCTCCAGGATCACCGTCAGTGGGTAGTGAGCAGCTGTACTCTGCATCACTCATTTTTATGTATGTGTATATATATATATACACACACACACATACAGCTGTTATCATTATTATTGTGACAATTTAAATTTCATTTTTCTCCACTTATTAAATTGTTCTTCAACCTGCAACTCTCCTGACCTGCACCCCTCCAGTTCTCTCCCCGATTCCCTGGGTGGGGAGGGGAGGGATATGTCGTGTTTGGCTGCCAGCCAAGTTAAATTATCACAGCCAGTTTTATTTTTTCCTGTAGCTGGCTCATCCCTTTTTAATTTTTTTAATTTTTTTTCCTTCCCACTAGGTTTTTTTTGCCGACTTGGGGTCCAACATTGGTGGCCAGGCTTTTCCACAGCGTGTCTTTGATCACTGGCACGTTGTGCATGGAGATTTTTATTTTGCAGATTCTTGTCCTTGGCAAGTGGTGGCTGAGACACATCAATGCAGAGGCTTGAAGGAGGGTATTTCACCTCTGGGTAACTTCCTAAATCAGTTATAGTCACTTCTGTTTCACACTGTGTGAGGCACTGCCCAATTTTGTCCTCATACTGTTTCCTCATAAAACCAGGAAGGAAACTGAAAGCTTTTAGAGTATTACACTGAATACACAGATACAGTGTTAACACGTGGTGATGATGGCATGATCACCTACTAAAAAAGGAAATAAAAACAATGTGTTAATTTGACTTACAGGATTGTTGTCACCTTTATCTTGTCTGTGGTCACTTATACCCGTGTCAAAAACACACATTAAAACAAAATAATATCAGTTGCCTAGGACTAATAGTGTTCTTTACAGCTTGCCTAATCCGCAATTGTCTTTTAACCTAGGAAGCAGGTTCCTTCCTTGTTGCTTTTGCACAAATTCTGGTTGAACTCTCAGGTTTTCACCTCTCAGCCAGAAGATGCACTCTTTCCTTCCCAAGCTTGAATCCTCTGTGCTCTTGAAGATAGCAAAAGGTTTGCTGTTACAGGTAAGCTTTCTAGCATCCAGCACCTAGATTTAAAGGCAGATAATAAAAAATCCCAACTAATTTTGGAATAGCCTGAAAAGCTGCTGGACAGGTGCAGAACCTCCTGGGGCTGGTGCTGTATTGCTGAGCAGCCAAGTCCTGCCTTTGTGGCTCATGATTGTTTCAGACAGCTTCATCTGGCCTGGAAGTATGAAAATTAGAAGCCAGGCTTCAGGTGTATGGGTACAGCCTTTCTGTGATGGGTGTTTTAGCAGCTATTTCTCCTAAGGAAGCTCACTTATCTTCCAGCAAACACAGAAAAAGATGTAGCACATAAATGGGTGGACAAAAAGGGACAGTTCTTGCAGCGTGACTGTCTTTGCTTGGTGGTTATTTGTGCAGTAGAAGGACTTTGTATTAGTCTCATCAGCTTTACTTTCCTTCTGCAGTTGGCTTGAAGGTATCTTTGATCTAGTCCACTCAAAGCAATAACCAGATACTTCCATAGTGGAAACAAAGAGGTAAGAAGTCATCCAACCTTTTCTTCAAGATTTTTCTTATGTTAGTTATTGGATTGACATTCTGAGCTATTTTAGAACTTGTTGAAATTAAAAATAAACCAGAAAACTCATCTGCAATGGACAGGCTTGGAGTGGTACAGACCTTGATTGAGTTGCAATCCCCAGTCCCCTGTCCACCCACCACTGCTTAAATTCCTTGTTGTCTTGTGGAAGGTGGAGTATCAAATGGGCAACACGACTGTGCTGCGGTACTCCAACCCCTCCATATGCATGAGCCTCAAGTGAATTCAAGGATCTGAGCGTTACACAAGCCTAGTCATTACCTACTGTGTGTCCATCAGCATTGCAGGACAACTACACTGTCCACCTGAACACTTGCCTCACACCACAGGCTGTGCCAGACTTGCTGTCTCCTGAACAGGTAAGGCTCAAATGCCTTAAGTTTGCATTTGACATGGGTCTAGAAGGTGTGAAGCCAACTGCACCTGCAAAACTCCTGCCCAAAACAGCTGGAGAACACAACTGTATCTCAGCCCTGACACCTAACTACCAACAGGGCACAATAATTAACAAAATTCCAGCCATATTTTATAATACCATGAGTGGTTTAGGCCATGTCCTAAAAATCAGAGTAATTTTGGTTGGAAAAGACCACCAAGGTCATCAAGTCCAACTGTAAATCTAACACTGAGTCTGCCACTAAACCACATCTACCTGTCTTTTTACTGACTCCACCACTGCCCAAGAAGCCCCTTCCAATGCCTCAGAACCCTTTCAGCAAAGAAATTCTTCCTCACATCCCATCTCAACTGCCCTGGCCACAACTGGAGCCCATTTCCTCTTGTCGTGTCCCTTGGTCCTTGGTTGAACAGACCCATCCCCACCTCTCTCCACCCTCCTTGCAGGGACTTGGACAGAGCCAGAAGGTCTCCCCTCAGCCTCCTTCTCTCCAGGCTCAACACCCCCAGTTCCCTCAGCCGGGAACTCAGCACACTTGTGCTCCAGACCCTTCCCCAGCTCCGCTGCCCTTCTCTGGACACGCTCCAGCACCTCCATGGCCTCCTTGGAGTCAGGGGCCCAAAACTAAAATGGAATTCACCCTTAGTTAACTTTTCTGACGTGCATGGGAGATGTTTACATCCCTTCAGCCAGTTCAGCAATTGCCCAAGTCATACTTCAGTGTGGCATGAAAAGTACAAACAGCATCTTCAGCAGCAGATAACCAGTTTTAAACACTTTATTCAGAATGACTGTGGAGCCTCCCTCCGTACTCTATAGTTCTAGTCACTGTGCAGCTGCGATGCAGAAAGCTGAGATCTGCTGTAGGGCATTAGGAGAGGAAAAAAAAAAAAACTTCATGAGTAGCATGGCTTTATTGGAAATAAATCATGCTAAAAAACAATCCTTGAAAAGTACAAAAAAAAATAATCAACAGATAAGGAAAGGAGAAGAAAGACTGGACGCAATATTAAGACCAACATGTGAACTGAAGACCGCTGTGAAAGATCATACAAAAAAGGCAATGAGGAATCGTAATGCAGCATTGAAGGTGGGAGTACAGGTCAGACAAGAGCTACAATACATCCTGCTTCAATATTTCTTATCCAGGTACTTTGTTCAAATACTGTAACAGTAATGGAAGGCCAAAAGCACCAGACATCTGACAAGAAAAAAAAATGAACACAAAATTAGGAAAAAAAGTGAAAGCTGGTAACTAGGGAAGGAATAATCTCAAATACAGTTACTCAACAGAAACACAACACTTGGAAAAGCTGCTCTGTCAACAGATACAGACAATACCATTATTCCAGCTTTATGGAAATTATTTTCCTGGTCTGTAACCTCTTCCACACACAGTACTGCTGAGGTTCTCCTTAGAGGGGAGACACTGCATACACACAACAAAGCAGCAGATTCAGAGGAAAACAGTAGGAACTGATTCCCATTGAATGAGAAAAGCCGTGATTAGGAGACCATGTAATGTGGGACAAAAAGCATCACTGAGCCCTACAGATCCAATTCCAGTTAGGTGGGAACACTGTGCAGGTACAGGTTTTATCTTTCAACAAGCCAAGACTTCCCCCCTGGCAAGTTAGCGTGGGGTATTCCCAAGCAGAACACAGCAGTTACTGCTGTGAGAGAAGCCGTGAGCAAGAGATCCCAGAAAATAATCCTGCCCTGGAGAAATTCCTACCTTGTCTCCTCACAGCTGCCACAGAAAGCACACACTTCACTTGATCATCAGGTGAGGGTTGGCAGTTTCAAAGAGGGCTATCAAGGACTTCATAATCTAAATTTGAGTTTATTGGGGTTTTTTTTCTATCACCTCTTAAAAGGTATCAAACCAGAAATTCAACTATAGCTTGACTGTGCATAATATGGAGGTTTTGGTCCCAATTCTGACATGATAGCGCAGAGATTGCGTGATGCAGGGTTTGCATAGATTGTTTGTCTCTTCCCCAGCCTAAAGAACACGAAGAGGAAGAAGTCACAGCTTAGGATTTTGTTACATTTGTGAAAAACATGAAATCAAGAGGTAAAAATCCCCAAATCAATCCCATTTACAGAGGCTTCCTCTACATCCCCAGGTGAGGGGGAAGTGGGGAACGAGAGACTAGCCATGGCTATTTTCACAAAGCTTCATTGTCTTAAGTGAAGTTTATTACAGGCCCCAGTGAAAATATTAAAAATTCACCAATGCACACACTCCTGCACCTTTGTCCAAGCTGTTGCTGTTCTAGAGTGGTTAAGTGCCTTTTTTTTTTTCTTAATTAAAAAAAGTTTTTGTTTGTTTTTACATTATTGCTGTGTTTTACAACAAAATTAAAAACAACATTTGTGGAATCTGTCCAGCAATAAAAGGTCAGTTTCCCCAGAACACACCAAAAGCATAAAAGCCATGTTCTGAAGGGGCTTTTTCTATACCAGCTATTTAATGAGCAAGGAAAAAAAAAAAATATGAAAAAAACCCCAAAAACTATCACTTCTGTTCCTAGTGTAGATGAATTTACTCCACTTTCCAGAAGGCAAATCCTTTCAATAAATATCAGAATAACTTGTGAGATGCTCAAGTTCCAGAGATAGAAGCAGCAGCTCTGTGCAATGTCTCCTGGAGTCCCGGTGCTGCCCCGTGTTTCAGTCCAGGGAGATGATGTCGGGAGCGCCGCCGCCGCTGCCGCTGCTCGTTATCACTCCGGTCTCAGCCCGGCCGGAGGAGCTAACGTGCGTGCTGCTCTCGTGGTGGCTGGTGGATGTGATGATGCTGCCAGGCGTGCTGCTTGTTAAGGTTGAGGTGAGACTATCCAAAAACATAGGAGGACAGTACTGCTTGAAACAAACAATGAAGAATGAAGAGACTAACTGCACGAGGGAAATGTATGCTCTGAAGATACATCTTCCCTACAACAAGCACAAGGACACGTTACTCGCAGAACCTTGGTCACACACACGCACAGCAAGAACCAGAGTTCTGCACACCAGCAAGTAAGCAGGCAGAGCTGGAAGCCACAACCCCTCCTCCCTCATCTTCCCCATTTGGTTGGGGGTTTTTTCCCCCCTTACTAACTAGTTAGCTTGAGCATTTACTACTGCACTGAGAAACACTGCCATGACCACATGATGATCACAAAAAACCCAACCCTGAGGTCAGGCACAGAGTACTGCAAGATGCAGTACGTGGAAAGAAAAGGAGGTTGTTCACCCTTTGTTTTTAAGGCACCAGTAAGTCAGCTCTAGTACAGAGTCCTATTACTGTTGTCTTCTGGTGACAGAAACAGAGGGTCTGCTTCAGATCCTCTGTTTCAGATCCTTTCTTCCTTAGTAAGGAAGCCAATATTCGCCCCCATTTCAAGGCTGTAGTCTGTCTGTGTAAGAATCTAGTTCAATTAAGAATCATTCTCCCTAACTGTGTAAAGTGTAAGATTCCAGGGAAGGAAAAGCACTGCCTCGTTACTTCTGACCTGCCAAATTTACAGAAACATACAATCACAGAAGGGTTTGGGTTGGGAGGGACCTTAGAGCTCATCCAGTCCCAACCCCCCTGCCAGCAGCAGGGACACCTTCCACCAGACCAGGTTGCTCAAAGCCTCAGCCAACCTGGCCCAGAACACTTCCAGGGAGGAGCAGCCACAGCTTCTCTGGCCAACCTGGGACAGGGTCTCACCACCCTCACACCAAACAATTTCTTCCTCACACCTCAGCTCCATCTCCCCTCTGCCACTTTCAAGCCATCACCCCTTGTTCTGTCACTCCCTGCCTTTGGCCAAAGTCCCTCCCCAGCCTTCCTGGAGCCCCTTCAGGTACTGGGAGGCTGCTAGAAGGTCTCCCTGGAGCCTTCTCTTCTCCAGGCTGAACAGCCCCAACTCTCCCAGCCTGTCCTCACAGCAGAGCTGCTCCAGCCCTGGCATCATCCTCGTGGCCTCCTCTGGACTCGTTCTAACAGGTCCATGTCTTTCTTGTGTTGGGGGGTCCAGAACTGGACACAGCACTCCAGGTGGGGCCTTATGAGAGTAGAATAGAGGGGGAGAATCCCCTCCCTGGCCCTGCTGCCCACACTGCTCTGGGTGCAGGAAATTCCTGTGTAGTCCAAACCCAACAGTGTTCAAGTGTTACATGGAGGGATTAACTACAAAAGTGTTCAGTCATGTGCCGATCAAATTAATGAAGATATTTCCTTTCAAACATAATCTCCAACAGAAACATCAATCAGTGAAGTATATTTACAGAGCTTAATCCAGGCTACAGATTCACAGCAGGAACTAAGAGCGTGAAGCTCACAAAGGGTGTACTCAGGTTAGTGCTGTGCAAGTATCCTCTTTAGAAAGGCAAACTATCAATGGAGAGCGAGTTTCCACGCCTGGATTTGTCACAGCGAGGCTAAACTGAATCCTCCCTTACTGCATCCTCATCCCCACCTCCTGTTGGATTTGCCAGGTCTGTGGTTAGGTCTAAGCATGTGGACTGCAAACATGGGATGGATGATGACTGCACCCTGATAGTTACTCAAGCAATATGTCACAAAAAAACAGACAGGGAAATTAACCCCACAGCAGTTCAGTAACATACCTGTGAATCAACTGGGATTAGTGAAAGAAAATCCAGACCTAGAAAGAAGAAAAGGATAACAAATTGATGAGTGTTTTGTTTTATTCATACACAACAAATCTAAGGATTTTTTTTTTTGGTGGTTGTAGAACAGACTTTGTAATTGTTACACAGTTTGTAAATGGAATATACCACTGTGACACCACTCTCAACGACTACTTCAGGCAGCAGCAAAACGAGTTATCTAGTACAAGTGGCTCTTTTAAGAATGAGGATGACATAATGATGTATTATTCACTGGATATTGCAGGGTGGTTCAATGCAGTTGCTTAGATGGAGGTTGCCATTTGGAGCTGTTGGTTCATAATGCAAGTTTCACTGCATATTGTACCTGACTTGGCCAAACTGGGACATGAAGAGTGTCATCACATTAAAGATGCTGGAATGAAGTAAAGTCACAACATGCACAAGTCCAAAAACAAGCAGCAGGTCTCTTCCTCCACCCATGGGCAGCCAATAAGGAAACATTTCTAATATCATCCCCGTTTTGTGTCTAGACAAATAAAAGGAATGAAGAAGAGGAAACTACAAGTAGTTCAAGGTATATCCTCTAAGAGCAGTGACAACTACTGTCCGTCTTATACACCATTAGCGTGTTAAGCATTTAGGGCAAGATGTTTAAAAGTATGAATCCAATGAGAAATTACAGCCTGTTTGGTTTTGTTTCTAAATATTGGCCTTGTGTTTGCTATGTCAACAGAAAGAAATGGTAAGCTTACTCCCTCCCTGTCCCCTCACCTCCAAATCTGTTCCGGCCAGTGGCATCTCTCTTCCTCCATTAGAGGAAAATTTTGAAGATTTAAGCTCAACTGCTTGCACAGAATTTAGAGGTTCTTTTGTATTTGGCATGTTTCTAGAATTTCAGTCGATAGGAGATGGACAAAACAGTTCTAGATTTGCACTCTGTCAGCTTATTCTCTCTGATTCAGGAAGACAACTGATCGCTTAACAAGGGAGAAGTGGAGGGAGGGAGCAGCGAGGGAGCCAAAATGGACAGAGAAACAAGGGGAATGATATCCATCTCATTGCCAAACTGGTGCTGAAAGAAGAGGAAAAAACCCAGAGATGTTGCAGGGGAGAAATGGAGACAGGCAATGGAGGGAAAGGAGGGAAGTACAGGAGGCCAGTGTGACACCTGTCACCACAAGTCACCATTTCCTGGGCTCTGGGTTCGTTACAGCCGGCAAAGAGAAGCCCCAGAGTCCCTATTATACAGTGTTCTTTTCAAGGAGCCAGGATAGAAAACAGTATCCCCACCTTTTGTCTGATATTTAGCAGCAGTGTTGAAGAATACATCATAGGCATTTAGGGTATCTCTAGGTAAAGAAAGTCAATAGAGGTCAGCTTACATATTGTAGCTCACCTTAACCTTTTTCACACAGTCTAGACAGAGCACCACTAGAATCATAGAATCCCAGACTGGTTTGGGTTGGAAGGGACCTGAAAGCTCATCCAGTTCCAACCCCCCTGCCAGCAGCAGGGACACCTTCCACTAGACCAGGTTGCTCAAAGCCTCATCCAACCTGGCCCAGAACACTTCCAGGGAGGAGCAGCCACCTGAATCAGCTAGCAGAGTATCTCTACATCCAGGTTTGGGATGAGTCAGTGCTATCACACCTCTGTAACTTCAATAAGCAGCCACTCTTCCCTTGCATCTACAACTTGTAGCAACCAGGTATTTACCCACAGTCTAACTGAATATAGTGAGAAGCGTTTCTGGCTGCCAATTTGTACCCCAGAAGCAAAGTTTCTCACATCACTGTTGAGAAGTGAAATCTGAAACTGGAAACACAGCCTGTACTGGGCTTGTCTAGACATCACATCAGTGCAATACTGCCTATAGTCTTGTTCCATTTAAAGAGTTGATCAATCCTCCAATTTTTACCCACCCCACAAATTAATAAGGCTGTCAGAATAAACATGAAAAATAGCCACCACCTACCTGGCAAGTCTGATGAAATGCTGGATATTGGTGGGTGATGGAATGGCACTGGGTAGTCGGTTAATGAAGGAGGAAGAGCAGCAGCATCGACCGTTGTCACGCTGGGCACTCTGACAGTAGATGGCTGATACATGAGAACCCTGTTTCAAACAGCATGGGAAATTACAAACAACCTGGCTGTTAGTTACAGGAGAGAAAATATGCACCACTGTGCACTCTCACTCACAAGGTCACACAACTAGAGCGTGGCTACTCACTACACAGTATTCCACTCTAATTTCCTCTTTCATAACAGTCTTCATAATAACATGACCGTATCTTGGCTCTCAACAGCAGCTGTGACATAAGAGCAAGTTGGCATTAAAACATAGGACAGTGCTGGAGTCATTGGTAACAGCCTACCAGTCAGAGAGAGAAATGGAAATCTCTATCTGTGGAGCACCCTGGGTGGGACATACAGGCAGCCAGAGCCAGGAGGAGAGTGCTCATTTCCATTTCTCCACATAACTGTTCCTCAGTGTCACACCAAGGGCACGACTGACCATTATTCAGCCCCTGGAGCACAGGTGACAGACATGGGATTAAACATCAAACCCATTTTCAATCACAGCCTGAGCCCAAGCTAAGTTCAGCTCTCCAGGAGTGTGCAAGTACTTAAAACCCTTCTGCATCCCCACCTCCTGCCCGATTCCTTGGCAGCACTGTTAAAGACAACACCACAGGGCATTCAGGCACCAGCCACGTGCATGAAATGTTTCATAAACTCCAAGTCAGGTGGAAACACCCAGAATCCTGCTCTCAGGTGTTCTGCATCACTCCCTCCAGCCCTGAGTGTTATCTGCTCAGGTCTCTCTCCCCAGATGGCTTCATTGGTGCATTTACACCACTACTGATTTCAAAAGCTTCGACTTCAGACCCTCCCTTCCCAACCACCTCTTATACTTCAGCCTACGTTGCTTCTCGCTGTAGAAAGACACTCCTCAGTTTTGCCAAAACTAGCATTATAGGAAACATTTTTTACAGGATATAAGCTATTCCCCAAAAGCCTGGCTTTGACTTAGATTTGAAGAATTAAAACATGCCATTTCCATACCCAAACAGTAAGGAAAATACATTGGTCACTGATGGACAAGAAAACTCATTCCTTCTACACTTATGGTCGCAGGTAGCCACCTCAGACAAACACAGGAGCATGGAAGGAAGTCTTGGTGCCTTCTGAAACTTCATTAAGAGATGTATTTGTAGCTATTTTTTCTAATAAAAATAAGAAAAGGTCTCTTGCAGAAGGACTCCTCCACAATCCTCACAAAAAGCAACAGCATTTCAGTACCACTGCTGAAAGCTGTTGAAGATGACCAACTATTTGCTCATCAAAGACCACACATCCCTGGGGACACAGTACACCTGCTCATTACTTCAAAATGAAGCTGGCAAAACAGCAGGGGTTGGTTTTTATCACTATTATTTTAGTACAAGACATAATCCACTACGCTGAGAGACGCAGACACACACCTCAGGCAAGCAGCAACGCTAACTAATCAGCCGTTACTCAAAGCTGATGCTTGGAACCGCCTCATGGAGCAGTGACTGCTGGTGAGCCTGACCAGTGCTCCTCTCTCTCTGCAGGTCTCCTGCACTGTACAGGCCAAGAACAAAAACTTTATGGAAGCCACAAACAGCAACTGCAGCTGAACTGCACAGATGGGGACAGACAGAAGGGAGCACAACAGTAAAGAAGCTGGTTAAGCCTGCTGCTGAAACAAGGCACAACTACAAAGATGGAGCAGTTGACAGAGGACTTGGGAAGTCACCCATTGTGCTAACCAAGGTGCAGGAGTGACTGATAACCATGGCCAACAACAGTGTCCAAGACATTCCAGAGTTCAACAGAAATGGAGGAAAAGCTTGTTTTGATTGAAAACAGAAAAGCACCTCCCTTCCAAGACTGACAGGATGGATGACACAAGCAACGCCAGCCTAGTTTCCTGGGCACCAGAGCAGATGAGATGAGGAGTATAACAGAGAAGGAGAGAAAAGCCTTTTAGATGACACTAACTTAGCAAGAATGCACAAAGCTCCTCCACTTGGCATAATCTGCTTTCTCAGGAGAATCCTGTCCATTAGATTAACCAGCTTCCTTTTCTATGGAGAAATATCCCTGCAAACACAGCAACAGTCAGGGCAAGTCTTTTGTGAGACATAAAGCTATTTAATAACGTTTTGCCTGTACAGAGGTACCGCATCAACACAACTTTCTGCAAGGAGAGGCCTAGAGATTCACCTCTGGGAGTGTGGAGCTGGATCCCAAAGAGAGATGACAAGTCCATTTGTAAATGGCTACACATCAGTTTATCTGAGACATTACAGAATAACAACTAACTTTAAAATTGACAAACCCTTTAGTTGGGCTTCCTTGTGTTTCAGACATAAATATGCACTTCCTTTTGGCGGGAGGGTCTTCCTCTTCATCAGAAGAGCTTTCTATTGTCAAGTCAATAACATCAACTTTCTTCTTGTTTACCTCATTGGCCACTGTCACAGAACATGGTTTGCTAATAATGCTGGAACCTAAACAAGAAAATAAAATATCACTGTTTTTTAAAGGCTGTTGATATCAGCTGTTTCTATTTGCAACAGAACCACAAACTCAAACTGTTTTGGCTCATCTTCCTGGCTACTACAAAGAACATTATTGCCCAGGATCTGTTTTATTACTATGCTGTACCATGTTGAGAATATTAAAGCACAAGCTTTAATCTTCCCTTATCAGTTCAAGGACCTAAAACAAGAGCAACCTTTCATTTTCTTAACTATTACAAAGAGCAAAGACAAAGCCCCAAAATGCACACTTTTAGAAACACAACCCTTTCTTTTCAGTTTAACTTACAGGAAGGTTAGAAGTATTAAACCCTCCACAATCCATGCACATTATCCAAGCCACAACTAGGTCTCCAAGACCTTGTGTTGCTTTGCAACCAGTACCCAGATGTACTTACTTTCTATTTTGGTGCACTGTGGACTTGAGACTTTCACAGCTTCTTTCTTTGGCCTCATGGGGCACCAGGAGCCATCTTCCTGGAATTTGATCTCATCCACATCTGAACATTCATTAAGGATTTCCATAAAGAGCCTGAAAAACAAAGTTGAGTGGTTTCAGTTTTTATTTCAAGTGAAATTTTTTAATCATTTGAAATCTGATTTTTTTTTTTAATCAGTGAAAAGGAGACAGAGTTGAAAAGCTAATTATGATCACCTCTGACCCCACTGCATGTACTCTCTCCCTAGTTCATCTAACCTGAAAGCCCATAATTATAGCCTTTGCAGACATCCAGACATTAGAAACCTAAAGGAGTATCCCAACCTACCTGTATTCCACTCCAACATTACTGCAATTCATAGATTTCCATACAGAAGCAGAAATCATCATCCTTTGAATCAAGCTACACACTTGTTTATGACTTAAAGTTAAATTTTAAAGTTAATAGCTTCAGAGACATGGTCATGGATATAAGGGAGACCTATCCTTAGATGTCACATTTGGATTTCCCCAGAGGAAATACGCTGAGGCTCAAGAGTTCAGTGATGCATTTAGGTGGTAAACTTAGGTAGTTCATTACACAGGAATAGAAACTAACAGAGTCTAATGGTTCCTCCCAGTCTAAGCTACTTTCACAAAGAAAAGAGCATGAAATGGCTAAACCTCAAGGCATAGAAATCTTAGCCTCTTACCCATCTAATATCAGGCTCTCATAAGCTGCCTTTTTGTCACAGACAGGGCAGATCCAGGTAGGCTTCTTCTCATTCATTTGAAGATAAAGAGCAGCATCGAAACATTGCAGGTGTGTGCAAGTAACAGCCCGGCATGGGATTGTCAGTCTCATTTTTCCCAGCTGCAGGAGATGCATTTAAAGAGGGTCAGAAGAGAAGACAGTGAAGCAGGCCTGGATGGCTAACAATGAAATCAGAGGCAGTCAGTGAAGTCGCTGTCTCTTCTCACTACAGAGGTGCCCAGTGTTAAGGTCGCTGCAGGCAAATCCATTCCACCAAAGCACACCCAGTGCGCTTACACGAACGATAAAGACATCCTCAAAGTCTTCACTGAGTTGAAAACAGTCAGAAACATTTCTAATGGAGCTGCACCAACATTATTTCTATGATTTTATCTTTATTAAAAGATCTGCTGAAGCACCTGCTTTTATAATTTTCTTTTAGCCAAGTGTTTCGAGGTTTTATGTGAACTCCAGTTATGTCAGACTCAGAATGGCATAATACCCATTTTAACGTTTAGTTTAACAGACCAGTCATAAAGACAAGGCCAGTTCCTACCTGGGAAGGGAAACCCCAAGGCTGCATTACCTTGTTACAACAGCAATCAATCCTTTTGTTTGTTACAGTAGCTGGCAGTATAAGCAATACCACCAAGATGAGGAGATCTGAAGTTTTATTGATCACTGTATCCTTTAATTATTCTGTTACCCTGCCCAATCAGTCTCAATATACAAGATAACTCCTTCTAAAGACCTCACTATATACACGAGTAGCAATTTGTTTCTGACTGCATTATAACTGAGGCATTCACAGCTCTAAACCGTGGTTGGTTGAACGTTGCTACAATCAGGCACTTGTCAGCACCCTTCTCCCCACTATTTTGTATTAATGAACCAGTACATAACAAAAGCCAGTGAAGTTTCTAAAGTGGTGCCTTTTCAAAGCAGCCCAGCTCTGCACTGAAGATGAAAACACCAATCTGTGTAAGGAAATTTCCAGCCATACTTACAGGACACATCAGAGATACCCGCAGACTGGTTGTGGCAATCTCACTATCAGGATCTGCAGTTAGTTTTTCTTTAACTATTAAAATAAGAAGTTATACACAGACATCATTATTTAAAATGCTAACCTCGATTTGCTAGTACATGTACTTTATTTCCAGCTATCTAAAAAAAAATGAAGCATCTAGGAAACATTCATAGCAATATCAAACAACAATACTTTCACTGTTTATAAGAAACTGGTAAACATAGTGCATCACATTTGATGTGCAGCAGATGCACTAACAGCCACGATGGTTAGCAGAGCAAACTCAACCCAACATGCCAAGAGATAGATAATTGAATCATCAGTGAGTGAGGTACAAAGACAATCAGCATCATATGCAAGTGAAGAGAATGTAGGACATCTGCCTGCCCCTCACAGCCCAGCACTGTAAGGGGAGCTCGTGGCATTCCCATAAGAACATTTCAGATGGGATTTCTCCCTCAGTGGCACAGGGAGCCTCGCTGACAAAGTGCACGATGCCTCAGTGACAGCAAAGGGAACCCTTCATACTCTGGGCACACTCTTTATTTTCAAAATTCTGCAAATTCCCCAAGTATTACCAACTTCTGGTTTTAAAGAACCACCAACCACCCTCAAAAAGTACAGACAAGCAAATTAATTTGACTTACTTAGTGCTCTGGAATGATCGGGGTTTCTGATACCTTTCATTTTTAACCTCTGCAAAAGCATAGCCGAAGTGAGCTGACGAACGAGATACACAGACATGGAGTAATTCTGCAAAAAGAGTGATTAAAAATGAAATACTGATTTAATACAGTGCTTCCAGTATGATAACAGATTGCTATTTATGCTAGTTGTAGCATACAGTAAAAGCAAAAACATCCCAATTTTTTGTTTCATAGTTCTGAAAAGCATTGACAGATTACTTCATTATTGTGAAAGAATCCAATCCTCTGTCAGAATTCTCCTGACAATCAACTCCAGTTGTCTTACTCCAGTTGTAACTGGAGTTAACTAAGAAGAGCAATTCCAGAACCAAGAGACAATCACAGAATCACAGACTGGTTTGGGCTGGAAGAGATCTCAAAGCTCATCCAGTTCCAACCCCCCTGCCAGCAGCAGGGACACCTTCCACTAGACCAGGTTGCTCAAAGCCTCATCCAACCTGGCCCTGAACACTTCCAGGGAGGAGCAGCCACAGCTTCTCTGGCCAACCTGGGCCAGGGTCTCACCACCCTCACACCAAACAATTTCTTCCTCACAGCTCAGCTCCATCTCCCCTCTGCCACTTTCAAGCCATCACCCCTTGTTCTGTCACTCCCTGCCCTTGGCCAAAGTCCCTCCCCAGCCTTCCTGGAGCCCCTTCAGGTACTGGGAGGCCACTAGAAGGTCTCCCCGGAGCCTTCTCTTCTCCAGGCTGAACAGCCCCAACTCTCTCAGCCTGTCCTCACAGCAGAGCTGCTCCAATCTGGGCTCTCTTCTTGGAGAGATGATTTAGTGTGGTGACACACCTTCTCATACATGCAGTCTTCAAGAACTTCTCACATTTGTCTGTTAAATTCTTCCCTTTTTTCAGTGTCAATCTGTTAGTGGGGAGCTCAAAGACAATCATGTGACAAAAGATGAATGTTCTTTCAGGTGCAAAAACACCACCTTCACATGGCACACAGCTGCACCATTTCCTTGTACCTTCTCTTTTGAGCCAGGTTTCATTACACCATAGCCATTCCTCTGAGGCTGGACACATTCCCTACCATTTACTGCTCTTCTCTGATTCACACCACGTGCCAGCTTCTTTTGTTCAGTGTTCATTCTTTCTTCAAGGTCACTAATGAAGAAAACAATTCTGCCAGTCCCACTACTGCAGAATAATAATGGTTTTATCTGGGTACTGCACAAGGATTTTAAATAAGAACTCCTCCTGCCCTGCTCCTTCTTTACCACCTAGAGTAAAACCAGCCCTTACCTAGATGAAGTTATCTAAATGCACGGGGAAACCACCAAGAAAAAAGTAATATTTTCTTTTTCCTTAAGGAATGACCATGCACTGCACTGTTTATTACCAACAGAATTAATTGCACAGGCTCAAATCTGACCACCTCTGTGCTCAGAAACCCTCTGCTATCAGTCAAGTCCGTGCCTTACCCCGTGAGCCTGCTGACACTCCACACTGTCCCCAAGGGCCTCATTCAGAGGCTGAATAGCGATGGCTTGCTGTGTGAGCTCTGATACTTAAACCAGAGCACAAACATTAAACCAAAGAACTCACTTTACCTCTCAGGGGAATACTGGGATGACCTCTGATTCACCTGCCTCCATGAGAGTATGTTGTGGCAGATAGAGGGGAGGAAGAAGGCAGGGGTCAGTGGGAGAGGCTGAGACCCCACACAACCCTGCAGTCATTTCAAGATTCTTGTGCTTTATGATTGGGAAGCAATGGCTTAGAGATCTTCCCCCATACCTCTGTTTTAGAAAGGAAACTTTGCTGTCAGCACTACCCTGTTTTCTGAACATGAGCTTTCTCTCTGATTTCTTTTCTTAAATTTTAGTGTATAAAAGTTTATACTGAAATCTTACTTTGAAACTTGTTATGTCTCTGATCCACAGATTTTGAAGAAAACATAAGAGGTAAAGCTACTTTGACAACTGAATCCAGGATTCACACAACTATCCATAGACAAAGGAATAAGTAGTTCTTGACTTACCAGCAGCTGAAAAGGCTGCAACAACTATTTAAACCTAGGAAAAGTTCAGAAATTCCTCACACTCTCCCTTTTTTTCCTTACTAAATCCATAAGGGGATTTCTAAACAGCCACAGGGCCATATTAAAGGCTAATTCCTTTTCAGTTATGATGATGACTGCAGGCACTAGAAAGCAACAGGCACCACATTTCAGTCACCACCCCTTGTATCTCCTGCCACCTGAAGTCCAGCATGCTTCTCCCCCACTACAGCTTTCCATTAAGTTTAGAATTGCATTATGAAGAGGCTGAAAATCTTTTTTCCCCCCCCAACTCTTCATCCTTCCCCACACTGAGTGACTTCTCCCTCACATCACCCAAACTTTCACCTGTAAGAAAGCACACACTGCTGAGATACCCTGCATCACAAACATACACACCCCATGAGTATGGTCCAACTAAGCATGTCTGAGATCCACCAAGCCCAGAAACAGCTGGCACCAGCAGCCTGACACCTCCCCAGTAAATCCTCCTCAGCCACCTGCCACCCAAAAGCTTTCTGAGCTGGAAATTCCACCCCTGCTTTGTTTGATTTGCAAGTTCAATTTTAAATCAACTCATAGAAAGGACATTTTCAAGTAAAAAAAAAAAAGGAATCTCAAAAGAATAGAGATTGAAACATCCATTAACCAGTTTTACTTATGAAACAGAAATTTTGTAAAACTTACTTAGTATTGCTCTGGAGCAAGATACAAAAACCTCAAAAGCAAATGCCTATCTCCACCCCCACATCCCTGGCATATCTGATCCCCTTAAAAACCCTTTTCCAATGAACAGTTACAACAGATACTGAGAAACATGCCTTAGAATATAAGGCATGATGGAAGAAAGTAGGTTTTCCTTTTGTTATTTTGTCACACCTGAACTGTTTTGTACTATTTACCCCACAAAAATATTTTGGTGTTTTTGACACACATTTCAGGCAACCTCTCCTGGCAGGCTTTCTAAAGTGAATTCTACAAGGAACTCTTTTGTCATCCATAAGCAAATCTTATATATGTCACTGTAAACTACCATACTTATCGAGCTAACTTTGTTTCCTGGTACTGATAATCAGTTCAGACATTTAACACTTCCCAGCAACAGCAGGCAGAAGGGGAGGAGGAACGCTAGCTGAGGTTATTTAGACCCCTTTCCACACCCTACAGAACACACAGTTTACCTTTCCAATTTCAGAAGCCCAGGAAATGGAAATCTGGTTTGGCACTGCTGATGACAACCTAACTAGAGAAGTTATATTCAAGGGGCGCCCCGGCCGCTTCTGTTCAATGCCATTTTTTGGTGGTGGAGCGTATCCCTGTGGGAAGGAAGGACAAGGACAGTGTTACCAACTCCCCCTGCTGTACTCCAAAACCTGCAGAAACAAACTTGTTAGTTATAAACAGATCTATGGGAAGTAGGTAAACCTAGAGGCTCTCTAGCCTGGAGACTAAGTTCTGCACTTATTCTGAGAAATATCCGTCTTTGACAGTCTAATACCATAAGTCAGACACCATTTAAAAGCATTTTCTGTTTTAAGGTCAGTTTACAGAAGTGCTGAAAAGGTGGAAAAGAATGCAGTTTTGGTCCAGGTAAGTTCACTGGAAAAGTAAAAGGCAATGTTGATGCTTTGTCCTTTTTTTCACCCACCCCACTGAAAGAGTGGAACATCACAAGGACACAGCCTTAGTGACAAACACAGCAAAAGTCAGGAAGAGTTAATTCAGTGTTTCACACCCAGAAAACACTTCATTGATTCTGTTTAAGAAACAATAAAAGTCTTGTTCCAAGAGCTCCACACCTACTTGGTGTCTGTTTTGCCTCAACTACTGCTAGCCCCATGAGTGACAGGTTGCCATCTGTACTCCGCCAAGGGCCCTGAAGAAGGACTGTACAAGAAATATCCGCTATATTTAAGAGCTAAAAGGCTTTGTCGTTGTCTGTAGAAAGAAAATAAACTAGATATCATTTTCCCAGCTTTAATTAAGAATTTCATAACCTGGACAGCTTTTCTCTGTGGTTTTATTTCCTATATGATGTTTGTGAATTGAATCAGGAGCCACCCAGTTCCTTTTTGCTCCCAGGCACGCACATCCTCTCCAGCACATCGTGAGCAGAAAGTACTTGTGCTACGTGAAGGAGCACATGGCCAAACTGCAGCTTATTCACCTCACCCTGTGTCTGTCACTAGGAGAGCAAGACAGTCTGTAACAGTGTCCTGGTTTTTGCTAGATTAGGGTTAATTTTCTCCTTAGTAGCTAGAAAGCACTGTGGTTTGGTTTTGGTGAGAATTGCTATGAGAACAGTGTTGATAACTACAGGGACACCGTGCCTGGGCAGTTTCCAAGAGCAGAGGACTGGAAGGGGGGAGTGGAGAAGAAAAGTGCAGTAGTTAGTAAAACCCAGAACTGACAGTTGGATGTGCCAGTGAGATATTCCATGTCACGTCATGTTCAGTACATTAACTGGGGCTGACTGGAAAGTGGGGGGATTCTCTTGGGAATCATTTGGGCTCGCATTTCCGGGATTGCAATTTCGGTTTTGGGTTCCTTTTCACTCCTCCGGGATCGTTATCAGCGGGTGGTGAGCAACTGGACTCTGCATCACTCATACAGATGTAGTTATTATTACTCTCATTATTCTTATTAATTTTATTTTTACTCTAATTATTACATTGTTCTCATCTCAGCCTACCAGTCTCATGACCTTTTCCTGTCCAATTCTCTCCCCGATTCCCTGTGTGGGGGAAAAGGGGGCAGGGGAGGCTGCGAGTGGCTGTGTCTTGTTTGGCTGCCAGCTCAGTTAAACCACCACAAACAGGGACTCCAAGAATCTCTGTTTTGAGCTCAGACAGACAGCCTGCAGTCCACTCATCTCAAAAACTCACCCTGCACCAGCAGGATGCCAATAAAAGATTGCAGCCCTATGTCTTGCACAGAACAGACTGCTAGATTTTATTTAGTTCAAGACAGTGTTGTTCTATAGAAGAAACTCTCCCAGAAAGGATATGCTGGAAAAACACAGGCACATATATATATATATTATTTTTTACCAAGAGAAACACAGACATTCACAGTCTACTGCTTGGAAAAAAAAAAAAGAGTTCCTTTGAAAGATACTCAGTTTCAAAATGAAACACAGAAATAAACACCCTCTTCCACTCAATAGCCAAGTAAACCAAAGGATAACCACTGTCTTTAATCCAAGGAGGGCTCAGTAGTTGTCACATCATTTCCTAGGTTTCCAAAGCAGCTCTATTACTAGTCCATGTTTCACCTGGCAACCAAGCCCTGTCTGTGCCTCACCACTGCCCTTTATGAATTTCAGACAGGACTCCTGCCTGCAGTGACAGAACAGGGACTCAAAGAGCTTCTACAAGCAGGTCTGCTGGGCCACAGCAGCAGACAGCAATTGCTGAAGAACTCTCTTAAAACATTTCTCACCCCAGATGATGAGTGACCCAGTAGCTATCAGGAATCTTACCCTGTGTGCTTTACCATCCAGATGATTCAATTCCATTTTTTGGTGGTGGAATGTAGCAGATGTATGGGGACCACTGACAATTTCACATTTGAAAGATTAATTATTTCATCATAGAATCACAGAGTGGTTTGGGTTGGAAGGGACTTTAAAGCTCATCCAGTTCCAACCCCCCTGCCAGCAGCAGGGACACCTTCCACTAGACCAGGTTGCTCAAAGCCTCATCCAACCTGGCCTTCAACAATTCCACAGAGGAGCAGCCTCTGGGCAGCCTGGGACAGGGTCTCACCACCCTCACACCAAAGAATTTCTTCCTAACACCTAATGTAAACCTCCCCTCTTTCAGTTTAAAGCCATTTCCCCTTGTCCTGTCATTAACTGCCCTTACAAAAAGCCCTTCCCTGGCTTTTTTGTAGGCCCTCTTCAGGTATTGGGGTATTTGCCATTTCTTTAATGAGACATAACAGCTGCAGCCATGTATAGAGTGTATATCCCAACTGCTTTGCTGTAGTAGGCCTTTTGCTACTATGGTGACTTTATAACGAGCTTATGTGGATGAACACACCATCCCTGCAATATTTAGGAAAATATTTCCACACAAACTGTACCAGCCACAATAATCCTGCTGGTCTCCAACCTAAAAATTAAGCTTTCAAGAGAGCAAGGATGCAAGCTCTGTTCTATTTCCCAACTTTTTTTTTTCTTTTTTAGAGACAGACTCTGCAGTGCAGGTGCTTCGTTTCAGTCAAGCTTTTGATGTTTCCTTCCACAGAGCAATGAACTTTAGATCAGTTTCAATCCTGTACTCCCTAGAACACTTTAAAACCCTCCCTTCCTAGTCTTCCAGGGGATAAGTAAAGAGCACTCTGCTTGCCTAACACAACCAGCATGGTCTAGCAACATTTATTTAGGCTGCCAATTCTAGTGGCTAGTAAATGCCAAAATTATTTGTTTCTTTTAAGTCTTCCATGCTTCTTGCAAGAAGTGTATTAGTCAAAGCAGGTGGAATCTGCTAGAGCTAGAAAAGCATCAACAGGAAGTCTGATTGCTCTTCTATGCATCCATTTCCAGCCTGCCCTGACACATATGATTTTGTCCTTTGAAACAGACCTGCAGTGGGCTGTGGAGGTCCCTTGAGAAATCAAACAAATTACCTTTTTGGACTTTCACATTCTATCTTGCCTACAAGAGAAGTCAACTGGAGAACCACCTGCTGTAATGCATTATGTATAAAATCCTTGTGTACTTGTTAGTGGCCTTGTTACTGGCCAAGACACCAGCATGCAAGGCTCTAATGTTTATTCCTTTCAAATCAGAACCAATACTACAAGAGGAGGACACAGACAGACGTAGGAATACGAGAAAACACCGTGTTAACATGAGTTGGCACAACCTGAAGCAGTGCTGGCACACTGGTTGCATTTCTCTGAAGTTTCTGGTAAGGATTGCAGCCAACAAGATGACCAAAAACAATCTGCAGACATCTGCAGAAGCGTGAACTGCTCTATCAGGGAAAGACAGAACAGTACTCATGTAAGAACTGTACAAGCTGGCAATAGAGGCTGGCATCGCTCATTAATTACCTACCACCATCACTAATGAGTTGGATAACAGTGGTCTTTGAGGCAAAGAAATTATCTTGCATTTCCTGCAACAGAAAGGAACTACCAGAGGGATGCAGTGAGGAAATCAACTAAAAAAATGTTTTCAGGAGTGCTCAAACTGAGACTGTATTTGTCATTCAGCTCATACTGAAGGAGGAGAGGAAAGGAAGTTGTGAAGACGATAGTCATTTCATCACTTTCTCACCTAAAGTTTCTACTGAGCAGCTGAAAGAATCATCTTACGATGCACAGGAAGAACCTACAGGATTTAGATCTAAAGCAAAGCAATAATCCAAGATTACAAACAGGTTTTGCTATGACTGTGACATATTGTTATGCACAAAACAGACAGCATAACACAGCATAGCAGGGCGTAAACCGTATTAGCAAGACTGAGAATCAGCAAACGCTGATGTCCACAGGAAAACATCAGACTCAACTCTTTTTGGTGGGTTGCTTAAAGAAAGGAAGACAACCTGCAGAAGGAGAAAATCCTCCAGTTTATCACAGAGAACATAACTGGCATTTGCAGAAAATATTGACCAGAAAATATATGAAAGGAATCCTCTTATGCCCTGAAGACAGACAGAAGAACAGTGATGCAATGGTTAAAAAAACAGGAGGAAGAGAAGCTAGAGAATCTCACTTAAGCTGAGTAAAGGCAAAAAAAAGCAGTCATGGTCACATATGGCAGGAAGGAGGGTACAGGACAACACATCCGACACACCAAGAAGGTGACAAGCATTCTGAAAGAGAGGTTTCACACCTCCTCTCTGCACACAGCATTTTTCCAAGAGCCTCTGCTGAAAAAAAGCTCTGTACTACTACTTTTTCCATCTTCTATAGCTTACAGAACTATTTCAGAGCAAGTTGCACAGCAGTTTATCTCTGTTCTACTGTACAAGGATTTTTCAAGAATAATGAAAGTGCTTTTCTCTTTTTGTACATACCAACTACATACCAACTCTTGCAATATGAGAGACCAGTAAAGTGTGTGACTGCCAACACCACTGGCAGATGTTAGCAACCCTAAAATGCATCTGTTCCTCATGCCCTCAATAAATTCTCCTCTAGCCAGAGAGAGGCAGAGCAGCACACAAACTTGTATGCAAGAGAGTGATTCTGTGATCTTGTAACAAGAAAGACTTCAAGCCCATCACAAATATAGATAACTCAGATAGCAAGGGCTACTAGCAATCAAGACAAATAAACTCAGTTTGAAGACCTGTGAGGAGGATTCCTCATGCAGACACAGGTTTGTTTTTGACATATTTTGTTGTGTTAAGAAAAGGTTTTGCTACAGGTGGCTAAAACACAATTAATCCACGCAGTGGCTGTAACATGATTAATAGTAGTAATGGCTGACACAGCAAATACACAAACCACTTGCCTAACATTAGTAACTGGAGAAATTTAAGTTAAAACAATAAGCAGTTAAAACAATAATGTTTTAGCAAGCTAACATTACAGAAAAGAGCACACACTACAAGTCACAAAGAAGACACAAATACATGCAAACAAACTTACCGGCAACGGAAACAGCTTCCCATTTACTTTAATACACAAACTATTAGGGTAATTATCTTCTTGAGGGCAGCTTGTCTCTGCTAGGCATAACCTATATCCCCAAAAAGAAAAGGCATCATTTTTCAAGTGTCACCACATCCATATGTCCCCATAAACACCTAGATTTACATTATATCAGCCAATTAAGAAGTTATAAGAGAAGAGGTACCTTAGCTGAACTTGGACTGTGTAATCTCTCCTGCCTCCTGGCAAGAAGTCCCTGTGAAGAAGAAAAAGAGAAGTACCCATTTAGATCTCATATTCCAGTCATATGCAGAAAGAGCTGGCACACCTGCCCTAACATCACTAAACTTTGCTGTTATTTTCCTTTTATTGAGCTATGAACAAGTCTTAGGAGCAACACTTCTGTTTAGCTACTGCAAATTAAGCATGACTTTAGGACCAGCATCCTCTGTCAAGAATTTATAGTAACAATAAACCATGATGTTGCCAGAGAGGAAAAAACCCTATGAATTCTCTTGGCTCACACCACAGGTCTTGCAACAACATGACAAAAGATAAAAGTAGCAGCCTTCCATTCCTGCAGCCACCTCTCTAAATAGTCACAATTATTCTGAACTGAGTAATTGTTAACTCTTTTGTGGTGTAGGATTGACACCAACTGCACCTAAGTTCTGTGCACAGCAGTTCCTGAAGAAAATAGAACAGATAAACTCATCATAACTCCTGTGAGGGTTATCACTCTGCACCTGCAAGCATCTGTAATGCATGAAACAAACCAGAAAACCCACACATTCTCCTGAAATTTTACAAAAGTTTAGCTGCACTATGGCACATCTTACCTGGAAATACAGATTTCTCTGACCTGCTGAGGTGTTAAAGCAAAGATAAAAAACTTCTCTTGGAACCTCTGAATACTGCTCTGTACTAGAAGAAAAAAAAAAAAGAAAAGAGAGATACAAAAGAGGTTTAACCATGATGATTAAAGTCATAGATCACAACAGGCTCTGCAATCGAGTTTTTCCTTAAACAAGGCATAAGTCACTTAATATAATCAAATTGTGGTTGAACTGCATGGAACTGTAAATGGGAAAGCAACGGAACAAATCATTAATTAAACTATATTTGGATGTCTTAATACCAAATTACACCTTGAAGCTTGGCAAGGTGTGTTATAATCTGTTCAAGCAAACACACAACAAAATACAGCACTAGATACCCACTGAAAAGAGTACCCCAGAGAAGGTGTTCACAACTATTTTAATGTACTATGAGAAGAGAACATGCACCAGAAGTTATCAATGGACAGCTAGAAAATTACTCAACTCAGAAACAGTGATAGGTAACTAAGCCTTTGGGGAGGAAGGGGGGGAACATAACCCCTCAGGCCAGAGAAGCCAGGTAGACTTCACATCTGGGAATTACCCCTCAGTAGCATTTGGCAAAAAAAAAAAAAACCTAAAAAATTAAAAGAACAGATCTTCCATGTCAGAATCCCACTTGTCTGTCAGTGATAGGAAGCAGCAATATTTTAGCATTAAGGGTTTGTAGTATGCACAAGTTATTTTTCTACTTGAGAAGTTAGAAAACCTTGACCTGAAAAAAAGGGAGATTAGACTTTTTTGGACTTAAAGGAACCAGTAAAGGCAACAAATGCAATAATAGCACAGCTAAACCAAGCAAATTTGGAAGAACTAGACTGTCTTTCACAATGTGACGTTCAGAGATGATCTCCACATCCAGAAAACACACACAAAAAGGACACAAACACAAAACAGAACTCAAGTGGAACAAACACACACACACCAAGTTCCTCAAACAATTCAAAACAGCTCCATTGTACACAAATGTGCATACACATACACACACACACCACAGGCAGCATTTTATACTCTAAAATAATAATTGCTCATGTGTAAAAAAAAATCATTGAAATATTTTGTTACTGAGTGTGGGTTGAAACTAAACCCTACATCTGCTCCTGTCTTCTCATATGAGTGCAAATGAACACCTACAGTCACCCCTTCTGAAGAGCCACAGTGAAGCAGACTGTACTCCTAGCTCTCTCACCTACCTGTCTACTTGGTTTCTGAATCCTTAATTCTCAAACACACAAAAATTCTTTGTTCCATGTCCCAGTCACCCAGGTCTACTAACTGGCACTACAAGCTATCCATATCCATCTAAAAATAGCAAATAAAGGAAGCCTCATTTCTAAATTTGGTCATGAATCCCTATTAGAGTGATTTTAAGCCAATGTTTGTATACTTCTAATATCAAAAGGGCCCATTATTTGCTTATCAAGCCATTCCTCACATCTCATTTCCCCATTCCTCACACAGATCTGAGTTGTAGCTCTGGCTGCTGCCACTTTCAGGTACTGTGTTCTGGAAAAAGTTGGAAGACAAGCAAGTACTCAGCTAAATTAATCTCATCCCCCTCACCCATCTCCTAAAACAACCCAAACGTTACAGGACTAGATAATCCTCACTCCTATGGAAACTGGGCAACATGCAACAAAGAGCCTACAGTCTTCAAGGGAAAGAGGAATTTACATGTAGCTCTGACTATAATGGTGACACCCCTAAGGAAGCATTCTCCTTTCAGGAAAATAGATAGATAGATAGATAGATAGATAGATAGATAGATAGATAGATAGATAGATAGATAGATAGATAGATAGATAGATAGATAGAGGATTACTTCCAAAGCTGAGAAAAATAGCTGCTAGGGAAATTTCCAGCATATCACTGCCACCTCTAGATACCATTGACCAGAAAACAAAAGGTAACTGCACAGCAGAAATATAATGCAGAGTGCCTATGGCATGATGTGGGACAGGAGGATGATGTAGCTGGCAGCCAGTCTGGTTAACTGTGAGCCAACAGTTGTCCCATAACACAGAATAATTTGGGAAGCTAGTTCAGGTACACAGCTACTGCACTCAGTGAACACAAGCAGGAGTCAGCCAGGGCATCGTGGCACTGGCAGATGATCTCCATCAAGGCAATGGCAGCACGAGCTGCAGAGCTGTCCAACACCACGGCAGCTGCTGTACCAATACATGGGTTTGACTCTAAATTCTTCTCTAACCCAGTGTCACAACACACAAACAGACACTGTAAATAATGCTTGTTAGCAAAGCACTGGAAGATGACCAATGATCAGTATATCCCTCACTGAGGCACAAGTCACAGCCTAAAAGGCTCTATTATCAGTTAAGAAACTAAAATGCTTAAGAGGATACAAACAGCTCAGAAAATGCTGAAGTGTTTCTAAACAATATTAATAGTTTAAAAATAATGAAGTAATAAAAATAGTTAAAGAACATTTTCTACCATGTAAGGTAAGACAGGTTGAATGTCAAGACAGAAAACAATGTATTTCCAAATAAATATGTTTAAAGAGTGAGGCATTTGAGGAAGTTAATCAGAGATTTCAGGTTATTTGGAAGACAGAGGTCCCACTCTATGTTTTAACATGCAGTTTGGCAACAATCCCTAGGCTGAGAACCTTGACTAATAGAGAACCTTGACTACTGGTTGCACACAGTATCTATTTCAGTGCCAGACGTCAGAACCTGCACAATTGTTGCAGTAAAATAAACTCAAACTAACAACTCAATGAAATTGCAACTTATTAATTACTGACTCCAAATTACTTTTTTTGTTGGCTCTGACAGCTGTGCTCTTCACTTGTACCAGAGGCTTCAGGTACAAATCTTTCAGCCAAAAGTGGAGGTTCAGACCAGATATTAGGAAGCATTTATTTAATGAGAAGGTGGTGAAACACCAAACAGGTTTCCTAGAGAGGTGGTCCATGCCCCAAGCCTGTTAGTGTTTAAGAAGTACTTGGACAATGTCCTTAACTATTAATCTTTTAACTTTTGGTCAGCCCTGAAGTGGTCAGGCAGTTAGATGATCACTGTAGGTACCTTCCAACTGACCTATTCTACTGTATTATTTAGTATTCAAAAGATAAAGATGTTTAATCACAGAATATTTACAGAAGAGAACACTATTTTATGAAATGTGAGTTGGCACTTTTGGGGACAGGTGGTGAAGACAGAGTAAAGGTAGAAATAAGAACCTCTGCTGTGAGGACAGGCTGAGAGTTGGGGTTGTTGAGCCTGCAGAAGGCTCTGGCGAGACCTTCTAGCAGCCTTCCAGTGCTTAAAGGGGGCTGATAAGAAAGATGGGGACAGACTTTTTATCAGGGCCTGGAGCAACAGGACGAGGGGTGATGGTTTTAAACTAAAAGAGGGGAGATTCAGCCTAGATGTAAGGAAGAAATGTTTTATGGTGAGGGTGGTGAGACACTGGCCCGGGTTACCCAGAGAGGTGGTAGAAGCCCCATCCCTGGAAACACTCCAGGTCAGGTTGGATGGGGCTCTGAGCAATCTGATCTGGTTGAAGATGTCCCTGCTCACTGCAGGGGGGGTCAGACTGGGTGATCTTTAGAAGTCCCTTCCCATCCAAACCAGTCTGTGATTCCATGATAAGAAGGGAAGGGATTTTCCAGTTTTCCCCAGCTGCAAAAACCCATTCAGGTCCAGACTCAGTACAGTCACAAGCAATATCTATTTAATGAATTAAGCAACCTGCAGAGCTTTTAAACACTTACCTAGACTGGTGGGTTTTATCAGCACGTCGAGCACGTCGTAAAAAGGCAGGCTTTTCAGCTGCACATCGGGATGAACGGGGGGGATGGGAGGGGACGGCTGCTGCATCTCAAAGTGGGGCTTAGTGTCTTGGAGGAGCACAGAACTGACGGGTGAGGAAGGAGACTGAGGTGTGACCGAAGTAGAAGGGAGTGGGTGAATGCCAGCAACAGCCAGGTCAGGCTCGACAGGAGAGGATCTATTGTCCAAATTGAAAACAGCAGGTTTGAGAGCTGATAAGTCCGAAAGTCCTTCAATGGTCCTCGGGTACCGACGCCGATAGAGCTCCCGGATTTTAATCTGAACTGCTGGGCTGCAGCCGCTCTTCAGTAAGTGCAGTGCCCTCATCAGGAGGTCATGTTTCCGCCCGCTCTTGTTACGCCCAGCAAACCCCAGCAACACTTGCAGTTCAGAAACACGAAAACTGGATACCATATTCTAGAAAGGAAAAAAAAGAGAGAAGCACAGATGAACCAACGGCACCCCACGCTGGGAGAGTGGCTAGAGGATGGGGCCAGACTCTTCTCACTGGCACCCAACAACAGGACGAGAGGCAACGGGCACAAACTGCAGCACAGGAAGTTCCACCTGAACATAACGAAGAACTTTTTCACTGTGAGGGTGACTGAGCACTGGGACAGGCTGCCCAGAGAGGGTGTGGAGTCTCCCTCCCTGGAGATATCCAAAAACCATCTGGATAAAATCCTCATTCATGTGCTCTAGGAGTCCTTGCTTCAGCGGGGTGGTTGGACTAGATGTGACCTTCAGAGGTGCCTTCCAACCTCAACCACTCTCCTGTGAAGCTGGCCTTTTTGACAAACATGCTGAAGCACCTGAACT
This sequence comes from Caprimulgus europaeus, assembly GCA_907165065.1. The sequence continues at coordinate 78,753,382 of OU015527.1, forward strand.
TTCATCATCCCAGTTTCACACTTGTTATCTTAGCTATTACCCATACCCTTACCCACCACAAGAGTACAGCTAGTTTAAAGACAAGAAACATGTCCAAAATGAAGGCTGAGTTTGGTTGTGTTCTTGATTTCAAAGGCTTCTAATTGTTTTCATACTCATAAATCTTAATGTAACCCACCATGCAGTGCTATCTTAAACTCACAGAGCATAAGCTCCATTTCACTTCCTGAAACAAACAAAAAAATCAGATTAATCAGTATTACCACCTGTCTTCCAATGCATTTTAAGAAATAAAATAAACAAGTGTTAAAGTTCTGCACAGTTTATTCTGAAACATCCTTTATTTTGGGCAGCATGTTAAAAAAACTATTTAACCAACGTAATTGCTTTTTCCAGAACAGAAAACTTCTCATCCTTTCCGTACCATGTTCTGGTATCATGGGACACTGAAAGATCTCTTCAAAGGAAATAATACTATTTCTTGATGATCAGAGTTTGTTGTGGAAGACTGAGGATGGAAACATGAAGTTCATAAACAGAACAATTCCCATTTAAATAAATAAATAAGGCCACTAGGCAAGAGGAAGTGATCTTCTCCCCCCATTACTACAAACTAACTGCACGATCTCACATTTTTGTGAGCAAGGTCATTTCTGTGGTGGAAAACTGTCCAGAATTCTTCTAATCAATTTCTGTGGGACTATCAATTTCTTCTCATCTCATCAATTTATTCTAATCTAATCTGTGGGACTTTCCCACCATAACAAGGAGGTTAAATTTTAAGGATAAAAGATTGTCTGACTTTAATCTGTAGTGCTGTACCATGCCAACTCCAGACTCAAGGACTGGCAGGTGAAGGCCCTAACAGCAGGTATGAAGTAGTAGACAACTGAGAAAACAAAAGATACTTAAAAAAAAAACAGTTCAAAAGTACACTGTTGACTTTTAAAGAGTAGTCCAGTATATAATATTTAAAGCTTTGGGCATTGATTTCTGAAGGGATACAACTCAAAACACAATGCTTTGGGTTTACCTTCCCTAATCTTTACTATACTTTTACAGAGTTTACACACAGGTGTTCTAACACAGATCTGTTGTCAGCTGAAATTTTAACACAGTTATGCTACAACCATGCAGTCAGCCACCAACAAAGGTCTAAACTCCCCTGTCCCCCTGGCTGCTTGCTCCCTTTTCTCTCCTTAATGTTGAGAAAATTGTTTTTACAGTAAGAAAGATCAGGGAATTGAGCCAGATGAAAACTCAACTTGTGTCATTACAAGAAGCAAGTGGCCAGGACCTGCCTTTCCAAGGGTCACATCAATTAATGCATCATCAGAACAACCATCTAACACACTCCGGTAGTACTCTCACCAGGCACACCCTCTCCTCACTGTTGAAGGGATGAGGTCATTCTATTTCAGATACCACTTCCAGACAGACAATTTGGTGATGTTTCTATGGAGTTGCTATCAGGAAGCTAACCCAGCAGCCTACAAACTGGTATTCCCCCAACACCCTGTCTATAAATGCACCACGGATGCACTTGCCAAGTGAAAACAGCGTCACATGAGGTGTTGGGTGGCTCACCCTAACTTCTGAAGGAAAGACTTAGAGCAGATGTCACCTTGATTTCATCCCAGCAACTTCTCTCAACAGCAAAACGACACAAGAAAAGAGGAGATGGAGATAGAACACCAACCAGTTTGCAAGCTGCTGGAGGAGGTTTGTTTCCACCTGGCATTCCCCTGCTGCTTTTCCTTAGTCTCACAAACAGGGTGAAGAAAATAAAGTGTCTCAGTATTCATTAAAAAACAGCTCAAAGTACTATAACAGCCTTACAGTCACGCCACATAAAAGAGAAATTGTGTTAAAAGACAATACTGACATTCAAGAACTTGCTGAGAACGCCACGTTGCATGCTCCCATAGATATCTGCGTAAGCTTGCTATCACAGCAGCGTCAGCTCCTTTATTTCAGACACAGGCAGTAAGCATGAGTCTGGATTCCATAATCAGAATGCAAATGCATAAAACAACCCTTTAGGTTGAGATTAAAGAAACAACATGTATTGCAAAGAATACTGCCTATTATCCTGCCTGCTGCTTTCTGTGCATTCCTGCAAGTTAATCAAGGTGAAGTGTGCAGTCAATCATGCCTCGAAACAGCTAACGTTTTATGAGGAAATTCCACAAACTAGCATTTTGTTACAAGATGGATTTCATTTTATTAGAAGACACAGGCTGGCTTCAGTACCACAGTCAGCAAGATTTTAAATTGACACTTCCATTAAAAATCCTTGGGAGTACATTAAAAAAAAAAAGAAAAAAAATCACACAGTTTTGTCCATCAACAGAAAAACCTTACATATGCTTTTGAAAGTAATCTTCCAAAAGTGAGTTTTACTGGAAGTAATTAAACACTGTTTTTGCCACATTTTCCCCCTAAAGCTGATTCTACATTCCCTTTAAGGTGACAACAACCACATGCATGAAAATGCAGCTAGTCTGATCAGATATATCAAAGTTGTCACTCATTATCATCAACAAGGTTTTGTGGAGGCACAACATGCTTAGGAGTATTTATACTCATGGTGCAAGACAAAGATTAATTCCAACAAACCCTACCAAGTTATTCTCTTTCATGGTTCTAGCAATATTGCAGAAGACTGCAGCCTAGCTATTAACATGCTTTTCATATCACTGAATTAAGATTAGACATTCAAGTTGTGTCATGTAAATGCCATCAATTTTCGCTTAAGAGAAGTTCCTTGCAGCTGCACAGCCCAACAAAAAGCATTTTTTTAAACACAGAAGACCAAAGCCATTTTATTTTTAATATTTCTCCGTGAACACAAAGAATAGTTTGACAGAACTTTAAGGAAGGAAAGCAGAATGGCTAATTCAAGTACCTCTATATTCCAGAAACATTTTTTCCCCATTAAATTCATACTTGAAGGTCATAAGAAGTGTCACAGGGTTTTTTGTTTCTCATTGTTAAACTATAGCAACCATGATTCATAAGCAGAAATACTGCTCTAGAGCATTAAGCTGTAGGTGTATCTGGAATGACTCTACAGGGATGAGGATGTTAAGGAGTTCAGGAAATGCTGACACACCACTGAAATTAAGAGCAGGCATGTTTCAGAGCAAAGTAAGGGATCAAACATATCTCAAACAAGAGATACATCATTTCCCACACTCCTCCTGTCAAAGCTACCTGCAATTTAAGTACTTACCTATATGAATGAAAGGGGACCAAGGATGCTTGTTAAACTCTTGACCTATGTCTACAATAAACACCAACGACTGTAACTCTGAGGGCAACCACCACTGCCCATGTAGTGAACCCTACACTTGAACCTGCAGAAGCAATCCAGGTTGACTCAAAAATTCTAGTCAGTCTCCACTTAGGAGCTTTCCTTTAGCTCCACTGGCTTCCAGATGTTCCCTGAAGTGTTTGAAGGCTATATAGGGAAAGGACACACCAAGGACCAACCCTACAAATCCTCTCACTCTTGACTTCAAGCCCTGTTCTGGACATTCGGAGCAGAGAAGCACATTTGTGACATGTTTTGCAATAAAACTGCGTGCATAGTGATTTGCAGCTGGCCACATTGGTAAGAAACCAACTCATGTCTTGGGAGAGTTGAAGATCTCTATGCTGAGCCTAATTACAAATATAAATGTATTCTGGAAACTGATGTAACTATAGATGGAAAAACTGCAAGTCCTGGGAAAGAAGAAAGATGTCACTGGTTAAATCTGTATAAGCAAATACAACAGCACAGTAAGAACAGCTCTGAAGAACACAAGCAGCATGAACATCAGGTCCTCAGGAATATGGAGGTTTTTTCTTTGGACTAACTCTAGCCTGGCTCCTAAATTAGACATTAGCACCTAACATAACAGTGAAAATACTAAATTAAATACTTGCATTCATTTCACATAAGACACTAAAAACAAAGCTTGGCCCATTCCCTTTTAGTCTCATTTTTTAAGTACCATAAACTACAGTATCTCCTTCCTCTGCACCACCGCTGTATCTAAGCACAATCATTAACTGTTAATTATTCTAGATACAACAAACTTTTAAGGTATCATAATAAGCCTCTCTGGTCTGAAAAAGTAACTATGCATCTAGGAAGAACGGAGAAATTAGATGAAGATACAAAATAACAGGATATTATTGTAGGTTATTAGTAGTATTCTATCAGAGGTTAACCTTATTTAAAGCACTCAATGTTAATTGCAACCTAAAGATCACTGCATCACCAGCAGAAACTTGGTATCCACATCACATCGCTCTTCACATTTGAGCCGCCTGACTTCAGTAATGGGCACGCAAGAGCAAAAATTAAAAGTGGGACTTGCAGCATTTATAAACACTGATTTTCCAGTAAATTTTGTGTCATCTCCCCTTCCACACAGAACATACAAGCACACTTCTATCTCTTCGCACTAAAATGAGGGTTTTTTCCCCACAACAGCCACGAAGCTGATTTCTAGCGTCACACCAATTAGCTTTGGCACAGCAACACTTAGTTGCCTTTACATGTTATTTTAACTTTTCTAAAAAGATGAAACTAACACATTACTTCAAAACACAATTAAATACAAACAGGCTGAAGCTGTTATCTTCTAAACTAGGGATCTGCAATGTTTCAAGGACAGTGTGCACGCTGTATGAGTTGTTTCCAAATTAGAGTCGGGACGCCAGCAGAAACGCAAGAGATGTTTCCTTTCCTCTCTCCCTAAGTCATAATACATAACTATTCCTCTAATCTGCAGTATTTTGCTGGAATGCAAACCACAGCTTCAAGCCAAATCTCAGTGAGTTCAGAATTTGTTAGGAGCTGGAATAGTTTTTCTCACAGATGGCTCTCAGAAGGAGCTGTAATTCCCCACTCCTGGGCCAATTCTGTTCAAAAACGTGTTCATATGCCATCTCTGGCCTCCACACCAGACTGCTGACTTCTGTTCCACGTCCATCTATGCTTGTGCAATTCCTCTGACATTCATCAGGCTGCTCATGGGGGAGGATTATGGATAAAGGTACAAAACATGTTTAAAAACACATTTGTGAACAGCAGGAGTGGAAACTGCATCTCAAAATATAAGAAAGATGTACATGTACTCACCATGTCTTCTCAGCAACTCCCTAATATTCCAGAAATTGCTAACAGAATTCAATAAACACTATTAATTAACTAAGGGTTAATTTGAAGGTCTGGAAAAGTAAGCCTGATACTGGACATTTTCACCAATATCTTGAAAAGCAATGACTGTGGTCACAGCTACTTTTGAATCCTTTAACAAAGCTGAAGATTTCCAAAAGGCATGATGTAACAGCAGGTTCCTTTTTTGTTTTCTTTCACTGCAGCCTCTCAGTTAAAACCCTCTGGTCATAGCTCCCCAGAACTTTTACTCTGGAGGTCTGGAAGATGGCAGGGATAGTACTAACAAATATTAAAATGATCCTTTGCCCTGAGAATAGAAAAATGCTGCCCCTGCATGTTTCCCTCAGAAACAGGTTTTAAGAGAGAACTCTGACCTCCTGCCTTTAGTCAGTCCTTAACGACTTACTGAAATAAATTCAACCCTCCAAATTGCCCTGGTGGCCTTTTATGAGGCAGGTAGAGATCACTTACTACAGGAAATTGCAATCAACAAGAGAGCAGCAAACAATACAGCCATAAAAACATTCCATACATTAATCTATAAAGCAGCACTTTAAGATCACCTCTAAAGGTCAATACATGAAACCTACTGGGGGTGGGGGGAGTACCTCTCTTCTTTGGCCAAAAGCAGGAAGAATTAGTTGTCTGAAAAAACATTTGAACCTGCAAACCAAGCACCTGGTATTGAAGCAGACACATCCAAATGTATGCTTTCTTTTTTTTTTCTTTTTTTCTTTTTAAAACAAAAAGGAAAGAAAAAAGAGGCAATAAAGATCTTGAAGACGTGAGGCAGTCTACTATATTCTCTTCCAAAAAAATATCTAGAGCTTCCCCAAAACAGACCATGAATTATTATCAGCTGGATGTTGAACAAACATTTAGAGAAGCTCCAGGCTAACAGATTCATGTCACAGGCGCTCCAGTTTACAAATAAGATCAATGGAAACATCAAAAGACTACTATGTTTTCGACTACTGATACCTATTTTGAGTGACAGGACAAAAGGGAAGTCCTGTACCTGGCCTGAAACCCAGTTCCATTTTCCCCCCATACTTCTTGTGTTACTGTTGGCAAGCAACTCAAGCACATAGATAATTTCAAAGGTATTTAGGTACCCAATTCCCAGACAGAGTTTCTCAATACTTATGCATATCTAAATAACTGATTAAAGCGCTTTGAAAAATGCAGATCACAGCTCCAACTCAAGCCTGGAGGAGAGAAGCTACACAAAGAAGTTATCTCTGCTACTAAAAGTTTACACTGGGAGGTTAGCCACCTACGTAGCTACATTTTTTGAGAGACTCTGGAAAGAAGACTGAAAATGAGTCAGGACACTAAGCAAGAAAACAGGTAAACACAAGTTTAAAAAAAAACCAAAACCAAACAAACTGTCTAACAACTTAGGGGAAAAGAAGCCAACCATCTTAAACCTAAGATTCAGCATCATTGCCCTGAAATAAAGAAACTCAAGTTATTTTTGTGGGATTTTTATAACCAAGCTCCTCAGCTACGCTATAGCCACTTCAACCCAAGCAGTGTTAAGTGCTGGAAGAAGCTTTAGTGTAGGAAATTCCCTAGCAACTGGAGCATATTTCCTACCGTTGGTCCAACTGCAGTCAGTCCAGCCATCAGACCTTTCTCTACACTAAAGCCTAACTCATACTGGTTCCTATTTAACTGGTTTTTATTCCTTCTGCAGGGAGGTCTAGGCAAGGAGGAGGGAGTTTCAGTGTCTGTGTGCAGTATTCCCCCAGCAACACTTCTGCAGGTGCAGATACTGCAGAAGGACAACATTCTCCTTCCAAACAAAGATACTCACAGAATGTTCAAGAAACATAAGGAAAAACAGAAATGACGTAGTCAGCTCTTTGTGTACACACCTTAAAGTATCTGTGCAATATAAAAGGCATTCAAGACGAAACAGGTCTGAAAATAAATATGGGATTTCACGCTTCACAGGAACAGTTTTTCCCGGTTGGAAAGCGGTTAATGAATAGTCAAAAAAAAAAAATCTATAATTATTTGTATTTTCAAAAATTCAGTCATTACCGAGCACTCCCCTTCAAACCGCAGTAGGGGCACCACGGCGCTGGGCCCCGCCGAGGGCGCGGAGCCCCGCCAGGCGCCATGCGAGCCTCCGGCACCGGGGATCGGCTTCTCGCCCGGCCGGGCCGCACGCAACAAACGAAACTGCTTTTAAGATGTCGGGAGAAGGGAGAACAGAACCCCACCGCCAACACAACCCACACGGCGCAGACGGCGAGCGGGCTCCCCGAGCCCAACCCCCTGCCCTCCCGGGGAAGTGACAGGGAGGGTTTTCCCCGCGCAGAGCCAGCAGCGTTGCCGGCTCTCGCCGGCTCCCGCCGCCCCCTCGACCGCCTTTCAGCTCGGCCCCGCTTCCTTCCCGGGGGAAAGCACAGAAGGCCGCGAAGCCCCCGGTGGTTTCCGGCCGGTCATTACGGGCTGCCGCCTCAGCGAGAAGCGCTGACGGCTCACCGCCCTTTCCCCACCCCCGGCAAGCACGGGCAGGGGCTCCCGGTGAGGGAAGGCCGGAGGAGGGAGGTTGGGTGAGGGTACCCCCCGCCGCCTCCTCCGCAGCCGGAACAGCCCAGGCGACATCTCAGCCCGCGTCTCCGCTGCCGCTTCTCTCCCTCCTCACCCGCAGCTCCTCGAAATCCGCCATTTTCTACCCGCTGCTGCCGCTGCTGCCGGTGCCGCCGCCGTCGCCGGGCCCCGCCGCCACCATCGTGCACCCTGTGCGCGCCCCCGCCACGTGACGGCGGAGGGCGGCTCCGGCGCAGGGTTTCGGGATGGGAGGGAGGGGAAGCTCCGCGCCGCCTCGCGGGGCCGCCCGCCGCTCCTGCACCCAGGGGAGTGACCGTGAGGGAAATCCTGAGGGAAAAACAGGGCTTTTTAGTAAATCTGCAGTGTCCCTGACCGAGCCCGGCCTCTCCGCGACCCTCAGGCCCCTGCCAGGCCCGAGGCCGCGGGGCGGCAGGGAAGAGGCAGCTCGTCGGGACCAGGCGGGGTGGGGGCAGCCGGCCGGGCTGCCGCTCTCCCTCTCTTTAGAGCTGACACTGCAGGACATACTCACTCAGCACTTAAAGAGAATTATTATGTTCACCAAAAAAAAAAAAAAAAAGCAAATAATACAGTCTTGTAATTCACATGAATGAAGCAGAAAGGTTGGACTGGCGCTGTGATGGGATAGCTTTCTTAGTTTTATCCATCTCAAGGAAAAAAAAACACATTTGCATAATTTGTGTTAGAACGATCTGACACGTTTTATTAATAAAAAATGAAGCGAAAATGTCACTGGCAGTAAGCTTCAAAACTGGATAATGGGTTTCCTGCTGTAAGGGAAATACTGAGATGTTTACAGAAAAATAAACATTGAAGTGCAGCGGAAAATATTATTTTCCAAGGCAGGCAGGGATCATTATCTAGTCACAATAATTACCTAGTCACAATATTCAGTTTCATTGGCAACTGGGTTGTTAAACTAAATAACTGATTTATTGCAATAAAAATAAAGGTAAAGACTGGGCCAACAAACAAGTGAGAAGCCAAACCAACTCAAATGAGAAGTTGAAGAGGGACATTGGGGAACAAAAAAAAAAGGGGGGGGTCTGAAATACAAAATATATTTGCCCATATTAAGCAAAAAGCAGCAGTTTTTGCACAATTGATAGATTCAGGGTGGCAACTACAACCAGAAGAAATTCAGAACAAATATGAGTACACTACATCAGGAGTTTCTCACATCACAGACAATTTTGGGTACAAATAGTTGAGCTTTTACAGAGGGTACTGATGCCTGGTGTACACACTGGATACGGCCACTCAATATCGCTACAAGATCTGGTACACCACACAGGAACATTATTAGTTTTGCAATAGCTTTTCCAGCCAGGTTTTCCTTTTATTTACTATCGGCTAGTCCAAGTTAAACCCTTAGTTCTGCTAAAGATTGTAACCATAACCACAGATAGCTAGTCTGCATAAACTGGTTCTGTGCTTGGTCTTATAATGGTCATTTCCTTGTAGATTTAAACATAAGGACTTTATTAATTTCAAACCCCTTTTGTTAGTCAAAACCAGGAATGTGCAGCCAAAGAAAGTGTGGTTTTTGCCACACCGCTGCATGAGTTCAACTCCCAAGCCCATCAAATATTTCTTTTTCCCTGCAATTCAATACCAGACTAAAGAGACAAGCTGCAGGTCAGGAATCTCTTAGATCATTACAGCACACACCAGCACAGACCAAAGCAAAGCCTTCTCTCTTCTTCTTTCAGCATGGTTCTTCCTTCAAATACAGCAGGAAACACATCAATATCCAAACTCACACCAAAGCTGGGCATCTTTTTTACTCATGTACACTCACCTCTCACTTCATAACCACATCTTTCAACCTTCCCATTCATCTCTTCCCCAATACCTGCTGGGATAAGAGCGAAGAGATTATAGTTTGTGTTTTAACGCCTCACATGCATAAGGTAATAAGAGTTTATATATTAGCTTATGCTAATTTTTTGCTTGAAGAGTTCCTTCAAGTTCTTTTCATCATATTTTGTTTCCCCCAGCTTTCCCCCACAGCCTTTCTCCTATTCATCACTAGGGCCATACCCTTGAAAAAAGACATTCTCCATACCTCTGGTCCTCCTCAAGCTTTTCCAAAGTCCTTACTCCACAAAAACATAGGGCACAGATCTATTCTCTTCCACTCTGTTATCTTATCTCCATACCAAGGTTTCTCTCAAATCTCCTCTTTTGGGGTTTTTTTTTCCAGTAACTAGAATCAGTCTGCCCTTTTGCTCTAGTTCTTAAAAATCTATTTTTTCAAAACTCTTCACACACACATCAGCTCCAGACTTACACTCCCCAGACACCAGGCCATCTTAGCAGATTACCAAAGTTTCAACCTTTTCATCATTTATCTTTCCACCAAACTTTTTAAGAAGCCTGTGTCAAGGGTCAGATACTCTACAGACATTCTCTTCCCACAGCTGTGTTACCTACAGAAAATGGGACATCTGATCATCTAAATAAACTCTCCCTGCTTCCCACAAATACACTGCAGTTTAAAAATAAATAAATAAATAAACAAACCCCACCCTACAGCTAATCCCAACATTGCAGCAATTACACTTATCAGCGCTGTCCCTCAACAATCTCCTCCAGCTGCTAATAGACAACTGAATATGAATTACAAGTAGTGACAGGATTGGGGACTTCCAAAATAACTGGGTTAAAAGTAGATTTTTTTTTGTTTGTTTGTGCTGTGTTTAAAGGAATTAACTTTATAAGCCAGCCTGAAGCTTCTCCATCGTCTTTCCTATCCCATAAACATTTATTTTTTAACATAACAGTAGAGAAAATGGATGGGAAAACCATAATGGGGTGGTGCACAGTGCCAACACCCCTCCTGTGTGAGGTCTAGAACTGTCAAAGCACAGAGGCTCGCAGCTCCACTTCATTACTCTGCTGCTTATAAAAAATGTGGGCTTTGATTAGAAGACAGGGTGCTCTGAGTTGGATACTTACTCTATTTATTGGAAAGCATTCATGTGGGTGCTTTGTATTTGTACTTTCTGTGCAGCTAATTGACAAAACAGCTTAGATGGGATATAATCTTCTATCTGTTATGTCAAGACATACAGCAAAGTTATATATAACTACAGCGATGGCAGACTTAGTAGATATATTAATGTTTAGCAGAAAAAAATGTAAATTAGAAGCTTAATTTATTCTTTTTTTATATATATTCTAAGCAATTTTGATGATATTAATGTTAATTAGTTTTGCTTGCCTATCCTAACATAGAATCCCAGACTGGTTTGGGTTGGAAGGGACCTTAAAGCTCATCCAGTCCCAACCCCCTGCCATCAGCAGGGACACCTTCCACTAGACCAGGTTGCTCAAAGCCATACCAGGATGATACACTTATATTCTGGTTATAAGCACAGCAGGGAAATATTTAAACATTTGCTATAAAGTTGTTTACCTGACCAGTATTATTTTTATTAAATGATGTCTGTTGAATGTAAGGCCTAGCTAATGAGTGCCCTAGCAAAGTTTCTTTGTAGGCTGCTGAATTCCTTGGGAATGTCTCGATCCTGACGACCAGGACTGTTCAGCTGCAGAAGTCTGCCCTTGGGAGATCTCACTACCTGAGCTTTCCTGAGGATTTCACAGCGTCCCTGATGGTGGGTGCGTGTTTGTCTCCAAGGAGAGTTTGAAAGATTCATTCACAAACATACAGTGAAAATTACCCTCAAGTTTGTGTTCTAAAGGATTGAAGACTCTCTTTTCCCATCAAAACACTAGCAAACCACATATTAAGATACCACTACCCCTTTAAGAGATGTGGTAGAAAACTCTCCAGTCAAGCAAAGCCAAGAACTCAGGCTACTCTCTCACCAGTAATGATATGATCTTGGAAACCTAATTGGGGTGGGTTGGATTGTAACTTGAATTATAGGAATTTCTCTTTCACAGTCATAAGAAAGAAGCACCCAATAATGGAAAATGAACACCTTACTTACTCTAGTACCACATTAAGGCCACAAAATTAAACAGAAAGTCTAGTAGGAGAGGACCTAGGTTGGATGCAGGAACATTAATCTGATCCACTTTGAAAACTGCATGATTTATGGAACAAATTTAATAAAAAAGATATGTATTAAATGACATGCTTAACAAGATGAAAGTATGCCACATTTGCAGTGCAACTAACTAGGCAGTTAACGTATGCCGAAGTCCTGTTTTTGCTTAGGACACCCTTGAGATTAAGACATATTGAAAAGAAGAGAGAGAAGGGTTGTAAGAGGTTACAGAAAGCTTGTGCTGGTGTAAACTGGAATGGGAAGGTTTAAGAAAAGGGCTGGAGAAACATCCCTGAGCAGGAACAGGAATGCACCAAAAGGATAAAGCCTTTTGGAGTATTTACAGTTAATATTGAGGAGACAACATTTTGAAGGTATGGAGAACACAGGTTTGAGGATGCTAAGGAAGTGTAGCATGACATGGATGTGAAGAATCTGGCAGTTATCCTGTCCAAGAACAGCTGGTGGAACTGAGTAGCTGTTGGTCTGCAATGGACAGGACTCAGGGAGCGACTGTACCTGCAACTGCCTGGCTGAGAAGCGCTCAGGTACCAGAGGACAGGGTGTTTCCAGATCACTCTTCCTCATTTTAACCATTGCTGTCCCACTTCATGGCCTGTTGTGCTGTCACCAAGCAAGCCTTTTGTGTGCTCTAACCTTCCTTCCACATATTTTTAGGGATTTCTTTTAACGTTCTCCTCCAGCTGGACTGAGGACAGTTAGTTTCCAGCAGGCACAAAGCACCACAACAGTAATTCCCCACTGTGGTGGTTTCACCCTTTTGGTTTGCAGCCAAACCCAGTCTGCTCTCTCACGGTCCCCTCTAGGGAGTAGGGGAGAGAATTGGAAGGAAAAGGGCAAGGAAACTCATGGGTTGAGATAAAAACTATTTACTAATTAAAATAAAATAATAATGATAACAACAGTAATAACAGAAAATACAATTGCGTGATGCCCAGTGCAGTTGCTCACCACCCACCGACCGATGCCCAGCTTCTCCCAGCCAGCGATCCTGGAGCAGAGACAGTCCCCAAACCCAAAACTTGGAAGACCAAGCCAAAGTGATCCCAGAGAGAACACCCCCGATTTCCAGTCAACCCTGGTTAATATACTGCACATGACGTGATATGATACAGAATGTTTCATTGGCACATCCAAATATCAATTTTGGGTTTTCTAATTACTAAGCTTCCCCCTCCCAGTCCTAATGCAGCTGTAAACCAGACAAACACCATGGCCTTGAGTGTCCAGCAGCAACTAATAACATTAGTACCTGATCAATGTTCTCCTCATAACAAATCCCACACTGAACCTAAAACACAGCTGTTCTAGCTACTAAGAAAATTAACTCTAGCCTAGCAAAACCAGGACAATATCCACCCCTTATTCCATACCATTTACGTCATGCTCAGGTCTATATATATATATATATATTTGTATGTGTGTGTGTGTATATATATACACAAACATACACACACAAATATCCCTTAGTTTAAGGGCCATTTTAAAAATGTCCATTGAGTCAATTTAGCCCATAGCCTTGGGTTCCATCAGTCATTTAAAGTTAGGAGAGACAATGTGAACCTAGGAGGCTGCAACAACCAGCAAGGCAAATTTAATAGCTGCTTTCCGGTGCTCTGAAGAAGGCCCTTCTCACAGCCCTGCATTCCCTCAGCACCAGCACACCGTCAGCCTCCATTTTACAGCCCGCCGCCACCCTTCGTGTGAGGGGCACACCATATTCTGCTTCTCCTCAGGCGCACATCGCCCGCCTGGGTAAGCTGGACGTGTTTAACCGTGGGCTACGCTGGGCAGGACTGGTTTTGTTCGGTTTGATCCGGGCTGCAGCGTCTCTTTCCCCTCACCCCACGACCCCTGTCACTCCCCTCACGCCCTACGGACAACTCCACCTCCCCGCCCAGGTGAGCCAAGAGCTGATTGGTCGGCACTACTGTCAGTCCTGGCTTTCTCCATCGTGATTGGTTTATCTTTTAAACGACCACCGCCTATTCAACTTGTGATTGGGCAGTTCTTCGGGCAATCTTTCACCTTTTAGCATCTCGATTGGCTGCAAGAGGGCGGTAGGGCGGGCCTCTCCCTCAGGGCGCCCGCCGGCCTCGGCGCGGGGCGAGGTGTCGGGCGCTGCCGGGAGTTCACTGTGACTGTCCCCGCGGGTGGTACTTGCCCGTGGCCGGGCCCGCTGCCCGCCCCCATGGAAATCTCCTTCCAAACGCTGAGGACCACCCACCAGGCGCGGGAGGCGGTAAGAACGGGCAGGCCGGGCGGCCGCGCGTCCCCGTTGCTATGGAAATCGCGGGGCGGGGGGAAAGCGCAGTTCTGCGCAGGCGCGGAAGGGCGGTGCGCAGGCGCGTGGCTGAGGCGGCGGGGACATGGCGGGCGGGGACATGGCGGGCGGGGACATGGCGGGCGGGGACATGGCGGGCGGGGACATGGCGGGCGGGGACATGGCGGGCGGGGACATGGCGGGCGGGGACATGGCGGGCGGGGACATGGCGGGCGGGGACATGGCGGGCGGGGACATGGCGGGCGGGGACGCCTCAGGGACGTCGTGGTGACGGCGGTCCTGCCTCTCCCCAAGGGTGGGTGCTTCCCATGGGGCCTCCTTTTCCTTCCCTTCCCTTCCCTTCCCTTCCCTTCCCTTCCCTTCCCTTCCCTTCCCTTCCCTTCCCTTCCCTTCCCTTCCCTTCCCTTCCCTTCCCTTCCCTTCCCTTCCCTTCCCTTCCCTTCCCTTCCCTTCCCTTCGTCTAAGGGAAGTTCTTCTTGTCCTGTCGGCGCCTCTTGCTCCCCACAGCCCCGTCCGTTGCATGGTCATGGCAGAAGCAGATGGAGCAAAAAGGGGAGAAGCCCGAATACCTTCCCCCCTCAGCTCCCTTTTCCATAAGTCAGGGCTGTACAGTCCCACCATCTCTCTGTCCCACCGATGGATCGAGCTCCAGGAAGCCCAGAATATTGCTAAATTTCTTAACGTGTTCTTTTGCTTCCATCTACTGGTCAGATTTAACTGGAGTGAGATAAAATGAAGGGCTGCACTACAGGACTGCTAAAAAACCCTTTCCAGAAAGGCATTAGGTGCTCTGGATGCATACACAAATCACTGTTGTGCGTGATAGGACAGGATTGCTCACAAATAAACAGTTGTGGGTGGGGTTCTGAGACTTTCAGGTTGTGTCAACCTCTTTGATGAGTAGGTTATATATTTACCTAGGAATGGGAGCCTCCAGCACAATACCCTTCTCATCCCTGAAGTGGACTCTGATCCCAGCTGCTGGAAATGGCACCAGGAGGTGTGGTATTGAAATAGTTGTCCTGATTTTGCTAGGATAGAATTAACTTTCTTAGTAGCTAGAACAGCTGTGTTTTAGGTTCAGTATGGGATTTATTATGAGAAGAATATTGATAAGGTACTAATGTTATTAGTTGCTGCTGGACACTCAAGGCCATGGTGTTTGGCTCGTTTACAGCTGCATTAGGACTGGGAGGGGGAAGCTTAGTAATTAGAAAACCCAAAATTGGTATTTGGAAGTGCTAGTGAGATATTCCATAGCATGTCACGTTATGGTCAGTATAATAACCAGGGTTGAGTGGAAACTGGGGATGTTGTCTCAAGGATCTCTTGGGCTCCCTCTTGCATGATTACACTTTGGGTCTGGGGACTGTCTCTGCTCTGGGATCACTGTCTGGGACAGGCTGGGCATTGGTCAGTGGGTGGTGAGCAATTGCACTGTGCATCACTCAGTGTACTTTCTGTTATCACTGTTGTTATCATTATTATTTTATTTTAATTAGTAAATAGTTTTTATCTCAACCCATGAGTTTCCTTGCTCTTTTCTTTCTAATTCTCTCCCTTACTCCCTGGAGAGGGCAGGGAGAGTGAGAGCGCAGACTGGGTTTGGCTGCAAACCAAAAGGGTGAAACCACCACATAGCATTAACGCACAGAAGGAAGACAAGAGGAAAAGGAGTAACCTCATTTGTAACCTCACCAGTGGGGATTTGAGTGGCCCTGGTTCCAGGACTGTTTTTGACAGCTAAGTGCAGAAACATTTGTGTGAATAGGACCTGAAGCTCAATAACTCTTCATCTCTGAGCTGTACCTCTAGTTAGGGGTTGGTTTGTTTTGTAAGCTGAGTTCTACATGGCCTTTTAGCGGGAGGGATGTGAAGATCAGAGTTGGTATTTTCTGTGTGAGTAGAGGGAGGTGTTCATACTCTGCAGGGGGGCAGAAATTTGGAGCCTGCTTTGCTCCAAATTTAAGCCAGTCAGCAACTAAGAAACAACCTGAAGCTCTCAAGTGGATTTTTTTGTTCTTGCTCTGAGGTTCTTGACTTCTGTGGAGGGAGCTTAGATACTTAATTTCTGAATTCCAGTGTTTCCACACAGTATCGAAAAGCTAGGCTGCTACATATTTAATTTGTAGCACTAAATAATTACTGTTATTCCTCGTTCTTTAGCTCTGTCCTTACCTGCATTGCATTTTTCCGTTAGTCTGTTCTATAGAATGGAGATTATTTCCTACCAACTTGGGGGAAAGTGTTTCAAAAAATAAATTCCTATATAAATATAAATTCCTATATGCATTACAATTCTGTGGCTGTTCACAGCTACTCAGTCTTACAATCAAATAAATTTATTTGGTTTCACTGGTTTTAATTGTTAAATATTTCCCATGTTTGTTCTGTAAATCACTCTTGACAAGCAATATTATTGCAAACTGCAGTAGAACTTGGAAAAATCCTACCAGTGAGTGGGAGTGTTAATGCTTATTAAATAACTTGTAAATTCAGCATAGTTAATTTGTATTATTTAGTATGTCACCATATTTTTTGTCCATTCATTTTTATGTATTGACAATATATATCACTTCAAATGAGTGTATTCATGTATTCATAATATATATCACTTCAAATTAGGTATCACTATTAATTATAATGGTGATATTAGTGATAAAATGGCTTCAGCAATGTTCCTGTTAAAAGAGAGAGATCATAGTGGTCTGTGAGTGGCCCTTAACATCAGAGCATGAATTAATTAAACTTCTGTTTTCAGTGCACCAAAAGTAAATTGTAAAATGTCTTTAGATTTGAAATGTAACACTTCTTGGATGCATCCTATTGCTACTCCTAGGACAGCCATAACTTCTGTGGTGAGCTTGCTGTATGTCTTTAATTATGAAAGCTATTTGTAATCCTTCTTGAGAACCTTTGCCAACTTTATTGTTTGCAGCAGGCTTGTTTAATTTGGAAGAGAGAAGAGAGTAAAAAAGCTCCTTTTCTTTGTGCTGGGAAATTCTTTTCAATGGCAGCCAAGTTATACATTGTTTAAAACTTACCATTTCCCTTCTCTGCTTGTGTTTCCCAAAACATACTGCCAGCAAGACAACCAATAATGGAACATCAGCCTTCTAAAAGGAGGGGGAAAGCTGTGGGGATACAGGGTGGTGGAGGGGAGAAGAAAACTGGGTGAGTCCATCATGCCTCAGCTGCTGTCGCTGTTGTGGCACGTGGTGCCTCAGGCTTGATCTTGAGGAGCCCCGTACTTGGCAGCCTTTTGGGATCCCAGAGGAAAAAGAGAGAAGGGACAATGATGTGTACTATGCTCAGATCTTTCCCTGTGTGATTACCGAGCTAACTGCCTGCCTCTTGTCTGAGTTCCCGATCACAGGTCGCTCTGAATTCAACGTTCACTGCCCCGGCTGAGTGTACAGCGGCGCTGTATGGCAGCAGTGCAGTTATTGTTTCCAAGCTTCTCAGTCCCTGACTTACTCTCTTAACTTTTTTCTTCATGCTATCCAATATATCCATGCAGAAATAGAGGGTCAAATGATAATGAAACATTATGAGGTTAAATTAATCTTTTAGTAGGTCCATTAATTTGATGGAATTACACCAGAGACGAGGTTAATTTATAATGTGAATGCATTTTAGTAAAAGGTATGGAAATAACGAAACAATTGCATTTAAAGATGCATGACTCTGTAATAGAGTTTAATTTTAAATGGCTGCAAAGAAAGGAATACATACCACTCTTTTGTGAAGCGAGAAATAAATAAAAGACACTATAAGTGTTGGAGCTAATTAGTTAAGTGCTCTATTATTTAGTTTTTAAAACAAGATCACGCTTAAGTGCCTTAAGCTTTTATTAATTGCATGGACCCCAAAATCCCCTATAGTAATTGAAAATTTAATTACATACATTTTTTGTTCTTTTAAGAATGGAAGCTTATTAAACTTTAAACACTTAAACATCTATTGAAATACCAGTGGCTGTAAACAACATGCAATTCTAAATACTAATTAAACAGGAAGGCTAAATCACTATAAAACTAAACTGAATTTTAAGTAACTTTGCACTTGTAAGTGCTCCTCTTTTTTTCATGCAGTATAAGATTTACCATTTCTTCTCTAAACACAGCAGAAATCCTGGGCAGCATTAGTATCTGCCTGTACTGTGGCAGGAATGCTGTTTTGTGTGAATATTTGGAGTGGGGCTCAGAGCCTAGGGAATAAACTGGAGTTAAGGAAAGGAGACCAG
Source organism: Caprimulgus europaeus (assembly GCA_907165065.1). The sequence goes on from OU015527.1 coordinate 78,771,714, forward strand.
TGTGGGCAGAGAGCTGTTGAAGCGGACAGCTAAAGTTGCTGGTGGCACCAAAACTTGCAGAGTTTCCTCTGCCTCTTGGAAAGGGTTCGTGGTAGAATTAAGACTGGTGAAAGGCAGGGGGACGTGGCTTTGTGGGGTTGGTCGAGAAGGCAATGGTCCATGCACCACTGACTCATAAGATTTCTGGTTTGGTAACAGTTGTGTAGAATCACAGAATCACAGAATGTGGTGAGTTGGAAGGGACCCACAAGGATCATCCAGTCCAACTCCTGTCCCTGCACAGGACAAGCCCAACATTCACACCATGTCCCTGAGGGCACATGTTGGCCAAATGCTGCTGGAATCTTGTCAGGCTTGGGGCCATCAGCACCTCCCTGGGGAGCCTGTTCCAGTGCTCCACCACCCTCTGCCTCAAGAACCTTTTCCTCATGGCCAACCTCACCCTCCCCTGCCACATCTTCCTGCCATGGCCTCTGCTCCTGGCGTTGGTGGCCAGAGAGAAGAGCTCAGTGCCTGCCCCTCCTCTTCCCCTGGGGAGGAAGTTCCAGACGGCCATGAGATCTCCTCTCAGTCTCCTCCAGGCTGAACAAACCAAGTACCTTCAGCCTCTCCTCACACCCTTCCCCTCTAAACCCTTCCCCAATGTTGTGTCCCTCCTGTGGACACTCTCCAGCAGCTTTAGATCCTTTTTCTCCTGTGGTGCCCAAACTGCCCCCAGTGCTGGAGCTGAGGCCGCCCCAGTGCAGAGCAGAGCGGGACGATCCCCTCCCTGGCCCGGCTCGCAGTGCAGGGCTGGGTGCCCCCAGGACACGGGGGTCCCTCTGGGCTGCCAGGACACACTGTTGGCTCATGTTCAACTTGCCATTAACCAGAACCCCCAGATCCCTCTCTCAGGGCTGCTCTCCAGCCTCTTCTTCCCCAGGCTGTGTGTGACCAGAGTCGCTGTGTCCCAGGTGCAACATCCAGCACTTGCCCTTGTTCAGATTCCTCCAGTTGTGATTGCCCAGCTCTCTGATTCATCCAGATCTCTCTGCAGAGCTTCTCTGCCCTCGAGGGTGTCCACAGCTCCTCCCAGTTTGGTGTCATCAGTGAACTTAGCAGTCCTTCGAATCCTATATCCAAGTCATTGATGAAGACATTAAAGAGCACCAAGTTTTGGTTTATAGAAACTTCACAGAACTGGGGTCAGAGATTTTGGTATCTCTATTCTGGTTTTCAGATCCAATCTAATGCAAGTCTTTTTCAGTTGATGAACTGATTAACAGATTAGTTAATTTTCTTTGGACAGATGTCTGACTTCTCATATTAATCACTGCTTTTTGCATTCATATTAACCCAAGATAAAGCATGAACCTCTCAGTCTAAACAATCCTCTGATTTTTAGGTAGGGCTCTTTTTGATGTAAAGGTTCACTTTTACTTCTAATTTGTCAGCACAAGAAGAAGAACATGACTATGTTAAAGCTGTAGTAAGTTGCTCGTGCATAGACTGCTATCCTACACCCAAAACAAGTCTCTACTTGGAATATTTGAGAGGGTGCCCATCACTGTATCACTATTTATACTAGAACTTAAAATGCCTTTAAGGATAGCAGAAGTAACCTGGTGGGTTGAACAGCAGCAGAAGACACACCAGAATACAGATTATTTTCAAGGAAAGTTCCAAGGGTGGATTGTGAGCCCTGTCACTTTGTCAGACAGATGCAATTCCTCTCTCATCAGAGTATTATTGTAAATACTTGAACATGAAACACAGTATGCATTTATCTTCTGTGGCAATCATTCTGTTTTCATATTGGGTTTAAATATTCAGAGTTAACTGTGATCCTGCCTTTTGGTATGTGGGCAAACACAACAGTTAATTTTCCTCAGCCTAAAACAGCAGGAGTGCTTGCATTTAGAAGAACATACAGGTGGGACTCTCTGCAAGTGATGACTTCAGCTTCCTTCTTGCACCACCAACCCCATTGGAAGATTCAGATCATGCAGGAGAAATGGTAAAAGGTCCACAATTCAAAATCTGTTTTCCAAACACCAGCATCTCAAAACAATAAGTAGGAGAAGATCCTTTCACCCCAGGATGTCAGCATTGCTCTTTGCTCAGGACAGTTCTCAGGACTGGTCCATTTCTTGTTGCAACACCTCTCAGGAACTGATCTACTTCATCCAAGAGTTACTGCTGTACCAAGCATTTACAGAGCACTCTTCTTCCCTAAAATAGTTTAGAAAAATAATCTTTCTACCACCACTGAAAGCCAAATGGTACTGTAGCTTCCTTACGAGCTCTTGAGTGGCTGTGTAACTTTATCTAGGGAGTATCAAAGGTAATAAAGGCTAGAAGTGGGGTATGGGGTCTTCCTTTTTCCTCATCCAGTTTGATTCTTTTTTCTAGAAAACCACAGTGAAGATTCTACCAGTCTTTTTATTAATATATGAATATAAATACACGATTCTGCTGCAAGTAACGTTGTTGAAAGCAAACCCCAGCCCTTTCCTAGTTGTGTCACTAGATGGCCCCATGTCTGAAGTAAACATCCCAGAAGATGTCTGCTCTGCTGGGAAACCTTTTGCCTGCCCTACCCGGTGCTTGTTACAGGTTGGCAAACACGTGAAGAGATATTAGTTTTATAATTAAGCAGCAGCTGATTGTGCTGCCTCAAGTGTTTAAATGAGCAGCAGAATGCGATGTGATATCCACTGCTGTGTGCAGAGCAGAGGGAGCAGGTAGTTCTAATCTGACAAAGGAAAAGCATGCTAAGGGGTAAGTTGGTTTTACACCACGTTGCACCACCCAAAAGCACCTTTGCTTGTATAAAAACTGATTCTCCAGTATCCACAGTTTGCTATAATGATATTTCCTTCCAAGAGACTGGGAAGGATAGAGTCTTTCCCTATGAATGTTCCTTTTATGTATGTTTAGGGATTTAAAAACTTAAGCCTTGGTCAGTAGTAATTCTCTGGCTTGTTTGTGTGCCTGGCACTGGCAGAGAGCAGCAGAAGTCATTGCTACAAATGCTGGGGCTCTGTTTCCAGGATGAAGAGGACAAAGATTTGTGGGTTTGTCTCCTGCAGGTCCCTTAAGCTTGAGCTAGGCTTTTTCTTGGGGATGGATGCAGGCACTGTTTGATTGGGGTAAAGGAGAGGAAAATTGGGGTGGAAATGGGAGTCTGTGTATGTATCACTGTGCAACATAATCAGCAATATATGTGTTCTGTGCAAGCAACATAAACTATTGCTCTTTCCTCATCTGAATAAAAGCCAGCCTTTCATGCTCACACTGGGTCTTCATAAATAATGCTAATGCCAGCATCCTAAAAGAGAAAGGAAATTATTTATTTGTCTAAATGTGGGTTTCGCTGTACCTTCTTTTCCTATGGTTGCAGCTTCACATCCCACTGTGGCAGACCAAAGTCGTGCTGGTTTCTAGAGCTTTCCTTGCAGGAACTTCTGTTAGGACCCTAAAATTTCAGGATTTCTCTACAGATACCCAGCACATATAGCATGTTTCAACAGAGTAAGGCTTTGTTCTAGTATCTTACAAGATTTCTGTTTCCATTTCCCTTTTTGCTCTGCTTTATACTCCCCCAGATGTAGCTTCACTGAAGGATGGGTGACAAAAGATGTTTTACACTGTCTTGTTTTTATCGCTGAACCATTGGTGAATGACTTTGGGTTCTCCAGTCTGTGTGAAGAAATCCATGGGACTGCCTCCATATTGAAATTTCTGCATATTGGGATCTAACTTTGGTCACTCCTGTGTTAAAATTGGGCAAGTTGGTGTTAACCCAAACTAATAATTCTTCAAGTACTCTTTATTTCACTTGTGTTTATGTATCAAGGTCCATGAAATGAGAGGTGACAACAGTGTGCAGCAGAGTAGCGTAGTTATGCAGATCCCAGACCTTTTGCCATTCCTCCTTCTCCAAGCACTCAGAAAATGGGTTTCTAGTTTCTAGAGGGAGGGACACAGCCATGCTGGAGCACACCATTTCCTTGCACAGCCCTTGCAGATGCTGCATGAGGTCTGTAAGTGTCCTACCCTGAAATTCGCAGCAGCATGAGCATGTTGGAGATCCATAGTAAGGGAAACAAGTTATTTTTTTCCACCTCAAAGTAATTTTCTTTTCTCTAGGAATGGGTTTCTACCCATCCAGTAGCCTTGATAATGTGTAAGAAAAATTACATTGAAAACCACTTCCCTTCTGTTTATTAACAGTGAGTTGTTTTACAGTTCTTACATGCTGTTATCTTAATTTGTTTGTTTCCACAGGCTACATTTAGATGCTGTTTACAGCAATAAAGAGAATATTACATTTGATCTAGAGTTCTGTCTTAATTCACAGGATGAGATGCGAACAGAAGCTCGTCGGAAAAATATCCTCATTCTAATTTTGCATTATTTAATGGAGGAAGGGTATGTTTCTTAAATAATAGTGCTCTATGTTTGTGGGTTTGTGTGTGTGTGACCTCCCCTAATGTGTCCTTCTGTTCTCTGTTGGGTGGATGGGCAGCATGACACTTTGGTTTGCTGTGAAAAAGAGGTAAACTACTCCTATATGGCAGTTTACTTTGATAAATTGTTTTTGTTTCTGGAGCAAAAATGTCCTACATCATTTAAAAATACTTCAGAGCAATCAGCAAAGAGTTTTTAAATAGAGTTTATGGTTTTATAATAAATAGACTTGTAGACAGGTTAAAAATACTGTATACTTACTAATTACATTCTTTGCATTTTCTCTTAAAAATCAGAATAAGATAATGGCTCTCAGTTTTTTGATCTTTGTTGGTTTTTATTTAAATTACCAGGTATGTCGATGCCGCAAATGCTTTGGAACAGGAAACGAAATTAAGTTTACGTGGCTTTGAAGTTTGTGACAACATTGATCTTGAGACAATATTGATGGAATATGAAAGCTATTACTTTGTAAAATTTCAAAAGTATCCTAAAATTACCAAAAAGGTCCTGGACACTGGTATGTGACTGTTTTCCAAGAAGAAAGCTTTTTGTAAATGTGTATTTGCCTGTTAGACTGACCAACCTTCTTGTGTACATCAACGTTTGATGTTTGACATCTCTTACAGTTACAGACCTATAGTTCTAGCACACAGGGCATCCAAATTGAGAGATGGGGCTTTGACCCCTTCCACTTTTCCCTCCCTCTTTATGTAGAGGAACAAGAAGGTGATATCTTTCTGTCTTTGAAAAAATGGTTTGGGATTGGAAAATGTCATGTAAGCACAAAGGATTATGGCATAGATGTATTCACTTTCTTCTCATGGGGAGAGAACAGTAAGTCTGTTCTATTTTGAATTTAATTTTTAATGAAAATAAACCACTTAAAATACTATATCCTAGCTCATCCAAGCTAGTGCTTAAAAGTTTATCACCACTAGTCTCATTCACCATATATCTTGCACATTTTCATATACTAAAGGTAATGTGCCAAACGAGTAAGAGGTTTATTTGCTCCAAAGGACTTAAAGTCTGAGGTATAAATGAATGAAAGGCAAATCAGAATATGAGTGTTTTGTTGTGACCCTGACAGCCTGAATGGTTTTTCATTTGAGCACAAAGTGTAATTTATAGAAGCCATAAGAACAACTGTATAAGAATCAGTTAGGAAGAGCTTTGAGGGTACAGAAAACACCAACATCTCTACCTATTTGTCTTGTTAAAAAAATACAGTCATCAGAGAAGGGGAATAATTGGCCAGGAACATCTCTGAGCAGTTGTCACTGTTTCGTATGACTGCCAGCAACTTTGAAATCATAGGTAAATTAAACATTATATAAATATAATAGAACTACCTCTATAGGTAAAATTATTTTGAGAAGTACTAAAGCTACCAGTCATCATTACATTCATGGTGATGTAGAAGATCAGTACTAGCTGGAAGAAGCATTATCTACATGAAAAGGAGATTTATGGCTAGAACCTATTGATTGGTGTTAATACAAAGAGGAGCAGTCTTGCAGAACAAAACCAAAGGGATTTGTTATGAATCAAGAAGGAAAATGTGTTACAAAGCATTTGTCACATCATACTTAGTCACCCTGAGTGGTAGCCAAGGCTCCATCCATGATCCAAGTGAACAAACAGTTCCCAGAAAGCCACTTGGCAGTGTTTTAGGTGTACTCACAAGATTCCAAGTTTCACACATGGGCTCTGCTGCCTCTAGGTGCACTGTGTTCTGCAGCAATTCCAGGGAAACAGCTGTTTGGGAAGGATTATTTTATGTAAATTCATGAGAATCTGGGTGGAAGAGCATTGTACAGAGAATACTGGTAGGAGATGTATTTTGGAACAACTAGGTGCATGCTAGTGTGATACAAACCCTCAAATTTATGAGTTCACATCTGGGCTTTGTGAGTTTGACATTGTGTGAAAAAAGCTTTTCTTTGGCAGGAATTGTTTCAAATGATGTAAGTGCAAAAATAACATAGTTTGATAACCTCTATTGCCATGGGACCTTTATGCTGTCTTGGTGTGTAGAACATGATAAAATTACTATTATGAAGAGTAAGGCAAATTCTTATTTCCCAATACAGCAGTGAAAAAAATATTACTGTTAAATAATCATTCTATGTGTTATATTAAATTAGCTTATTGTGCTTAATCTAATTTCTAGTAGTGACCACTTTGCTATGAAAATGATACTGGTTTTAAAATGTAAGTAACGAAACCAAAGACTGAATGAACTTAAATTTTAACAAGCCTGAAGGCAAACAGCTCTCTCCAATATTAGTTTGTTTTCAAAACATTTTTGCAAGCTTGCATTGCTTATAATCATGCTGTTCCTGTTTATGCATTGTTACTTCCAAGATCATTACTGTGTCTTCAAAAATATTTTTGAACAGGGAAATAAAAAATCAAGTTGTCCTTTTTTGCATCCTTAATTATTTTCCATTTTAATATTAATTTTTCCACAGCAGAAAATAAACAACAGCTGAGAACTGCAGGAAGACCAACAAGGTAAGAGAAGTGTGCAGGGGTTTTTCTGGGCAAAAAAATTTCCTATAAAAGCAATACACAGCATGGTTAAAATAATGTAGTGATACCATAGGAATATTAAAGCTTAGAGTCACGCTGCTGACTCCGTGGTGCATTTTTCTGCATCTTTAGAGGAAAAAAGAGACTTATTTCCCAAATGGAGATGCAGACAATTTACAAAGTTTCAGCAGTGTGGATAAGGTAGGGTGGCATGTTTGAAAGCAGTAATAATTTGCTGTGATTTAAATTGATGGCTTAACTCAGTGGGAGCAAAGTTAGCCCAAAAGTGCTTTATTTGAAAACTCTGCCTTTTAATCCTTTGGTATTTTGAGGGAAAAAAAAGGAGTTGTGAAAACCTTTCAAGATATTATTTTCTTTAATTCTAGGGCAGCAAGCTCTTCTCAGAGTCTCCCAAGGCTTAAACATCAGACAGTACAACGACCATTGTCAAAAACTTCACCTGGGAGCACAACAGAATTTAAGTTACCCATCAAGGAGAGCCCTAAGCAGGTTTAAATGTGCTTTATGTTGACAGCATTACAGTTGAAATTAATGTGTTTTTATTTTGAGGGGCTATAGGCAACAAGAGGATGTGAGCTATACAGTTAGTAATCGTGTCACTAATGGGTTTTACTAATTATAAGGATTATTGATGCAAGACTTCAGGAGAGGTATACTTTCTGGCTGTGAGTTGGGGAGCAAGTCACAGTCAAAAATTAGAGGAAAAGGAGTCATATATTCTAACCTATACAGAAAGCAACCAGAATTTTCCCATTAACACCAGTAGATTCATCCAATAGTGCCAGAAAGCAAGACAAAAAAAACAAGTAGAAAGTCTAGTGTCAATTGTAAGCATCTTCTCAGTGCCTAAGGTGTTTGAGACTGGGGGAGTAATTTGGCTCTGTAACTTTCAGTTGTGTGAGTCTCATTTTGGTAAGATTGCTGTGAAAACTACTTTATTACCATCCCTTACAGAGGAACAGCAGGTTGGGGGCAAGCACTCTGTCTGTTTTGGCTTTTGAGGATCTAGGTGAAGGAGAATTTTTATTTTTTTTAAGTCCTTATATTAAGTCCCTATATTCCTGCATAGGGAGGATATTCCTACATAGGGAGGGACTAATCTCTGACCCCAGTTCTCACCCTTAAAAAAAAAGGTGCTTTTGGATTTCACAGCAATAATTGCTGTGAAGTGAATGTCAAAGTAACTTACAATCCTAAAATGACTTCTTATTTCTGAATTGGCATGCTGTGCTTTATACTTGCCTGTTGTTTCCACTGTTCCTAAGTGTTTCTTCTCATAGCTATGCAAAATGCAGATTTCTGCAATTTAAAATAGGAGTTCTGTGCATAAAATAACTTGAATGCTGAGCTCTAGAACCATGGCTCTCACCACTGTTGTCACCAGTCCTGTGAAATCTAACTAAATGTACAACAGTGTTTGTCTAACAAATATGGGATTGTTGTTGAACTTCCACTGAATGACACAGCTCATCTGGGCATGTATGAAGAGGTGGGATGATATTTAGAATAGGTTGATATCTGCAACTCATCTACTTGGCAACACATCTGTTTTAAAATTGTTTTTTCTTTAGAATAATGACAGTGCAGTTACTCTGGAGCAATCTGAATTTGGCTTAAGCATCTCTGCAATCAACAAAACTGGAGGAGACAGCGCTCACCCAAGAAGGGTTGGTGGAAACCTAGTATGTGAACTATGATAAAAATGTGCATGTAGAAAAAAAACATGAAAGTTTTTCTGAAATACTAAACATGAGCTTTTTCTGTCTATTTTTATATGAAATGTTCATGTATAATTAGCTGAAGGGTCAATTTCATTATTTCGGCATTAATTCTTTGTCTATGTTAAAAAGAAGAAGAAAAATATGGTTTTAAAACCCAGTGGTAACAGCTGAAATTTGAGATGAATTTGAAATTCCTGAATGACATAAGAATCTCTGCAGTTAATTGTCACAATGACTGAGATGTGTGTTCTTTTCCCATTGCTACCACAGATTCTGTGGTCAGTTTTTGACGTATTTAGGGCTGTGTGTGCAGAAGGAAACTCATTGCTGTAATGGCAAGCAAGATTTGTCCCAAAACAGTTTTAACAGTGGAGCAATCATCATGGTAAAGCTTATCACAACATTATTTTCTCCGTTAGGGCCAAGCAGTTGACTTCCATGGGATGATTCAGGACACTGTCAAAGTATCATCAAATGGAGTAGCCTTGAACAGCCTTAATTGTGATCCAGATGCTTCAGTAAGTGTTTCTCTTCAATATGAAGAGAGATAAATATGAACATCAGTTTTACAAAACCAGGTACAAAATAAAATGCCACAATGATGTTGTCTTTGTTCCCAAGTGCTAAAAATGGGCTTAGATTTCTGAGTGATGTATTTCTTTCTTGAATGGCCAGATATACTTGATAGGGTCTAATTTGTTGACAGTAGTTTACTGTTTGAACATGAAAGTAGGCAACAAATACAAATTATACCTTATGATTCACAAAAAAAAAAATAACATTGCAGAAACCTACAGACTTTCTGAGGGTGAAATGCTGGCTCCTTCAAATTCAGTATGTTTTTAAGCATTCACCTCAGCTGAGACCAGAACAGTGTTTAGATGGTGGAGAGAAATTTTCAGTAATCTCTCCTTGACACAAGCCATAGCTTCTTAGGCAGTGCATCCAACTTACTTGGTACCAGGCCACCTGGCAACTGCTACGCTTGAGGAGACTTTCAAAACAGAGAATGTGACAAATCAGTGGCCCATAGTTACATTTTTCACTGCTCTTAATCTATGTAGGGCATGTTTAGGACTACATGAACAATAAAACAGCTGCTCATTTTAATGTGAATTCAGGATTAGATTCTGTCAGGTGAAAAGACGAGTCACTGCCAATATGGCTTACTTAAGAATCTTTAGTACTATCCATATTTTTACAGCTTTAAAAGTTGATATTATGATGATGTATCAGCTTTTTTGAAACTATTTCGTGGTTTGTCTGTTTAAAAATAGTTGAAGGACTTATGTTTGTCTTTTTTAGGAACGGTTATTGAAACCCCTTAGTGCTTTCATTGGCATGACTGGTGAGATGAGAGAACTTGCAACAGTTGTAAGCAAAGTAAGAGCAGATCTCCATTTTGGTTGCACAGAGATCTTGGTTATCCTTGTCATCTGAGAATGATGGTTGTTTCTTTTTACTGTCACTGGTAGTGCTTCTTCTTGAATGTACAAGCTATTTTTCTTATCATGCAACTCCCAGCAAGTTATTTCTTTACATGTAGCGATGTTTCTTTCTGATACATAATGGGAGGAAGTAATTAAGACTGTTCCTTTCTGATGGGGAACATGTAATCTAATCATGCTGTACCCATGAGACTGTCATAGCTTTTCCCTTTGTTCTTATTGCTACAGAAAATGTATTGTACTTCACAGAAAAGAGAGATTTAAATACGTTAGTTAATACCAGCTATTATCTAATGTATTACCTAACTGTGATGAAATGGTGGGAAAAGCCTTGGTTCAGCTCTGTGGGTGCAGTTTCCATTCAAGGCATCGGGCTGTATTCAGTCTGGATGATATGCCAGTATTGCAGTAATATCCTGTTTCTGAACATACCTACTCAACACCATGTACCAAAATTATTAAACCATGATATTCCTGCACTGTTTAGAGTACAGGTCCTGTGCCTTGCTTGCACTGCCTACATGATCTGGACTCCTTGTCTTTTCTGATGCAAGCAGTGCCCTTCCCTCATCCCAGCAGAGGAGCTGCATGAGTAGCATTAATAATATACTATATCCCAGGATAGACTGGATATTCTTCCAGGATGGATACTTTGGCACCTGGAAGGAGTCCCAACATTGTCAGCACCATTTCATTTCACTCATGGGTTGAGGTGTAGTCTAGGAAACAGGCCCTGGGCTACTGGGGATCAGCCTGTCTACAAAGCAGGTAAATGCTTTGCATGCACCACCTCCCAAAACCCATGAGGCATTTGTCCAAAAAGCTTCAGAATGTCACAGTATTTGATAATGTTGTGACTCTTTCTGGATATGAGCATCAGAAATGGTGTCAGCTGTTGCTCCCACATACTTAAAATCAGCTGTTTAAAAAGCCTGGAAGACTTTTGATGAATGATTTTTATAGCTGTGTATTGCCCAATTTCTTGGTCTGCAAGTTTTGGATTTGCAGCTTAGTAGAACTGAAGTCTAAGAAATTTCCAGTCTTAAAGTAAGAAACTGTTCACTCATTTCAGTTCCTGTCTGGTTTTTAATTTAGGGTAAACCTTTAAAATAGTATTGTTCTTGCTGCTACTTTAGCAAAAAGCAATAAGGTTGCTTTAGCCTTCATATGTTTTTTTAAATTATGCTGGTATGTTCCTCATTGCTATGGTAATCAACACTGTGTAAATCAATAAAAATAAATAGCATGTGGTATCTATTTCACAACACAATCTAATTTAATTTGGAGACAGTTATGGAAGTCTCTACTTAGTATCATAAATCTGATTCATCTTAATTTGCTGTTAATAGAAAGGGAAAGTGTAATCTACTCTATATAAATAATTTTTCTAACTCTATTAAATCAAATTTTCCCATCGGATATAAGCACATAATTTTTCTTCAGTCTCTAGGGATTCCCTGTTTTTACTGGAGAACAGAATTTATCCCAAGTATTTGTATTGAGGATATGTTATTTTCTGCAGAACAATTAGTCTCTGGGACACAAAGCCACAAAATATTACTAAGGTGGATGGGAAGATTCATAGAAGATTTGGAAAGTTTGATGAATTAAATGAAATTAATTTAGAGAGTGCTTCAGGGCATAGACTAATTACCGACTATCTTTTGATATATGCTTAGGGGAAAATTTTCCTCCTGTTACAGTGTTTCTCACACCTTTTCCTGCAGCATATAAAATCTTGCATAGTGTGGAGTGAATACCATTTTTTAACTGTTATTTATAACATAAGTAATAAGTAATATGTGCAGCCATAAAATTACTGAGAATTAAGTTTAATACAAACACAAATATTTTCACATTGCATGTGATTAAACTGTGGAACTCAAGCTACAGAATAAGCATGTTTAAAAAAGAGGTAAGAGAAATTCACTGAAGAATTAATGTCAAAGGGTGGTTAAACTCAAAAACTAAGATGTAATTTTAATTATCAAAGTTCTGCAATTGCACCTTTTCAGAAGGTAAATGTAAATGTGAACCAACATGTCACTCCCATTGTTTCTACTTTTTTTAGAGTAGAATAGACTATTCCAGTTGGAAGGGACCTACAATGATCATTTAGTCCAACAGCCAGTTCAGGGCTGACCAAAAGTTGGAGTCTGTTGTTAAGGGCATTGTCCAAATGCCCCTTAAACACTGACAGGCTTGGGGCATCGAACACCTCTCTAGGAAGCCTGTTCCAGTGTTTGACCACCATCTTGGTAAATAAATTATTCCTAATCCCCAGTCTAAACCTCCCTTGGTGCAGCTTTGAACCATTCCCATGAGTCCTGTCACTGGATACCAGAGAGAAGAGATCATCAAATAAAACATCCAATACTTACAAGTAATTTTACAAATTAATTACTTGCAGAAATTAAACATCCAACACTTGCCAGCATCAGAGGTAAAACATTAGGCTTGGTGATCTTCCATATTGTGATAGCTCTTCATATGTTGGTTGGTTACTAAAACCAAGTAACAGAAAATAGATCTGAGAAACAGATCTGTTGAGCATATATGTTTGGCAGTGTATATCACAGAATCCCAGATTGGTGGGGTTGGAAGGGACCTCAGGAGATCATCCAGTCCAACCCCCCTGCCAAAGCAGGTTCCCTACACCAGGTTGCACAGGAAAGTGTCCAGGTGGGTTTGAACATCTCCAGGGATGGAGACTCCACACCCTCTCTGGGCAGCTTATTCCAGTGCTCCTAGGGAAACTAGGTGCAAGACACCATGTAGAAATGATTGCTGTGTATGCTGCCCTCCTGTGAGCTGACTAGTACATAGGTTTAAATAATACAGTTTGTATCACTTAATGGCACTATTGCTCTTTAACTGAGCTAATTTATTGTGCCAAAGGTGGTTATCCTATTCCAGAAGTTTTGTTAACAAAATGCAATGTATGTTGCAGGACATTTATCTCCATAATCCAAATGTGAAGTGGGATGATATTATTGGACTGGATGCAGCTAAAAGGCTGGTCAAGGAAGCAGTTGTTTATCCCATAAGGGTAAGGTGCTAAATAGTTTTGAGAAAACCAGTGTTGGGCTTGTTAGTATTTTCCTTGTTATTACAGTGGTGTTTTAGTGTTCTCACTATTTCAGTGCCCTTGTAGGCAGTTCATGTTAGAACTGTTCCTGTTTCTTTTTCATCTGACAATAGCATATGAATTCTCCTATAGGAAAATGGCCTTTTGATATTAAAATTCTAAGTTTTGGGTCCTATTCTTTGTCCCCTTCCACAACATATGGTGCTTGATTTGGCCTGTATTAATTCAATGTAAAATAACTTAAAGAAGAGACTATAAAACCAATTGCACTTGTAGAATTCACTTAAACCAGGTTTCAAATGGTAAATACCGTATTTTTCTCAGTACTCAGATCATATATATTATTTTGTTTTGGAGGGTTTTTATCTCCCTCTCTTCAAATTTCTTAGGTTTCCTGAATGGGTTAGGAGAAGTGGGTGTAGGGGTTAGAATCCCTTGCATTTTTTTTATAGCTGATACATTTTTAATCCCTGAATTACTTTTTGGTTTCCTCAGTACCCCCAGCTGTTTACAGGCATTCTGTCTCCTTGGAAAGGATTACTGTTGTATGGACCACCAGGTATGGAAAGCTTTATATTGTGTCCATTTATCACTATCTCTCTGTCCCACAAATAAATCATTGATGCTAATTAATTCAAATGTTCTGAAATGTGAAATAAAAGCAGACAATAGTGGATGATTATTTCTGTCTCTCACACTCAAACCTGTCCATTTGCCTTTCTCACACCCTGAGACTGTTTCTACACTTGAATCTTCCATAAGACAGTACTTGTGCTAATTGTTCAGAGGAACAAGAACTCATGTTACTTCACTGCTTTTACTCAGCTTGGGGCATATTAATTATGTTTGGCTTAACCTGATCTTACAAAACACGAATAAATCTGGCATGGATTTACCTTCTAAAGGAAGATGTCCTTTCTTTCTTCTGCATTTGGGGTTTGTTTTGGAAATTGGCTGGAAGCTTTGTCCTCTGCAGTGCTGGCTGAGTGTTTTCCATGTCAGCACAGCTTCCTGCTCCCTCTACACAAGCACTACCACAGGTATAGCAAACGGCACAACTACAGCCTGAGTCAGATTGCAAAGGCTGTCACTGCAGTAAATTCCATTTGTTCCTGTGAATGTTTAGATGCCCCATCCCTGGAAACATTCAAGGTCGGGTTGGATGGGGCTCTGAGCAACCTGATCTGGTTGAAGATGTCCCTGCTTACTGCAGGGGGTTTGGACTAGACGGCCTTGAAAGGTCCCTTCCCACCCAAACCAGTCTGTGATTCTGTGACTTTTTCTATTTCAATGTTTTTCTCTGATTCACAATAGGATGAGGGGAATTTTCAAACATTTGGATTGTATTTCTTTAGAGAGTGAATTTCTTCAACACTGTTGTTTGTAGGTACTGGAAAAACTTTGCTTGCTAAGGCTGTTGCCACAGAATGCAATACAACCTTTTTCAACATCTCTGCATCCACCATTGTCAGCAAATGGAGGGGGGATTCAGAAAAACTTGTCCGGGTAAGAATTATTATCTTATTCATTATCCTTTAACAAATAGCAGGTTCCCACTTGAAGAACTGGAGTTTAACAGAGCACTAGAAAGTGACTGTTCCTTTGATACTCATAATCTTTCTTTTTGTCTTGGATGAAACATGACAATATTCATTTCTGGTTCTTAAAATGGGAATAACATCACTTCTGCAGAAGTCTCACACTGGATTCGTGCTGTGGAATTGTAGTTCTGTACTGTAAGATGAAGCAGATGTCCTAAAGGCAGCAAAGATTTTTGACTCAGAATAAAAGACAGGCAAGCAGAGTTCTTAAACTAAAATGGTGTTTGCTTAGTGATCCCATCAAATTGTTGCACATCATTTCTGCAAGGGCTGGCTTCTAGGCTCCCTACAAAATGTTATTTAGATTCCCAAATTCCCTAGTATTCTTAGTCTTCAGGACATGGAATAGGCAAAGAATTCCCTTGTCACAAAGATCTTGCAGTCAAGCACAGATGTAATGTTTTAAGGAAGATTCTTGAATGGTAAATGGGTAAATGTATTTTTTGCACATGGACTACCAAGTTGCATGGATGGCTCAACTGTGCTAGAAAAAAAATTCAGGGATTCAGGTGTAGCATCTTTGCCCTAAGGTGCCAATCCTAATCGCTCTGTAATGCCCACCATTTCAGTGTAAGAAAGCCACAAGCTCTAAGCTTTCCTTTACACTCACCTCTCAGGCTACACTTCAGATAGATACAGAGCTCTTGAAAATGAGTAATTGTAACAGATTGCACTCAGCAAATGGCATTATGAGCATTGTTAGTCTCTCTGGAAATGTAGGCAATGTCTGCAACATAATTATTCTTCATGTGTCCTTTGTCCTTTAAAATGGCACATTTTTCTTCTGACATTCACCTCCTGTCTTATTGATCCTCTTCAAATCTGTCTCAGTAGCTTCCTAGAAGTTTTCCTTCTGGCACAAGTAGGGGTGGGACAGTCTGGTTTTTCATATCACTATCCAAAAAGGGTTTTGTCAACATGCTGCAGCATTTGCAGTGATACTGGATTTGTGGCATTTCACCCATAGCTGAGTTTTTGGCAGAATTCAGAAATTAAATAAGATTGTGGATTGGGACAGCTCTAAGAAAAGTGTTGTGTTAATTTATATCCTAAAATTACATGAGGGTGGTGCAGAAGTTTTCTGAAGTTGTGTGAAGTATACGTGGGGTTTGTGCTTATTTGAAGGAATGGCCACTGACCCAGTTCTCAACACATCTGTGTTTGTATGATTTTATATTTTAGATTTGTAGTAAAATTGTGAACTACAACTGTCAGTACCTTTTGCATGAGAGCAGTGGTAGTGGATGTATAAGCAGAATTGATACAATAGCATTCAATTTTTATTTCAGACACTTTGGAAAAGCCACTCATGTGGCAAAATTATTATATAATCTAATGTTCTACTTAATTGCAGACTTTTGCTTCCTTGAACAGTACTAATTACAGCGCTGAGCAAGTAATTTAAAACCTGTGTTTCATATCAAAGGTGTAGAAACTAATTATATTTTTTTTAAATTTGGTTTTTTAAGTGTTCAGATTAAAAAGTGCTGGATTAATATATATTGCTAGTGGTGTTTATTTAAAAACTCAAAGAACGCTTCATATAATCATAGAAACATAGAATAGTTTAGTTGGAAATGACCATTACAATCATCTAGTCCAACCATAAACCCAGCATTGCCAAGTTCACCACTAAACCATGTCCCCAGGTACCACATCTACACGTCCTTTAAATACTTCCAGGGATGGGGACTCCACCACTGCCCTGGGCAACCCCTTCCAATGCCTCAGAACCCTTTCAGCAAAGAAATTCTTCCTCACATCCCATCTCAACTTCCCTGGCCACAACTGGAGCCCATTTCCTCTTGTCCTGGCCCTTGGTCCTTGGCTGAACAGACCCACCCCCACCTCTCTCCACCCTCCTCCAAGGGACTTGGACAGAGCCAGAAGGTCTCCCCTCAGCCTCCTTTTCTCCAGGCTCAACACCCCCAGTTCCCTCAGCCGGGAACTCAGCACACTTGTGCTCCAGACCCTTCCCCAGCTCCGTTCCCTTCTCTGGACACGCTCCAGCACCTCCATGTCCTTATTCACTGAAGAAGAAGCAATGGTATGTTCTTACTGCTCCATGTTTACAGAAAAACAGATGAAACTTCTTACACAAAATCTGGGTCTGCCCTTTTGAGAGTCAGCTGAATATTCCGTTTTTTAATCTTGATTGTTCAAGCATTTTGTTTGTTTTCACCGGGAAAAACAAAAGAACTACTTGATTCTTATCAAGTAATCAGTCCATTTTCTTTCATTATGTTTCAGGTCACTTTTATTATTTTTTTTTCTCAAATCCTTATTTAAAGAACTACAAATGGAGCAGCAACAACAAAAGACGGATGTTTAATCTCTGATAACAATTTAGGAGTTCCCAGAATCCTCTGAGGGATCATTTTCTTCTATCCCATTATTTGCAGGGCACTCTGATAGGATTTAGCCAGAAAGATTTACATACAAAGACAGGATTACAAGCTTGTGTTCTTCATATCTCCTTTACAGACCTTTCAGAATCAGAGAGGATTCAGGGACCCTCTGCCTACCCACAGCTTTTTTCCAGCAAATATCCCTTTTTGTCCTAGAACTTTGGAACGTGGTTACTGTTATTTATCTTCTGTGCCAGTGGCCCTTAATGCCTTTTTGTGTTAGTTTTATCTTTTCTTTCACATTTACTCTTCTCTCTAAACAGGTGTTATTTGAGCTTGCCCGGTACCATGCTCCTTCCACAATTTTCTTGGATGAGCTGGAGTCAGTTATGAGTCAAAGAGGCACTGCTTCTGGGTAACTGATGTGACCACTTCCTATGGTTTTAGGAGAATATTTGTCCCCCTTTTACTGCATCTTTTCAATATTGTGTGTGTTCAGGTGCTGACTGATGTTTAATCATACAGTCTACCTGTTAGAAACAAATCTTACTTAAACTAAAGCCTGAGGCTACTCTATAAACTCCAACAGGAGCATGATTGGGCCCCTGAAAGACTTGTCTTATAGATTTTATTGACATTATCATTACTTTGAGTGATAATGGTAATTTTAATGACTTTTTATTAAGGTTTTTTGTTGTTGTTCTGTTGTCAACTTTAGGAACCTCGCAGCCTGTTACTGTCAGAAAGCCTGTCAGCTCCTGAAGTGCTGCTTCATGTCAGCATTGTGTACACTGTGGGGATTTAAAGAGTGAGATGTAGTGATTGTTTCAGTCACAGTAGATGAGGCAAGCTCAAAAGACAGGTTGTGTGAAGATTAGCAAGAGGCTATGGGTCCAGCACGACTGTGAGAAGGAGGGAGGTGCAAGAGTGAGCAATAAGTGGTGCTGCATTTTAAAATGAGGGATTTGAAGTGGAAATAAAGGCAGTGGGAGGGAAATAATAGATGAGTTGCTAGAGGTGAGTAAGAAGCAGCTGATTTTGTGACACTTTGGGCAGGTTTAGGCATAGCAAGGTAAGATGGAGTGTACATGGTGGAATGGCATTTTCATTAATGGGTCAGATTTTGGTGGCATTGTCAGGACTTCCAGATGCAGGAATGTGAGGGTGTTATTTTTGTCATCTGTGGTGTAGGGAGTTTATAGTTAAAAACAGATTGAAAAGGTTAGGGATAAGGAAGAAGCAGGAGAAATATAAAAATACTATTATAACCATTAGGAGCCCATTACAGTAGATTTTTATGTACTGTAAATTACATGCTCACAAAGGTGTATAAATAGAATATGCCATATTGTAAAGATACAACCTGTAGTAATTGTCAGTTATTAGCTATAAATTATGGGCCAAATTTTGCTTTCATGTATATTTTTAAAAGCTCTCATTAACAGCACTGGATTATATATTTTAATAACAATTTTAATCTATGATTATGGAGTTATTTTTACACCTCCTTATTAAATATTGACATAGCCCTGATGTGTGCATGCCTTTGCAGATATAAGCCATTAAACCTGAATTGTAGCTCTTGCCATCTAAGATCCTGATGTTTTCCCTGGTTTTGGTCCAGGAGTTACCAAGAACTCTGCATCTGGGACCAAGAGTTCAAACTGGTTTCCTGCAAAAATTCTGGGTCAGAATTCGTAGCACTTTGCTAAAGTTCCCCTTCTCTTTTTGAAGAAGGATCATTTCTGGGTGGTCACTGCCCCATTTTTAAATTTGTTTCAATACAGCATGTTTTATGTTTGCTTTTGAGAGAATATTTTGCAAAATATTGAATTCAGTAGTAAGTATATCTTTGTGTGGCCACTAAACATTCACTCACAGAGAAATGCCAGTACTTGCCCTGAACTGGTGTGTTAGTTATTTAATGGCAACTACCACATATAAAAATTCTCTTATACAGATCATTCCATCAAAGCCTTTAGCTGTTTTCCATTAAATGTCAGCATTGCTTGGAGATTAATATGAAGAAAAAATAAAACTAAATGTTTTCTTTGGATTCAGTAGCAGGGAATTCTTGTCACTTTAATGCACCTAAAATAATCAGTTTAAGTAATCATTAGAAAGCTTTGTTTTAATTCTTAGATGTTAGCTAATGGAGCTTAATCATGCTTTGAACTGGGGCAAAACTGTCACAAGGGCTCAGTTGCTGTGAATGACGCTGTATAAATAAAGATGATTACTGTAATGCACTGAGCAAATAATATTTCTCTGAATCTTGGTAGTGGTGAACATGAAGGAAGTCGGCGGATGAAAACAGAATTACTGGTGCAGATGGATGGCTTGGCCCGATCTGATGATCTTGTATTTGTTTTAGCAGCTTCCAATCTGCCATGGTAAGAGATCCAGAGAGTACATTTTGAATACATTTGCATGAGCTTCTGAGCACAGATAAAGATTTTACTTAAGACTTTTGCAGAAAAAGCCTTGATATTTGGTTAAAGCATTTAAAGATTAATTTGGAGCTTTTACTTTTAAACTCCACAATTCTTGCTATTTGAATAATCCGTAATAAAGTCAACATATGCTGGTCCTACCAGCTGCTAATATTTAAAAGGGAGTATTTGAGTTTATAGGCAAGTTATTTACTATGTTTAAGCTAAGAAGGGTTTCAGCCTGGAACTGTAAGGTGCTTAAAACATCTAGTGCTTAGAAGGATACTCTGTAAATAGGAATGTTGGATTTTATTGGTATAAAATGTGACTTTTAAAAGTCAAGGGAGAAAATCCTTCAGTTTCCTTAACACAATTTAGAATAGAAGAATAAATGTTTTAAGATTGGAACTGGGGCAATTCATCATGTTGATTCTCAAAGTGAGCAGGAGATGTATTGAGAATAAGACCAACAGGAGAGGATGAGGTAGGGAAATAACACTTGTAGTGTAGCAAGTGTGGATGCTGGGAACAGACAGCAGAAAATGGCCATGTGCTCTCCTTGAACAGTGTCTCCCATGGCCACTGTCAGGGCCAGCGTGCTGATCTGGCTTGATCATTCATCTGAACTAGTGTAATATATCTCTTTCTTTCATTATCAAACAGTTGCAAGAAGTACCTGGGGAAAACAATGGCTGTTGGTTAAGCACAGCTATTTTTAGCAGTCAGGTTTGTATCTCACTAATCATTTTCCAGAGTATGAGCCACACCTGTACAGGGAATTGAAACACATTGATAATGGGCTTGTTTTTGGAGTTAGTTTTCATAGGTCTGGAACTAGCCTGTGGATTTCTGCCTGGCCCAAGATTCCCCTGTCCCTGGATCCATGAAATCTTCAGTAGAAAAACATAATTTCCTGCTGAGAAGTCTGTGTGTTGAAAGCAGGGAGGGGAACCTCAGCAAAGTAAACTGGAAATTATCTTTTTGTTCAGGGACAGTCTTGGATGCAGGTGTCTGCAAAAAAGATAAGTTAAGCATAAGAAGGGTTTGTTCCCATGCTTCCTTCTCTCCCTGAAGTGTACATGAAGCAAAGAAATAAAAGGTGTCTGCTGGGGGCAGGCTGTCTGAATAAGTAATATTTCTGCAGTTTGTTGATCATCATGGCACTGAGGTCTTCCTTGATACCTGTGTCACTGAAGGCCTGCAGACCTAAGTGGGCCTATTCCCCTCTCTCATGTAGAGGAAGGAGGTCAAGCCAGGAGTGTGAAGAGGAGAACACAGTAGTTCTGTTTCCAGGGAACTTCAAACTGTGGTCAGGGAAACGTTTGGTGGAGCCCAATGGTTGGTGTTCACAGCAATGACCTTGTGTGAGCAGCGGCTCAGCATCATTTCAAGTGGCAATACCTGAAACTGGACTGAAAGTCACACTGATCATTGATGTGATGCTCACCCAGCTCTGCAGTGTGACAGCCACAGTGCAGGGCATCCAAAAACAGCTGGGAGCCAAAGAGGACTCTGCATCCACAAAACCCCAGGCTTCATTCCTGGATTGTTATTCATGATTAGTGACTTTTGGCTGATTCTCATGAGGTTGCCATAGGGAGTCATGTTGGAAAAGCCTCTCTGTGTGACTCTGGGCTGTGATCAGCAGGCTCTTTCTGGCTATATGGAGTGTCTGAGTCTGAATGAATCATAGAATCACAGAATCCTAGTGGTTGGAAAAGACCTTTAAGATCATTGAGTCCAACCATAAACCAAACACTACCAATTCCACCTCTAAACCATGTCCCTGAGCACCTTGTCTACCTGTCTGTTAAACACCTCCAGGGATGGGGACTCCACCACTGCCCTGGGCAACCCCTTCCAATGCCTCAGAACCCTTTCAGCAAAGAAATTCTTCCTCACATCCCATCTCAACTGCCCTTGGCACAACTGGAGCCCATTTCCTCTTGTCCTGTCCCTTGTTCCTTGCTTGAACAGACCCACCCCCACCTCTCTCCACCCTCCTCCAAGGGACTTGGACAGAGCCAGAAGGTCTCCCCTCAGCCTCCTTTGCTCCAGGCTCAACACCCCCAGTTCCCTCAGCCGGGAACTCAGCACACTTGTGCTCCAGACCCTTCCCCAGCTCCGTTCCCTTCTCTGGACACGCTCCAGCACCTCCATGTCCTTCTTGGAGTCAGGGGCCCAACACTGAACACAGATGCAGCAATCCAGAGCAGTTGAGAGACCCACAGGGGTCAGTGCTGTTTAACATGGTCATCAGTGACTTGGACAATGGGACAGAGTGCACCCTCAGCAAGCTGGCAGCTGACACAAAACTGGGAGGAGCAGTTGATAGACCAGAGGGTTGTGCTGCCGTTCAGAAGGACCTCAACAGGCTGAAGGAATAAGCCCACAGGAATCTGATGAAAGCTCAAGTGCAGGTGGTCAAACACTGTCAGAGGTTGCTCAGGGGAGGTTGTGGAGTCTCCATCCTTGGAGATGCTCAAACCCGACTGGCTGTGGCCCTGAGACACCCGCTCTGGCTGACCCTGATCGGAGGTTGGACTAAATGATCTCCAAGAGATGCCTTCTAACCTCAGCCATTCTGTGATGCTGGAAAACAAAGCAGGAACCTCATCTTGGTATTGTGAGAGTATTTAAAAGTATTTTTCTCTTCTAAATGTGAGAAAGCCTGAGAGGAGTGGTCTTCTAAGTTAGGCATAGAAGCACAGTTGCTGCAAAAAAAACCAGGCAGGGTGTTACCCTTCAGTATCCTTCATTAAAATTAGATAAATGAAAATAAATACCTAAGAAGTCACTTGAGAATTACATAGTTCTCTGATGTGAAGGCTGGAGTTCCTGTCCATCATGGGAAGAGATCCAGTCTGCCTCCCTCTACAAGCCTGTCTTTCCCTCTTTGCTATGCAAAATGGCATCACTTTGCCTCCCAAGGATCCAATGGTGATGGAGAAGCAAGTGCTGTTGTTTCCAGTGTTCTTTAATGCAAAACCTTGTGTTTCCCACACAGTCAAGGAAGGATGCTTCTGAGAGACACCAGGGAGACATCTTACCTGATGAAATTCAAGTGCCACAAAGCTGACATATTGAGAGGCTTTCTCCTGCCTCTCTCTATGGCCTGCCCATGGCTTTCAGGCTCTTTAACTAGGAGAATGGCTGCATGGACACCTAGAATTTATGTAGAAATTAGATGTACAAGTCAGGCTGGTTCCTACTCTGGCCCAATGGTGTGAGGGCAAAGCCATTGCTGGGTTTTATAGCCATAGCAGTAGAGTAGTGTGTTGGTTTGGGGCATTTATGCCTTGGACTAACTCATTAATTTAAACCAGTACAAAATCCACCCCATTTTGTGTTACAGAACCTACATGAAAGGAATTGCACAGAATTTGGTTTAATTATGATCCAGTTGCGTAAGAAAATGCTGAAAAATAAATAGCTACTGCATGTGTGAACAGTTAAGTTTGAAAGATAATTATTACATTAATAATCCATTTGTCTCTTTATGATTCATTAGTAATACACTATAAATGTTTGTGTTATTGTACCATCATCACCCTTTTAGAAGGAGAAACTCTGAGCAGCGCATTGCACCTTACCATGGTCTCTTAAATTATCCTGTGAGTAGCTGAGCTTCACTTGTAATGCTGCAGCATGGCAGTATTAAAAAGGATCAGATGTTTTGAGAGGATTCATGTCTTTCTACTCTTGCACACTGGTTTGAAAGGAAGAATTGGGTATTTGAAACCCACTGAGGAAGAGTTAAGAGATAGCAACGGGCCTGAAGGTCACCATGTGGCTGGTGCTGGATCTGTGGACCTTGTATTGTAAGGATGAGGCTGACCTCTCTCTGTATCCTTCTACAGAAAGAGATTCCTGTGTGTCTTGTTACTCTGTGTGTCTGCCTTATGCAACCAGTAAACTCTTTCTGGAAAGTCAGGCAAAAATTACAGAATAAGCTTTTGACTGGTTTATACATCTGATTTTGGATCATTTTGCCATTCTGAAGTGCTAATTTCTACAAAATTGCTCCTTTGAAACATCAAAAAAAAAAAAAAAAGACACAGTTGTTTTAAAGTAGATGCAAAATGTCAGGATTTCTGTTTCAGAGGAACTGCTCCCACAGAAAGCTCTCAGCCTGTGTTGGTGTGAGGGTGGCAGCTGAGCCATTGTGAGAAGCCAGCTCCTGCTTTCAAAACTTTTATACCTGACAGCTTAGAATTTCCTTTTGGACTTTCTCAACTTTGCTTATGGGCAGGCTGGAAATTCTCTCTTCAGCAAATCCAACCTATGAGTGTAGTGACTTAGGTTGTCTGGCAGCTTTAACAGAGAAGATGCTTTAACATGTGGCCGGGTTTACGCTTAGGAAGGTGTTTTGGGGGATAGAAAGCAAGTGAAAGCCATGAGCATCTGACCTCATCAAGGCTCACAGCCTCAAGGAATTCGTCAGTATCTGCTTTCAGAGAGGTCAGCAGGGTTTGGACCCCCTTTAAGATCTCAACTACATGTTTACAGATTATTTTTATATGTATTAAGCAACATTTAGTCCTCCTGTAAGACCCAGACTTCAGCTGCCTAAGGACATTTCATAAAGTTTCAAAATACCTAGTACTACAGTCCGAGGTTGTGGCTTCACAGCACAGCCCTGTGTTCTGGCAAACAGTTGGTATTAAACTGGATTTCAAGAGATTTGTTTAACTTGGATGTTTATTGATCATGAAAAAAATGAGCACCAAGCTGCTTTTTGATGAATGAAAAGAAGCCTCAACAAAGCTCTGTATGCTGTCCTGAGCTGCACTGCAGCTATTGATCTTCCTTTTCAGCCAGTGCTTGCTGCCCATCCTTGCTTCCTGAGCCAGCAAGGCTCTTTCTGTTGGCATATTACTTGTTGGAATGATTCAGCGTAATTAAACAAAATAAAGGCGTCCTTAGTGATGACATGAAGTGACCCTTAGCCATGTAGTGAATGCTTACTAATGTATTAATGCATTTAATTTGACTTCCATTGCAGTGCTGCTTTCTCCTCCCTCCCCAACCTGGGGGTGGGTGAAGCTCTGGTACAGGCTGACAGACTCTCCCCTTCTGTCCAGTCTGAGGCTGGTTGGAGCCGCGAGCACATGGCCAAGATGAGCTCAAGAAGAGGTGGGCTGTGAAATCCAGATCTGGGATTAGCCCACAGAGAGACCTTTCCTTTACTCTCAGCAGTGCACAGTGTGTACAGTGGAGGACAGTGTGGGGAAGTCATAGAATCCCAGACTGGTTTGGGTTGGAAGGGACCTTAAAGCTCATCCAGTCCCAACCCCCCTGCCAGCAGCAGGGACACCTTCCACTAGACCAGGTTGCTCAAAGCCTCATCCAACCTGGCCGAGAACACTTCCAGGGAGGAGCAGCCACAGCTTCTCTGGCCAACCTGGGACAGGGTCTCACCACCCTCACACCAAACAATTTCTTCCTAATATCTGATCTAAACCTCCCCTCTTTCAGTTTAGAGCCATCACCCCTTGTTCCATCATTAACTGCCCTTATAAAAGTCCCTCCCTAGCTTTCTTGTAGGCGAAGTCCTAAGAGGAGAAGATGTGCAGTGAGAACAAGCCCTCAGCTTGTGGGAGCTCTCTGCCCAGGCCATCTGCACAGAAGGATGGGAGGTGGGAAGGATGAGAAGCTCTCTTGGTGCATTTTCCTCCAGAGCACTGTGGTGATGATTGCACTAAGCAGGGATTAATTAGGGACCAGTCAGCCCTTGTTGCCATTTCTGGGTTCACCTCTGGAGTTGTTGAGGTCTCAGTTTCTGCCTAAAACACATTTGTTACCCTTTTTCCTTCTGGAAATGAAAATTGGCATCTTGTTTATCTTCATTTGGCAGTGATGACATGGCATGATGCCTTGTGATGTCAACCTGGAGGAGCTCCAAAAAGTCACCCTCTTTTATAGTTCCTGTACAGCTTTGTGCACCTTTTTATGAGTGTTTCCTCATACTTTTATTGGCTGTTATTTCCAAGAATATTTCAGTTGGCTCAATGTTTATTCTGTTCTGGTTAATGTCACTTAACCTTGCATGTGATCACTAACACAATTTCATAACCAACCTAAACACTTCAGATAACAAAACCAATATATTTTCCTCTTTAGCCAACAAGCAGGGGCACTGTCACCTTTCTGGATAAATGGAGCAACTTCTGTGTTGAAGAAGTCGCTTATTTACAGAACATGGCTATGGACCTCATGAGGGACACCCCAGCAGCTCTCTGAAGCAGGAAGAGTGATGGAAAATGTCATCATTTAGAGGATTTGTAGAGTATTTGCAGCCAAGCAGAACAATTTTGAGGGGAAGCTGAGCTGAAAAATACATTTGGAAGGAGGTTGGGGGTTAATGTGTGTCTTTGTCCATTCTGGGTGGGACCCTGTGTGAGAGGCATTGCACTGAATGCTGGACAGCACCTGAAAACAGCCCAAAAATGTCAATAATAGTATCAATATACCGACAGCCATCGATTGGCAAACTCTGGTATTTACTTCTGAGGCCTTAATTAGAAGTACTGGGATGGATCTGAGTGAATTCCTGTTGTTCTCTGAGCTCCTGTTGATCTGGTTTTCTGATCTTTGCTTTCATTGCCCTTGGCTCAGCACACAAGGAACACGCTGTCCCAAACCAAGAGGTCCTTTCTGGGGAGAGGGACAGTTCTGCTCCTGCTGAGCTGAGAGCCTGGTGTGCTGAGTGAGGTCTGTGGAAAACCTAAGCAGGCACCTAGAAAGGGATCTGGGAACCCATTTTTTGTTTTCTTTATCATGTGCTATGCTGGTAGGAAACATTAGCTATTAAAAAATAAGGACAAGTCACCAAGGGTGACAGAAATAAGCTCTTTCAGTGTGCTACAGATCCATCTTGAGCTGGCTTTGAGCTCACTGTAAATTAAAGAGGGTTTTCATACAAGAAGCATTGCTTCAGTGCTGACTTTGCTGGCAAAAGGATTCCATCCAGGGAATCAGAGGTAGAAGCAGTTTATTTAAGTATCTATGGTCCTGGATGGCAGGTGCAGTCCTCCAACAGCTGGCTCCTTCCACTCAGCCAAGGGTGGGCATGGTGCTTAGGACTCCTGTTCTTCTCCCTGCACAAGACACACTGAAGTGAGTTTCCCCCTCCATGAGAGTTTCTGGTGTGAGGACTGAATTATATTTTAAACTGAAATAACAAGTCTGTAACTCAATGGGGCCAGTAAAGAAAGACTGGTACAGACAGCACTTGGAAGGGTAATAGCTCAGAGCATTGAGAAAGGAACAGAAAGAAACATTCATTTTTCTTTCAGGTTTTCTTTGTGCACCACAAGTAAGTTAAAAAAAAAAAAAAAAGGGCAGTCCCAATCTTTTGTATTTTACTTTTTTCCTTTTTTTTTTCAGTCAGTACACCTTTCAGTGCTGACATCAACATGATTTTGGCTCATTGACACATTTATCCATCCTTCACATGATCCTTTTTATAAGGATATTTTCCTTTGTGGCTGTATTATTTATAATTGGTACTGCAGGAGCAGTCTCAGATCAACATTTAGTTCTGCCATAAACATGACCCTTACAGCCAAGACCTTCAGTCTGTATTTTACACCTACTAAGCATCCCTTACAAAGTAGCAATTAATTAGTCCTGACAGTGCCCCCAGCAGACAATTTGTGGTGTCTCCTTAATAGCAAAGGGAGAAAAGAAGAGTTTGTTCTGATGAGACATGCTGCAGATGAGTACCAGAGCCAGGGATGACAACTTCTTATTGTGAAGCCTCATCGTCACAAGCCAGCCTATTGCTGACACACTGAACAGGAACACACTGCATAATTAATCCTTTTTGTTTGGTTTTGTGGGTTTTTTTTAAATTAGGTTGACACAGTTACAGGTGGGGTTGAAAAACATCAGCGCCTGCAGAGAGGACCTTGCTGCCAAAGCCACATCTCCTCAACGAGACACCCCGAAATGATTCCTCCCCTCCTTTGCTTGCAGGGAGCTGGACTCTGCCATGCTGCGGCGGCTGGAGAAGAGGATTTTGGTTGATCTCCCAAACAAAGAGGCGCGGCGGGTGATGATCCAGCACTGGCTGCCCCCTCTGAGCAACAGCGGAGGGGTGGAGCTGAGAACAGATCTGGACTACAGCCTGCTGGGTCAGGTGAGACAGCGCTGCAGCAGGGACAATGCCCACCCCGTGCTGGGGGTCTTCCTGGGTGGGAATTGTCAGCCAGAGGGACGCAGATCACCCACAACAGTGGCATTACGCTGTGGCAGAAGAGGTCAGGAGCAGAGGGTTGGGATGGCACCTGTGTGTACAGCAACTGAGACACAGACAGAGCTGGGGGAAGGACCTCAGCTCGCTGCGAGGCTCCGGCCAAAGGGAGGCACGGAGCCGAGCGTTTCACAGGCACGTACCCGGCCGTGGCAATCACAGGGCTCTGCTCGTGAAATTGGTGTCTTCTGATCCTCTCTGCTGGGCCAACTTTTCAGACTTAAATACAGGGAGACTTCCAGCAACAGTGTATTTATTTTAACACTAGTTCTCACCAGGCTGGGAGCACTTCCAATTCATCAGGGTAATGAACAAGTTAATTGTGTAGGGAAAGGTTTGTCACAGCTCCACTGCTGCGGGAGAAAAGAGCATTTAGACCGTGAAGAGATTCGCTAGATCTTTCTTTATTTAGCCCTTTTTCACATCCTAAATTCTTCAAAAATATCTTGCAGCTTACCCAGCTGGCCCTTTTTACAGCTGTTCACAGAGACAATACTGCTCAGTTTTTGCTTCATAAAAGTTAATAAGAAAGTACAGATATTTTATTAACAGGTAAGCCAGGAACAGACACCCAAAGATGAGTTTTATTTGTTTTATTTGACCAATGAAAAATTGCCCTTTAGAAAGAAAATGCCCAGTATTTTCCTTGCTCCTACAAGGTACTGTGGAAATTCAAAACAAGCAACATAATGTTGAGGGGAGGGTACCCATAAAAATATATGTGTGTGTATGTGCACACAGGCACATAGATTTCAGACAGGAACAGACTTTACAAGTATTTTATATAAATATATATGCTTGTAAATGCCATTCCTGCCCTATTTGTAAGCCTGTTGAGCTGTAATGTGTCATTCTGATCCCATCCCAGGAAACTGATGGATACTCCGGCTCAGACATTAAACTCGTGTGCAAGGAAGCAGCTATGAGACCAGTGAGGAAAATTTTCGATGCTCTTGAAAATCATCAGCCAGGTATCACAGTCCTGAATAGAATCAGATCTAGGAAATGCTGATCTCCTGCTGTAACTCTAGAAATTAAAATGTTAACCCCAGCAGGTGGAGCTCTGCTATCTGCTTAATTCCTAAAACATTTACCTAAGCTCTTTGCTGAAATCAAGCCTTTTTTTAAAGCTCTGTCTGAGCTCTGTGCACATACAAATTGTTCTTTATCTCACTGTTTATTCTCTTTTTTTCCTATATCAAATGTTGTATTAGGTAGGGACATAAAATAATGTCTTTTGGTAACACTAACAATATTTAATCAATTCTTTTCACCTTAGGTAACAGTAACTTACCAAAGATCCAATTAGACACGATCACAACAGCAGATTTCCTGGATGTGATCGCCCACACCAAACCATCAGCAAAGAATCTAAGCCAGAAGTACACAGCTTGGCAGAGAGAATTTGAGTCAGTTTGAGAAGAAGAAGAAAAAAAAATAAAGCCCAAAAGATTAAAAACTTCCAAGACTTTTGCTGTGCAAAATGGCATCACCTTGCCTCCCAAGGATCCAGTGGTGATGGAGAAGCAAGTGCTGTTGTTTCCAGGAAAGAGAATGCAGTGACACACGTCAGGGGGAAACCTTCACTTTCAAAAAACCATTCTTTGTGGAAATAATGTCATGGCAGTTGCTATGTAATGAAGACTCCAGCCTTAATTTTATGTATAAAGACTTAAAAGATTGCTTGCTTCTCAGTCCTTATTCAGCTGTTTATAGGTTTGGAGTAGAAGAACTGGAGCAGAAAGCTCATTAAGAACAGTTAGATGATTAGTGTAATTCTCTTTTCAAGACTCAATAAAGCACCACAATCAGCCTAGATTTACCAGCAGAGACCTGCACCCATTTTAGTGAAACAGAAGTGACTGCTTTTGGTGAAATTCAGGAGCTTAGCACACTGCCGTGTAGATTTCATTAGCCTGTCATCGTTTTCAGCCGAGATCAAAGCCTTGATGTGCCAAATGTCTTGCCTTCCAGTTGATCTGGAGTATTTCCAAGGTGGAAAAGGCAAGAAATTAGAGGAATCTGGAAACATTGTAGAAAATCAGCAGATTTAGGCTAATCTAACTAGAAACTGGGTTGTTGGTTACCCGCTGGTTTGCAACCAGACATACAATGCAAACAGCAAGTCTCTGCAGCGCAGCGGTAACTGCTGGCCAGGCTGGAGACTGTTGTGCTTATAAACTTGTCCAGGAAACCGTCAGGACTGCCATATGTCCTTTAATCTTTTAATTAGAAATTTTAATCAGTCATGTTTTGAAGCTCTTGGGTCTCACTGCTGCCCCTCTTGGCAGTTTTCCTTGCATGGAGTTGGGCGCAGCCACTTTTCTGAGCACCGTGGCCACAAAGCCCTGACAGTTTCTTTTCTGTTCCAGCATCAGTCACGTTGTTGGAATTCTTTATGGGAAGTATCTTCACAGGATTTTACTTACAAATCTCTCACCTCCTGAACCTGACTTAGACTATGGGCCAAAGACCTCCCTGAGGTACGACCAGCAGAAACCAACACAGGTTCAGGGTGGTTGGTGTGGACAGTAGGTGTGTGAATTTATTCAGAACTCTGGGTTACAATTTATCAGGGGACACAAACAGTTATCTAAAGATGGGGTTTGTTCCTGGGGGTGTTTATTGTTTCTTGTACTTCTACTGCTGAGTTTAATCTGTCCACATGTTCTGTCTCAGAGATTAAATCTGGATGTAACCACCCACCAAGTGAGACTGCAGTGACACTCTTCCATGTGAGGAGAGCTTCCCATTCATTCATTCATTCATTCATTCATTCATTCATTCATCCATTCATTCATCCATTCATTCATCACAATGATTTTCCTTAACGAGAACGAGCATGGCTCATTAACACAAAACTATTATTTTCACTAAAGGTTAATACTCTGGTAATATATAATTAAAATCTAATAATTTAACACTCAGGAGCACTCTAAAACAACTGTAAAGGACTTTTGATTATTACAGTTTGCAAATGGACCAGAAAAGCCATTTACCATCACTGCAAAGTTGGTTCATATTTGGGCATTTAGCACACAGGAAAAGTGCTACAATCTACAGAATTAAATTTCATTTTACAGCTCTACTAACCAACTGTGTAAAAACTGGAATCTGTCCCTGTGGCTTGTGAAGGATTTTTCCCCTAACATTAAAAAGAAACAAGCAAAAAAAAAAAATACCCCAACAATACTGAAATTTTGCAACTGTAGCATTAATAGGACCCTGCTGATGTCTAATTTCAAAAATTCACAGTCCCTAAGGCATTTAATACCAGACTTTTGTTTCTGTACCATTCTTTTTAAAAACATCTAATTAAAACATCTGTAAAATGCTGACAGTTTTAATTTTATGTAAAATCTGAAAAACACAAAACCAGGATCTGCTTTAATGAGAGCAAAGATACCAACAGTAGTTATTATTAAACAATGGCGATATTTTAATTTAAAAGTCACTTATAAATGTGCATAATCTCTACCTTTAAATTGGAGCACAGCAAAATTACACTTGGTTAAATCACTACAGGCTCACTAAGGCTTTGCTACTCTTTGAGGTTTATTTACTTATTTCCAGTGGGTTGTTTGGTGTTTTTTTTTCAGTTTAGCTTATTCAGCAGAAGAACACAGCACTTTCCAGACAGGGCTTTTCCTCAGTTACTCCTTGGACACTGAAAATAAAGAGCACGCTCCGCCATCCTCCCCGTGTCATTCAGGACACAGCACCGTTGTGTCTCACACCTCACCTGCTGAGGTGTGTCTCACCTTTCTGTCTCACCTGCTGTGTATCTGCAATCCTTCATCACATCCTCGTGGAATTACTACAGGAAAGGGGCTTTGCCGTGACTGTGCCAGGGCCCACACCGACCCTCTGCCCTTTCTTTCTCCAGGGAGCACGGCTAGGTTTCTGATGCAACGCATGCATTGATCCTCTAACCTTAAATTCTGAAGCAAGAGTAAAGGAAATGACATAAAACAGATGTTTCTTCAAACTAACTATTCCCTTTCTCATAGCAGATGCTCTAGGATATGTTCCACTGCTTCTGGGAAATTCTCACAGGTTAAGTAAGGAGCCGGACTGATTTTGTCTTCATCTGCCGGTCGATATTTACCTGCAACAGATTAACAGAAACACACATTTACCAAGCTCCTCTGGGCATCCCTTTTGGTTTTTTCCCTCAAAATTACAGCCTCCTTGGGTCTGTAACAACCAGACACAGTAGGATGAAGGCCCATCTGAGGTTCTCCTTCAACAAACATCTCACAAGTCTTCCCTAAACACACACAGATTCCTCCAGGGGCAGCTCTGGTTCAAAATTAGTGTTATTTATGCACTGGTTTCACTCTGCTGTACTGGCACTATTCTTTCACTGGCTATTCAAATATTTGTGTTGTAGGTTTTTGAAATAAAAATGTTATCATCTTCCCTTCTGGCTTTTATAAGGAAAAGCAGGACTGCTTGCTTTCGTTTTTCATCATAACAGACTGTGTGGCATGAGCAGCTGCCACCTCAGAAAGACCCTACCCCATCCTGTACCATCAATAACACTGATAATACCTGTCAGTCCCTTAAGGTTCCACTTTTGTCTGAAGCAAAATTAATTTCATAATTACCAGTGTAATTACTAGGGAATGTGAGCAGAGTTCCTGAATGATCAGCGGTTACATTGCTATGACTGATTTTGGCAATCTAAGATGTCACCAGAACAGTTCTCGCTGTTCCTTGATTAGTGCTTGGGATTTTTAAGTCATTGGAGCAAAAAATTCACACCTACACTATCAGCCACCCCCACCTATTGCTTTGTATCATCCTGCTGTCAGTTCAGGGTCTGTGCTCTAGCACTGTCATTGAAACATTAAATATAACAGCCTGTTTTGTACAGGCCAGTAACCGTGTCCTGGGCTGCACCCAGAGCAGCGTGGGCAGCAGGGCCAGGGAGGGGATTCTGCCCCTCTGCTCCGCTCTCCTGAGACCCCCCCTGCAGTGCTGCCTCCAGTGCTGGGGCCACCAACAGCACAAGGACATGGACCCACTGGAGCCAGTCCAGAGGAGGCCACCAGGATGATGCCAGGGCTGGAGCAGCTCTGCTGTGAGGACAGGCTGAGAGAGTTGGGGCTGTTCAGCCTGGAGAAGAGAAGGCTCCAGGGAGACCTTCTAGCGGCCTCCCAGTACCTGAAGGGGCTCCAGGAAGGCTGGGGAGGGACTTTGGCCAAGGGCAGGGAGTGACAGAACAAGGTGATGGCTTGAAAGTGGCAGAGGGGAGATTGAGCTGAGATGTGAGGAAGAAATTCTTTGGTGTGAGGGTGGTGAGACCCTGTCCCAGGTTGGCCAGAGAAGCTGTGGCTGCTCCTCCCTGGAAGTGTTCTCGGCCAGGTTGGATGAGGCTTTGAGCAACCTGGTCTAGTGGAAGGTGTCCCTGCTGCTGGCAGGGGGGTTGGAACTGGATGGGCTTTAAGGTCCCTTCCAACCCAAACCAGTCTGGGATTCCATGATTCTATCCTGACTTAAACACAATCTACTGTTTGGCAGGCTGCTGCAGCTGAGGAAACGTATCTGCTGCATTCACCCCAAAATGAGTGGAGTGATGGACTCGGGGTCTCCCAGCAGCCCCTTGGTATGACAAACTGCAGCCCTGGGTCTGGCCTCTACAAAGCACCGGGCCACACCCAGGGCTCAGAGCTCACCTTCACTTTGGGCACAGGGCTGCCTGTACCTGGAGCCAGATCACTGAATGCACTGCTGTCTCCCGAAATCACAGGATCCCAGAATGGTGGGGTGGGAAGGGACCTCAGGAGATCATCGAGTCCAACCCCCTGCCAAAGCAGGAAGTGACTGCTCCATCGAGTACTCACCAGTCCTCACCAAAATCCCACGCATGCCCGCATTCTGGGCGCCACCGACATCATCCCTACAGTCCTGGGACAGAACAGGACATCAGTTAATTAGTGATCACAGACACAATTAACATGTTAAGTTTTTCATGACGTTCTCTGCTTTACAAATCACTAACCAGCCACTTAAAAGCAGCTTCACCGAGTCAAACCTTTTAGCTGTTCATTACACAGAATTATTTATTACGTGCTTTTTGCCTGATCAAACAGCGACTCAAACAAGACAACGAACCCCACCCACTACATATTAACTCCTGCAATTTTTGATAGTTTAATCTTCACCCCTCATTTAATCCCAGTGCTTTTAGAAGGATCAGGCCATGGCACTTGGGAGGCACGATACACAGTGGAGATGAGCTGTGATGGAGATGAGACAGGTGATGAGGTGTGTGGTCCCCACGTACATCACCAATCATGACGGCCTCCTCCGGGGCGCAGTCAGTCCCTCGCAAAGCTTCGAGGAAGAAGGTTTTCTCTGGCTTCCCCACCACTGTCGCTTTGGTGTCCGTGGCATATTCCAGCCCAGTTACAAAAGGTCCAGGTCCCAGAGCCAAGCCATCTTTTTTCTTGAAATATCTGGCTTTATGTATAGCTATAAGAGGAGCCCCATCCAAAATCAACCTAAAGGATGAATGAAGAAAAAAGTACAAGAGTTTTATTAAAGAAACGGTGTTTACAGCTGAAGGTCTCAACTGGCTTTCATTTAAGTTGATGATAAAAGTCCCACTGATTTTCAGGGTGCCCCAAATTATAATGCAAGCTAGTATTCATTTGGAGAGTAAAATAAAGCTCCTTCCTTTCTTTTCCCCAGAACCAGCTAATAAATTCCCCAAATAATTTATTATCTTGAGGATTTTAACAGGTAACAGACAGATTTAACAGGCAGATTTTTAAACCTTGTCTATATCATCTCTCATGCAATTAGGGTCCATGACTCTAAGCACCCTCACTTCTCACCAGGGCAAACATCTCACCATTAGAACCCATCTGATTTCCCCCAGGCAAGTATTTTAAAACACACGAGCCACAGGCAGTGGCTGGGGGGTAGAGTTTGATGGCCACAGCTTTAACCTCTTTGCCTGGGCTGTGAACATGGCAGAGCCATCTGCAGTTCCTGGAGCTGTTGGTATCACCTGTAACAGCCAAACAGCGACGTGCTCCCAGCAGAGATGGGTGTGCAGGTGAGTCCCAAGGAGGAGGGGAATCATTTTACCTTAATTTTGTATTTTAACATCGGAGGAATTTCAGTAACAAGTCACATGAAAAGGCTCAAAGATCGTGTCCCACCAAATTCCCCAGTTAACAGCGCTGAGCCTTTTAGAAACAAAGGTGGATTTGGACTTTGGGAACCAAAAACTCCAAATGGAAGATGGTTCAAAGCAACAAGTCAGCAGATTCCTAACGCTTCTGAGTACAATAAAAGGGTGACAGAGTAAGGGTCATGATGCACAGTACAGTGGTGCTACAGGAGGGTCTTGGCTGGGCACAGCACCGTCCTGCGAGCCTCAGGAAGCGACTGCAGTGGTGGTGTGAGACTGGGAACAGCTTCCACGGGTCCATTTCTGCCCCAACACACCAGTGTGCACCCTCCTCGGCGTTCCAGAGACACCTGCCAGCTGACCTACCTGTTAAACACCTGCACAGAACAGGGGATTGTCTGGAGCAGGTGGAAAAACACAGAGGAAGAAGTTCTCTAAGCAACTGCTGTTGCTCCACCGATCTCAGTCAGCACCTCCTTAGCCTCACTACCCTGTCACCCCGTGAGTTCCAGCATCTAAAAAAGCTGAGGTAACAACTGCCAAACGCTTCCCCATCAATTTTACAGCACCTTCTTCAGGTACTGCAGGCAACTTGTCTTTATCACAACAAGCAGGAGTGTAACTAGCAAAGCTGGGGGACAGAGGGAAAATGTTGGCTGTTATCTTCAGAATGGAATATTTGTTTTCCCCTTAACCCCACCTGTTTTAAATTAAAAAAAAAAAAATAAAAGCCTTTAAGAACTTTAAGAAAACAAAATCTTGTTTTGCCCCTTCACTACCTTTCTGGAGCTCTGCTGCAGCCCTGCTCTAAGAGGTTGCCTCAGGTGAGTTCCTTGGAGGACATCTGCTGCTTCCCACATGCTTACAACAGAGCAGCCTGGGTACTCTGAGCAATAAATGATAATATTTAATTTCATTTAATTATCACAAAACACTTCTACTGAATCAATGCCTTCTGAAGTAAGCTCAACGAGAAGAGAGCTGGCATGTGTATCTGTGAGCAGCCAGGTATGTTGACAATGGCAGGATGCCTTTAGGATACAGAAGAATTTAATTTGACAGCAGCACCACAACCACTTACACTCAGCAGTGTGCAGGAAAGACCTCACCTGAGAGAACTCTTTTAAATGTGGCAGCAAAATCCCATGTATACAAAAAGAGAAATTTATTCTCAGTCATTTCAAATGGTGCCTAGAGAATGGCCTTACTCTGTGTTACCTTGTTTTGGGACTCATACAGGGTTAGATTTACCTAACCTAATGTAGGATATCAGTCACCTACCAGGTAATTAGTCAGCCTGGGTCCCTTACATTCAGATGAGAGGAAAAAGCACTTCTAGGGCACAGTTCAACTGCCCTATTTTAAGCATTACCAGAGGGAAAATGAATGATGCTTTACAGCACCTCCTCTCTCCCTTAGGAGCTCAGGTCACCATCTCAGGCATCAACACTGTAGATAGCTGCATTTAATCAGATTCACCCCAAAGTTTTGCTCTGAGTAACGCAAATCCCAAGTGACTTAATTATCTGAGCAGTAAAGGACAAGGAATACAGCAGCATAAGGCTCAGTAAGAAGAGAATGTGACCAGTAGTTAGCAATTCCATTAGACCAAACAAAACTGACACCAGCAAAACACTTTACCCTCCCTCCATAGAGGACTGGAGGAAAAACCCCAGAACAAGTGAGTGGGATGATAAAGATCAGGCAGAGCCCATCCTAGGGCCTCTGCCCAGCCTGAAACACAGCACCAGGAAAACACCCCATCCTCACAGGAAAGGATTTCTTCCTAATATCTAATCTAAACCTACCCTCTTCGAGTTTCAAGCCATCACCCCTTGTTCTGTCACTCCCTGCCCTTGGCCAAAGTCCCTCCCCAGCCTTCCTGGAGCCCCTTCAGGCACTGGGAGGCCACTAGAAGGTCTCCCCTGAGCCTTCTCCTCTCCAGGCCTCCTCTGGACTGGTTCTAACTGGTCCATGTCTTGTGTTGGGGGCTCCAGAACTGGACACAGCACCCCAGGGATGAGGCTTTGAGCAACCTGGTCTAGTGGAAGGTGTCCCTGCTGCTGGCAGGGGGCTTGGAACTGGATGAGCTTTAAAGTCCCTTCCAACCCAAACCAGCCTGGGATTCTACAAAATGCAGGACAGATTCACAGAGGATGAAATCTTCCTCCAGGTGGACAAGTCAGCCAAGCAGCTGGGAATGTGTTTGTACAAAGCAAGGTGAGCTGAAGGACTCAGCCTTGGCTCAACACTCACCCAGACAGCTCTGGCTGGAGGATGCTCAGGCAGATTGCACTCCATGCTACCCCCCTGAATACACATCTCTCTGGGGCAGAAAGGCCATGCCGTGCCCACTGCAGGGGACTGGATTTGGCCTTCAGCACCTTCCTTCCATCGCCAGAGAGAGTGTCTGATTCTCTGCTTAATGCAAAACACCCAAATCCAACCTGGGACAACCTCACCCACGTCCACAGAGACAGTTCTGCAGGTTCTCCTGCATGTGCTGGCCTGGGGCCCTCAGGGACTCTGAGCATCACCACTGGTTTCTTGTTTTACGTGTCCAGGTCTCCAACCCAAGGTAGCTAATGACTATCACTCAGTGGCTACTATCTTCATGGCAGAAATACCCATCAATAAAATGATGTAAGCACTGGAATACACGATGGGTAAAGTTCATGTAGTTGTGAAATTAAGAGTCCACTCATCAGCATGATGTAAAACTCTAAAATCAATGCCACTGGCAACATGCACCAATGAGTGGGTCAATACATGTTCTGATGACATGGAAGTGGCATGCAGATAAGGACAGCATTGGCTTCCTACTACAAAAAGCATCCATAAGATTCTGGTGAGCAGGACTTCATATTCCCTCTTTGGGTTTAGTGGTTATAAAGACAGATTAAGGTGCTTGAGATCCATTTTATTTTTTTTTTATTATTATATTTTTTTTTAAATTCCAAGGTGAAAAATTATGTGGTAGCCATCACCCTATGAGCAAAGAGTAGAAAGGACTCATCACATGTATGGTAGCACAGCAGGGAGTTATCCAGGGTGCTATGAGATGTCCTCTTTAGCTCTGAGACAGTTGGTTACCAGCTGCCCACGAGGGTTAGCCCTCCCACAGCTGGGACACGCTGTGCAGGTGGGTGCTGCTCCTCCCTTACAAGGCCAGGCTGATCAGCTTGGCCTAAGCCACTGCTGAAGGAGGGCAGGCTCAGAGAGCTCCCAGTGAAATGTACTTCAGTACTGGAAGGGAGCTTGACAACAGGAGAGAGAGCGACTTTTCACATGGGCAGGTAGTGACAGAACAAGGGGAAATGGTTTTAAACTGAGAGAGGGGAGATTTAACTGAGGTATTAGGAGGAAGTTTTTCACCCAGAGGGTGGTGAGACACTGGAACAGGTTGCCCAGAGAAGTTGTGGATGCTCCATCCCTGGAGGCATTCAAGGTCAGGTTAGATGGGGCCCTGGGCAGCCTGATCTAGTGGTTGGCAACCCTGTCCACAGCAGGGGGGTTGGAACTCAATGATCTCTAAGGCCACTTCCAACCCAAACCATTCCATGTTTCTATGATTCTATGAAATGGAAAGGAGGCAGGGCAGGCTCTGTTGGGGTGCAGGGTAAGGAGCACATTCAGATGACCCTTCTCTGTCTCTGTACATTTCACAACAGACAAAAGCCACATCACAAGGGCTAAACTCTGCAACAGGCTCATGTTCAAGTCTCTTCAAGCTAAAGGTGGTTTTCAGTTAAAATCAGGAGGGCTGTGTTGAGCTGGAATTAGAGAGAAGGACGCATGGCCTTGCACCTCTGCACACACCACTGTCACCTGGCTCACAGGCAGTCACAGACAAATTCTATCTGATTTATGCCTTAACCTATCACAGAATCACAGAATTGCCCAGATTGGAAAAGACCTTCCAAGATCATCAAGTCCAACCATGAACCCAACACTGACCAGTCCCCACTAACCCATGTCCCTCAGCACTGTGTCTACACGACTCTTCAATCCCTCCAGGGATGGGGACTCCACCACTGCCCTGGGCAACCCCTTCCAATGCCTCAGAACCCTTTCAGCAAAGAAATTCTTCCTCACATCCCATCTCAGCTGCCCTGGCCACAACTGGAGCCCATTTCCTCTTGCCCTATCTGCTATCCTATCTGCAGATGAAACAAAGGGCTTTAGAAATAAGACAGACCAGATCTGATCCAAACTCCATCTGGCCCAGCATATTGTGCTGAGCACTCCTGAACACAGGATACTTCAGAAGAAATTGCCAGAAATCTTGTGTTAGGTAGATAAGGAATAATTTTCCCCAAATATTAGATTTCCATCCCTGTAATATTATGGCTCTGAAGGCTGAAGTTTGAACATAGAAACCACCTCCCAAATACTTCCCAACATCCTTGGCTTTCTGTATTTCCTCTTGAAGTATTGAATGACAACTGTGACTGTACTTCTGTAGTTTATTTACAGACTGAAATCTATTAAAACCAGGGCTGGACTGCCTGAAGTTCATGGTTAAGGCCCTAAATCCACCAAGGTTCTCTCTCAGACACAGAGGAACACACCATAATCATGCTCCATAACGGTGATATTGCCACCACCCTCTCTCCCCATAGGAGAAGGATTTCCTCATCTACATCGAGGTAGAGAGCCCCACACAAAACAGCAAACACTGAAAAAGCCACGAGGGGCCGACTTACCGAAACGCTCTGTTCATCATCTCATAGTGAAAGTGCTCAGGAGCCAGTCCTACCACCACTGCATTGGGGTCATCCGTCACCATCCCTGGAAAATCCAAACACATCTCTGAGTGAACGGAATCTTATTCAGCAATACAGAGTCAGCGAGTGCAATGAGACGCTTGAGGGCCAAAAGGAGCATTTTCTGACACAGACAAATCACATACACTAGTTTCAGGTCTTTCAGAAATGAGAAAAGCATCTGTGGTGATCACTCCAAACTGCCATCCTTCACAATGAACACAAGGCTGCAGTGGGACAGTCTTAACAGCGACTGTGGAACGGTGATTTTCTCACTGTTTAAACCTGACTATCTCTTTCTACATGTATTTATTTGCTGTGTAAGACAGTGAAGCAGGAAGACTAGTGAATTCCTTTCATTTTTTTATATTCCTGCTAGTCACAGAAAATTCCACTGAGGGTGTAAAGCCTGATTGTTGTTCTACAGATCAGTCTGGTTATGATGGCAAAGATGATATTGCAGCATGACCTAGAAGTCGTTACATTAGATTAGTTTTGGCTCTTCTGGAAGGTCTTTTTTTTCCCTTAAATGTGGATTAGTCCCCTCGAGGACAGCTTGTCCTTCCTCTGTCCTGCACTGCTCCAGAGGAGCTTGACTGTTTTTACATGGCAGTGCCACCTCTGAACAGAACCAGCACTGGAAGCAGAGTAACATCTACAGGAGAAAGAGGAATACCAGAGAGTTTTATTTAGGACAGGTCATCAGCTGCATCCTGCACTTGCTGAGGGTTTTGTTCTGCCTTCACACAGTGTCTCTCATACACCTTTCCTGGGACAAGTAGAGCTCCTGGGTCTTCTGAGAGCATCACCTTAGCCTGCTGGCTGGTATCTCCTGCCACATGTCCTTCAGATAGCAAAATGTACACTCAAGAGATGCCATGTGGATTTGTGACACCACTCAAAAGCATCTGGGTCCTTTAACCAAGAAAGGATTATATTCATTTATCTGTGGCCAACTTTACAGGGAGATTGGACAAGAACAGTTCAATAGCAGCCATCAACAGGAATTTTAAACATTCTCCACAGTACTTAAATGTTTCAAGAGGAGCACTGAGAGAACATGAGCTAAACTGCTTGTAGCAAAAAGAAAGGGAACAATCCATTCCAGACCCGAGCAACACAGATAACACCACCAAGGTACTCTGCTGATACTCTGTCTTTGCCATCTTTTACAAAATCAGCTTCAACTACTGTAAAACTGACTGAAAGATCCCAAATACATGGAGAATAAACTGATTTAAATACCCTCAGTGAAACAGCCACTGTCTCTGCTGTTTCTGACCCAAGAACACAAATACAGAACATTGCTGGGGGTGTATTTCTCTGGGTATGATGTTAGGTAGAACAGATTACCAGGTTTCATTGCTCTCAGAGCCCACAGAGGCTTTTCCTCCTGAACACTTACTTTTCTGAGGATTACTAACTAGACTATGGCACTAAAATTTAACATGAAATGCCCAGCTCCAAGCCAGATTAGAACCTACTTAAATTATGAAGCCACAGGAATTTCAGTTCATAAGGCAAGGGGTAGGGAACAGTGGCAAGACATCCACCTTTTTGCTGCCTTGACTTTAAATGAAAGAGTGAATGTACAACATGTAATTTTCAACTCTGAGTATGTTAAAAACCTGAGGATCTTCACTACTCTTGAAACAACAATGTGCCCTAGCTTGAGGCACCTGCTGGACATCTCCAAATTAGAATATATAACCTCCTACTCACCTTATTGCAGAGGGAGGGAAATGGGAATATCTGAAAGTAAAGCAAGTTTTAAACAGGTCTTTAGAGATGACAGGGTGATGAACCTTCTGTCACCAATTAAGGGATCAAAGCACATGGAGATCTAGATGTTCAATACAAGATAAGTAACAATGACTACCTGGAGATTTGATATTTAATAATAAACTATTAAGAAAGAAATAGCCTCCTGCATGCACCTTTTTTCAGCTTTTTAGGAGCAAAACCTCTGTGCAACAGCTGAGGGAAACCCAGTTTCCAACAAACTGACACATCCTTGCTATAAAATGGATCAGCACTGGATCTACTGGTAGTAGAGGGATTAGCACCCCTCTCCAATGACTTAGGGGTAAGTATTACTTTTTTTTTACACTGGAAATTAATTAAAAATATTGAGTTTTACCCTAATTCCTGACTATCTGAAGGCTCTGGCTGCCATTTCTAGTCCTCAAGAAGCTATGACCTCAGACTGTTTAATGTTAATTTTAAAAGAAGGATGGACCTTTATGACCCTGCAGAGTTCCACATTTCAGTTTTCATCATGGCTAGTGGTATATAGATGAAATGGAGAGCTCTGTGTCTCCTCAGTTGTTCAGCAACTTCCCCCATGCTGTTTTCTGACCAACTCACCTGTGAAATCAGGCAGGGCCTTATCATCCACCAAGAGGAGAGGCCGCACCCGCTTTTCCTCCAGAAGATTTCTGGCTGCTGTCAGAGACGTGAAGATCTCATTTTCAGTGATGTCAAAGCCCAGTTTCACCAGCCTCTCCAGCAGGTCCCTCTTGCATTCCTTCGTTGTGTTCGTCACAAATCGAATGGTGACCGGAGCCTTGCGCAGCCTGAGGGGTGAAGAACAAAGGCAAATTGGCCTCAGCATCCTTCTGTTTACATCTCTTTGGGACTGAAAAGGAACAGTTTGTCTAAAGGCTGCAGATGAAAAGACTGTGTATGTCCCAGAGGAATGGTGCCACAGAAGAACCAGGTTAAGGGAAGAAGTTAACAGGTTGTTAACTACTGTGGACTGGAGGGCAATGGGAAATGGATGGTGAGAATTACAGCCACCAGAACCAGACCCAATCTCCCCCGCTTTGCTTCTACCAGGAAAAGTTCTGGGCTCCCCAGTACAGGAAGGACATGGAACTCCTGGAGCGAGTCCAGCGAAGGGCGACTCAGATGATTGAAGGACTGGAGCATCTTTCAGATGAGGAAAGGCTGAGGGAGCTGGGCCTGTTCAGCCTGGAGAAAAGACAACTCAGAGGGGATGTGATTAATGTTTATAAATATCTAAAGAGAGAGTGGCTAGAGGACGGGGCCAGACTCTTCTCACTGGCACCCAACAACAGGACAAGAGGCAATGGGCACAAACTGCAGCACAGGAAGTTCCACCTGCACATAAGGAAGAACTTCCTTACTGTGAGGGTGACTGAGCACTGGGACAGGCTGCCCAGAGAGGTTGTGGAGTCCCCCTCCTGGAGATATTAAAAAACCATCTGGATAAAATCCTAGTTCATGTGCTCTAGGAGTCCTTGCTTCAGCGGGGTGGGTGGACTAGATGTGACCTTCAGAGGTCTCTTCCAACCCCAGCCATTCAGTGATTCTGTGAAAAATCAGGAAAGTTGTGATTCCCAACTCCATAGCAGTAGCAAACACATCTATGATCAACAACATCTAGTTGGAAAAGCCTTTTAATTCAAATTAGATAATAAATAAACCAGCCCTGTATTCTGGATCAACAGCATCCTGAACTCAAATAAATAAACAAAAGAACCTTGTTGATAAATTAGTATCTGGAACTCCACATAATGGGTGAATTTCAGAGCAGCTGTGGCTCATTCAGAGAGGCAGGATGTTCTAGGAGCCTATGTTACCTGTGTGGCAATTTTATGTCGGCTTTTGCAGCCATTTCTCCCTTCACTGAGGAACACTTGATAGCACATAAAAACACCTTATTGCCCTACACTGACTGTACATGCTACCAAACAATCAAATAATTTTAAGTGACAATTTTAATGGTGTTCCCTTTAATTACTCCCCCACCATCACTTTCTCTGTTGGTTGCTATAGAAACAAAGACTGGCATCAGGACTGCATGGAGAACATCAGAATAAAGTTGGTCAAATGCTGGAGACTTGCTTGCACCTGCCACTTTTCTCTTGCTTGCTAAATACACTGACCCTTCACAGCCATGAACTGATGAGTCCCCTGGTTGCTAATAAAATAAAAATTAGTAATTTTTTTTCCTGTTTGGGCCTCAGTACTAAGGAGTAACCCTAAAAATTGAAGCTATCCATTTGCTCCCTAAACAAGTTGCATGTCAATCATCTCAGCTTCTCTTTAGGAAGGACAATGACATGGATTAGCTAAAAAAGAGAGTGATAAAAGTATTTTTTTCAAACCTCTATGCAAAAAAACCTTTTTTTGCAGTGAAATGACACACCTGCTCTCCATGCCTGGAAGAGCAGGTTGAAGCTGGCAAACAGCATCAGATCCTCTCTGCAGCTTATCCCTTCTATAACCCCCTCCCTTACCAAACCCAGTACAGGGTCTGCATGAGCAGGATTCACTAGGAATCAAGCAGAAGCAGATGAAAAAGGAGAACCCCTGGCTTTATAAAACAGTTTGTCTTCTAATTCTACATTCTTCTTCTCTCCAGTCTACTGTCTGCAGGTTTGGAGGTGAGCAGCAGAGAGGACAGGTACTGAGTGAGCTCTTCTTGACAGTATCACCACTTTATATATATATATATACCCACACATATACATATACACACACACATATATGGATTTTCAAGAATGCTGACTCTCACCTGGCACAAGTTCTCCCTGCAGCAGGAAACACCAGGCATACAAGATCCAGTGAATAAATGGGTAAGGAATCAGTACCCAACATTTTTAGCAGTTTTTTACTTCCTTGCAACTTTACATCTTTAGGAGAGTATTATTTCCACTGAATTATTCGTGAAAAGAAATGCAGAGTGTCCTAATCTCTCTGTGAACTTTTCTTCTCAGCAACAGTCTAGCTTTATAAAAATCTAAGCAGCCAATACAACTCCAGTAAAAATTTCTTCTCCTTAATCCAACCCTATTCCTCTCCCCTGATTAATTCTTACTATTGCAGCATCTTAAGATGTCCTCTCTCACTCACCATGGTAACATTTACCATGTTGTGGAAGAGGGGAGGTTTAGATCA
Source organism: Caprimulgus europaeus (assembly GCA_907165065.1). The sequence goes on from OU015527.1 coordinate 78,816,459, forward strand.
GATATTAGGAAGAAGATCTTTACTGTGAGAGTGGTGAGACACTGGAACAGGTTGCCAAAGAAAACTGCAGATGCCTCCTCCCTGGAAGTGTTCTCGGCCAGGGTGGATGAGGCTTTGAGCAACCTGGTTTAGTGGAAGGTGTCCGTGCTGCTGGCAGGGGGGTTGGAACTGGATGAGCTTTAAGGTGCCTCCCAACCCAAACCAGTCTGGGATTCTGTGATTATTTTCCCTGTTATTCTACTTCAGCTCATCTTGGGCCTAAGGTCTCAGACATAGAAACATGTTCCTGTAGTTGAACAACACACCAAGCATCAGCTGAGCTGAAGTGACTTTGGTGCATGTGGTGTAATTCAGGCTAACTCAACTACTGTCTGCTTTGGCTAAGGCTGCAGTCCCACATGAATTAGCAGAAACAGTCTGAATATAGTCTTTTTCTATCTAGAAAAGACTTAGAAAAGACCTAGAGAGCAACTTAGGAAACCTGCAGGGGCTCAGGTGACACATTGCAACTTTCCAACACCTATGGTATTGGTATTAACACAGGTGTAAATAAAAGCAGGATTTGGACACGTATTTGCTTATCCATGACAGCATAAAAAGGCAGAAGCTGCAGGCCTGTACTTAAAGAACTCCCCCTGTGCAAACAGCACTGATACAACCTATGAGAGGAAACAGAAAAAGGTAGCTTGCCTTTTAAGAGCTTCCTGTGCGCCTGGCACAGCTGAGTCTTCAACGTGAAGCGTGCCGCTGAGATCCACCAAGACCGCTTTCAGCGCGCGCCGAGCTGCCATCCTTCCTTCCCCGGGGAAAAGACAAATAAATGAAACAACAAAAAACTGGTTAGCAGACAATGGATAATAAAAATAAGCAACTCAGTTAAGCACCTCATTTGTGCCAAGCCCGGTATTACTCAGAACATTACTCGCAGTATTAAATGAGCCCCTTTAGACGGTGAAATAAAAGGCAGCGTTTAAAAAAAATACATAATTGATGGGGTGGTATTTTCCCAAAGACTCTATATATGGAAATCAGGTGCTATTTGTTTTTTAAGTGTTTTTACTTGTGAGCATCAAAAAAATGCTCTAAACCACTAAGACTGTTGGGGAGAAGATCATTAGGGCTGGTATTGCTGGTTCAAGGCCTCGGCAAGAACATTTCGGCAAGTCCCATCGACACCAATGGCGCTGCTCAAGTAAAAATAAATACAATACTGCTAAGGGATGACACAGGGCTCTGCCTATAAAGCTCAAAATGCTCTGTAAAAGTGGATATTGTTAATTTTATTTAGCTCAAAATGCTCTGTAGAAGTGGATATTGCTAATGTTATTTTTGTAAGCGAGATCTTTGGCTGCCCTGACTTTTAGGTTATTCAGTGGTTGAATACCAACGTACCAGCACGGATTTAGGCTGGAAGCTCTCAGGGCTCAACAATATTCAGCACCCCAAAGGGCTACACCCTCCTCTTGCAAAGGGGATAGTCAAGCAGGTTGTTTTAGAACAAGCTTCTGTGTCACACAGATAGGTACATGAGCCTCAGCCCAAAACAGAAGCCAGCATTCAAAGGGTAAAGGCACTGGGGAAGAAAAGAGTGAGGTTATGTGCAAGTCATCTGGCTAAAAAGCTGTCTTCAGAAGCCTGTACTTCTCCTTATGTGTGCTGAAAGTGCTGTATTTCACTCCACAAGCAAACTTTGATGAGCTATTTCTTAGCAAATATCCCATACAGAAGCCTTTCTCCACTCTGTTAGACAATAACAACTATCTGATCTGTCACCCCTAACAAATCATCACGATTTCATACTGAGCTGTTGTGGTTACAAACAGAACATGTAACATGTACCTACGCTTAAAAAGCATGCAGAGTAGTCAACATCATGATTAGAACCTCCCCCAATAAATGAAATTTTCTCTCAGGACAGTTTTATCTTTGCAGAGAGTTTTATCAGTGATCAAGATCATGTGAACTTGATGTTTCAGCTAAAAGGCACACATGCAGAAAACTCTGAAATTCCACTTTCATTATTTCTGTTGGTTCCCTGACATTAAAAAAAAACCAAAAAACCCAACAAAAAAACCCTTATTTTATAGTATGTCTGTTGCTACACAGGCCAAGGTTAAATGTCTATGATACAAAGCTCCTAAGGGAGCTTCATAAACTTCATGGGAAAACAGGGCACCAGGTTTCTCAGACATCTTCTTTGAGTAAAATACAGTGCAGACAAAGTACCTAAACAGTACGGAACTTGCATGATTCCATATTATCTCCATGACAAAAAACTCTCTTCCCTCAGGCACTTCAACTCTGGCACAGGAAATCTGGAGTGTTGAGAGAGGCTAAAAAGAGGACCGAAAAAGGTGCTATTATACAAATTCTCTAGCCAAAGACATATGACTGCAGAGTAACTGCACTGTGCCTGCATGGATAGCACAGCTAAGGACAGAGATAGAGTATCTTAGTTTAACAAAAGTGTGGGGGTTTTTTATTCCTCCTTTACCCTAGATGTCCATTGGTTCTCCTATTCACAGTGTATTTATTTGGGCAGTATGCAAGTTATTTGCAGAGCTGGTTTCCAGCAATGCCAAATTTTAAGAATAAAGCTCACAGCCTAGCAAGAAAGTCCTAAAAAACTTCTGTACCACAGTTTTCATAATGGCAGCCCAACACATCAAAGGAACTTTACCTTAGAATCACAGAATGTGGTGAGTTGGAAACCACAAGGATCATGGAGTCCAACTCCTGTCCCTGCACAGGACAAGCCCAATATTCACACCATGTCCCTGAGGGCCTTGTCCAAATGCTGCTGGCATCTTGTCAGGCTTGGTGCCATGAGCACCTCCCTGGGGAGCCTGTGCCAGTGCTCCACCACCCTCTGCCTCAAGAACCTTTTCCTCATGGCCGACCTTCATGCTGGCATTACAGCTAGAGCAATGGGATGAAACCATACGATAATTCAGTCTGGTCAGGACATGAGGGATCATCTGGTTCAACTCGGTTTTTGGTGGTTTAAGGGACACGTAGGGACTCAACAAGATGCTCACAGCCTATGGGGCAAGAGGCCTTGTCCCCTTAGGGGAAGGCTTGTGATGGCACAGATGTGCTAGGGCCACGGAGGGGCTGCTCTCCATGGCAGAGGTGCCTCACAGGGCCAGCCTTCCTCCACTCCTCTTCCTCCTCTCCCTCAGATCCCGCCACTGGGCCACCCCACAAGACCTGTGCGGTGCCAGCAGCCATGGCCAAGCCTTTCCCTCAGCTAACAGCACAAGCCAGGCAGTGAAGCAGGAGCCCCCGAAGCCACCGGTGAGCCCCAGGACAAGGCAGCACAACGGCCCACGCCCGGGTCAGGCTGTGCTGAGGGGAATGGGGCTCCAGAGCCACCCAGCCAGCGCCACAGAGAGCCCCCACGGCTTCCCCTGTGGGCCTGCCATTGCCCCCTGAGGAGCATGGGCCGCGAGTGCCTCCCTGCCCGCCGGGGGGCCCCGGGGCCGGTCCCCTGCCCCACAACACCTCCGAGGACGGACACCTTCCCCTCCCTCGCCATAGTGGAAAGCGTACCAGGATACAACTAACCACCACTCCCCCGATCAAGGAGATGGTACCGCCTCTTTCCGCCAGTTTACAACGGGCAGGTGGGCCGGTCCATTTTCTAAAGAGGGACTCTCCGACATCGGTGGGCTCCCCTTTCCCCTGAGGCGGATGGTTCCGCCCGCCCTTTCGCGCCCGAAGAAAGCGGGCGAGCCTACTCGGACGAGAGGGGAGAACAGCGTGGCACCGACGGCACCTCCTCCCAAAACTAACCTGCCTCCAGCCGCTCCGCAGCCTGCCCGCCGCCGTGCCGCTCCCCACCGCCCGGCAGGGCCCTCACCCAGCAGCGGCTGCCCGCCCGAGCGCCGGTGCCCGTCTACTACCGGCACGGCCGCCACAGTCGTAGCCAGGCTCGTAACCCCGGCGGCGCTCAGCCCTCAAGGGCCGGTATCCCCGGCTGGGCTCCGGCAGGCAGCGACAGGCAGCGCGGCGGGCAGCCCGCCATGGCGCTGAGGGGAAAGGGCGCGCGGCGCCTCAGCGGGGAGGGCGGGAATGGCCGTGAGCGGCGGAGGCTGCGCGCTGAGGGGCTGTGAGAGAGCGGGGAGAGGACCCCTCACACCCCCAGAGTGCGGCCCCGCTGCGAGTGATGGCGGATTGAAGCTCTTCCGACAGCTGCTCTGTTGGAAAAACGTAATGGCAAGGACTGTGCTTCGCCTGTGACAGAAGCAAGTCCCGGTCTGTGGAGACCTCTCTAGCTGTGATGGCAGCAGAGCCGGCCCTGCTCATCTGCAGGAGAGGAAACACACAGAAAACATGGCCATTGCATTTTAAAGTGATAATGTTCTTCATAGTTTGAAAGTGACTACTGGATCACTGGCTACTATGCACACGGAGCTATTTGCCAGGTGGAAACTTCTTTGCAAGTACCTAGTGTCAAGGGAGGGGATTCTGCCCCTCTGCTCCGCTCTCCTGAGACCCCCCCCCGCAGTGCTGCCTCCAGTGCTGGGGCCACCAACAGCACAAGGACATGGAGCTACTGGAGCCAGGCCAGAGGAGGCCACCAGGATGATGCCAGGGCTGGAGCAGCTCTGCTGTGAGGACAGGCTGAGAGAGTTGGGGCTGTTCAGCCTGGAGAAGAGAAGGCTCCAGGGAGACCTTCTAGCGGCCTCCCAGTACCTGAAGGGGCTCCAGGAAGGCTGGGGAGGGACTTTGGCCAAGGGCAGGGAGTGACAGAACAAGGGGTGATGGCTTGAAAGTGGCAGAGGGGAGATGGAGCTGAGATGTGAGGAAGAAATTCTTTGGTGTGAGGGTGGTGAGACCCTGTCCCAGGTTAGCCAGAGAAGCTGTGGCTGCTCCTCCATGGAAGTGTTCTCGGCCAGGTTGGATGAGGCTTTGAGCAACCTGGTCTAGTGGAAGGTGTCCCTGCTGCTGGCAGGGGGGTTGGAACTGGATGAGCTTTCAGGTCCCTTCCAACCCAAACTAGTCTGTGATTCTACCCTGTTACTGAAGATCCTGAGCCCCTGACAGATTTGAGGCGCTTCACCTCGTTCAGCCGCAGCAGAACAGCTCAAAGCCATACGAGGAAGCAGCAGCAGTGGTTACTCCCTCCCTGTTTCAACACTCCTTCCCTCTCTGCCTGTTTGCTGGCTACTCTTCTGCCCTCATCCCTGCTCATTACCTAGGAGACCTGATCTTCAGCTGCTGCCCTGCTTTGAATCACTGTTTTTCATCTGCCAGGTAAAACACGTCCCAGTTTTCCCTCAAATACAGGATTCCCACTGCACAGAACCACTGCTGCTTTCTACTGCATGTGCCTAAGTGACTTTGAAATGATCTGCTCACGTGCTCTAAGCCACGCAATGAAACTTCAGCCTTTCTGAAAGGACAGGAAGATGGGAGAAATCACTTTTACCTGTTTTTAAAGCTGCTGCTTGTAATCTTTAGCACTGGCTTTTATTTTAGTAAGAACTAGTGTTTGAACAGTCAGTACATATGAAATGATATGCAAACTGTGCTTCAAACCATTCAGCACTCCAACAAATCAGCAATGAAAACATCCACCACTGCTTTAAAAAAGAAAAAAAAAAACAAAAAGGCCTGCGTGCCTTCCATGTTTTATCTGTTCCATATACATTCTGTCTGGTTTCCATGAAAGACAAATATATGAAAATAACTGATCCAGACTGTACCCTTGTCACCTGAATTACACAAAGATTATTATAAGGAATACTTTATAATAGATCCACAGACTTTAGAATTTAAAGGCTAGCATGATCCTATTCTGCCTCTGGCCAATGTTACCATGGCTCATTAAGTTTGCTACATAAACCAAAATACAGCTTCATAGCCAAAGGATGATACTTCCAAATGCCACAGGGATGAGAAAAATGTATTTCATGTAAGAACAGTAACTCTGGAACAGGATGAAGCTGAGTTCTGAGATCCTCCCACTGTACACAGATACGGAGCGAGTTAGGAAAGAAAGTGCTTAACTTAGAAATTCAAAATTTATTTACAACTTTTCACTAAAAAAAAAAAAAAGGAAACAACATAAAACTCTCCTCCTGGATATACTCTGCAAAACACTGCAACTGAAGATCATTAAGTTCATTTACACATTTTACAGGTTCAGCTTTGTATACATCAGCGTATGCTTTAGTCATCGAGGCGTCGGAGGAAGAGATGATCAGCTAAGCTGCTTTAAAAGAATGAAACCACCAGGTGTCCTATGGCCAAGTGCCCAATTCAAAAAGAAGCTAAAAAAAAATCCACTTTAGCAGAGGAACAGACATTAAGACTTCAAACTTTTCTAAAAAGGTACATGAGAATTAGCCTTCTTGAATTCAGATTTGCTACATGACATCTGACTTAACCCAGCAGCCTTAATTGACACAAGATCTGTACCAAAGCAATTAGCAATACTCTCTGCGACAGAACTGCAAGACCATACCCATAGTTGCAACTTCAGTAAGCTGTTACTGTGACACAGGAAGATGGGAGGGCAGGGGGAAGAAGCAGCAATAATAGAAGAGGTTGCAAATTTGCTGGTTTTTAATAAAGAATTGTTTGAAAAGGGTGCAGTATCCCCCTCCCATGTTTCCCAAGAAGCTCAGGATACAAAGGGTTCCCCACTTTCCAACACGCTAATCACCAGGCAGAAGTTTAACACACACTTTAAAAAGGACAATAATCCCTGACAGAACAGCAACAAATGCTAATCACTAATATCAGCTGCTAATCTAAATTAACACAGTTGCCCACCTCTAGGTACAGCTTTTTTAGATTTTGCATAGCGATTGCACCTATTTTCAACTTACTTCATCATTATCATGAGAACATTCTTGATTTGAAAAGTCTATCAAATACCAAGAGAAATATCCTGGTCTCAAGTCAAACCAGGAACATTTGATTTCCAAATGTGAACTGAATCAGGACTTTACCCAGCTAGTTTTATCTCCCTCAGTATCACAACTGTACTTCAACTATTTATATCATGTTTTTAGAGCCTAATTCATATTCTCTTAAATAGAACTGTGATAGTAATTGAAATAAAAAACACTGGGTTGTTTTTTTTTTTTTAATTTAAAAATAAACTGGGAAGTGTACTGAAGGAAACTCATCCCTGAGTAACAAGACATTTGAAAAATCACATCCTACCGACAATCATTGCAACGTGTTACGCCACATACTCCAACAAAGAGGCAGCAACAGAACTTGTCACAGTCCAACATATTTGCAGCATTGGTGCATTGATCCCCGTGTCTTGTTTAATGAGACTGCAAGTGAACATTAGGAAATAGGATAAATAGAAATAGTGTCTTTATTATTTTAAGTTGAATGTCAAATTGACAGCTAAACCGTGCAGGGTCCCAGATAACTCGGAGCAGTGATGGTTAGCGACTCGCTTCTTTGGATGTCCAAAAGCTTCCACGACGGGTAGAGCTTCAACCAAACAACAGGAGGAGAACGATTGTAACGGAGTTCACTGCTATTAATGGCACTGCAGGGAAAGAAGAGTAGTTAGTAATTGTGAAAATTTGATTTTGCACATCACAGAGGGACAGAACTTTGTATTATCTTGGGGGACTATCTTTTAAAGAGGATTAGTGGAAGGAGCCAGGATCGAAGCCTAGGATATTAAAAATCAGTAGGAAGCAACAGCATAAATATTTTTATATGGGCCATCATGTTTTAACTTTAACCAAAACAATCCTTTCTCTAAATGAAACAAAACCATATCAAAGTCAGTTTCTATCCTTGGCTTTACTCTGATTTGGAAGAAGAACATCGGTTTTTACTCTGTGGTGGGCAAGACAGGTAAGATTTGTTAATTCCTGTTTGTTATCGCCTATAAAAGGAATTTTTGGTGTGCTTTATGGTGAAGAAAACTATCAGTAATGTACAAATTAAGAGCCTATTTTTTTTCTCCATCCTTTGAGCCATGTAAGCCTGATTTACCTTTAAGAATGCCAGGAATTACATTTCCCTCACCAAGTATGTTTTACACTTTATCAAACTTAGGGCACCTTAGCTGTGACCTGTGCCCACACATGACAGATTGGAAATGATGAGCAGAAATAGCAGCTGTTTGGTAAAAGGAAAAGAGTCAAAATACTGATGTTAAAAGCACAGGAAAACACCCCAACTTTACAGACAATAATGTTTAAACATAAGATCATCACTTTACCTCTCATAACAGTTCGTACAGATCGAATAAGGTTCATTAGCTGTGCTTTAATTCCTGGTTCCTCTCCAAATCCTCCAATCCCTTGATCGCTTCCCCAGCCAACTGTGTCACATAAAAACAGACAGACACATTAGGGAAAAAAAACCAAAACACCACAACGCAACCAATTATATCAGCAATATTAACAAGTGATAGATCTTGAATATGGTTAAGTTTATATTAAGGTTGAAAGACAAAATACAAACCCAATTCGCTTTACTTCAAGATCAGATTTTAAAACAATATCCTGGAAACTGTTAAACCTTTTAATGACCACAGTAATGAGAGGTCACTGTTTCTGTAAAGGAAACACTTATCTTTTTAATACACTACCATTCCCCGCATGCCAGAGAAATAAATGAGTTTATCTGAGCCAAAATAAAAACAAACAAACTGCAATCTGCTCACAGTCCTTTACCAGAAGATAAAATAGGAAATAATAGTTGGCAAGAAGTGATGCTGCATGACAGAGGGATGATGATTTTTGTAATTGCTATTAAAAAAGATGACTTGGGAACTTCTCAGGGGGGAACAGAAGTACCGAAGGTTTATAAAGCCCTTCAAGTGAGAAACCCCTCCCAGACCCACTGCAGGGAGGCAGAGCGTGCGGTCCCACTGACAGGACCAGGGATCTTGGAGTCCTGCAGGTCACAGCCCTGGCTCGTTTGGGGATAAGCGGAGCAGAGAAGGGAGCGGCTGTCAGCACTGGAAGCTGCACTCTGTGACCTGCGAGTTTATTTTGTCCAGAGACAACTTCTGAGTGATTTTTTTTGTCTCCCTCACTCTGCTGGCACAGGGTTGGGGGTGGCAGGTGAGTCCTCATCCTCACCAGCCTTGCCAGCTCCTGCTTCCCACTTGGATGAGCCTGGAGTTATTCCCAAGTCTCCTGAGGCTGACACGTAGCTTGACCTGTCAGTCCTCATTATATTCCTTCTCCTCAACCTGCTGCTCATCAGGAAAGCAAAAGGCAACCGCAAACTGAGCAAATCCCTCCTGGTGAATCCTACTGGGAAACAAGGGATAACTATCTGCACTCCTGCCAAAAAATCCGAGCTCAGCCTGACCTGGAGAAGGCAGAACTCTCTGGATCAGGAAACCTGGAAACCTTGGCTCATCAGTAATTTTTTCTGGGGCTTTGCAGATTATTTGTGTCAATGGCTTTTCTGTGTTTTGTGGAGTTTTGTCTTCTTTTCAAGGACACAGATGCCCAGCCTTGGGGATCTTGCTTCAGCACCCCAAAAATGTAAAGCGTGAATGTATAAAGACCGAGAAATAGCCTCAGACACACACAAAAAACAAACAAAAAACCACAAACAAACAAAAAAATAAGACTTGATGAGATGAAAGAAACCACCTCATGCCACCACAGCATCCTGACGTGCAGCACGAGTGGGGGATGAAATAGCAGAAATACGCAGAAAAAAAATAAAATTAGAGATTAAAAACACAAACAAACAAAAAACCACAAAGAAAGAAAAAAACAACAGGAGCTACATCAACCACACGGTCAGAAAACGCAGTTTCAACCCGCAAGCTGATCCCCAACACCGCACCGGCAAGGAAATGCTACGGGAGAGGTAGGGGGGGGCGGGAAGCGAACCGGGCGGGGCCTCCGCCACACCGGGCGGCCTTTCCGCGCCGCGGAGCCCGCTGCGGGCTCACCGAGAGGCCGGGTACCAGCAGCCGGGCCCTCCCTCCCCCGCTCCCACCCTTCAGGAGGCCACCCCGCCCCGCTCCGCTCCCCTCACCGTGGCGGAGGAAGCGCTCCTCATGCAGCACGGCGATGGCGTTGACGATGAGCAGCGCGGCCTGCAGCAGCGAGTACAGCGTGAACGCCATGGCCCGCGCCGCGATCCGCGCCGGGGCGGGGCGGGGCCCGGCAGGGACGTGGCGGGGCGGGGCTTGAGGGGATGGGGCGGAGTTTGAGGGGGACGGGGCGGGGCTTGAGAGGGCCGGGGGCGCCACCTCGCGGGTGGGAAGGCGCACGCGCGGCTGTCTGTCGTCGGGGCGGGGGGTAGATGCGGCCAAAATACCAGTTTTTGTATTTAATTTTATGGATAATATATGAGTTTCACACCCCCCCCGCTACACACACACGTATTTTTTCAATAGATACTGATTTACATTGAGGTTCTTACAGGAAAACGGCTCAGATCGCAACAGTTGTTCATCCAAAATGTGGTGACTGCGGAAGTCAAGATTTGTAGCAGAATCCAGAAGAATCATAGAATCCCAGACTGGTCTGGATTGGAAGGGACCTTAAAGCTCATCCAGTTCCAACCCCCCTGCCAGCAGCAGGGACACCTTCCACTAGACCAGGTTGCTCAAAGCCTCATCCAACCTGGCCGAGAACACTTCCAGGGAGGAGCAGCCACAGCTTCTCTGGCCATCCTGGGACAGGGTCTCACCACCCTCACACCAAACAATTTCTTCCTCACATCTCAGCTCCATCTCCCCTCTGCCACTTTCAACCCATCACCCCTTGTTCTGTCACTCCCTGCCCTTGGCCAAAGTCCCTCCCCAGCCTTCCTGGAGCCCCTTCAGGTACTGGGAGGCCACTAGAAGGTCTCCCTGGAGCCTTCTCTTCTCCAGGCTGAACAACACAACGCACACTAAAGGCATCGGAGCAGGTGAGCGGAGCGCTGTAAGAAGGTGTGAAGTGATGGGCGAAGCAGGATGTTGGCGTTGGAGGTGACTCAGGCAAAATGCCACAGTCAGCCTCAGAGAGATGAAGCCACACGTCAAGGAGTGGTCCGAGAAGGTTCTGTGCAGGCAGCCTTTGGAACTGGATAAGAAAACTATTATATTTTGGAACTAGATGATTTTTAAGGTCCCTTCAAACCCTAACCATTCTATGATTCTATGATATTTTATATCAGATTGATCAGGGCCTATGGGTACTTCTGCAACCAAATAATAAAAAGAATAATAACAACCAGAGCTCAGGAATACTGTATAGTTATTGACACATAAATATACTTTTTTTTTCCCCTTGCATCTTTCAGTCCGATTGGCTGAAGGGGGTGATTTGCATAATCACTCTGATTTTATTTCTCAGTAATCATACAATATGCAAACCCCTTAACTCCGGACGGCTGATAGGTTTTATTACTCAATCAGGGTACAATGATTTGCATAATTACTGCACTTTGATGGTTATTAGACTCATTTGCTGCAACAGAAATGATAACTTTATGCTTAATGTGGTGGACTGGAGAGACCCCACCTCAATTCTTTGGCCTGGCCTGGGTAAATTATTCACAGTTTATCAAAATTTTATCTCCATGCCTCAGCTCTGGGTTAAGACCCACCCACCAGCAAGCACGAGATGATCTGATAATTCAGCAATTAATTAAGCGTCGGGACCGCATGATCAACAGATGCTCAGATACCATGTGAATTAGCCACGGAGAAACCCACACCTCAGCTGCTTCTTGTCTTCAGCTTTCCTTTCCAAAACACTTGCTTTAGCATAGTTGATGATGCAGGATTATGCATCTAAATAATTATTACTGTTAAATTACACTATGTTTTAACAGCTGGAACTGGAAGCAAGGGAAAGCACCCCCTCATTGGAGCCATAGCATATTTTTTTACTAACTTACCCACAAAATCACCACTATTAAACAAGGGAAATGAAACAGAGGACAGAAATCAAACATACTCATCAGATTTTTGTCATCTGGTCAAAAATATTTGTCATTTCAGCCTCGAAAAAGAAGTCAGGGAAGCGAGTAAGACAGCTATTGCACGTGCAGGGAAATCAATATTATTTAAGCATATGCTGAAGTGTTTTGTTATATGAAAGCTCAAAATATTTCCAAATGCTGGCACTGATTCTGCAAACTCGTGTATCGTTAAATTCATGTGTGCCAGCAGCCAGTGGCACTACTTGGGTGTTACTGGCACATGTGAACACACACGTGTAAGCTCAGGAATTTCCAACACAATTTATTTCTCATCTAAATTTTTAAATTAACTACAAACCTCCTAAAAACTATCAGTTTAATGTTTTAAAATTTCCAGTTATCCAGAGGCCCCCAAAGTTTGCAAAAAGCTTTTTTTTTAAATCATTCAAACTTTCTTTTTCTGTCTACAGATAATAAAAAGGGTTGATCTTGATTTTTACCAAACTCCACGCATATAGAGAAAGTCAATATTGGGCTGAAAAGATTTAATCCCAAAAGTCATTACTATATTTTAAGAAGTGAGTGCTAGCATGTAATGGTCTCACAAATGGAACTACCTTTTGTTCTCAGACAGAACTTAGGGCATTATGGCAGTAATTCTATAATTAAATACAGATAAATACGAGGGGTCACTACGGGCATGTCTAATAACCACCATCATCAAATAACATTTCCTGGGCTACCTCCTTATGGTATCCAACCTATAAAAATACTAACCTCAGTGAACAGTTTAGAATTATGCCACTGGAAAAAAAAAATTAAAAATAAGTATATAAGTTATGGCTTAGTATTTTTACCCATAATTAAGATGTATTTCCAAGATGCTACCAAGCTTACATAAACTTGACATTATTTTCCCCTTTGTAAAATCCATCATGGCAACTTAACAACCACATTAAGTCTGATCTCTGAATCATCGTGTTACGTGGCCAAAGGGAAAACCAGACCAAGTTGCTTGCATTAGGAGGAAAGCATTTTTTATTTCTTCATTAAGGTGTTATGTTTCAGTGCAGTAAATTCCTGTGGTGCCCTCTGCAGAGTGCAGTCGATCACCATAAAGGAAAGTTTTAAACCACCTTACAGATGTCAAAGGATTAAACTTCAGGCTGGTGAAGTATTGTGAAGACCTTGGTATTGTTTTTTATTCTCAGTTTATTGTTCAATACCATCAGACAAGAGCTGTAGCTCCTTGGGTCTGGAGTTGGTGAGACTCGAGCTCATTGCATGCAAGCTTTCAGGAATAAGTTAGTTTATTCCTGGTGAGCAGACACCAAGTCAAAGGAAGTCTTCTCATAACTTCAATCCCTGCATCCTGCGCCTCACTTGCCACCGTCTTCTGAGTTTATTTTCTGAAACAGCTTTGACAGGTTCCCCCCTTTGATCTTTTACATACACAGACACACAAATACCAGTAAGAATAGTTTTGAAACACAGGAAAGGTTGGAAATTGGCCCAACCAATCCCAAGCTGAAAGTAAAGAAATATGTTTTGTTGGTGGCAACTCTTCTACCCTGATTTGACTTCTGTAATTGCCAGTGGAAAAACCCTTAACAGGAACACGGCATGAACTTCTCTATTTTCAGTGCTTCCAGATGAGTGGTTGCTAATGAATGTGTGTATCTAGACAAACATTAACAGTGGGCCTGGTCATATCTCATGAGCTGAAGATGAGCAAACTTGAAATATTCACCCCTCAGAGACCAGAAGGCAAGTTGCTGCATCATGGTTTTACCTTAACAGGGCTCTGAATGGACACAGACCATTGCATGATGTGGAATGGGGTACTGAGTGACGATGTTGAACCCTTACACCTACCAGCCTCTACCATGAGTGACTCTTCTAACTGAAAAATCCTGTACAGGTGAAAATGTGTAGTTTCTGCAGCTCAGAAATAAATAAATCCCAAGGCTACCTTTCACAGTTAAACAAAAGCCTTTGTCAGCCTTTAGTCATCACACCTATCGCACTGCTGCAAAGGTCAGCGATGCGTCCTGCTGACGTGACACGTCTCTTGTAAGCACAAATTGGATATTCAGCTGATTTAATGTCCAATTGTGTGTTTTAACCACCAAAGCTGGGAAGGCAAGAAGGCTTTGTATATTTGAGAGAATTAATATCTGGTTCTTACCCTTCAGCAGCTGTGTACAGAAAAGATCTTTGTCTTGTCCATGACTCTGGGTGTGCTGCACAGTATCATCTCTATTTGGAAAGTGAATACCCATCCCCTTCAAAAACACAGCCTGACAGCTTTCCCAAGATTGGTACTTTGAGAAGATGTTAATATGGCTCCATACACAACAGGAGATTAAAGGAGAAAGGAAAAATAAATAAAGAATTCTGAATTTACATTTAAATTTATTGATGCCATTTCCCTAAGTTTATCATGCTTGGCTCAGTAACTAACAGCCTTTAAATGCCATTTGTTGTCTAGTTCATGTACACACACACACACTGCTCTTCATCTTGGTGTTATCATTAGTGCAATATTACATTATGTTACATTATATTGTACTGTGATTATTGGCACCCCAATCACCATTTGCTGGAATACACCTGTCCAGAACCAAAGCCTGTTACGCTCGGTACCATGTAGATATTTTTCAGAGATGACAGGCACAGGGATTTTCCAGTCCATGTTTCAGCTGGAAAACAGTGGATATCAAAAGCAAGACAACATGAAGGAGTGGGGCAGCAAGAAAACAAACAGATTTTGTCAGAGAATTGGAAGCTTCTTCTTCTCTCTGCCTTACCACTGAGATGTGTCATGGAGGAAGAGTGGGGGTATTAAGGAGAGCAAAGAGAAGGAGTGCCCGAGGCTGCTGTTATGGGGGATGGACAAGCAGGAGCAGCTCCCTAAGTACAGGTATGGAGAGAGGGAGACCAAGGCAGCACAGGCTGTTACAGGCAAGGTGCTGCTGTTTGCCACCACAGGTGTGTTAACCTGTTTTCATCGAAGCACGGAAAATGGTAGCAGTAACAATATTTTGAATGGGAATGCACCTGATGTCAGAGGAGAAAAGATCCACAGTGTGTCCAGCTGGGGCCAGACTCTCCATCAAGAGCTTCCCTAGTGAAAGGCTGGCCCCATCTAAACCTGGAAGAGGAGGAAATTCGTAGGCTGCAGCCTTCCTGTTCATACATTTGGTGGAGCTTATGTCTGTTTGTGGTCTGGAACTTCCTCCCAAGGGGAAGAGGAGTGGCAAGTGCTGATCTCTTCTCTCTGGTGACCAATAATAGGACCAGGGGAACTGGCAGGAAGATGTGGCAGGGGAGGGTGAGGTTGGCCATGAGGAAAAGGTTCTTGAGGCAGAGGGCGGTGGAGCACTGGCACAGGCTTCCCAGGGAGGTGCTCATGGCACCAAGCCTGACAAGATTCCAGCAGCATTTGGCCAAGGCCCTCAGGGACATGGTCTGAATGTTGGGATTGTCCTGTGCAGGGACAGGAGTTGGACTCCATGATCCTTGTGGGTCCCTTCTATGATTCTATGACTCCTGTTTGAAAACATGAGCCCTGAGAGCATTACTTGCACCAAGGTTAGCCAAGGGACAGTCACTGATGCCAACTGCCCTTCCAACCTGTTGGCAACTCTCAAGTGCCTTAACAACCCTGCAGATATGTTCAGTGCTCTGCAACTTGCAAGCACAAAGGAGGAACAGACCATGGTCAAAGGGCTTTTCTCTGCTTCCTTCAACTTCCCATCTACTTGCATGGAAAACATTCAGGAGGTGGGCCAAGAAAGTTGGTAAGATAGATGGAAAATTACACATCCTGCAGCTCTTGCAGGGTTTCTAGCAGCAGCTAGCAAAGGGCATGAAGTTGGCCAAATCTAGGGAGTGCACCTATCCTTCTCCATGCCCAGTCTCTAATCTGTCCCCTGTAACTGTCACCTGAATGGGGAGAGCAGCCAGCCTTGTTCCTTAGCAAGCTGGTGTCACGCCAGCAGCAGAGGTCATCGGTGCTGGGAAAGTTGCAGCACTGAGTTTAAAGATTAATAGATGGTATCTTCCTGCAGGTTGTAAAAGTCAGCAGATAAAAAAAACCCCACAGACCTGGTAACTTAAAAGATTGCAATCTGTCCAATAAGGTTAGCATAGCCACAGTCATACAGCTAGTAGGAAACCATGTGCAAAAGGTTAGGTCTCAGCATAATGTGTGGGATTCACGTGTGAGTCAGAGGGACTGGGAAATCTGTGTAAAAATTACCAGAAATTCCCCCCCTGCATGTTTTTTTTCCCATGACTCATCCCACAGAAAGAGATAGTATGGAAAGGTGTATGTCTGTACAGTAAATTTTTAACAACACATCGCAGAGATAAGGTACATCTATCTATGTTTTTTCTCCACTTCTGTTTAAAAAAAAAAATAATCAATTTTCCTCCATTTTCTAATACTGTTGTGGTATGAATTTGCAGTGCAAAGCTATGGTGGAGGAAAATGAAGTGTGTCAGCTCACCAGCATACACCCCCAAGTCCTTCATCTGCTTTTCTCTCCAGTAGAAGGCTGCAGGTGGAAGATGCTGTGGGGCCATCACTGCTCTGGTGCCGAATCGGGGGGTGTTATCGAGTCAGCAAAGGAGAACGGTAACTCAAAAACAGAAATCCTCTCTTCAGAGATGGCAAAATCTGAGGGTAAAGTTTGCTTGTCAGAAATGTAACTTATACACACTGGGCCAGTCAAACCCACCGTTGGAATCTTATCAGAGCTGTTGTTCGTCACTGTAGTATTTTCCACCACCACGGGTGTGCCGAGGTCTTTGGAGGAATAATTTGATATGCAGCGCCTGGCACAACAGAAATGGAGCAAAACAAACCATTAGGTGTTAGATAAGCATGAAGAGCTGTTTGTATTTTGAACCCAATCCAATGAATAACATAATGCTATAACTTATGGCAGTACAGAACTGATAGCTGGGATAGAGCTGCTTAATTATGGTGGTGGCCTTTCCCTCTCCCCCTAATCTGTTTTTAAGCAGAAGTCTTACAAACCCATCACCTTCCTCCATTTGGCTAGCTGCATTCAAACTAAAGCTGAATAAAATTTCTGTTCAAAGAGATTTCTCAAAACATATTGTTTACTTTCTCATCATAGAAATAAACATCTCAAGGAACATCCCTCTTGTTATGACTGCACACTGTTCTTGAAAAAATGAAAATGTTGGCAGTAGTGAGAAGTTATGGACTTAGGCATCTTAATTGTCCTCATAAAATTTCAATACATGTAATATGTATTTCAATAAAATCTGGGGAGGGGGAGAAGAACTTGGTCCAGATACAAAGCAAAACCAAATGTCATTGCCCTAAAGAGCAACGGAGCTGGGGAAGGGTCTGGAGCACAAGTGTGCTGAGTTCCCGGCTGAGGGAACTGGGGGTGTTGAGCCTGGAGAAAAGGAGGCTGAGGGGAGACCTTCTGGCTCTGTCCAAGTCCCTGCAAGGAGGGTGGAGAGAGGTGGGGGTGGGTCTGTTCAACCAAGGAACAAGGGCCAGGACAAGAGGAAATGGGCTCCAGTTGTGGCCAGGGCAGTTGAGATGGGATGTGAGGAAGAATTTCTTTGCTGAAAGGGTTCTGAGGCATTGGAAGGGGTTGCCCAGGGCAGTGGTGGAGTCCCCATCCCTGGAGGGATTTAAAAGACGGGTAGATGTGGTGCTTAGGGACATGGTTTAGAGGTGGCCTGGGCAGTCAGGTTAACAGTTGGACTCAACAATCCAATTTGGGTATTTTCCAACCCAAATGATTCTGTGAGTCTAAATTGGTATGACCCAATGTGATAGTTGATTGCTATGACCCAATGTGACCCACCCTAGAGATTCTCCAACCATGGTTAATCAACCCTGCTGCAGACTGATGGAGAAAGAGCCTGCACAAAGGAGGACCCCAAGAAGCACTAGGGTTTGGCAGGCTCTTCCCATAGGCTCCCTGATCACACATGGCTCCTGGAGGAATTAATTGCTGCACACATTTCCTTGGTGACCCTGGATCCTCTCCTACTGCCCCAACACTCACCTCCGGAGAACACTTATTGCTACGCTGATGGCAACCAACAGTAAGAGGCTTCCACTGAGAGACAGCATGACAATCTCATAAGTAGATGATGGTGAACCTTGAAGAGAGTACAGAAACCACAGGTGAGTTTTGCCAAAAATAGCTTTCAGAAATGCAACCTTTTGTGAAAAGACCCCAGGTTGTTACAGGCTGAAAATACTGATTTTCCTGCTGCAAACCAGGGATGGGGGGATGACCAACTCTGCGTTAGGAGGGTGTTCCTGGGAACTACTTTTTCTTCAAAAATCTCAGCTAATTAACTCACAGGTCTTTATCTACAATTTAATTACAAAGCAAAACTGCTTTGCAGGGTTTCAGAAAGTCTGCCCTGCACTGTTAGACCACAAAGTTATTTCCAAGTTATTATCCACCTATTCACAGGAAAGCTATAGCAGGATCCTGAATCTCACTGCCTCTCTAGCCAGCATTTTCCATTTGCTTCCACCCTTTTCAACCTTCTTCCATCCTTTTTGGCTCTTGCATTTAATTCCAAACTTAAAGGAATGAAATTTGTCTTATGTCACCTACCTACCCTGCCTCCAAGTCTCCCACTCCTCTCTTCTGCTGCAACAGCTCCTTTTATTTCCAACATTCTTCCCTCTCTAAAACCCCAACAGACATGGGTCTAACATGGCCAATTCATTCACATGTTTTGATCCCATCCAACACTCTTTATCTGTTAGTCTTAGGTACCTGGTAACACTGCTATTGCCTGGGCCTCTCAGTAGTGTTGCTACACAAGTAAACACTGTAAAACAGATTTTAAGTGCTAAGAAACAGGAAAGTAAAGCACCTTCTTCCCTGGAGACTGCCATGTTGTGGAAACCTTCTTCACCAGGATGGGCCATCCTGAAAAAGAAAGCAAACAGACATTCAGATCTCAGTTTAATCAAAATCAGCACATTTATTTTAGACCCATTTATGACATCTGAGCATTACACCATCTCTAATATGAATTATCTTTACAACTTCCTTGTGAGATAGATTCTGCTATCGCTGTTTTGCAGACTGGGAATCAAAGCAAGATGGGACAAAAGCAGAATTTAATCTGACATCAAAAACCTGAATGTTTCTTTTAAGGCAATGAGCTTCCCCAGGTGCCTTGAGTTTGACTTCATGTTTGGCTATGGCATCTGATCTTGGCGTGCATGATGGCTGTGGCATCACACTCGAGCACATCTAGCACACACTTTTATCTAATCCCAGCCAATTTGCTCCAGGACACAGAAGGAGACTTTAGCAGAAAAGGTAATTGAGCCCAAATTTCTCAAGCCCAGGTCATACCTTTTCTTTCACTGTCTCCAGAAGTGGAGTGCTTAACTCTGGTAAAAGAATCTCAGCCATCATATAAGAAAGTAACTAGGAATGACCAACAACTAGATGGAAAGTTAGTGGAGGACCAACATACAGTTTCTTGCTTTGTGGCAAATAACAACATTACTTTACCACACCAATATTATTTGTTACCAAAACCCTCATTCAAGCACCAAGATTCTCAAAATGGTGAGTGAAAACTCTCTTCCCAGCAAGTGTCTGAGGCAGGGATGGGTCATTAACTGATGAGACAGGGAAACTGAGGCTAACAATTTGTCCTACATCAGTCAGAAAGTCTGTGGCATGGCTGGGAATTTCAAGCAGATCTTCTACCTCTTGGTTTTATGCCTTCACTGTGATCATATTCCTCTTGTAAAAGCTTAAAATTATGACAAGCCTTATTACTGCAAAGGATAAAAGATAAAAAACAAGTGTTCAAGTCACCTTCAGGTGTCACCTTGTACTCATACTGCCACACAAACGACAAGCACACAGATACCCAGCATCATAGCTGTGATACACAGATTTCAAATAATTATTTTATTCTATCTTAGCTCCTTTTCCAGCATAAAAATGAAATGTGCAAAGCCAGGATATATCCTGATGTCATCCAGTTGATAAACTCAAGAACGAATTGTCTGTCAGTATGTTCTCAGTTATCAAAATAGCTTGTATCTAAAGTCTTAGAACAAGTCTTAGATGTTGCACTTCAAATTCTACTCTTTGCATCAATAAACTTAGCTTAAAATGGAATTATTGTGAAAAAAAAAATCTGTGCAGCCACAGGTTGCATAAGAAAAAAGCGAGTGACTGAAGAAAACACAATCCTAAATACAATAGGAAAAAAGCCAAGTCAAATCCACTCTCAGTTTTTATAAGGAATGATACCAGCTCTGAAATGCTGCTCAGACTGAAATACTGAGTATGGCATAGAATCATAGAATCACAGACTGGTTTGGGTGGGAAGGGACCTTTCAAGGTCCATCTAGTCCAACCTGACCTGGAATGTCTCCAGGGATGGGGCTTCTACCACCTCTCTGGTCAACCTGGGCCAGTGTCTCACAGCTCTCAGAGTAACAAATTTCCTTCTTACGTCTGAATCTCCCGTATTTTAGCTTAAAACCATCACCCCTTGTCCTGTCACTACAACCATTACCCCCCCTATCGACATCAGTCAGAGGGATCTGCAATGACTTCTACTTCTATAAAGCTTGGACAGTAAAACCAGACATCGTAATCTTGTAGTGAAGTAGACTGTCCAGGCTTTGCCTCTCATCCATTAGTGCGTGTGTCTGTAAATAACCTGGAATCCTGGCCCAAAAGTTGTTTTGGGATCTCATGTGAAATTTCCCCTGGTGCAAGGAAAGCTGAGTATTACTGAAAATAGAAGAGCACTTGCTTAAAGAGAGTCCTCCAACCCCCATGATACCATCTCTTTTTCTCACATCAGTAAGATGTCCTAAGGAGCACCTCAGTCTCGCCCTTCAGCTTGAAAAAAAGTTAAGAAAATAAGAGATGGTAATTTAAATCTAGAGCAGAAAAACATTACAAATTTCTGGATTACCTTGTGACTGCTGGAGATCTTTCCATCAGCATCATGCTGCTAAGATCTTCAACGAAAGTAAAGCTGGTCTGAAGGGTTTCACACTAAAATGCTCACTTCATTTGCCTCTGTTGATTGCTTTCTTCTCTCTGTGGTTTTTTTATTAGGGCAGAATAATCTCTTCCATTTACAGCCAATCAATAAAGTGTGGAGGTGGATCAAGGAAAGGCTTTACTCAGAAACCTTTTGTTAAGCATATCCTTTCACGATCTTTCTGGTGGAGTAAGACTGGACTCCACCTAGAAGCCTGCTAGGGCTTCTGTTGGGCACTGGACCCCTTCTGGCATGCTATGGTTGCATTAACTCTTCCACCAAAACTGCCTCTGTAGTTTGCATTCAGGACTTACTTCAGAAACATGCCATGTCCCAAGAGTGGTGCCTGTGGGTCTCCTCCAGCCAGCTGGGTGGAGAGGGCAGGCAGCCCTGTGGTTCAGGACTCTCCAGGCAAGGCAGCCCCACCAGCTGAGATGGCTCCTGACCAAGAGACAGCTACAGGACCACAGTAAGTCTGAGCCCTATCCTTGCTTTTTGGGGTATTACACAGACCAACCTGGCTCTTCACAATGAAAGAAGTGAGGTAGGAACTTAAGGAGCTGCTGCTGAGCTGTTAATTGATGATCACCAGTTTAGGGTTGGGTTTCCAATGTCCTTCATTTTGGTGTTTCTTGCAGCTTGGCTTTGTTGTTCTTCACTGCACCATGGGCAGAAGGATATTGTCAATCCTACCCTGCAGCACCCACCTCTTCCCATGCCTCTGTTCTTAGGGAAGTCACATCTCTGCAGATCTGGACCTTGTTTTGCTCTGCAAAATCCCCCAGTCCTTAGTGCCAGACTGGAGCTGAGCTGGCAACTGCACTGAGTTATCTTGTGAAAAAAAAATGAGATTACCTGTGCTTTGTGGTCAGAGAAGGAGTGGTGCTCTAGGGTGGAGTTCACACAGAATACATTCACAGACTCCAGACTGGCAGGTAGTTCAAAATTAACAATAGAGATTGACGCATTTTTCTGCTGTGCCCAGATAAATAGCTGCAAAACAATTTCAGTTTCTCTTGCCTCACTGCTCCTATCAAACAGGACTAAAGCACTTCTCCAAATCCCCTGGAGATTGTTTGGCAGGGTTTCAGATGTCCACAGTCCATATCACCAAGCATGTTTAGATCATGACCATTGCTGTGAATTTTCCTCTATGGCATAAGAAACCAGTGAATGAACTACATTAAATAGATTTTATTGAGAGGTGAACAGCAGAAAGCAGGCCTGCAGGTATATGCAGGTATGTTTTTGGTGAAGCCACACACCACCTATCCATTCTGTACCATCCACAGGGAAGGGCACTGGGTATGTAAGTATCTTTTCTCCCTTCTCCAGGGCATCAGTTGCCTTGTATTTAGTTCTGAGCCAGAGCAAGCATGACATTAAGAAACATTTCAGTGTTGTATATGCCACAAAAGACTTCCTGAGAAAGAAGGACTTTCTGTTTGGGAAGATGCCTTCTTTACCAAACAAACAGAAAGCTCAAACCAAAACCTAACTTGCTTTGTAACTCACTTGTGATTTTGAGTCTGATACAAAGCTCACCAAAGTCATTAGAAGTCTCTTTACTGACTTCTCTGGCACTCAGACCAAGCCCTCAGAGGCCAAGGTGCTAAATACACAGCAGACCTCATTCTTGCAAGCCTGAACATCTCCTGAATGGTACTTAAAGCCCCCCATCAGTGTGAAGACATGATAGAAATGTGGGACATGTTCTTCTCCACAAACATCTCTTGTGAATGGAAATTCACTTTCACTGAACTTTTAGAGACATTAAGGAAAAAGGATTGGGATGCTTTGAATATCCCTGAGGGGGATGTATTAATGTCTTAATATTTTTTTTAATTTTTCTATCCTGGTATCTGCCTGACTCCAAACTCAGCTTTGTGGAGAAGCTGGAGATCACAGAGTGGAGAGCTGCGGTGGAGGAGGCAGCTCTTTACTGCAGGTACTTTATCTCACATGGATTGGGTGCAGTCCACCACTGAAAACTGCCAGCACAGATCAAACAAACCCAGTGAGACCAGGGCAACCAGCCAAGTGTGGACGTGTCCGCAGGGGCACACACCACAGGGCACATGGATCTGAGCCACATGCAGGGCTGGAGCTTCTTAGTATGGCTGTAGGTTATTTACCTGCTCTGGGATTTATTAAATGTATACTTGGCTAGTAGTCTGGAGATTAAACACTTCATATCAGCATATGTATCAAGGATAATCTTACTATAGTGAAAAAAAGCCCTCTCAAAAACGTACTGAATAATCCAAGCCAGCTGAGTACAACTGTGTCAAAATACATTTAGAACCACAGAATGGTTTGGGTTGGAAAAGACCTTAAAGATCATCTAGTTCCAATTCCCCTGCATTTATCTGGGCATAAACTCCATAGATAAACCCCTTAGAGGAAAAAAAATAACCAAAAAAAACCCAACTAAAGCAGATGATACAAAAATAGTGAGACAACCAACAGATCTTCCAACAGTTTTGCCTAGCTGAGTGATTCTGCTTTGAAGGCCCAGGGGGTGTAAGTGGTTATCCAAGAGAGTCAGAGCAAATGCCAGGCTTTGTTTTTGTTAATTCCTTGTTGGTATAGCCTAAAAATATAGGTTTGCTGAGAAGGGTCTATTTTTTGTACACTGCAAAATTTATAGAGAACTTTCCTCACAACTGCCTTGAAGCTTTACATAAAAATTATGAAAATGGAAAAATAATTTTTGAGGAAATCTGAACTTTAATCCCCCACAGAAGACAAAGGACACAGGAACTGTCAAGAGTTGATCAGCAGTACAAAAAACACACAGAGATTTTATTTACTATTAATTAGCAGGGCCTTTTCCTACTTGCCATGCCCAGTTCAGACAAACTTCCAAATCTTCACTGTAACGCCTTTAATTGGCCCTATCCATACAGAAATAACTTTTTTTGTAATAATCAAAGTATTTATTCATCAGTATGATCGATCTCAAGAGCAGTTAAGTCTGATATGCTGTCTGCTTCAAATAACTTAATCACAATGCACTAATTTCACCTGCCATTTCAAAACAAGGTGCAAAAAAAGGTAAATAAAGGTTTTTGTTGAGGGAGATGGTTTGAAGTCCTGAGAGAAGGCCTGTTCCTGTGCTCTCAAGTAAGGGAATGGACATACCTTCATGCTTTTTGCTTGGTACACTTTGTCACCCACATAAATAACTGTGCTAAAGTGTCTGAGAAACAAATGAGATGAGTCATAAGTCCTCCTGGAGAAGCACCACCACATCTGGAGGACAAAGCTCAGTTCGGAGATGCTGTGGGCAGTTCATGGAAACCCAACTCTGTGGGAGAATAAAAAGAACTGCCAATTGCTAACGAGCTTTCTCTATCCATTGTCTGTTCAAGCACCCAGGAAAATTCACATCATAGCTCTGTGTGTAGCCTGTGCTGTGGTTTTTGCCATTCTTGGGGGATTTTGACTAGAGAAAGGTTAAAACTAAGATCTGTAGTGCAGCTTATTGCCTTTTGCCTCTCTTGTGTCAACAGCTGTAGAAGTAATATTTGGTCAGCCATGCCAGTCTCTTAAAGGTGTTGACAAGCTGCATGTCGTGTAAGAAAAGCAGAATGTTTACTTTCCACTCAAACATGACATTAATTTTATATTAAGGTTGGATGAGGCTTTGAGCAACCTGGTCTAGTGGAAGGTGTCCCTGCTGATGGCAGGGGGGTTGGAACTGGATGAACTTAAGGTCCCTTCCAACCCAAACTATTCTGTGATGACAGCAACAATATGAACTATCCTATACCAGTACATTAAACACATCTGGGGTCATTCCCACATGGCACCAAAGAGCTGTACCCACACCACAAAACCCTTTTACCTTTAGGCTCAGGGTGGCCACATCCAAACTGCCTTCAGGAGAGGCTGGAGGTCTGGGCTGACTCACCATCCCTGCTGGAACTGCTCCTCAGGACATCATGAGCTCAAACACACCCTTGCCAGGGCCACTGCAAGGATTTAACTCTATAGGTGAGTTCAAGTACCCAGGACTGTTGGTATAGACACAGCCTTAGGATATGTATACTGCATATATGACTGTACCAACTACTCAGCAAAACTTCCAGTATCCCTTTTTTTCCTTTTCTTTATGATGCCAGCAAGTGGAAATATTGAGGGTCCAGTCTGTGAAGTACAAGTGTTTAGTGGGATCCTCATCACTGTGATGTGTACCTTGGCACAAAAGGAAAGCAAACAAAAAGCAACCGGCGATAAGAAGCCTCCTTGGGTGTTTATCAAAGCAGGTTGGTTTGGGCAGTGGCTGCTCTGTGTTTGTTTTGTGGGATCAAGTTCTTGAGCTTTATCAGCACAAGGGGTGATTTTTTAATTCAAAACACAATTCATGCTTAATTTTAAGACATATGTTCCACTTTAACCTTTGAAGTTGTGGTCTGTTAGTTAGAAATCAGACAAGTGGCATTTCCATTTCCTGACTGGGGAGGTGAGCGTAACTAACCAAGTGCAAATTGGACATTTCAAGTTTGAATCTTCAGTTTGAAATGTATTAGTTGCATTTCCATTCTGTCATTTGTGTGAACTATATGTTTCAGACACCATTTCACAACTTCACCAATACCTGGACACAGTATTTACTTGCTGGGGAACATGGTATGGTCTGCACACTGCTGAACAGGGAATAGAAAACAAATAAATCTGCTGTAGATCCTTCGTGTCTGCTCCTGGACCTAACCAGGCTGGTTCTCAAATGGTGAGGGACAACAGGTTACTCTCCATGCCTGACCACATCCAGGAGCTCTGGCACTCAGAAGCCATTAGAGCAGTAATTTCTTATTGAGCGACAGGATTACTTTATGTCTGGGCAAAATTTTTGATCTATAGCGGTAAAGATGTTTTACCACCACACTACAGTTGAGTTCATTCATCACAGAAAATATCACATCACTCAATACTGTCATCTATATTGTAACCTGAATACTCTATGCACCTAATTCTCCATCTCACAAAGGACATGGCTGATCAGGAAGAGGTACAAGAAGGCTATGAAGCTATGGGACAACTTCTTTTGGAGGGATGACTACGACTCTTCAACTTGGGGAAATAAAGACAACTGGAAAGGCTCAATAGATGCCTACTAAATCATGATTGGCATGGAGAAGGTGGACAAAGATTTTCAGTAGTCAACTGGCAACTGGTCTCATCCACTACAGGAAGCCCAGGGCATTAAATGAGGCTAACAGGTAACAGCTTCAAACAGATGTTGTTTGTTATTTTTTTCCTCACAACCTGTATTTAAGCTGTGGAGCTTACTGCCATAGGATGCTGTAAGCAGCTAAAAGTGTGCCTGGGTTTTAAAAAATCACTGGATGACATAATGGAAGAAAAAAAAAAATCCACTGATGGTTATTGAAAACAAGACACCATGTCTCGATCAGAAAACCCATGAGCCATAAATCATTAGAAGCTAAAACAATATTCTGGGAACATATCTCTAACTGCTTGTGTGCTTCCATGAAGTATCTGATTTAATCTACTATTGGGAACAGGGTACTGGCACAGATGGACTTTTAGTCTGACTTGGTCCAGCTTTTCTGGCATTTTTGTTGCCTTTTTCCCACTCTACAAAAGCCATAATGCTGACAGCTCAGTGAGTTTTGTAATCTGAGTTTTGTCAGCTCACCTACTACAGGAGCAAACTATGCAGGGAAGGGCAGGTAAAGAGGCTGTCCTCTGCCTCCCCTGCCTCCCTGATCTGTCAGACTGCACCAAGGAACTGTAAAACCAGGTGATCCAATCTCCTGAGGATTTACTGGGAACAAGGGGAATATTGAGAGAGTGACTCTGTGACAGATCCCAGTGCCAGGGGTGGCTGAAACCGCTTGTGGATGCTGGTGGTCCTCTGTTGGTGTGGATGATCTTCTACATGGTCATATGCTCAGGGATGACCTGGAGCTGAGGAATGAAAACTTTTTCTGCATGAACATGAATTTTACTCAGGAAAGCCCTGGCAATCAGGGTGTTTCACATCATCAGGAAAAGACCTGGAAGACTACAGCTGCAGTCTGAAGAACTCAACTCACTTTGGCCTAAGTCTCCCTTTCATTTCTGGGGAAGCAGAGTTAAATCAAATCCACAAGGCACTTCCTGAAACCCCACCAAATCTACTTCCACATGTTTTCTAAAAACCAGAGGCAGAGGAATTCTGCCATCAAATACTTCAATGTATTACTTGTGAATTAAAACACTTCTAAAAAGATATTTTTTGGGGACAAATTTTCTGTTTCTTTTCCTTAGTGGAGTAAGCATAGCATTAAATTACAGGGAAGCTCAACTATTATCTCATAGTTTTCTTTTTTTTTTTTTATTATTATAGACTTTTTATCCACATGAATGATAAAGAAACTACAACAGAGTTAAATACCTTTTTTGATAACAGTGATTATATTCTTAGTTACACTCAATATTAAATTGTAAAATATTTCCAGAGGAGTACAATCTTAATTCATACAGCAGGCAAAATACCAGAGAAGGAAAGGGCCGAGGAAGAAGGGTGTGAGAATTCCCAGTTTGCTTTTAAAAAGCACTGTGTATGGCTAACACTGCTCTATCCATCCATCCCATCCATCCAAATGTGGTTCTGGCCCATCTGGTAAAACACACATTTCTTTCCATAAAACAATCACTATTCAAAAGCAAAATATGAACTGGCAGATGTTGTCAGTGTTTGTGGCGTTTCACAGCTTATCTGTACGATTCATCAAAACCATTTTCTCTATCAAGTCCAGTATTCCTTCTAAAAACACAAAGACTTAAACTTTGGTACCACCAAAAAAGATCCAGGACAGGCATTTTTTAATTTTTTTTTGTTGCTGTTGTTTTGTTTTTACTAATAAATGGCTGCTACATTCTATTTCACATTGTTGTCCATGATGCTTTGAGGTCACTTGTCCTTGGGTTCAGAGGAATCTGATTTTCTTGTTCTTTTAAACTCCCAAACCCTTCCATTTTCTGCTTTTACTCAAGTCAGGTTTCTGAGTGGTGGGTTATAACTTACAAGGTAACAGCTGCAAAAGATCCTGTGATTCTGGAAATTAAAAAAAAAAATTAAAAAATAAAATGTTACCAACATTAGGCCCAAGTTTAAGACTTCTTTACTCTCAGAATTACAACATTTATTTACAATGCTTGAAAAAGGGATACACCTAAATCACCAGCTCCAGAAGCATCCTGAGACTTTGCTAGTTAGTATCTGTAGAGTCATGTGGAAATAACTTCCATAAAAAATGAAGTGCAGCTTTTAACTCACTGAAGAATGACTAAACATAGTAAAACCTGCTGTGGAACACAAAGCCCAGCAATGGATTGCTAAGAAACACAGCATTAACTGAGTGGTTGCTCTGCAACACACAGAGTCTTCACTCCCTTGGTGTATTGTGTGGGTATAGACCTGCATACACGTCCCTTCTTGAGGCAACTCTTTTCTGCTTGGCACACTGAGCATCTGAAATTGCTTCTGAACAATACAGTTGTGCTTCTCTGCTTGACTGGTTTAGCTTAGCAGTTAAGCAACAACTAATCTTTCAAAGCACTAGGGCCCACTTAAGAGAAATCCTCGTTGTCTGTAGGGATGGGCTGGAAACAAAAACAGCATGAGAAATGCATCCAACCTTCACACTCTCCACAAATAAGCAGGAAGTGCTCACTGCTGTGATGACAGCACCTTCCTTGCAGGGTTTGTCAGCTGATGAAAAAACCTGATGCTGGGAATAAACGGTGCCACTCATCTGATGCTGCCATCCTGAGGCAGACTTTAATTGTAGATCAGTGCTTTGGACAAGGCACTTAGGGCAGGACCCACTGCTTCTCATCTGGGGAGGCGTACTGTTTTATTCAGGATATTGGTATCACTGAATTTACTTTAAATCAGTGCTCAGATTAATGTAAACAACTGGAAAACGCTGTCAGTCAGTAAGAAAGTATGCACAAGAGGGCGAAACAGACCAACTTGATGCTTAGATTAATCTCCTTATCTCAGTAGGCAGAGCTCAAGGCCACGGACACTGGTTATCCAGTTACTCTATACTTACTCCTCATGTTTTTATGTAAGTATCTGCTTCTTGCATAGCTCAGGCAAACCTCCATCATCTACACTATCAAACTCTTCTCATGTCACAGACCCTCTCTTGAATACCTCTGCTTTGTGCCTTCACCTGAGGTCTCTACACATGAATAGCTCTGTTTTTCTAATCCGCCTCCTATACCTCAGGGATTTTTTCAACGAATCCACAAGCCAGATTTTGTGGCATAACACAGTAGCAGGGCTACCAGCTTTTTGCCTGTCTCCAAGCCCTAATCTTCCTGTTTTACCAGAAAAAAAAAGAGAATGCCATTTAAATGTTAAGGCTTTAGCACCCAAAACTGGAATCTCCCAGGCCACTGATGATGGAGACGGTGTTTCTTCTAACTACACGCTTCTAAAAGACATCCTGAAAAATGCAGTGTTGGGGTTAGGGACATCCTGCACATGGAGAACAAGGTAACTGCCATCTGCAGGAGACTGAACTACAGAAGACAGTAAAGGTGGAGTTCTGTAAAGCTCCCAAAA
Source organism: Caprimulgus europaeus (assembly GCA_907165065.1). Next base: position 78,845,977 of record OU015527.1, read on the forward strand.
TATACTGGTCCTTCCTGGAGCTGCAGAAGCTCCATTATGTGTACAAAACCCCATCCCTACCTATCTGTGTGTGAACTTTTACCTCATGGTGAATGCAAATGGATTTCCCTCTATCCACTGAAGTTACACAACCGTGACCCCACTTTCCAGAGCCAGAGAGCAGAAGGATGTGCTGAGGCAATTAAGCCTGGGTTCACTTCTCAATGGTACATCCTACCCCCGTGAAGCCTTGTAATTCATGTGACATGCCAAGCTATCGGCTCTAGACCGCAGCACGATGCCTCCACAGACAGAGCCTTTTAGACCAGAACCAAACAGAATGATTCTCTTAATTCTTGCAATGCCTGCAAAGAAAAACATGACAGCTGGGACAGGCAGAGTAAATCTGTCACAACCTCACCTTTAGCTTTTGCTGAGGTGCGCACCGAGCTTTTCTTTCCTGATTAAGCTTGCTGCATAGGGAATCTGCAATGACACAGAAACACAGACACTGCTTTAAGCTGAGGTTTGCTTAATGAAACATCCAAGCTGGAATCCCTGCAAATGAAAGGTTTTGTTTGCCTCCCTATATCATTTGAGGAAACCAGTGCCTTAAATTAAAGGATTGAGCTCTTTAAAAACTGCAAGAATGCCAAAGCAGAAATAAAATTAAAATAGTCCAAATTAAAACAACAGATAGGTCTTAAAATCCAGTGTAAATCCAATGTCTTCTGATGTTTTTTTTACATCACTTGCTGGCAAAAATAAAGCCACCATCCATTCTGCTACCTATGAGATGACAAAAATCAGCTGTCTGTAACAGAACAGGCAACAAACACTCATCTCTGCACAAAATATAGCAGGTTAGGAGTACGAGACTTCTTATATTTATATCACCATAATTAGGAAGTTCATAATAGCTGTCTCTAACTTGCACCAATCTGAGGGAAGCCACTGAAGTGGAACAAATAATTAAAGAAAAACAGAGAACATAGGCATACTAGGGAACATAGTTATATTTAGAAACAAAGTGGGATGATGTGCTCGCTGGCTACTGGGAATGCAGTACAGGGTTCATCTTTTTCAATGCTGGGCCTTTAGAATGCAACTAAACTAAATTGCTCTGAGATTTCTCCATAGCTGGGAATCCAAGTGACTACAAATCTACTATTCTTCAGTGCTGCCTTCTGGAAGGACTCTTGGAGGAGTTCAGGTTGGGATAAAAAAAAGAAAATCTATGTCCCTACACTCCCAGGTGCTGCTGCACACTGAGGTGACCTGTTTCTGCTGTCAGGCACACAGAATATATTCACAAATAATGTCAGATATGTCACTGCAAGCTGACAAATAGGCTGGGCTGAAGTCAGGAGCAAGGCCTTGAGCTACAGAAACAGCAAAAGAAACAGACAGGGCCCCACACACAATAACACACTGGAAGCATGTGAATTTACATCTGTATCCACTGACTATATACCTAACATGCATTCTTGGGAATCCCTGTTTTGGTTTTAATTACATTATGCCCACAGTATGTGAGGGTGTTTGTGTGAATTATGCTCAGCAGGTCTCTGGGCTGGTGTAAAGTGAAGTATCCATAGTGTTGTCTCTCTCCATCCCTGCCTTCCTCAATAAGGAAAAGAGCAGAGAAAACACAGGATAAAAGGAAAGAAAGGGGCATCTGCAGCTCAGGAGCTAACCCTTTCATCTCTTGGGAAAGGAGGCCAATCTGATTGAAAGCAGCAGCACTGGGAAGCAGCAGTGTCTGCAAAGATGAGCCATCTGGATGAATGAAAGCAGAAGCCCTTCACGAGGTCACGACTCTTCCCTCACTACACAGCCCTGGGAAAAGGGAAATATATGTGCATGAACTGAGAGGATCCAAACACTGATCACCTGAAAAGACCCAGGATTCAGGTGTTTTGTCTGACTGCTCTTCTAAGCCCTACCCTTGACAGAATCCCAGACTGGTGGGGTTGGAACGGACCTCAGGAGATCATCCAGTCCAACCCCCCTGCCAAAGCAGGTTCCCTACACCAGGTTGCACAGGAAAGTGTCCAGGTGGGTTTGAACATCTCCAGAGATGGAGACTCCACACTCTCTCTGGACAGCCTGTCCCAGTGCCCTGAAAGCTAACAGAAGCCTTGCTGCCAGATCACCCCAAAAAACAAGAGCTCTCCCCTCAACCAAGTCCTCAAACAGAGCTGCCTTCCAGGGCACGGTGCTCGCAAAGGCTGGAAAACTCCTCCCCAAACTGCAATGGAGAGGGAGTGTGCAAGGAAAATATTGACCTGATCACCCATTTGCATGGTTTAGATTCAGAAGGGAGCCACAAACAAACTGCTTGAATAAGCACATTTCATCTGAGACCTGGGATGTTTCACCAACCACTTACTTCCTCTCTCCTGCTCACACACTGACAATGGCCAACAGGCAACACAGGCTTGCATGGCCGCCAATAATATAGGACATGTCCCAAGCTGTACTGACCTAGATAATACAACAGGGTACATCCTGTCAGAAATTAACTGTTCCAAATCCACTTCTCTGCTATATTTGGCACATCAGCGTCTTTTCAGTGTGTGTTGGTTTATCCATCCTCCTGGTAATAAATGAAACTGGGAGAGGTGGGTGTCCAAGAGGGAAATGACTACTTTCTTCATGAGTTAAATCACCTACAATGTCATCTTCTACTTGATAACTCTGGTGCTGCACTTAGGGCTCTTCATGATCCAGTCCTCTTGCACTTCCATAGTGACTGCTGTAATGTAGGCTAGGATCAGCATTCAAAAGTGCATGAAGAACCAACCTGTGGCCCTCATCAAAGCGTGTACACCCCTGCCAGCAATAACAGAAGTGCAGATAGTTTGGTTTTAAGCAGTAAGCAATCTGTTTCTTATGACTAAGTCCACATTAATAGGAAATACACTGCAATGTGAGCAGTTCTATAGGGTGCAGGAGAAAGACCCAGTGTCCATACTGTGTTTCTCTTGGGGTTTTCTCTTCAAGCTAGCTCTAGTCTGGTCTGGGTACTGATCACCCATTAAGAGCTAGAGAACACTCCTATGTGTATTTCTGGAACACATCCTGATTTGCTTCATCTGGAAGGAATCCAGTTTGCAAGCTCTGAGTCTGCTCCACAGTGTGAACCAAAGTGCAGACAAGGAGACAGGATTGGGGATTCACCTCTAAAGCACGTGTCTGATCCCTGCTACACTTGGACATCAAAGAAGCTTCTCTACACCCTCCTCTTTTGGAGACTTCATCTTTGCATCCCATCTCTAGGTGGGGTACACAATGATCCATCACCCTGACCTCTTTTGCTTGAAAAGGGGATCTTCAATACCTCAAAGCACTAGGTGTATGTTACATATATAAATATATTAACATTATATGATGTGTATCTACAGGTATTTAGTTAAACAATTCTCATTTCCAGAGACTGCACTTGAGACCTCAGTCAGAGTCCAGCCAAGACAGCCCTTTCAAATGCAAAGCATATTTACAGAGGAAATGGAAAGGCCACTGGAAAACCAGTCTCTGCACACACAGTGCTTCTGGACAGAAAAATGTGTGAGATTAAGGAGAATAAAAAGCAGGCACTGAACCTTTGGACAGCTGGAGGAGGAATGGAAGTGCCAACGGCTTGCCCTGGAGCGTGAGCCTCCACTACTGGCCTGTGAAAGTATTTAGAGCTGAGGTCATATATTTCTGCCCAAATTTCTGCAGATTCTAAAGGAATGGAAGCTTTTACTTCTGTTTTTAATAACCATTAATTCTACAAGGCATTCCTTTTCTTTTAACATTTGAATTTACTGGAGAAAGAGGCACAGCTCCATCCTATTAACCCAAGGCATACCCAGATCCGTTGCCAAGATACAAGTGTTGCACATCTGTCTTAAAAAAAGCAGACAGTGGCAAACAAAATTCTGCTGAAAATAGCACTCTTCAGCTCACTTTTCTGTACACCATCAGGGATGTGTATGCTGCCTTCGGCATCAACAGGATATATTTCCAATTTGTGCCACTAAATCTGGAGAGGAACTCCACCAAAAATGAAATTAAAATAACACAACATACATAAACAGACCTGCAGCACCATCCCAGCTGCTAAAGTACAGAAGAAGAAATTAATGAGACAAAAAAAATAAGCATATCTTTGGTTTTGGGGTGGGGGGGAAGGTAATGAAATCTGACTTGGAGTCTGCAAGACACAGTAAACACAGAGTTTCAGAAATGCTTTTTTACCTGTTATTATCTGGGTGTCAGTGGACAGGCACTGGAGCACAAGATGCAGCTCAAGAAACCCAAGAGCCATTCTGCTGAACCAGTTTGCCTCTAACATTCTTGTCAAGGTCAATCAATATAGCTGGGCCACTTTAAGCAGAGGACCAAAACAGAAATCCCAATAAAGGGCTGCTATTTCCTACTTCCACTTTTCAAAGATGGAGTGACAGGCATGCAGTGACCAAGGTCTCTGCACGCAAAAATGTGGATATTCCTTGTTTGTATAATGAATACATGAGTTGTACAAAGCACCTACTTTCCTACACAACCTAAAATAGGAATTAAGCCTACTGGTGCTTTTCTTAATTACAGTAGGACCCAGAGGAACATGATCTCATACCTCTGAAGATCTACCAACATAACCACATGGTAGATTTTTTTTTCTTCTTTTAAACACTCCTTGTGAATCTTTAAAGAATAGGATGCAAAGATAGAAATCAATTTTGCAGGCAGATAGTTCCTGATCTATTTTATTGTCTGCCTCTGAAGAAGAGAGTTGATTCAAGGTAGCACTGAGTGTAAAAGGCCATCAAACATCAGAGGCGTTCCAGCTGGATCCAGTTCTGAGCTCTGAACATTATTATCAGCTCAAAGTTAAGACTACTGTGGAGGAATTCAGTTTATGGGAGTATAATTAAATTTTTAAAAACCCAAATAAAACAAACTAACACTTTCCACTTGAGCTGGAAAGGGACTGCCTGAGTAATTCACATTTCTAACACGTCTCAAAGACCTGCTGCCTTTTACCTCTACGTAAAATTAGTGGGATTGATCCCTTCCTCATCTTGGTTATCTAAACCACAGTGGCAGGGTTACAACAAACACCACCTTAGCTTTTCCTGGTGGGCAGGTTATAACCATGATCAGTGCCTCCTGGGAACCTACAAACTACTTCTAAGGGACCCCTGAAAGGAAATCAAGAAAAGCTAACCTGTTTGCAGGAGCTTAAATTTGCTGCTTAGTGCTCTGCTTCCCTGTGTCAATGTTTTAGAGAGGTTCACAGAAACATAAAAGGATAAAAATCATCAGGCTGGGAATGCTGCTTCTGATCTTTTTCTCCCACCAGGCAGCTAGGAAGAAAGTTCATGCTTTTCAAATCTGATCCACTAACACAGTTGCTCAGAAGGCAGTATCAGATAGACACGGAGTCTCAAGCAGGAGCTGACTCAGGACTTTGTTAGGCTGGCTGGGCTATCCCTGAGAGATGAATTCTGATCACACAGGACAGAAACTGACAATTCCAAAGGCAGAGTTCTTCTGAGGCTGTATCACATGTAGCACATTACAATTTACCCCAACCTGCTGGGCAGCAACTTATTTTCAGTGGCCTTTTCTGTACAGCTAAATGACAGAACCCATGCCTGAATCCAACCTTTACATGTAAAACCCATATTTTACATATGACCTCCAAGTACACACACTGCACTTAGCCAATATGGGAAATAGCACTTTGAAAGAGGAAGAAGAGAAAAAATGTATTCAGTGATTTAAGATTCACTTTCTTATTAAATATAACACTCAGTTGCTTCCTGGCACTTGGCTGAGAGCTTGGCACAAACTGGTAGCTGGCCCAGACTCCTTCCTCAACAGAAATTGCTGATGGTTGCACAATGTCCCACTGCTCCAGCTACCTACCAAGCCAGGTTATGTCCAAAGAAGCCAAAATCCATTGCAGAGGATGTAACAGAACAGCACCCACTCCCCATTTTCCCAATGATCTGAGCCTGGCTCTTGACTTTCAAGAAGTCATAAAATAATTTTTTTAAAGTCTGGAGTGGACAAAACATTAAAATAAACCCCCACTGATTAAACATTGTTTTAACTGAGGTTTTTAAACGAAGAATATTAAACCCACGTCACTGCCAGCCGCTGCGGGTGCAGTGATGCCGGGAGGCGGCAGAGGGCACCCAGAGCCCACGCCGGGTTCCTCCGGAGCTGTCACCCCGCTCACTCAGAGCGGCTCCTCTCCACGCGTGGCCGTTTGTCATCGCCTCCTGCACTGCAGTGTCACAATGTCACCCAAGAACTGCGAGGAAAAGGTGTCACGTTCAGTGTTGAGCACTGCTTGGGCACAAAGCACTACCTTCAAGCTGTCCTTTCCATGGAACAGTCAGGTTGCAGTGGGTGCTCACATTAGAAAGTTATCAAATATAATTATTTTGTTATAATTTGGTTAATTATTCCATGCTTAGCCTCACCCTGTTGTACTCCAGACATCTCTGACATACCCAAGGCAGTTTATTTTAAAGTCTGACTACGTAGTTATGCAGCTCGAGGCATTCCCATTCGGGGTGAGCGAAACCATCGTCAGGGCAAAACCTGCCTCTGGTACCCACTGTCACAAAAGGTTCCTTCATGATCATGCACAAGGCTTCAGGAAGGACTAATTTAAGTTGTATACTCCTTCAGTGCTGAGAAAAGCCAAAAGAAACTGACTCTGTGCATTTATATTGTTCATAAAATAAAATTAAAATAACCCCCTCCAAAAATTAAGCCAAGTTCTGTGGCTGTTATGTAAATTTTAGGTAAACTCAAGTAAATTTTGAGTTTAATACTACCAAAGCATACACCTATAAAGCTGCAAGTAAAATTAAGCACTTCTGCTCTTCTCTTTGGACTTCTGTGTTAGCAAGAAAATTAGGTGTGGGCAGCTCTCTGAAAGCAACAGTATAGCATCCCAGGTAAATACAAAACAAAACAACCTACCTCTGTTAAAAATAAAAAACACAAACAAACAAAAAAAGTAACCATGCTTTTGGTGTATTCTGCACCAAAATCTTTAATTCATCCATGCCATAACCCAAGAAGTCCAAAGGAGTTCTGTCATTAGCACATTCAGATAATTAATCTTAATTCTAGATATAACCATACAAAATGTACTCACATGAATGGATTAAAGTAACTGCAGGGATTATCACATCAAAAGTGCTGACTCCATTTCAGTTATCAACCAAAACATCACTGAAGATTTCTGCACCCAGCTTACACAAACACACTGGTTATTTACAGCAGTCTCTCAGTTCTTCATATGCAAACTACTGTTTATTGGTCTCACTGATTGACAACCTGCTTCATGGATACTGGGAGGGACACCCAAACGTCAGCATAAAGATTTACTGATGATTAGACAACATTTCTATTAATTATAATTAAACTCAGGCAGCCACAGTGAGTGAAAAGGTCCTGATTTGTGGGTGCAGTACATTAAAAGTTGAAACTATTCTCTGTAAGTACATTCAGGCAGCTCTGTTTAATGATTTAATGACTATTAGTCTTTCTGTAGCATGCAACAGTAAGTGAAAAGGGTGTGAATTACATGATGGTGTTTCTTTCCCTGCCCAAGAAAAGGCACCACACTGAACCTTGTGATTTCTCCACACCTTGTAAATCAGAAAAACCACCACAGCTGGGTTGCTGGAGGTCTGGGATACCCAGTTTCAGAAACAACTTCACAACTGGGCCACAAAGTGAACAGCAGAGATGATCCATTCTGTCTCTGAGAGGGAGAGTTAGCTCTGAGTTCAGCTGACACAAGAGATAAAGGCTGAAGTGGGCTCACAAGATTTGTGCTTAAGTGTGCTTCACCCCAGGAATCAGACAGGTCACCTGCCTCAAGTCCAAAGCAGCAGGGGAAATACTTTTTAGGATGGCATCCTAATTACTATCTTCTGTGACAATGTCATTCACAGATCAAGCCAAACTCCCTGCCTGGCACGGGGAGATGAAGGGGAACACAGTAACAACAGGATGTATTAAAGAAAAAGAGTGGAGACCAAAGATGTTCTGGACTTGAATTTCCTCCATAAACAACCTCCTTCAAGCACCCTCCATCTCTCATTGAAATCTCTGAAGTCAGCAGGAATGTTTGGCAGGTCTAAAAATAAGGCCACTCCTAAATGCCTCTAAACATAGGTGAGCAAGTTTGACAATCCTGGCCTTCAGCTTTATTTTTACATCCCAACCCATCCATTAGAAAATGACAGGACCAGAAGGCTGGACAATGCCTTCTCCATACAAGGGTCTGTGACAAGCCCAAGGAAAATTTAGATGTTTGAACACAGGGCTCATTCAGGTAAGTGGGGATATGTGGCAAGCCTGCCTAAAAAAAATCCCTGTTGAATAATGTCAGACTCATCACAGACAAGCACTAGAAAAACGAGCATTTGCTGATAGCCTCCCATTAGTTACGATGCCCTGCTCTTAAAACCACACTAAGCAGCAACTGAGTGACAAACAGCTTCACATACTCCACTCCCTGCTTGTACTGGCTTAAGTTACGTCAAATTTTCAAAACAGCACAGTTGTATGCAATGATCTAGAGCTGCACTAACACCCACAAGCAAAATCCCTCCTGATTTTAAAATAACAAGCATGAGACCAAGCAGCAACAACGTGCCTGCACTGAACTGTGTTTTGGGCAAGTTGATTCTTTACTGCTGAGTTAAGCACTTCTTCTAGTGGCTGAAATTTGAACAAGACACACCCTCAGGTTTATTTGCCAGCGAGAAGCTGGCCTCGAACGGATTCCCTGCTGAGGGCTGAAATGCATGCCTTGGCAACTTGTACAAGGTAGAAACATCTAACTGCTTGAGGTTTTACTGACACAGTCCTCAGGTTTCTCTCTGCAAAACCACCTCTCGGTGTTGAGTCAACACATTTCATTCAGTTGAAACATGAAGACCCATCTGGTTATTGTATGAAAGTAAATCTCCAGGTAATTAGATTCTAAACCAGCTGAGAACTGCATGCTTATGCCTTGCTAAGTGTAAGGTAATAAGAGCTCAGTAATAGTACGCCTGCATGGCTGACAAAGTTTGAGGAGTACCTTTAAAAAACATAAAGCAACAGTTTTACCAGAGAAGGGAAACTTACAATTTGTAGCTGCTGTACCATTTCCTCTCTGTATGCCAGTTCCCGCTTCATCTGATCTTGAAAATTATCTGTAAGAGGGGAAAAAAACACCAAAACAAGTAGATATAATAATTAAAACAGAGACCACACAGCGGGATTCATATAAATCAAATGAAATCAAACCAAATCACTACTGAGGAATTCTGAAGCACTACAAAGCCCCTCACCCAACTAAAATGCATGTCTAAAAAGAACTTCTCCAGTAGGAGACACTGTAGACAACAGAAAAGCTGTAGAAAAATCAGATTCAGCTACTTCCCCAATTAGCAAATGTAGGCTCCTAAGTTTCTGTTGCCAGCACTCATTCTCACAGTGATTTTCTCAATGGGCCAGACTCTGCAGTCATTAGTCAAACTTCTACTGATGCTGAAGAGCAAAAACTGCTCTTCTTTGCTTGGGCATAAATCTGTTGACATCAATAAGGATGTCCAATATGTGAGAATAGAAAGTGTTCAAGGATGCAGGGTTTGATTTGTAGTTTGTAACATAGTGCTGACAGCTGTGAAGAAAACTCAGGACTAAAACTCCATAAAGAGTGATGTGGAAGTCTGAAGGGAAAAGTCTTTGTAAGAGAGATCCTGAACAACTGGGCTACAGCACAGGCCAACCTTCCTGCTCCAGCAGCTCCTCCTCCCCCTATTTTCCTCCTCAGTAACCACTTCAGACAAAATTTCATTTGGTAGAAGAGTAACTGCTGGTCTGTGTTTCACAGCATGGCTGTTGGAGGTAGGCAAAAAGACAGAAAAATAGAAACAAAACTACTGACAAAAAGCAAGTAACTTGGAGAGTTGCTTGATGGAGACCTGGGTGTAATGATAGACAAGGAAATGGAAAACGGAAGAGGGAAGAAAACCCACTGCAACCAACATTGCTTGGATCTGGGAGACTGAAGCCTGTCCTGGACCATGGGAGCAGCAAGGTGAATGCCAAGAGGAAACAGCATGGAGCACCTCAACACCCAGAGCTTGGAGAAGGGCACTAAAAGGTCAAGGCAACTAAAATGGTTTATTTACAACTAACAATTAAAAGATTAAATAAACAAATTAAATAGTCATGATGGTTGCTGGGACACTAGCCCAGAACTCAGGAAGCCTGGGTTCAATACCTGCTTTACTGGACTCCAAGTGTGTGTCTTTCCATGCCTCCTTTCACCACCACTAATGCAGGAATAACAGCACTGCCTCATGTGCCGTGTGCGTTGGGAGGATTAATGGATTAAATAACTGTGGGATACTTTGATAGCACAGTAATGAGAGTCACAGAAACATCCAAATTGCAATGGAAAGATTTGAGCCTAGGTGAGAACGAGCAGCTCATATTAATACCCTGTGTGCTGCCACAGTGCTGGGAGCTCACTCACTTCCAAACCAGCTTCACGGCCTCACCACGACTTCTCAACCCCAAAACCAGGAGCAGGAAGGCAGTGGAGAAGCAGGATGTACCTTGCCTGTGGGGAAAGGGAATGTGTCCTCATAAAGTGTGGGCATAGTCAGGGGGTAGAAGAAAGTACAAGGGGACAGGCAGAGCTCTGTCCTCCTCTTTCACACAGAGGAATTTTGCCCTCTCTGAAGGATGAGCAAAAGTTGTTGTTTAAAAGGCAAAGAGGCACTTCAGGACAACAAGAAAATAGCAATGAAACAAAGAAAGAGTGAGAAAATTTGTCAGTCTGAAACCATCAGGAGTCCAGCACAGTCACAGAGAAAAGGACATGACAATACAATCTTAATAAAGTTCTTCAGATTTCAAGTCAATGCCTACAGAATTTTTCAGCCTATTCCTCTCTACTCCAACTCAAACAGGAAAAGAAGCCAAAAGAAGTAAAGCAAGTCTGCAGTTCCTCTCCTCCTAGTCCCCAAAAAGCCGTGCAGTACAAAAAGGTGACCACCTCCTGTCCTGCTCACTGAAGGCTGATGGACCTGTGCTACTGAGGTCCTACAGTTTTACTCCAAGTAGGCTACATGCAGAAATTTTCCTTCTCTCCTCAAGGCTTTCCTCTCCACTGCCTCTTCACAGGCTCATCACCTCTCAGAACAAATAGCTCAGAAATCTTGCTCAGTCCTGCGCTGCAAATGTCCAAGCTCACAGTGGAAATGGGGTGTTAATGGCAAAGATAGCTTTTTTTTTTTCCAGCAGCATTTATCTGAGTCTGAATGCTTACAGACAAAGCCATAAGCAATACCCAAGAGAAAATACATGAATATTTAAATAGTTTTCTTAACACAAAATGAAATACTTTAACTATCCAGACTACGTCTGCGTCATTTTATTACTACATTGTTAAATGCAGCAGGACAAAACACTTGCCAGCCAACACCAAAGGTACAAACCAGTGGAGAGTTCTGTGAGAACGTGCTGTCAGCTGTGCACAGGTGCTTGTATTTCTATCAGGACATCAAATTCTTTGATTTTTTTTTTTATTTTTAATTTTCTTCCAGTGATCTCTGCGTTGAGAGATCTTAAAGGCAAAGGAAAACCTCACCTGCAACTTCCAAGTACAACAGCAATAAAAAAAATAAAGGTGCAAACAGCAGAAAACAAGGTCTGCTGTTTTATCAGTTATCACAGGCCACCTTTGAAGCAGGTACAAGAAGCCACAGAGACATGTGCAGCATGGTATTTATTAATAAATGAGCTTGCAAACAAAATCAGCTCTCATTTAACAGCAATTTCCATGTGGAGAACACAGAAACCAAGCACCATTTACATGCAACACTGCCTAGCACTGCTGTGGGTGGTGGTTTGAGGCTATTAATGCATAACACCTCAAACATGCTCAATTCCAAATGCAAGACCCAAAAAAGGTGACTTTCAAGGTAACTCCAGGTAACCCAACAGAAGCATTTTCTGGAAAACTACAACATTACCTTCCACATCTCACACATCAGCTCCCTGAATGAATGAATTTTCATGATGAATTTTCCTTCTTATTAAAGGAAATAATAATTTCCTTTTTAAAAAAGGTTAAGAAGACTTAAAAGCCACCAGCTCCTCACTTACCCACAGACAGTGGGGAGCACAGGGAGAACCAACCCTACTCGTGGGAGTTGGAATTACCCTGGCTGTGTGTTCCTGTCCTCAGCAGCTTTAAGGATAGGACAGAGATCCAGTCCCCACAGTCACTCAACCCATCACTGAAATGAACCAGACTGGGATATAAAGCCTGCTACCTGCTTGCTCTTCGCTCCCTCCTACAGCCTCAGGTATCTCCAAGCCATGATAAATCCACCCATACAATTTTAATTTTACTTCCACTTTCCTTTAGTTGGATCTCTCCCTAGCTCCTCCCTATCCAGTACCACCACAGGCAGCGAGTAACTTGGGAAACCTGGCAAAAACCAAACAATTTCTAGTATTTGACCTAAAACAGCAGCTTTGCCTGGCAATGAGAGCCTGGAACATACCCCAACTCTTTTGCTTGAATACATACTGCTCTAAAGGAAAAACCACACTTGTCTTGGATTTCACACTTGCTTTACAAAGGCCCTTTTTCTTGTTCTATTACATGCGGAGGAGGGGTATTTTTGGTAAATCTAAATCTGTAAGTAGGTTTTACGGTCACTTGTATATATTGTTTATAGCACACTATCTGTTTTCTATTTTAATCTTGAAGAAAATTGACCACTACTTTGTGGTACATGGAAACCACATTATTTTTCAAGCCGGCATACACAGTCGCCACTTCCTTGGTCAGCCATACGTGTTCTTTTCTTTTATTTGAATTGTATTTCATGTGGTTTAATTGCAGTGTTTATTTACACAGCAATGGCAGAGCATTAATTTTACTGCAGGAGAACAAAAGGATAAATGAGTGACCTGAATGGCAAAACTCCAAGATGCCATTTCGCCAATACCACACATCAGTGTTTTGATCTACACAAATTATTTGAAAATTACCTCACTCCCAAACCCAAGTAATGACTGAATTTATACTGAAGGATGAGGTTATCCTTCTTTCATTAATATCTGTATCACCTCAGGCAGCTCTTCTCCTTTATTTATGAAGCTGTCTACATCTTTCAATATTTGGGCTAAAGATGGAGTCATTCCCACAGTCCTCACACTTCCTTGCTTCCCCGAACTTACACTATCTGATGCTACAGAAGCAAAAAAAAATGTATTTTCTTTACATAATAGGAAAATGCTGCCTGTGTTCCCACCTTTTCCTGCAATCCAGGTGTGACATTCTCCAGCTTGCAACAGTGGTCTTTGGTTGACTGACTTACCTCAGGGGTACTGGCAATACTGTTTTTTGTCACTGGAGTTGTTATGAAGGAATAATTCAGAGGGCTAACAAAACAAGAGAGTTTCTGAACTCTTAAAGAAAATATTATAAACCAGCATAAGGGCATTTTGCCATTGAATGTTGGTCAAACATTTCAGGCACACAGGAGTTAAGCAAAGTTAGCAAATGGAATAAGAACCTGACAGTTAGTATGGAAAGGTTTTTATGTTTCTAGCTTGGATTAATGTGAGTCGAGTAATGCTGCAGTGCTCCATCCACACATAGTCTCACAGGAAAACAAGCACAGAAATTGGGAGTTTTAAAAGCAGGGTTTAAAAAAAGACTCACATCATCAACATTAGAAAAATATAGAATGGAGATGCTGTCAGACCTCCTTTGGATTTCACAAAGAAGCAAAAGGTGGGTGCAAACATGCTTTTTCCTTTAGGTTGCACTTAATACAGAGCTAGGGGGACTGTCTGCAAAGCTGTGACAGCCAGGCATGGGGAAGCCTGCATGACAGTACTGGTCTGCATTAGGACAGGCAGAGAGCAATGGAGATGCCCTGATCACTGTGTCTTCTAGCCTGTCCTGATGTACATAGGATTTATCCTGGAAGCATGCTTTCCCCTGTTGTTGCCAGTGTAATTCAACAGGCTTCAATCAATAAGTCTTTTTTTCCATATCCTTGTGCCTACAGTTCAACTTTCTGGCAGCTTTATGAAAGCCCTACTAATTGCCCATTTTGTTTTCTTTTATTTAACACCTGCCCAACACATTCCATCAGCCCTGGGTAGCACCCCCTGGTGAAAGGGCCATCTCAAATAGCCCATCTCAAGATAAAAAATACAAACAGGTCTTTCTACTCCTTAAACACAGGCCAAATCAACTCTCCAGCATCAGTCAGAATCACCTAAAGATGACTACGAAGTACTCTGTCCTCAAAAGTCTCCAAGAAGCTGGTTAAGACCACAAATATCACCGTACCCCAAGAAACCCCAGATGTGTTTCTGTCTATTCACTGTATTCAGTTGTACCAATACCAGTAGAAAATACACCAAAATAGACACCCAGCTTCAGATTTTCCCTATAAAAGATCTATTTGTGCAGCCTGAAAAGTCACAGAAGTACCATCAACCTCAGCAGAACTAAGCCAAAGATTGTAGCGACACAACTGAGAACATACCTCTCCCATTTTAACAATCTGAAACAACAGAAATCTGTTGTTTCTGACAACAAAAATCACCCACAAATAATGCAAAAACCACAGAAACATGTCTTACTGAAGACTGGGAAAGATGCATTTCCTTTCAACACCTGGAATTCCTGCTCGAGTCTCCTGCGTAAGTCGATCTGTTCAAACAAAACCTTCTGGAGTTCCTCTAACAAAGAGAAAAGAAAAGTGGTTTTGCTAACCTGTATAAATAATTCTTGAAAGAACAGTTGCAGAGCAATTCATTACTGTAATACAAAATATTTTAGGAGTTATTAAAAGAAAAAGAAGCGTTGCATACACCTACAATAGATTTTGTGCAGAAAGCCATGAATATAAATCAATGTAATATATTATTTTAAAGTATTATATTACAGTGTCATGTATTGATTGATATATATGCATTAATCTCAATTATATCCACCCAAAGGTCCATATATTATTCATATGTTACTTGACAAGCTTAAAATATGGTGCAGAACAAAAGTGCCCCTATTATCCTCATATTCTATTAAAACAAAGAGCAATTTTATAACGTAAGAGGCCCTTATTTATTTTACCTTTCCCCATGTTTTCTACATCCTTCTTCAGTGAATGAGGTGAATTGGTTTCCTGGGTGTGTTCCCCTAAAAAAAAAAAAGAAAGGAAAAAAAAAATTATTGATTTACCAATACTGCTTTTCATCAGTATTGTCCTTACTGTGGAACTGCTTAAGAGAATCTGGAATAAAAAGAAAAAAAAATTACAGAAAGAGTAAGACTGAGGTTTATCTACACATCTCTGCATGCAGAGCACAAATATTTGCACAACTTGTAGTTGCTTCTAGTTTAATAAAGTATCTACCTACACCACAGTCTCCCACGGACAAGACTTGATGTCTCCTCGATACCTACGAGCGCTCCTCTTACACCTCATCTCCCAAACCCATCCCTGCTTTCACCCTAACCCCTGCTGAAGATGCTCCTAGGAGCAAGCTGAGAAGGGAGCAGAGCCTTCTCTACAGCCTCATCTCCTCTCTTCACAATGGGAAGTAGAACCTTGTTCCCAAATCCACAGGCAAAATCCTTTTTGCCTTCACCAGCTCTTTAACTTGATCATATTGTACAGCTCTACGGCAAGGGCTTGTTGTAACTGGATATAATTTATATCCAGCAGAGATAAAATTGACATTAGTGATATTTACCTCTAAAGGAGACACCTCTGAGGTCACAGAACTTTTAATCATGTAATAGTAAGAATTTTCTAGATAATAAAATTTGACTGTTTCCAGATATATGCATGTTACTTTCTCAGACTTTTTCCTTTACAAATAAAATAAGATAAATTAAAAAATCTTCACAAGGTACTAAGTTCACCTGGATGACAATTTGACTTCAATATGAACCTCCTGACAGAAGGTGTGATTTTTTATTATCCTCTGGAACTGTGAAATATTCCTTTAATTTCTTAAGAACGGGGTTTTGAAACAAAAAAGACATGGTAAAAATGTTTTTAAAAGGAAAAGAAAAAATTGGAAATTAATGGGATTTTTTCTATTATTTACAGATGCAGCAGAAATGAACTCTCAATAATTAATAAAATTTGGTAAATAACCAATTATTGAACTAATTGGACTAATTTTTGGTTTAGTCTAGACAGTAAATACACATTATTAACTACTGATGAGTAATCACAAGAAAGACACACATACAAATCCACTCATGTGTTTATATATTTGGAAGAAGGAATCCTGGAGGAAATACCTTGGGTTTTTTTTTTTTAAATAAAAAGCCACAGCACTGAATAGGTCACCACACAACAGATCAGATAGCAGCTACTTAGAAAACTCATACTGTCACCACGCCCTTGATAGTAGGTTATCCTAATAAGCTAATTCTAAAGTTGAATTGGAAAGTCTTGTTTTATATGCACTCAGAAACCTTTTTGCAAAACATTTATTTCTACTTTTAAAAATCAATGCATCCTCACATCCAGTAAATCTTGAAGTCATGGTATATGAAACATATCCAACAGCTACACATTTTAGCATCTGCTGTCTCTTCACTCTTCAAAAAGAAAAAGGGCAACCACACATTTACACAGCCAATATCTGGTGCCAGCAATTCCATTTTAAAAATCTGTTTAAGTAACACCATGATTAAAAACATTATTTTTGTATGATACCTGATATAAACAAAGTTATTTTCTACAGGTAAGTTGTCTCACTACACTAAAAAAAAATAACAAGTTTAAAAATATATCACTTTTTGGGCAGTGGTTTGAGGTGTTTCCATACTGTAAAATGGTTTTGGTTTTTGTTTGTTGTCTGTTGGGGTTTTTTTTAATTCTGTTTTAAATAGGATTGCTAAACAAAAGGAGTACTTTTTTAGATAAATTAGGATACACAAAATTCAAAGGTATTTCAATTTAGGAAGAGCATTTATTGAATTATAAATACTAGTATATTTTTCCAAACAATTTCTTTCATTGAGGCATTCTTTTCTGAATGTTTTATGAGCAATTTTGAGGGAAAACAGACTCACAGGTAGAAGGTAACTGGATTTTTCAAGGAGGGGGAAGAAAAAAGGGGAAGAAACTAGATGCTAGCACAGAGCATGGCGGCAACATAGCTCTTTCCCACTTGCTTGGTTGAGCTTTCAGGGTTTGAGGTTGCCGACTCGCTTGGACTGAAAGAACTGCATCAAAATGAAAATAAGAGCATTTAGCATGAAAAATAACTTCTCCATCATGTGCAGCCTCCCTGCTAAGCTATCAAAAGGCTGTATTAGGAAATACCCCATCCTTGCTTCTGAAATAAGTAAAGAACAGGATGGGAAAAGTGACAGTATTTAAAGGCAAAACCCAGCATATATGCTTTTAAAGAATAACTGCATTTTTAAACGGCTTTCTGCTGTTCCAAAAAAGGCTTGACATTACCATTGTTAACCCTAATAATAATCAGATGGGTTTCACCTTTCCAGTCCTCTCTGAAAATAATAATCAGGAGCCTGCTCTTCTCTGTTTTTCCATACTTCCCAGAGGCCTCATCATGCGTTGTGTACTGTTCTACCTTAATTGAAAGGGAGGAGGTATTGAATATTTAACCATCTTCCTTTCTCTTAAATGTTAATTAAAAGCTAAATAGTTGTTTAAAAACAAACAAACAGAAAGCCCAAATAATTTTAATCAGTCTAAGAAAAAATCACTTCCCCTTCCTAATAGCTCTACCATAACTCTCTTGGGCCTTGTCTACACACAAACTTGTAGCAGCATTTAAAACAGCATCGCTGAAAGCTCTGCAGCCCCCTGATACGGACAGCGAGGTTTTCTTTAAAAGAGGCTTATTTCAGTTTATTCACAAAAATCAAACTATACCTCAACCATCTGTTGGCTAGGGGGAAAAGGGGATGAAGTATTCACACCCTGTTTGAACTGCCTTAGCTAAAGGTTTTGGTACTTCTTCCCAATTAGCTCAGGTGCACAGACATTGTTATGCTGGAATAACGGTACATGGGTTGTATTTTTGGGTTACACAAATGGCTTTCTTACCCTGGAGTGTGAACATCCACCCATGAAGGAAGGAAGAAATTAAGTCTGTAGGTAGACACACCCCACATTACTTTATCAGTACTCTGAAAACAAGAGGTCCCAATTTGTACACTGACACAACCTCACCTCTTGTGATGCCACCATTGTATTAGAACCACAACCACCGGAGTAGTTGAGATTTTAATTTTCAATAAAATAAATGAACAGAAACATTTCTAAATTTAGTCTCCCCTCAAGAAAAGCACATTGCCCTCGTTGTACAAGTACAAAGCAGACATAGCCAAGTTACCTCTTCATGCTGTGCCACCTAAAGCAATCTCTTGCAATCCTTCCTCGGGAAGCTCTCAAAACGCTCTTCAAATAGCAGCTAAAAATTTCCACACTGGCCCAGACAACTCAGCTGTGTCAATGGGAAACTGATTTTCCCAGTGCAGAGCTCTGATGGACCTGGAATATAACTCAGATCTCCTGAATCTCAGCTCAGGGCCTTGTCCCCAACTCGTACTCTCTACAATTCTCACTCTATCTGCAGTGTCTGACCACATCAACCAAAACCAAACACTCTTCCTGTGTCTCAGCATCAGCCCTATAATTTCTGGACAGTAATTAAGTATTGCAGAGCACACGATTGCTGCCAACCAAATCTGCAACTCATTCCTACCAGGTGAGTTTTAGCATTGTGAAGCCCACAGCATCAATAGTCTACCAAAACTTAAACACCCAGCGGTGTTTTTAGCTGGAGAGAGCGCTGTCTGCAGACACAAACACAGCAGCGGTGAAGATGACGGTATCTTCTGGGTGTAAAGATATATATACACATTTAAAAAATATAGTCAGATGTGAACTGGCAGATTTTCAGAGCTCCAAAGGCTCCATCTGTATTTGCAATTAATTACTCGCTTTAAGACACGCACAGTTCTTCTGTATGTCCTGAAGAAATCCTACCCTTACTGAAAATACTCACGCACTGTGCATATTCATGCTGCTTTTGGGGGGAATAATCAATAGGATAATCAGGACTTGGGAAAATAGGCCTATTTTAGGTAAGTCAATAAGCATCTTTTAAGTGTTTTTCTGTACTGGGGCTGATAGACATGTCTTACAAAATCTGGAGTTTCAAATGTTAATTCGCCCTGAAAGTGTTTTAACTTTGAAACAAACTAGTTCTAATTTTTTGCACAGATAAAGTCTAATTTAAAACCTCCATTTAAAGTTTAAAACAAGGACATTCAATTTTTAAAAATCCACACTGAAGTACTAACAGATAGAGGTAAAAACAGTTTCAGGATTTCAAGCCAAATGTTCAAAACCTGTGACCAACTTAAAAATATGAAATGTTTTAGAGCGACAACAAATCAGTTGGCTTTTGGTCTGAATCTTACCCATGCATCTAGGAGTGTTTCATAGCCTTATTCTAGAAGCATGAGGGCTAAAAGACTTCTAATTCTTCATATGTTTTAAATGTGAGCCTCTCACCAGATTCTAAAAGACAAAGCTTATAAAAAAACCCCAACCAACAACAAACTAAAACCCACACCTAATATTGTGAGACTGGCAAAAAATAAATTCAACGTTTCTCCTTCTTTCAGTAACTTAAAGAGGGCTCCTGAGCTCCTTAGGAATAACAGAGAGAAAAGAGACAGGAATAGTAAATAAAGTAAATAAAGACTATTAAATAAAGACCCAAGTCCTACATCTGTCTGCAGTTTTGTGTCGTGCAGAGCTGCGCATTTATACATAATATCATCTATTAATACACAGCGCTGGGTGCCACACCTGAAACTTTACCTCATCCTCCCCCATTTCAACGCTTCACTTCTTTGCTTTTTTTGCAAATGCCTTCCACAATAAAATTTTAAGTCTTTTAACTTCCAGATCCAATGTTTTACCACTTACCCCAGTAAATAAACTGGGATACACAACCGTCCAGCGTGCTAAATAACGCTGGGATGTTTTCAACCTTCTGCAAGCTACAGTAAGTATTCTACAATGGCACCAATATTTGCAGAGTTATTCTGGATATATATTTAAGATCAA